>OZ008367.1:252708520-253426742 GCA_963931995.1 Phaonia tiefii | reverse complement strand
GCTCAGCCCAATTCACGAACATACGACGCTTATGGTGGTCAAGCGGCTTCAGTTCTTGCGTCAATTTGATCTTGTAAGGATGTAGGCCAAGATCTTTCGCAAAATTCGCCACAACGACGTCATAGAGATGCCCAACGCTTGAGAACGACGTGTGAGAGACACATTTGGGCTTTCTTGAACTGAAGCCTCAGCGGCAGCAATATTCTCGACACTACGGGCACTTCTTTGTCTCACTGGCACGGGAACATTTTGTACTGTGCCTGTGGATTCACAATTTTTCACTAGACGCTCAATTAGTGATCAGGTAGGACGATTATGACAACCATAAATTGGACGTAGCGCTCTTAAAGTTGAGGCCACTGACTCCAAATTTCGGTAGTAAATTTTAATAATTTCGACTCGTTGTTGGCTCGTATATCTTTCTATGATGAAATAGCACCCTTACTGAAAAGAAATGTCAAAAGAGCGGGAAAAAATATGGCGTCATTTGCTGTCCCTATCGATTTACTTTTGTAGCGTCTCTGTTGAAAAACCCTTTGTTCACGTCAGTGAACAATGGTAACCCTAACACCATCAACACCCCATCATCAGCTGTTGATTTTTACCCTCACCAACGGCAACCAACTTCAAGCAGTACATCAAGGAGCAGTTCGAGTGAATTTTTGTGAAAGTTTTTACATTCTAAAACTAAACTAGCTAAAATCTTAAAACTAAAGTTAAAATCCTAAAACGATAGTGAAAATTGTAAAGCAAAAGTTAAAATATTAATTCTAAAGTTAATTCTAAAACTAAATTCTAAAGCAAAAGTTAAAATCTTAATTCTAAAGTTAAAACTTAATATTAGTTAAAAGGCTGAGTAAAATAGCATTGTGAATAACTAAAATAATCAAATTTTAACACCAATTTATGAACTAAAACCCTAACCCTAAAATTATAATATATGTTGTGAATTCTAATAAAGTAACCTATATTGTAACGTTTACCGAAAATCCCTATTTACTTGATTTGGAATTACATATATGTAGGCATATATGGACGGTAAAGTTTATTAACCCTATTCAACCCTCTCCCTCTAACCCGTAAAAACATGGTCCTTTCAAACCTTAAGTAAAAGTGAAACAGTGACATTGAAACAATACATAAATATCAAAGAAGTTTTAAAGACAAAAAATACAGTCCACTAAACAAAAGAACAAATTGAAAAAGAAAACAAAAAGCTGGTCTAAGTACTAAGCCTGAGCATTGTGCCAGTGTGTAAAATAAAAAACAAAACCTAGGCCAATAGCTTCAATGGTGATGTGTTAAAAAGTAAAAATATTAAAAGAAAATAACAATCACAATAAAAACAAATAATAAGGTGATTAGAAAAACAATTTGTTGATGAAAGAGAACTGTGTAGTTAAAAACATTTTGTGTCAGAAAACAAATAAATACCTACAACATTAAACATAATAACAAACTGGTGTTAAGGCAAAAATTCTAACATACTAATTACAATAACAAAAAACCCAAAAACTCCATAACACAGCAGCAACATACAAAGCGGGAACAACAGCACAAAAGGGAGACGACGTGTAAAAACCTCACACATTCATACATACATACATACGGAAGGTATTGGTACCCTACACGATAAGTAAGCAGAGTCGGTAAGTTGTCAACTTTGCAACTTATTTGAAATTTATAACCCCAAATTTTATGCGAATTCACACATTTTTACACAGCCGTCAGATCAATTTTAACTGAATACCTGTATTTAAACACCCACCCACCCTTTTAATAGTTATTTCACAGGTTTTTTTTTATATTGTCTGACAAACTGATATTGCCGCTTACAGTGAGTACCGTAGGCAAATTTGTGTGAAAATACCCAGTTGGACATTTGGTCGCGTAAAAAAGAAAGGAAAAAATATTTTTGTATTAATTGTGGAATATTTTTTAACCCGTTTTTAACTTAATTTCACCCATTTTGTGTCGCAATCACCCGCCGGGTTTACCCGAATAATCCAAATTGATTTAGCGGATTTTGAAGAAGAATTTAAAACGGAAGAAAAAACCCCATCCTTAGCAACTCTTAAAATCCAAAAGAGAGAGCTGGAGGAGATTTATGAGAAACTTTGTACCCGGTTTGAGAACATACGGGAATCTCCACTCATGGATGACCCGAAGGAACAGACAACCATTAAAATAGAGGAAATTACCACGGAGTACAGGAAGGTGAAAAAATGGTTCCGAACCCGCTCTGTCTCAATAGAGGAAGCCATCCAGAATATCAAGGAAAAACACGAAAATTCCTCTACCCCTACTAACACAAATACGGTGAACTTCAGCGTTGCTCCTTGCGATATGCAAGTTTTTAATGGCGACTATAGGTTCTGGGCTTCCTTTAGAGATATGTTTAGAGCTATATATGGTAATAATACCCGGTTGAGTGGAGTTGAAAAACTGTTTTACCTCAAACAAAAGACCCGAGGCGAGGCCAAAGAGATAGTTGACAACGCACCCCTGACCAATGCTGGCTACGTTATAGCTTGGTCGCAATTAACTGCTCAATATGAGAACCAGAGAATGCAAGTAAATGCACAACTCAAAACTTTGTTCAATTTACCTACAATTACTGTACAGTGTGGTGTTTCTATAAGAAAACTACAAAGGAAAATTAACGGTTGCATTTCAAATCTGAACATTTTAGAGGTGGATACGGAGAGTTGGGGTCCTATCTTTGTATACCTTTGTTCCTCCAAATTACCCAGGGAAACCCTAGAAGATTTTGAAAAATCTCTTAAAGATAGTTCACTTATACCCTCTTGGACTGAAATAAACCAGTTTCTTACGAATAAATATCAAGGACTTGAATCTGTTAATGATATCAAGAATCCAAACCCTTACTCTAAACCCAAACAGTTCTCTGATAATAGGAATCAGCAAGAAAGAAAAGGCAACACTTTCCACAATGTTACCCAAGATCAGAAAAAAGACATCCGTTCAAAGAAAAAGACACAAAAGGAACCAAATTTCTCGAAATCCAACCCAACCCACCCACATTCCGAGAAGCCAGATGGCTCAATTTGCAAACTTTGCAATAATAGACACACACTTCGAGAATGTTCATCATTTAATTCACTCGGAATAAGTGAGAGAATTGATTTCGTAAAAAATAACGGTTTTTGTTACAATTGTCTGGCAACTGGTCACTCTATCAAGGAATGTCATAGCACATTTACTTGTAGATATTGTGGAGGCCGACATAATACCCTTATACACAAGCCAGCATCGAATATAAACACCCAACCTCAAGTACAAAGTACACCCAACCAAGTAAGAGATATTCAAGTACCGTCAACATCGTCACAATCATTCTCGACAATTACACAGTCGAGTAAACCCCAAATAGATGACCGGAAAAAGTTATTAGGAACAGCTGTTTTGAATGTGGAAGTTCATCGTACGCTGTTTCTCGCAAGAGCGCTCATAGACCCAGCGTCAGATTTTTCTTTCATTTCTGATCGGCTCAGACGTAAACTGCGGTTATCCACTACACCCATTGATGCTGAAATCTCGGGATTGAATGAGATTGTGTCAGCACGGTCAAACAAAATGTGCGAAGTCAAATTACGGTCAAATATAAACCCAAAATTTAGTCTGACAATCCAAGCAATTGTTGTTAAAACCCTTACAACACATTTACCCACCCAAAATATTAACCCAAATATTATTAAAAACTTGGAAAATATTCAGCTAGCTGACCGTCAATTCTTTGAAAGCAGACCAATTGATTTCATAATTGGCAGCGATTTCTACCCACAGATTTTAAAATCTGGTGTTAAGAAACGTGTTCTTAACACACTTATTGCTCAAGAAACCGAATTTGGTTGGATCTTGACAGGACCCGTTGAGGAATCGAACAAGACACAAGCCATTGTATCATATTTTAATTCAGTCGCACTTGATAAGTGTTTGACAAAATTTTGGGAAATTGAAGAAGCCCCAGGAAAATCCATTCAGCCTGCCGAAGATTCTTTTTGTGAAGAAACTTATAAAAAGACAACCCTACGCCTACCCAATGGCCGGTATCAAGTTAATCTTCCGTTTCGTATCCCACGAATTGAGTTAGGAAACTCACGTCATGTGGCAATGGCTCAATACTTAAGGAACGAGAAGAATCTAATGAAGAAACCCGAGTTGAAGAAAGAATATGATAACGTGCTACAGGAATATGTTGACTTAGGTCATATGAAACCCATAGCCTACAAACCTAACACTTCTTCAACTGACCATTATTATCTACCCCATCATGCTGTTGTAAAACCTGATCGTGTTACAACAAAGGTTCGAGTTGTTTTTAATGCGTCAAGCAAAACCTCGAATGGCAGCAGCTTAAATGATGCGTTACACATTGGTCCCACACTACAACAAGATTTAGTTGTATTAATCTTGAAATGGCGCTTTTATAAGATCGTCTATAACGCCGACATTACAAAAATGTACAGGCAGATCTTATTAAACAACACCCACACACCCTTTCAGCGAATATTATTCCGCAAAAGCGTAAATGAACCCATTCAAGATTATGAGCTTCAAACAGTCACGTTTGGAGTGAATTGCGCGCCATATTTGGCAATTCGTACCCTACACGAACTGGCTAAAGACGTACAAAATACCCACCCAATTGCTTCAGATATTTTGAAGAATTACATGTACGTTGATGATGTTTTAGCTGGAGCGCATACTCTTAATGATGCTAAATTAGCTCAGAAGGAATTGATAACAGTATTAGATTCCGCCGGGTTTCCATTAAGAAAGTGGATTTCGAACTCTGTGGATCTATTAACACACTTACCCAAAGATCATTTACTCAACGTTGATTTACTTACCCTTCCAGAATCAGATAATGCTAAAACTCTTGGAATTCGCTGGAATGCGAGAGAAGATTTATTTTTCTTCAATGTACCCTTAATTGACCGAAAAGCAGGAAACACTAAGCGTACAGTTCTATCTGATATTGCGCGTCTTTTTGACCCAGCTGGTTGGTTGGCACCGATTGTTATTTCTGCTAAAATTATTATGCAGCAAATTTGGCAAGATAACACAGCTTGGGATGAATGTATTAAACCCCTTACCCTCGTAAAATGGCAAAAGTTTTTGCAATTTTATGACAATATTAATCAAATTCGTATTCCGAGATGGATTCAATTTACCCCCTCAGCCAAATATGAGTTTCATGGCTTTTCAGATGCCTCTGAAAAAGCATACTCTGCAGCTTTATATGTACGAGTAAAGCCCATAAACGGACCAAACGCCGTAACCCTACTTTTCGCTAAGACGAGAGTTGCACCCATTAAAGTTCTGTCTTTACCCAAACTAGAACTTTGTGGTGCTGTATTGCTGGCCAATATGGTACACAATTTAATTCCTCAACTCAACTTACCTGTACATCACACGTATTTTTGGACAGATTCGACCATCGTGTTGGCTTGGCTTAATAAGCATCCAAACTCTTGGAACACTTTTGTAGCGAATCGTGTATCTGCTATTTCCCGGACAGTTGGAGTGGAAAACTGGAACCACATAGCATCATATGATAACCCTGCTGACGTCGCAAGCCGTGGATGCACAGCCGATGACCTAAAAGATGATTCACTTTGGTGGAATGGACCCCCTTGGTTGAAGGATTCCGTGTCAACATGGCCAAGTACAACACAAAATTTTGTTACTCAAGCTGAAGCAAAAATTGGTAGTTCTTTTAGTACTACCGTAGTGACCCACCCTACCCACAATAGAAATAAATCCTCGGATAATACGAATGATGATACCCACCCAGACATTCTAAAAAGATTTTCAAAATGGTCTAGAGCTCTTCGAGTCTCATCTTATGTTAATCGATTTATTGATCGTGCCTCATGTACCCGTAAGAACACTATTCGTCATGAACGAGTTGTTCTTGATCGAACAACAACAAAATCAGTCGAAGAGAGGCTGAAAATCTTGTTGAATCACCCAAGTATTCAACTTGAGGCACAAGAAATACAATCAACGAAAGATAGACTAGTAATTATATGTCAAAATCTTTATTTTCAAGAAGAATATAACTGCTTAAAAAGGAAAACCCCAATACCCAGAAAAAGCACCCTTCTTACCCTTACACCCTTTCTAGACTCTAAAGACATCATGCGTGCAAATGGACGATTAGCTAGCTGCAACGCCTTGTCATACGATGAAAGGCACCCAATTTTGTTACCCTATGCTAGCTCATTTGCCAAACTACTAACGCATCACGTCCATTTGATAACATTACACGGAGGAAATCAGGTAATGCTTAGAGTAATTCGTTCAGGCTATTGGATTCCAAAGCTTCGGAATCTTATAAGCTTTGTGATTAACAATTGCTCACCCTGTACGCGATACAAAAACCATCAAGCGACTCAATTTATGGCAGCCTTACCTCCAGAACGTACTCAGATATGAAGACCCTTTTGTAATGTTGGAGTTGATTTTGCAGGACCTTTTGAAATCAAAAATTACACTGGACGAGCATGCAAAATTACAAAGGGTTACGTATGCGTCTTTGTTTGCTTTGCAACAAAGGCAATTCACTTGGAACCTACTTCAGACCTCTCTACACAAGCGTTTATGGCGGCATTTGCCCGATTTTTTTCGAGACGGGGATGCCCTGCCGCTATTTATTCAGACAACGGTAAGAACTTCATTGGAGCAAGTCAGTTGCTGAAGAAAGAGCGTCAAGAATTTATGAAAACCCTGAGAGGTTCTGTCGTGTCTAATAATAGTTTCCAGAACTTGACGTGGCATTTTATTCCGCCAGGAGCTCCTCACATGGGAGGTTTATGGGAAGCTGGAGTGAAGAGCTTCAAATCGCATCTCAAAAAGTCTAACATCCAGAGATATACTTTTGAAGAACTGGCTACCCTACTTGCTCGAATTGAAGGATGTCTCAACTCAAGACCACTCAGCCCGTCAAGTGAAAATCCACAAGACTTAAACCCTTTAACCCCAGGTCACTTTTTAATTGGATCGGCTTTATTCACCCCTGCTGAACCAGATCAAAGCGAAGGAAATGTTTCCCTGGCAAATAGATGGCAGAAGCTCAGGATTCAACACCATTACTTCTGTCGGAGATGGAAGGATGAATATCTAAAAGAGCTCCACAAGAGATACAAGTGGAAGCACCCACAACGTCAAGTTGAAGTAAATGATGTGGTAGTTGTAAGACAGGATAATCTACCCCCTAATGAATGGTCACTCGGATGTGTGATCAAGGTTTACCCAGGTTCCGATGGTCGTACAAGAGTCGTAGACTTACGCACCCCCACGGGGAACTTAACTCGACCTATAGCAAAAGTCGTAGTTCTGCCCACTAAATGATTTTAACCCTCTTGTCTTATTAACTAACACCCACTTGTATACTAAACCCTAACATTTCATACTCATCCATAAAACACTTACACTTACCCATAATACACTCACACACATACTTACCCCCCAAGCTTAGTATGTAAAGATTGGATCATTGTTAACATTTTATTTAACTCTTTAATGTTTAACATTCAGATACACCAATTTACATGATAAACCCTTAGATTCTCGCCCAACTGGTGTATCTTATCAAAATGATCCACCCTTTATATATTAAGACTACGCTAACCCACTCATACTCAGTCATCCATTTTCTAATTTAATCATTCTAATTTACACAGAAAATGGCACCCAGACACAACAATAGCCAGGCACGTCGTGGACGTCAGGCTTCTGACCAGAAGAAGCGCCGTGAGTGACACGATTAAGGAAAAGGTTTGCCGCATTTCTTTAGCCGACCCGGACTTCTATGGCAACTCTCCAGTATCAATCGAGATTGGTGGAGACCTATACACCTCGATCCTAAGGTCTAATACGATCCGGGTAGATGGAGGATCATTGATTGCCCAAGACTCCTCCCTTGGTTGGTTGGTCATGGGATCGATTTCAACCTGAACACACCATTTCACCCGAACAAGTTCCCCAGGGCCGGGAGAATGTTCACGTCAGTGAACAATGGTAACCCTAACACCATCAACACCCCATCATCAGCTGTTGATTTTTACCCTCACCAACGGCAACCAACTTCAAGCAGTACATCAAGGAGCAGTTCGAGTGAATTTTTGTGAAAGTTTTTACATTCTAAAACTAAACTAGCTAAAATCTTAAAACTAAAGTTAAAATCCTAAAACGATAGTGAAAATTGTAAAGCAAAAGTTAAAATATTAATTCTAAAGTTAATTCTAAAACTAAATTCTAAAGCAAAAGTTAAAATCTTAATTCTAAAGTTAAAACTTAATATTAGTTAAAAGGCTGAGTAAAATAGCATTGTGAATAACTAAAATAATCAAATTTTAACACCAATTTATGAACTAAAACCCTAACCCTAAAATTATAATATATGTTGTGAATTCTAATAAAGTAACCTATATTGTAACGTTTACCGAAAATCCCTATTTACTTGATTTGGAATTACATATATGTAGGCATATATGGACGGTAAAGTTTATTAACCCTATTCAACCCTCTCCCTCTAACCCGTAAAAACACCCTTCATATACGAGTATACCACTTCCGATGTCTATTTGCAAGTATAATTTACATGTGATTTGAAACGTTTTTAATGAAAAAAGTACATCGGCTGTGTTGCGAGATACGACCACCACAAGCATAGCGTGGGAATCCAGGAAACCCAAATCAAATTGACCTAAGGCAAACTGATTTTATCTAATACGATGTAAAATGTACATCATGCGAAAAGAGCGGTCAACAAATTATTCTATTCATTATTCTACAAAAAAAAATGGTTTCCCGTTACATCCTATGTAGGTATTAGGGAGAGCTTCTCACAACCAATGAGATGTGCGCGTTCTAGTTTTACACTCACTGATGGGGACCTACAGTTTTATACCGGTTCCGAACGGTATTTTGAGAAGCTTTTTCATGGCTTAATACTCGATAGTGTCGCCGTGACTAAAAGTGGTGACTGCCGTCGAAAGAAATTTAAGGTGGCCAGAGCAGGGATCGAACCCACGTTCTCATGTACAAGAGCCGCGGATAATACCATTGCACCAACGACGGCCACTCGCTTGCAGCGACGATTAGTCGTATACTTTTTGTATAAATAACTTACATACATTATTAGCCACATGCTGCTGTAGCTCACCTTCAAACCGAATATTGGTATTTGTTAGAATACTTAAAAAAAATTTCATTAGTGAAAACGTTACGTGGTACGATTGCGCTTATACCGTCATGAAGTACAGATGTACCGAATTCGGGGGCAGCGATTTGGGAGTGTGTTTAATAGTCCAGACCTACAACTTTATAAATAATTGTATAATCTGCTACTTATATAGTTATTCAGTGAAATACAAAATAAATCAGTTGAATACAAACAAAAGAAAAGTACAATTTACTTTTTAATAAAGTGAATGTGAGCTCTGCTCTAAACTCAGAATTATTAAAAACAAAAACAATTGAAACGATCAATGATAGAAAAAGAAAAAATAATGACATAATGGAAATTCTGAACCTTGAAGATAACTTTCAATGTGATGCACTGAAAGAAAAACGTTTCGTCGCATGGATGAAACATTTTCGTTAATAGTGAAAAGTGTCGTATATCCCACAATGTGGTAGTCGCTGCAACGAATAATTTCATACTTGACTTTTTTGACAATTTTTCATTTCGTTGCTGCAACAAATTACTTGTTGTTCCTGCAACAATTTTATTTAATTTGAATTTTGTAGAAAAATGGGTTGAAACTTAACAAAAGTAAAGGCATGAGTTTTAAACTACTGATATTTGGTTTATCTCTCACTTTTTATACACTTTTTGTCAACATGACGAAACAATTTCGTTATTGTAACGAAACTAATGTTTATGATGGTATAGAGAGAGAAGCAGTCGACAAAATGAGCGAGCTTAAAAAAGAGGCCAGCAAAAGAAAATGGTGAGCGTGAGTGGTGGGTCACGTACACATCTTAAATCAGTAAACCTTTGCAACAATCGAAAGTGGTAGACATATTTCTCCGCCGGAATAATTTAAATAAATTTGTTAAAACAGACTAATTAGTTATTCATAATAATATTCTTTCATTGTGAAAACTAAATTGTGTGAATTTATATGTTTGCTGTGATCCTTTGTGTAACTTGCGAATCTATAAATCACAGAGATAAATAAACAGAATGCAACGAGCAAAACGACCCAAAGAAAGTGACGCATCGATAGCAGAAAAACTACTCTGAAATATGTAACTGAACTTTTGTGTGTGTGTCCGTATGCGCGTGACGGTAAATTCTTATTTTATTAGTCCGAAGACATAAAAAAATAAAACTTTATTGATTGAAATCGAAAACAGAACTGAATTGAATATTACAATATTTTGTGTATTTCTAACTTAATGTCTACATGTTGTTCCCAGGTAAACAGTTCGAGTTAATGCTGTCGTCAGTGTCTACAAATTTGGTGCAATTTTATGTCGCTGCATTTCCGGTGTTAATGTATGGAACCACGCGCGGTGTTGTGTTGCTAACGTTGCATTATTGTTGATGTTGCAATGGTTTGGCTTTACAGAAAACGAATGTTAAATGTTTTTGGTGTTTACACTTCCCCTCTCAGTACCGAGCGACCTCGATCGGTCAAAAATATGGAATATGCGAGATTCTTCGAATTCCTGCTGATTCGTCGTTTAGGCTGCATGATAATTCTGGCATGGAAACATGAGTATGAGTTTCGCATTGACGAGGGTTTGTACTTTGTGGAGTGATCACCACTTCGTTTTTTCTTTTAAAAGTTCCAGATTTAATGAGTAGGGCAATTGTTATTGAAAGTGTCACGAAAAAGGGACCAAAGTTTGTGGATGTGCTCCATTTATTTTTTCCTCTTAACAGGTTAATGGTCTCCGTGTTGTTCGCATGAAGTTCTTTTATTATCTCAAGAGACAATGTTTCCTCTATATTGAGTGAAGTATGCTTTGGTTGCAATATTGCTGATAAGGGTTGAATAACCGTTGTTTCAAAAAAATCGTATGACTTATCCAAAATTTTTACTGTCGTGTTGTGAAATTGAAAAACATATGTGCCGGTGAGATTCTGGGATTCTTCATTAACGTAGACTGCACCACTATACTGATTAAGTTGAGTTGTGGCTGGGGATATTTCTTCGATGGTGGAAATGAGTCTATTGTCTATTACGCTACAATTTGTTATTTTACTATTTATGAGGTTTACTAGACATGAGTTATTTTCTAATTTTTCTAAATTTGACTAATTACAAATTGTTATATTATTATAGTTTTTAAATAAATTACTTATACCGAATATTGTCTTGTTACATAGATATTAATGCATTATTGTATAAGAGTTTGTTTATGAATTTTCCAAATTTAACTGGTTTGATTAACATTTTATCGCATAGGGGGGTCTCATCTGTGGTTGGTAAATTTATTATATAAACGAATAGTCTCTGCAAATTTAAATGCTTGTTCTAGGTTTACAAAAGTTCATTAATCTTTTCCCTTGATTGTTTATTAATTACAACCTGTTTATTATTGTTGAACAGGACTTGGTTAGTTTTCTGTGTAATGATTTCAAAATCATCAAGGTCAAGATTTCCCGCAATCCACTTCCATGCTGATCCGATAAAATTCAATGATCTTTTCATTTTAGGTTTCAATCTATGCAAGTACCCTTGAATTTCTGTTATTTCGTGAATGAGGAATGGACGAAGGAAATGGTGTTCACTGATATTCTGAGATACAGTTATCGGTCTCTATAATGTGAATTATCTTGAAGGTCCCAGTCTGGAGTTTTGCTACTCCGACGTTAAGAGTCACGATTTGCGAGTTAGTGTAATCAAGAATTTTAACGTCAGCAGTCGCTAGGGTTAACAATGATCTGAAAATATGTATCTATTAGTTTCTAATATTATTTTTGTGAATTGTTCTTCCGGATTCTTTTATAACTGTGGTGTTTTTGTCTTCCTTTACTATTTCCTGTCTATATGTTCTACTAAGCTTTGTTCCGATTCTTTTGTTTTCTTTTACAAAAATAGTTTGTCCGGTTTCGTAAGTCCTCGGTTGTTTTTCTTTAAGTATTTGAATCGTTTCTTGTCTTTCCTTTTCAGTATCTCGTTGGTCTATATTAACTCTTCTCCCAAAAAAAACTTCGGCTGGCTCTTTCTTAATAGTTGAGTGGACCGAATTGTTGTATTCGTAAACGGACCTATGAAAAAGTTCTGGAAATGATGCGTGGACGTTTTTTGTTTTCAAACACCGCATTATTTCCGATAGAGTGTAGTGGAATCGTTCTATTTGTCCGTTCACACTGCTGCTATAAGGGGGAGTTTTGAAAGCCTTCACGTTAAATTGGTTTTCTGACATGAATATGATAGATTTCGAGTGAAAAGACTTTTCGTTATCAATAACCATAATTTCCGGCGTACCATAGGAGATAATTTTTTCCCTAAGAGGTTCTTTAATATCTTCAGTTGCTCTAGATTTGAGAATTTATACCTGAGCGTATTTGGAAAATTTGTCTATTGCGGTAAGTATTGTCCTTTTTTCGGTAAAGTACATATCGACGTGAATTAATTGTCCAGAGAATTGAGGTATGGGCGTCTCTTGAATGGAAACTTTATATGATTGCTGTTGGAAAGGCAAACAGGCCCAGCTAGTGACTTCCACGGGGATTTTGAATAAAATACACCTTATTTCATAAAAAATTGAATTTATTTCACAAAGCGTATTAATATTAAAATTCCTAATCAAATACAGAAATAAATTAGGAATTAAAAAGGTTATAAAAATATATAATATAAAGTGGAACCTACTTTTTGGTATGAAAACCACTAGAACTTTTAAAGATACTTTAATTATGCGAATTTTTATCTTTCCTTAGCACCGCGTATGAGCCAACTTGTAAGTATTAAATGGCGAATACGCGGGGACGCTACTTGACATTTGTTAAAGATTCGTTAAGTATTTTATAGTAAGTTGACAAGTGAAAAATTTCATAAATATTCAAGTATTGCCAGATCGCCACAAAAAATCAAGGGGATTTTGGTGGTGGCGCTAACAGATGCCTTTCATATTTATTTTCCTCACAGACCTTACACTGGTTAGTTATTTTCTTTATTTTCGAATGCATCTGTGGGAAATAGAATTTGTTCAATATTTGCGCCATGTTTTCTAGGCTATTTCTGTTGTGTTCATCAATGATTTCCGCATTTTGTTCATCTTCGCTCTTTAAGTCTGTTACCATTGTCCTAGAGTACATTACTTTAAATCGGGAAAAGTTATCACGATAAATGTCTTGTAATTTGCCTAAAATGTCATCAGTCGTTCTAATACAAGTTGTTACAGACGGGTTAAGATATCTTTTCAAAATGTCTGTGAGAGTTGCGTGCATAGAGTAATCTCAGATTAGAGAGAATATTTGGCTCATCTGACGTTTCCTTTCACACTCTTCGTGATGCGGTCGGTGTGATAGAGAGATGTTTGACGAAAAGTGATATACACAAGGTGGAATTACAATAACTTCTTGCTTTAATTTTTCGTGCCATTTTGGTGAAAAACTGTGAAATTTAAATGTGTTTTAAACTTTTTTATTGACTGTTATTGTTAGCATACATTTGTGTTGTATTTAACACAATAATTTTAACACACAAAACGAAATGCCGTTGTTGTTATTTTGTTCGTTGTTTTGAACCTTTGCTTCTATCTGGTATTAGTAAAGCAATTATTTTCAACATCAAACGTAAATATCACACCAGGCCAAATGTCATAATTTTGGTGGGAGAACTAGTAGATCTACTATAAGTATTAATCTATGGTTGCGTGTTTCATATTAGATTCATGAATGATGTGTCTGTGATATGTAGGGAAAACAATTTTGAAATTATAGGAAGGTTGGTCTCCGTCTGTAGACAATAACATTTGATTTTAAAACGCGTTAAAGGGTGCGTCCGTGTATTGTATCAAGTTTGAGGACGAGCTCTCATCGCTCTGTTGAGGTGTTGTATCTTTAGGCGGTCTGGACAAGGCGTCTGCTACTATGTTAGTGCTGCCTGGTTTTTATTTTAGTTCATAATTAAAGTCTTCGAGAAATGCTTTCCATCTCTTGAGTTTGAAGTTTGCATTCTTGTTGTTCAATGCATATGTAAGCGGAAGATGATCTGTAAAGATCTTTAGCTTAGTGGAACCGTGAAGGTAGTTCCTAAGTGACTTAAGAGCCCACACAATTGCTAACATCTCTTTTTCGTTGGTAGCATAGTGTTCTTCAGCTTGGCTTAAAGTCTTAGACAAGAATACAATTGGTCTATTGTCTTGGGATAGTACTGCACCCATGGCATAATTCGAAGCATCAATCGCCAAGTCAAATTCCCTACTAGAGTCTGGATAGGCTAAAATAACGTCGCTTGATGATAGCGTTGTTTTTAATTTTTTAAATGCATCCATTGCGTCCAGATCTAAATTTATAACCATTTTGTTAGAAGAATATTTTGACATGCGTCCTGCCTCCCCTCTCAGAAGCGTCGTTAGGGGCTTGGCTATTTTAGCATAGTCCCTGATGAAGCGCCTGTAGAAGTTTGAGAGATGTAGGAGCGATCTTAAGTCCTTAAGGGTTTTCGGAAGTAGAAAATTCTGTATTGCCTCGACTCTCTTTGGGTTGGTTTTTATACCCGTGTCGGCAACTATGAATCCTAAAAATTCAACTTCTTTTTTGAGAAATTCGCATTTGTCCAGTTGGACTTTCATGTTGGCTTTTTCCAAGGTACTGAATATGGTTTTTATGTTCTTAATGTGTGAATCGATGTTTTCCGTGAATATAATAATATCGTCCATATAGACGAAACAAATTTTTCCAATATGTTCTCTTAATATATCGTCTAAGGTGCGTTAGAAAATTGAGGGCACGATTCTAAGACGGAAAGGCAGCCTGGTAAACTCGTATTTACCATTATTGACAGAGAATGCTGTTTTCTGTCTTTCACTTTCTCTAAGTGGTATTTGGTGAAATCCACTTTTTAAATCCAATACAGAGAACAATTTATTTTTTCCTAGCTGTGGGAGGACGTCATTTATTTCAGGAATTGGGTATTTGTCAGGAACGGTCTGTTCATTTAATTTACGACAGTCTATAACCATGCTTTTGTCCTGAGGCGTCAGGTTTTTTTGGTACGATCCAGATAGGAGAGTTAAACGGTGACCGTGAAGGCCGAATAATTCCTTGCTCTAAAAGTTCTTTAATTTGCTGTTCAACTTCTCCTTTTAGATGCATCGGATAAGGGTAGTATCTTGAATAGACGGGGTCGTCAGTTTTGGTCTGAATGTCCGCCACTACAGCTGTAGTGAAGGTCAACTTTTCATTCGGTTCGTTGAATAATGTTCTATGTTCTGAAATTACTCCGTTCAATTTTCTTTTTTCGTCTTTGGTTAAGTGATCAGTCCTAATATTAATGGCATTCACCGATTGATATTTTCTCTGTTTTATTTTAACCTTAATTCTGTTATCTATGATCATGTAGTCTTTTGACGTATGGATAACTGCACATAACTTTTTTAAACTATCGTTTCCTAATATGCCATCAAATGATTCTAAAGTTGGCAGTAAAAAAAATTTTAGCGGTTCACATGTGTTTCATCGAAAAGATTAATTAATGTGTGCGAAAAATGAGTTTTCGTTTTGCAGACGTTTCTTTACAAGTCTGGGTTGAATATAATTTTTATTGGAGCCGGTTTCTATTAGGATTTTGAGGATTTGTCCAGATTTCGTCCTGCACTCAAAATAAGGTAAGGGCGAATTCGTTAATCTAAAAAATTAATGTCTACAAAATCTTGGGTTTCTAGTTGATTGTCATCCCCGAGAGCATCGTATTGGTCATGAATATAGTCTATTAGTGGGTGTAATTCTTCTTCATTTTCGTAGTACAATTCGTAGACACAATTGACGTGCCTGTGGAAGATCAGTTGGCTCTTTCATGCCAAGGTGTATTGACATTTGACCTTTGAGACCTCTAACGAATACGTCAAGGGCTTTATCCCTGTATGTTTGTGACAGGATGTCAAGATATACATGTCCATACATGACAATGTGTTCATGATAAGGGATAGGTGGGAGTACACTTCTTGGTAGAAGTCTTGGACCCTACTATTGCCCTGAACTAATGATGTCATCTGATATTCTAATGTAGTTAAGTCCCTTTTGTCACCGTAATGGAGTGTAAGACACTTAGAAATGCTCTCCCAATTAAGGTGTGTGTTGTATGACTCTAACGCAGCGTCTGCAACTTTATTTCTAATCGTGTTTAGAATCGCAAAATATTTTGGTGTTCTCTCAATTGAGTCATACAACTTTAATATTCTGTCCACACTCTTTTTCCAGGAGCTGAACTCAGCAGCAATTCCCGAAAAATCTTTCAGGCTTTCTATTACGTGGGGAACTTTATCTAAATCGTTTAAATTGTTACGGAATCTGTCTTCAATTATCTGGTCAACTCCTGCTATGTCAGAGCTTGGTCGCATAAACTGTCTGATTGCAACTTGACATTAAATAAATAAATAAATGGTTTCCCGTTAAATCCCATGAAGGGATTAGGGAGACCTTCTCACAAACCAGTGAGCTGTGCGCGTTCTAGTTTTATAGTCACTGGTTGGGACCTACAGTTTTACACCGGTTCCGAAAGGTATTTTGAGAAGCTTTTTCATGGCTATATACTCGACAGTGGCGCCGTCACTAAGCGAGGTGACCGCGGTCGAAAGAAATTTAAGGTGGTCAGAGCAGAGATCGAACCCACGTTCCCATGTACAAGAGCCGCGCACTCTACCATTGGACCACCGACGGCCACTACTTGACATTGCTGAGCACAAATTCGAGCTATTGTTTCCTCCATATTAAGGGGCAGTCTATTGTCGTTAATGATTGGTTCACCCGGAGGGGGCATTTGAATAACTGGTGGTCTATAAGGTTACTTGGATTTGACATTGAAGAAGAAAAAAAAAATAACGCAGGTATTTCAAATAATTCAGTTCTTTTAGATCAGTCTTTAATAGATTCACTTTTTAACAAAGAAAGAATCAATTTTTGACAACAAGACTCAAGGATTATTCTCCTTTTTATTTTTGTTTTACTCTATTCTTAATTCACTCGTAGGATACGCAGTAGAGCTGTTTTAAATTGTTCAGGGATTCACTTATTTATGTGTTCACCTAAGTTATGTGTTCTTAGTTCACTTAATTATGTGTTCTTAGTTCGTTTAGATATGTGTTCTTAATTTCAACTATTGGAGGATCCTGTAGGAATCGAAATATAATTTATTTAATTTGTTTAAAGATTCACTTGTGTGTGTTGATATCTTAATCTAACTTACAGTATTGCAGCTACCAGCATGATGAGTTGAAAATCCGACCTTTTCCTTCGGTGTACTTGGGCGTCAGCAACTTTACTTGTTCCTCCTCTGATAACCTGTTGATTATTCTATCTGGTGCTGTTGATGTCCTGTGCATCCTCATCACAACAACAATTGCATGATTTAACAAAAAAATTATGTGGTTCTATGTTAAAGGAGTACCTCGCATAGTGACGGCGACACTATCGAGTATTTAGCCATGAAAAGGCTTCTCAAAATACCGTTCGGAACCGGTGTAAAACTGTAGGTCCCAATCAGTGAGTACAAATCTAGAAAGCGCACCGCTTACTGGTTGTGAGAAGCTCTCCCCGATTCCTTCATGGAATGTAATGGGAAACTATTTATTTATTTTATTTATGTTAAAGGAGTAGAGCATAGGGGAGGAGAGCTTATGATTATGGTAAGTACAGATATAGATATGTACATATATTAAATAGAAATCTTAACAATAAATTACTCGTATATGTTTTTAATTGCAGGATCGGAATATGACGGACTGAATAAGACTCAACCCCTTGACTACCACAATCTTCTCCAGACTAGTGTTTCAACATGGAATGAATATAATCTGTTTAGCAAATGCATATTCGAAAACAAAAATTCAAAAAATTGTTATCAAAACACCTGCAATGTAATACTAACAATATATTTATGTACAATTGTCAATAAATAATTTCAAACACGCTTCAACACATTTATTGCAGCAATGAAACAAAATCATTGTAGTAATGAAATATATTCATTACAACAGTGACTCATATTTGTTGCACTAATGAAACAAATTCATAGCAGCAATGAACAAATTCATGGCAGCAATGAAGCAAATTCCTTGCAAGAACGATACCTATTCATTGCAACAATGAAACAAATTCAGTGCTGCAATGAATCAAATTCGGGGCAATAATGAAGCAAATGCATTGCAGCAACAACCATAATTTCACCACAGTAACGAAAAATTTGCAGTTGATGAACACATTTTCAGAGCGGGAATGAAACGTTACGTTACATTTTCATTCGTGTGACGATGCTTTTCCGTTCAGTGTGAAGCGGAATTACAAAAACGTTAAAATCGTATGCAAGTGTACAACAACAAAACAGGAGAAATAATCTTGGAAGAGAAAATAGGTCTTCAAATGATACGCCATCAACAAGTAATAACTCAACTCAAAATACAACGGGTGAAAACACGAAGCCAAATAATGTAAATTCACCAGATTAATAAAATCTATGACTTTAAAATAAAAGAGTTCCAAAATAAGAACAAAAACACTTTAATACTAAATGCAATTTAAAACTACATACGAGTCAAAATCCATTTCGAAAAAACACATACAAAATTCTTTACGTATACACCGAAATGTGCAAAAACTAAAACGTTATCAGCTGATACAGATACAGAAGAAATTATGAATGAACTTCTTCATTTTGAATCTGTACATTTTAACTTTATGAAACTGAACAATTTCGAAACAACCAGATCTCAAAATGAAGGCTATGAACTTCCTATTTTTCTAGTTCAGATATCTTCTGAAAGCCGTATAAAATCGCTAAAGGCAATTAATGTAATATTGTACCGATGTGTCCAATGGGAGGCACTAAAAAGAGAACAGATTCCACAGTTTAGAAAATGCCAAGGGTTTTTCCACAGCGCCTCTAATTGCTTCATGGAGCCAAAATGTAGTAAAGCACACGACCTAAATGCGATCTCCCCAATGTCGACAATAATGAACGAAAAAAGTTAGTCAGTGCCCTCTGCAACGAATACGGCCACCCAGCCTCTAAGGTTGCGAGAAATATACGGAATTACAAAGAAAAATTAAAGCTAAAGGATTAGATAGTTCCCAAACACGACCCCAAATCTTTTTACACACAAATAGTAATTTAAGCTTTGGAGATGTTGTAAAAGCTAACAATAATATAAATGTGAACAATACTAATAACTCTCTAAATAACTTTTATTGCCGATATTCAAAACTCAATTCATAATTTATCTAATCAAATACTTAATTTCCAAAAACAATTACAAATTCAAGCTTCAAGAATTGATGCCCTCTATTCACTTTTACAAGCGTAATGAACAGAAGTCCTAATCAAGTTAAGATAATTTTAAGAAAATTAAATATTATCCACTTTAAGGTAAATTTAATAATAAGACTGCATAGAAGACATGATTTACAAAGCATCATTTAAAAAAATTATCCTGATTTAATTCTTTTAAATAAAACAATTGAATGCTACACATAATATTAAATTGGATATTTATAAGTTTATTAGAAAAGATAGGTGTGGTGCTGCGAGAGGAGGTGGTACGGGTATTCTTATTAAAGAAGATTTAAAATTTAAAGTGTATAATAACGAAACAGGTAGTTCGTTTAAGTTCTTAGAGACATGCAATATTAAAAAACCTTAATCATCTAATAAAAGAATGTTTGTTATGTCTGCTTATTATCCGTCTGGCAATAATGAAAGGCTCAAAATTGAACTTCAATCTCTCTTTGAGACTTTAAAATTAGATAATGGGCATAATTTTGAACTATTGACGGGGGATTTGAACAGTAAACACACTAAAGGTGTAGCACTAAATAACTGGATGTCTGATAACGATCTACGATTTAGGTGCAGTTTATATGCTACAGTGTCTCCATAGTACCAGCGAAGTTCTTCTTATATCGATCTGTGTATTGCGGATAGTAGGATTTTTGTCCTCAAGGAAATTGCAACTACAAACTGTTTAAAATCATTAGACATGATAGTGACCATTGTGTGCTGCAAATCCAAATCTTTAAAAATTCAAAACTGGAGCCCTTGAATTTTTTGATAGCTGACCTATCTTTAACTATAGGAAAACTAATTGGAACAGATTTGCCAAAGTTATTATAGATTCAATTGAAAGAGATCCATTAATACCAAACGACAGAATGTTATCAAATATACATAGAGATCAATTTTCATCTAGACAGAATCTGCAATTTAATAACAGGTGCAATATACAAAACTGCACCTAAACATGACAACAAAGAGAGTCTTCATTATATTGTTAACTCAATTATTAAAAAATTACAGTCGGAGAAAAGCAAAATTTTAACGGCAATTAAAAAACCCAATAGGTTGGAGAGATTACTTCCTCTTAATGAACTATCCGTGGCAAAGAATGGGCTAAAGCTTATCAGAAAATTGTTACAGGACAACTTCATCAATTCAATCAATGATAATTAGAGGCGAAAACTTTTGAAATTCAGTACTAACGACTCTTCACACACGTTCTCGATGGTAAAAAAGCAATTCCGAAAACAGGCATCTTTAGAACTCCTGATTCAAAGAGCGAATATTGACCCCCTAATGTTGCAAAACGATCGGGATAATAAATATATAAATAAGAGATAATGAAAATATTCTTGATGTTACAGGATCATATTTTGAATCAGTTTATGAATCCAAGGATATCGACTGAAACAACAATTCTCATGTAGAAGTCATTTGACTATTTCTTCTCGTTCTTAGAATCTAGGAATATGTATGTATGTATATAGCCAGTCAACCTTAATACAGTTCAATGAATGCACAAAGGCGAATAAGTTGAGCTTGTCCAGACTATTTCGGCACCCGTGATGAGATCTTTGAAACTAAGGCCAAAATGATCATCTGAGATAGATAATATACCTAATATAATGTTAAAAAATATTCCGAGCATTTTGATTTACGATTATTTGACATTGTTTAACAATATGATTAATATTGCATACTATACGAAATCTTGGAAATTAACCAAAATAGTCGTAATACCGAAAAAGGAAAAAGATAACACCGACCCGACAAATTTAACAGCCATTAGTTTGCTTCCAAACACAAGCAAAGTTTTTAAATATGCACTTACTTACTTACTTATCCGGTCTCGGACGACCCCCCGGGGGCCCCCTCGATCTTTTGCTTTATTTCGCCAGTTGGCAACACCAAGTGTACGCAGGGATTCGTCAACCTGATCCCTCCAGCGGAGTCTTGATTTTTCGTCTTCCTTCGAGTTCGGTTTAGAAAACCCTTCGTGCTGGTTCGTCTTCATCCATTCTACTGACATGGCCTAGCCAGCGCAATCGCGTTATTTTGATCCGCTTAACTATGTCAATGTCGGGATATAGCTCATGGTTCATGCCGATACTCGCCGTTGTGCACTATAGGGCCATACATTTTATTTTTCTCTCGAAGACTCCTACAGATGTTTCGTCTGCTTGCGATAGGACCCAGGATTCTGCGCCATAAAGCAAGACAGGTTGAATGAGAGTCTGGTACAGCTGGACTTTTGTTACTCGAGAGAGGGCTATATCTCTAAAGTGCTTGCTTAGCTCAAAATAACATATATGTTTTTGTTTACGGCAGATCCGAGGTACATATATAAATTCGTCCACTACCTCGAAGTTATAACGGTTATCAACGTTCACGCTTTGGTCTAATCGCGGGGAGGCCCTGTTCATTGAAACCATTAATTTTATCTTGTCCTCATTTACCGCCAGACCCACTTTTGCTGACTCCTTCTCAATTCTCTAAAAACCCGCAGCAAATTCTCTAATTGTGCGGCTAATGATATCTATAGCATCAGCATACTGACTTTTGCTGCTGATGGTTTTATTCATGTTGACTGCAGCTTTTCTCATAATGATCTCCATTAAGATGTTAAAGAGATCGCACGATAGGGTGTCGCCTTGCCTGAGGCCTCGCTTAGTTTCAAAAGGTTCGGTAAGATCCTTACCAACTTTCACTGCGGGTTTGGTGTTCGTCAAGGTCATCCTGCAAAGGCGTATGAGTTTTGCAGGAATACCAAGCTCAGACATTGCTTCATAGAGTTTCTCCCGTATCGGACTATCGAAGGCCGCCTTATAATCGATAAATAAATGATAGGTGTCGATTTGTTTTTCGCTTGTCTTCTCCAGGATTTGGCGTAGCGTGAAAATCTGCTCAGTTGTCGATTTTCCAGGCCTAAAGCCGCACTGATATGGTCCAATCAGGTCAGCGATAATTGGTTTTAGTTAAATATGCACTAATAACATGCTAATGAAAAATTGTCAAAAGCTGACAATAGTATGTGAAAAACAATTTCGGTTTAAGTTTAAGCTTTCTACGTACATGCAATAAATTTAATGGTTTCAAACGTTAATTGGAAGTTAAACAAAAAATACTGCACCGGTGCTTGCCTAATAGATTTTGAAAAGCCATTCGATAATATTTGTCTAAGGCAGGCAGCTGTCAAATAATAAATTCCCTTCCCATTTTGTATAATTGCTATATGAAATATTGATTAAGAAGAAATTTGTGTTATGTAATCAGACTTAAATCGGTTCGAAAATATTTAAAATGAAGAATGGTCTCCAATAGGGAACCCTAAATGCCAAAATTTAATTTGGTCTCTATAGCAAGAAAATAAAAGGGGGACAACGAGAGAGTCTATCTTGTAAGTGTGTAGCGGTCTTTGCATTATTCTCTCAGTCATAAATATTCCTGAATGTGCGTGTAAACTGCAGATGAAGTTTAATGTATTCAGTCGTCAATGGTTCATCGGACAGAGGATATCAAAAGCCCTTGATCAGTGAAAAAGGAATAAACAAAAGTATCACAATGGTCTTCTTTAGCCTAAGTGTGCTAGACAGCGTGCTGTCTTGCAGCCTTTTCAACCAACCAACCAACCATGTGTGCTTCGAAAGTGTGAAACGATTTTGAGGAATGAAACTGGAAAGGGCAACAATGTGAAACCGTTTGTCCATTGTGACCTAGATCTGTATATAAGTATATTGTTTGTGTACCAACGCATAGTTGAAACCTTCTGCAAACAAAAACGTGAGAGACAACAAAAAAAGGAGAAGCAAAGAGTTGCAGATTCTCATTTCATGGAAAAAAACAAATAACGCATTCAATCAGGGGGATTCTATGGCACAGCTGATCGAAAAGGTACTAGGCGGAGAATGAGAGAGCAAAGAAGACAGGAACTAATTTTAAATAGTGTTTATTGACAGCTAAATTATGTTTTATAATGTTTGTATTGAACGAAAATACGAATTCCCTTCGATTTCTGTCCGTATTATGTCCAACGAAAGTGTAATATTGGAAAATACCGCAGCAAATAAAACTCTATCAGCCCAATTCTCAATAGCAATTCCCGGGGAGTTTTTTCCCTATTCCCTGTTCCCCTATTCTAAATAAAATCCTATTCCTTTTTCCCTTATTCTAAACGAACTTCGAAAAAGGGAAATATTTCCCCGGGAAAAAAGTAGGTATTCTAAATGTCAATAAAATGGAGAATGTGAAAACAACTTTTGGGAGTAATTCCCCCAACAAATTGCTAGGGAGTACTGCGCAAAAATGTAAGTATTTAATATTTTCTATAAAAAATTAAATAATTACTTTTATTTTCATCAATATTATGGCATTATTCTTCGGAATAAATTTAGTTTAGCACCAATTCTCAGATTCACACCAAAATGTCACCACCGAGAAAAGCGTCTGCACTGAGTTCAAAAGTTTTAAAAGAGGTTATCAAAGTTAGTAGGAATGAGTATAATTACAAAGGTCTTTGTAAATTCTATAAATCTGTGTATGCACATATTTCTTTTTATTAATCCATTGGGGGTTAATTAAAACAACAATATTTGTCAACCTCCCTTTTTTAATAAAAATTTATTATTTCAAAAAATTTTTAGTTTTTTGGTAGACTCCGATAATAGACAGGACTTTTGCCTTTTTTAATGTATAATTCTCACCAATAACCCTTCAAAGACCGGAGACATTTAAGTCCTTAGTTTTGAATACATTTACCACTTTTTTCACCAAAATTAAAAAATTGTGTATACAAAATCGCGCGATTTAACACAAAAATACTATGCCAAAGCCACGAAGCGGGTGTTGGACTCGCACCAGACGAGAAAATCCCTAAGCGACGCAGAAAGCTTTATAACACAAAAATACTATGAACTTTAATATCTTCGGTCCTTGAAGGGTTACAGGAGTATACTATACCCTAAAAAAAGTAAAGATCTTGTCTATTATCGGATCCTACCAAACAAAAAAGAAATATAATAGGACACTTTTTGAAAAACAAATGTATATCAAAAAAGTGAGTTTTTTTTAATTTGGTCCCCAAATGGTTAATATAAATGAAAATGTTTATAAACAGATTTATAGGGTTTAAAAAGGCCTTTGTAATGGTACTGATTCCAACTAGATCGGATAATAAATGGCTGACTTATACCCGATTATATATTCAAGCTTTGGAGGTTTATATTTCGGAAAATATGGACCAGCGCCCTTTTTTTAATCTCGTTTATGTAACGTCGAAATGAAAATAAATTTTTGAAAATCGTTAAATTTATATTTCACCTTGGCTCAGGCAGGGGGTACAAATTCCCTCCGTACCTTAAGTCGATGTGTGGCAAAATCAGTAAAACCGCGCGATTGTTTTAAAATAATTTTTGATATTTTAATGAAAACAGGTCCTGATATAATGTTGAACGTTTGATAACAAAACTTTAACTTTTTATATCCCCTGTGTTTCAAGGGCTACTGAGTCGTATTATACCTTTAAAGAAAGCCTGAAATCTTCCCTATTTCCAGTGTGTAGAAAAAATTTAGCAAGACTACGGTCTATTTTTGAAAAGTAATGATTTTAAAGAAAAAAGTGAGGTTATAAAATCATTTTTTTTAAACTATTCCACAATGGGTTAATAAAAAATAAAATATTTTTAAACGTATTTGTAGAGTTTAAAAATACCTTTCTAATGACATAAATTTCAACAAGGTCTGAAATGTAGTTTCAGAGATATAGCCGACTATACACTCAAGCTTCGGATGGCCGTATCTCTAGAAGATGGGCCGATCGTACAAAAAAAAAAATATATTTCAGCTCAGCTTAAAAATCTATATTGATGATAAAATTTTGATTTCATTCCAAGAAATGCCCCTGAACTAGAGTTAAGCCAAGTAAATATGTACATTCCCGTATTTACTTACAAAGTTTGCGGCAGCTCCAGTGAATTCGTCGCATCGCGTAACTATCTCCTTGCAAACGTTTGTTGTTGCTTCTCCTGCTCCCGGTCGTTCTTCTGCTGCCATTCTAAAGGCTGTGGTATACATTTTCACTTATTTTAATTATTAATTAAGTTTTATTTGCTTAAATTGATTTGCATTTAATAATCAAAACCAAACGTCATAAAGCAAAACAGCTGACTTCGAAAATTCGCAATTCTCTCTCCCTTATTATTCTATTCCCCGTCTGTTTAGAATAGGAGGATTTTATTCCCGGGAAAAATTAATTCCCAGGGTATTATCTCCCGGGGAGTATTCAGAATCGGGCTGTATGAAATGGCCTACTACCTCGTCGTCATGAAGAGGCAGCGAAGAGAGTAATGTAAACTCTTAAGTATTTCCCTATGATTCAATGCAAGTAACTGTAAATGGGGCCGTTTTAAATCTTGATTTTTTGTATTAATTATTTATAAATGTGGATTTGCATCGCTAAAATTAATTATAAAAAATAATGCAAATATATTGAATTCGAAGAATAATCAGTCCGATTTTGAATACTCCCCGGGAGATAATTCCCGGGGAATTAATTTTTCTCGGGAATAAATTCCTCCTATTCTAAACAGACGGGGAATAGAATAATAAGGGAGAGAGATTTGCGAATTTTCGAAGTCAGCTGTTTTGCTTTATGATGTTTGGTTTTGGTTGTTAAATGCAAATCATTTTAAGCAAATAAAACTTAATTAATAGTCAAAATAAGTGAAAATGTACACCACAGCCTTTAGAATGGCAGCAGAAGAACGACCGGGAGCAGGAGAAGCAACAACAAACGTTTGTAAGGAGATAATTACGCGATGCGACGAATTCAGTGGAGCTGCCGCAAACTTTGTAAGTAAATAAGGGAACGTACATAATATTTACTTGGCCTAACTCTAGTTCAGGGGCATTTCGTGGAATGGAATCAAAATTTTATCATCAATATAGATTTTTAAGCTGAGCTGAAATGTATATTTTTTTTGTACGATCGGCCCATCTTCTTGAGATATGGGCTTGCGAAGCTTGAGTTTATAGTCGGCTATATCTCTGAAACTACTTTTCAGACCTTGTTGAAATTTATGTCATTAGAAAGGTCTTTTTAAACTCTATAAATGCGGTTAAAAATATTTAACTTTTTATTAACCCATTGTGGAATAGTAAAAAAAAATTATTTTATAATCTCACTTTTTTCTTTAAAATCATTATTTTTCAAAAATATACATTTTTTCTAAACACCGGAAATAGAGAAGATTTCAGGCTTTCTTTCAAGGTATAATACGGCTCAGTAGCCCTTGGAAGACCGGGGATATAAAAAGTTAAAGTTTTGTTATCAAACTTTAAACATAATATGAGGACCTGTTTTCATTAAAATATCAAAAATTATTTTAAAACAATCGCTCAATTTTACTGATTTTGCCACACATCGACTTAAGTTACAGAGGGAATTTGTAACCCCCTGCCTGAGCCGAGGTGAAATATAAATTTAACGATTTTCAAAAATTTATTTTCATTTCGACGTTACGGAAAGAGATTAAAAAAAGGACGCTGATCCATATTTACCGAAATATAGACCTCCAAAGCTGAAATATATAATCGGTCATAAGTCAGCCATTTATTATCCGATCTAGTTGGAATCAGTACCATTACAAAAAGGCCTTTTTAAACCCTATAAATCTGTGTATAAACGTTTTTATTTATATTAACCAATTGGGGAGCAAATTAAAAAAAAAACATTTTTTAACCTCACTTTTTTGATATACACTTTTTTTTCAAAAAAATATTTCTTTTTTTGTAGGATCCACTAATAGACAAGATCTTAACTTTTTTTAGGGTATAATATTCACCTATAACCCTTCAAAGACCGGAGATATTAAAGTTCAAATTAAAGTTCATAGTATTTTTGTGTTATAAAGCTTTCTGCGTGGCTTAGGGATTTTCTCGTCTGGTGCGAGTCCAACACCCGCTTCGTGGCTTTGGCATAGTATTTTTGTGTTAAATCGTGCGATTTTTTATAAATAATTTTTTAATTTTGGTGATAAAAGTGGCAAATGTATTCAAAACTTTAAACTTAAATGTCTCCGGTCTTTGAAGGGTAGTTGGTGAGAATTATACATTAAAAAAGGCAAAAGTCTTGTCTATTAACGGAGTCTACCAAAAAACTACCAATTTTTTTAAATAATACATTTTTATCAAAAAAGGGAGGTTAACAAATATTGTTTTTTTTAATTAACCCCCAATGGATTAATAAAAATAAATATGTGCATACACAGATTTATAGAATTTAGAAAGACCTTTGTAATGATACTCATTTCTACTAACTTTGATAACCTCTTTTAAAACTTTTGAACTCAGTGCAAACGCTTTTCTCGGTGGTGACTTTTTGGTGTAGATCTGAGAGTTGGTGCTAAACTAAATTTATTCCGAAGAATAATGCCATAATATTGATGAAAATAAAAGTAATTATTAAATTTTTTATAGAAAATATTAAATACTTACATTTTTGCGCAGCACTCCCTAGCAATTTTGTGGGGGAATTACTCCCAAAAGTTATTTTCACATTCTCCATTTTATTGACATTTAGAATACCTACTTTTTTCCCTGGGAAAAATTTCCCTTTTTCGAAGTTCGTTTAGAATCGTTTAGAAAATATTTTGCAATATTATTTGTATTCGTTCTCATCTTTAGGCTTGTAAATGTGTTTGATTGCATTTTATTATTTGATATTAATTTTTTTATATTGGCAGAAGTCAAAAATTTTGATATTTTTTTCAGAGAACTTAAAAATCTATTGTCTTTGCCGTACAATAATATTTTATGAATTTTGGGTTTGTTATTGTTTTGTGACTTTACTGTTTTGTCCGTCTTTATTTTGAAAAAGTATAACAAACGAATATGATTTAAATGCGGTATTGCCTTATATGAAATGTAGAATACACAAGGACTATGATATGGACTATGATTTTAAAATTAATGTTAAATAATTCATTAATTGACCATGAATGATACAAAAGATGGAAAGCTCAAAACTGAAAGGCAATAATTTATATTCGATGTTACAAATAGCTTGTGTGTTTCGGCCGTTGTGAATTTTAACATTCTCAGAGCTTTTTATTTTTGAATTTGGTAATACCTCTGGGTCTTGAATGAAATTGTCTAAATTTTGACCCACGTGTCTATCCACAAAAATACCTAACAAAGGACACAGAAAGTTGGTAAAAATTTTCCTTATTTTTCAACATAATCTTCTTTTAGCTCGATACACTTTTCCACCGATATTCGATAGCTTGTTTACAGTAAGAACTATCAAACTCTTTAAAATAGTCATCAACCTCAGACTTCACCTCTTCATTGTTTGGTAAATCTGTTACCACCGAGCCAACTTTAATTCAATAATTTTGCTCATCTCAATAGTGGATGTGTGAAGTCCAGCATTGTCTTGATGAAACAACACTTTCTTTTTCGTCAAATGCGGAATTTTTTCCACAATTTCACCACTTAAACGCTGCTAAAAATTAACATAATACTCGTATTCGCAGCTGATGGTGTTTCCTTTCTGAAGATAATCAATAAAATGTATCGTATGCGCATCCCTAAAATAGATGCCATGACCTTGTCTGCAGATGGAACCGCCTATGCCTTCTGTGGACACGATTCTCGACCCAAAACTTCGGCTTTATTGCGGTGAAACACCGCCAAACACTTTATTGAAACATTCTAACGACGCTGTTTCTGCTCTATTGAAAGCAAGTTGCAGAAAAATTGATTTTATCGGTAACTTGTAAAACGTCTCCACGAACTATGTATGTACATACTTGGTTTTCGAAGGACCGAAATTTGGAATAAAATTTTTTTCTACATACAAAACCGAATGTTTAAATTTTAGCTCTGACTCTGAGCTCTTTTTTTTATACAAAAAAAAGGTTTTTTTATAAAAAAGATAAGATGCCAAGTATTTCCCATATGACCACAGGGTTGCATTTTAAAGCCCTACCTCCAAATAACTTTTTATTCGTCTCAATACCCTCTAACATCCGCACGTATAAATGCGTAGGGATATAGTACACCCTGAATGTCAACGAAAGTGGTACTGTAAAGCGGAAGAAATTATGGTATATTTTTCCGCAGTGGTAAATGGCTATAAAACACAAAACCGCAAAATCCCGCAATTGTTTGTTTTTCCATCTGAACAATGCAATGTTAAGGATTATTTTGACCAGAGTTCGCAACCATTGAAATTAACAAAAATACCATATTTTTCAATGTTGCTTTACTAGTAGGAATTTAAATTATAATTTTATTTAGCTAAGTGGATTAAATAATATTTACCTGCTTTACAATTTTCCACTTAACTTAAATGTTTAAACTGAACACACGCCTTCGCACAGCCTGCTACAACTTTTACTTTACTTGAACGCAACAAAATAGTAAAAACACAATTAGCAAAACTAAACTTTTACAGCGTGTTGAAAACGGATGTAAGCAAAAAGGAATGAACAAATAACGGAATCTTGTTAAGCATTCTATTCTCTTTACCCTACAATCGGTAATTATTAAAAACATTGACTTTTGAAAAATTGAATTTTAGCCGCCCAGATTGGCAAAATACTTCTCTGTGCGTCGGCTAGTTTTGGGACCGCCGTCGTATATGCTACATTTCACCATCCTTACAGTTTGGAAAATACAACCCAATTATATGCACATTTCCCAAAATGTAAAATTGCACGTCGTTTTAATTCAAGTGCATTCCGGATGTACCCCTTTTTTTCTGAAATTACTTTTTTTTTGCTAACCAAATGCATTAGCTTCAAATTTTGTTTATCCGGCCCGGCCTTATATACAACCATGTAGAAAATAATAATTGTTAGGATAGTCGGGTGACGAGCAAAATTCATAGCTCCTAAAATATATACATATGTACATCTTTATCGTGTTTTGTAATACCAAATAAACTCGATTCTACCATTCTCGTATAAAGTTTAGAAGTTATTTGATTTCGTTTCCTTTATTGACCTTTCTTTTTATTGTTGCTCTTATGATTTTATTTGTTTACATACAAATTCTGTATAAAAGAAAGCTATTGTCATTGTAAAACATAAAAACATTGGTCTGGGTCTTATAGTTAGTTGTTGATCCGTTGTATTGAACTGTTATATATGATGTCTCTATAATTTGTTATGCAGTGACGTTCCGTCTAAGGTGCGGAGGTGTTCTCTGAACACCCTAAAATATTTTGATGTTATATTTTTTATAATTATTTCCTAAAGTCCAAGAATATTTCAGCGACATATATAAGTATATCCGTGGCCGTCGGTGGTGCAATGGTTAGTGTGCGCGGCTCTTGTACATGAGATCCTGGGTTCAAACCCTGCTCTGACCACCTTCAAATTTCTTTCGGCGGCGGTCACCTCGCATAGTGACGGCGACACTATCGAGTATATAGCCATGAAAAAGCTTCTCAAAATACCGTTCGGAATCGGTGTAAAATTGTAGGTCCCAATCAGTGAGTGAAAACTGGAAAGCGCACAGCTCAGTGGTTGTGAGAAGTTCTCCCCGGTCCCTTCATGGGATGTAATGGGAAACCATTTATTTTATTTTTTATATAAGTATATCCAACATTTATTCATTATTTTAATTTATAATACAATTGTGTGTGTTTCTGTTGCACATATTTTTTCTGTTTTCGTGGGGTTTTTTTTCTTTTCTTGCTACAAGTTTTTCTACTTAACATTTTGTGTTGTTCTTGTTTATTTTTGTTATTGCTGAAAAACTTTAACATTTGCTTCTATTTTTTAAGAGAACAATTTTAATATAAATTTCTATTGCTAATGTTAATAGTTATATACATTTCATTGTGTATAGGCATTTTGTTCGCTGACTGCTATTGAAAATTTTGCATACATTCCAGTTTGAATTTCTAGTGAACATTATTGTATTCGTTTTTTGTTGTATGTGTTAATGCTGTTATGTTAACAGTTTGAACACTATTTTTGTGTGTGCAACAGAAATTCTGAACCATAGTTAATTGTAGAATATTCATCTTACATCTGACTGTGAATGAGGTCAGACGCAAATTGCAAAATGATATGTGAAAGTCGTAGAAAAAACTCAAATAATTAACCAGTACATAAGTTACAATCGGGTGAACCGACTTAATCATACCCTCACCCTAAGTCATCCATTGCGTGGGAGTTCTGTTAAAAAAACGCCCATACTCAAAAGTGGCCATATTCAATACCAGATTTACATTGCGCTAAATATTATTGAACACCCAAATTAGTTAGTTTCCCTCCGAATATTTATATGCGAGGTACTAAAATGGGTATAGCAAGTTGTTGCCAAAATTTTGATCAGTACCAAATTTTATTAAGATCGGTTATGATATATTGGAGATAACTGCAAATACGCCCAACTTTTGTATTGGAGGTATGAAACTGGGCGTGGCACAATAGTCAGTTATGAATTACACAGTAGCTTTTAGCAAAATATTGCTTAGTACGGAATTTTATAAAGATCGGTTGCCGTCGTTGGTGCAATGGTTAGTGTGCGCGCCTCTTGTACAGGAGATCCTGGGTTCGATTCCTGCTCCGACCACCTTAACATTTCTTTCGACGACGGTCACCTCGCTTAGTGACGGCGACACTATCGAGTACTTAGCCATGAAAAAGCTTCTCAAAATACAGTTCGAAACCGGTGAAAAAACTGTAGGTCTCAATCAGTGAGTATAAAAACTGTAAAGCGCACAGCTCACTGGCTGTGGCAAGCTCTTCCCAATTCCTTCATGGGATGTAATTGGAAATCATTTATTTATTTTGTTTTTTAGTTTACGAGAGTTATCGTGTCGATCAACCGGTCATCCTCCCAATTTTTATATGGGAGGTACCAGAGTGGGTGTGGCAAAAGAGCACATTTTCTATAGGAGAGTTTTATTTGACTAAATATTGACTAGTACAAACCTTTATTAAGATTGGTTCGGTTTTGCGGGACTTCTCGTGCCGAACAAAACTTTTGTCTGGGAGGTACCACAATGGGCGTGGCAAAATCAATAATCGGTGATTAGCGTTTGAAAATCAATGGCGTTTCAAAATCAATAATCGGTGATTGGCGTTTGATAACGTGAAGCCTTATACCTAATTTCATGAATGTCGGAAGTGTTTCACGCGATATAACGGATTGACAACCCGAACAAACACCCTGTTTTGTATGGGAGGTACCAGAATGGGCGTGACAATCTCGCCCATTTCCTTCAGTTAACTACGCATTTGCAGATTATTAACCGGTGTGAGAGTTGAATCTAATCACATCTACCAGAAGAAAGGTTTGAAAGAAATATGATTTTGTGCTAAATGTGTCGATTTGTATGGGAGGTACCAGAAGGGGCTTGGTCACAACGCCCATTTTCAATCCCAAACTCAATATTGGCAAATAATAGTCACTGACAAAATTTCATTGTGATCTGTAAAGATTTACGGCAGTTATCGTGTTGACCACCCAGCCAGCCAGACAGACAGACGGACATGGCTCAAACGTCTTAAAAAGTCCTAAAACGAATTTCGCCCAAAGATACTAACACCCCAATTCTGTGTATGTGGTAACAATCGAATTGTAACCATAAAATTGTTTCAAAGTTGTCACCATTGTTTGTATCTGGTATTCTGGCAACATAGTGACAACGAAAAATTCACCTCACAATAACAGGTTGTCAAAAGCAGGGACAAAAAAAATAAAAACATATGGTTTTCTGCACAAAATGAACGCGGTAAGAAAAGTAAGTATTTAATACATTTATGTTTTATTGAATTAAAATTAACACATTTTACTTAAGAAATTTGAGCGCACCGCAAAGGCACAGCTGGCATGCTATATTGCCTTCCTCAAGGAACATCCTGAGATGCTAAGCGGAAAGAATACTAATGCACATCCGCGCCATACAGAAGATGAAATTTACTTTAGCGCCAACTCTCTGATTTACATCAAAATTTCACCACCGACAAAAGCTTTTGCACTGAGTTCAAAAAAGTTGTTCGTATCTCCGGGATTTATAATCCGATCTGGTTGAAATGGGTATCATTAAAAACGTCTTTCTAAGCTCTATAAATCAGTGTATAAACATACTTATTTGTATTAGCCCATAGGGGAGCTAATTAAAAAAAACTTTTTTTACCTCACTTTTCTGCTAACAATTTATGTTTTTTTTAAATGCCCTATTATACTTATTTTTTGGCAGGTTCCGATAATACACAAGACCTTAGCCTTTTTTAAAGGTATATTACTTAACAATATTCCTTGAAAGACCGGAGATATTTACAAAGTAACAAAAGTCCTTCCTTCATTTAATTATGTCCTCTTGTCGTTTTGGTACAAAATATATTATTAATTTTTCCCGTATACAGTTTTATTGTTTTCTTGCAGAATTTATAAAATGATTTTGTATCAACTTTCTGGCAAATAAAACAGCTGTCACGCACTGTTACCTCCTCTTTGGCAGGTAACAATTTTTGTTATTTTTATCACCAAAAAAATGTGTCAGAATACCAATTTGTGACAATTGTCACATAGCTGTCAAATAGTAACCGTGGTGACTTTTGTAACCCTGCCAGAATAGGGCTGTAAGGGTATAATATGGCTCCTTCTATGTGTTACATTTTTTACGCATTAAATGATATATAGCCCCATCCCTATGGGTGAGGGTAGAAAAATGGAAGTCCAACGCCAGAACTTCCAAATTTAACAACAAAGAATAAAACTTTTATTAGACATTTCAAGACTTCTAATTATAAGGAAAAGACTTGGTTATGTGGTTGTCCCCTTATTAACAAATAATTTTGTTGGTCTTGTTCGCTTTTCGCTTCTAAAAATGAAAAGTGTTTGGACCACAGGTTTTAATGATTTAAATCATTTTACTGCTTCTATGATAAAATATCAAACGTTCACATTAGTAACACATTGACATTAAAAACTTTTGGGAAAAAAACGCATTTCATTATCGGGACATAATGAACAAGTTTCTGAAAATCGAAATGTATTCGAACGCTTATATTATATACTCTATTGGTATAGATATACATAATTAACTCTATTGGTACAGTCATATTAAATAATATCGAAAAATAGTTAAATGGAACTTTATTTAACGCAGTAATGCTGGATGAAAACAACCGACATAAAAAAAGTTGCAATTATCAATAATTCTTCGGTATGTTGACACAAAAGGTGCTGCTAGCTCAAACCTATGATGGCGCGTCTGTCATGTCTAGTGCATTGAATGACACACAGGCTAAAGTAAGATATCAGTTTTCTAATGCTACTTTTATCCTTTGTAATGCTCATGTGTTAAAATTAGTTTTATCGCAATCTGTAAATTTTATAAAAAAATCCAAAATATTATTTGTAACATTATCAGGGCTGTCTGCTTTTTTTAATCAATCCACCAAAATAACTTATTTCTTCGATCAGGTGGTAAAACGAAGAATACCTACTGTGACAACAACAAGAAGGAACTATTCCTCTAGACTTGTAAATATAGTTATCGTTAAGATCTAATAATAGTAGTTGAAGAAATGATAGAAGATCCTGATACTTGGGGTGCGGATGCAGTTCAAGGTAGGGGATTTATGCAGTTTTTAGATTCATTTAATACAGTTTTCATGCTAAATACCTTTAACGACAGTTTTTCATACACTGATGTATTGTTTGATATTCTTCAAAAAAACTCCGTTGTTACTCAATATTTCTGCGAATATATTGAAATAACTAAGAAGCAAATATTAGCTAACAAATCAAAGTTTGATAATATATGTATTAATTATGACGAAAGCTAAGGCTCGAGTAAGTTTAAAGCGTGGAGAAAACATTGCAAATTTCGATTTTAGGTATAAAAAAACATTCAATCAAATAATTGAAACACTGTTTGAACAAATGGAAACTAGATTTAAATCTTTACAAAATTTAAAATTTGTAGAATTGCTAAATTTAAAAAAATATGCATGTTATCAAAAAATATTTCCGACTGAAGCATTTGAAAGCTTAAAAAATTATTATGGAAATTTTTTTATTTCATTAAATTTAAAAACGAATTAGTTGTGTTTTATGCCCATTCGTATTTCTATGACATTGCTGTTTTTGAGATACCAAGTAATTTAATTAATTTTGATTTGTCGAATACTTTTTCTGAAGTACAGTGAAAGCTCTTTTCGCGGCCAGCTCTCTTAAGCGGACAAATTCCTTGGTCCCAAAATGTTCGCCTTGTTTCAGGAAGAAATCATGCTCCCTTAAACGGACGCTCCCTTGGACGGACGCGGGCACGTTTTTGGTATCAAACATCTCCCATGAGCGAACAACAAAATTGTGAAAGTATGATTTCTAACAATTTTGATTGTCGAAATAAAAGAAAGTATGAACGAGAAAACAACTAACAACGCGTTCATGCATCAGACAAGTACGTAACTATCTGCCTTGAGCTGTGATTCCCCGTTTTTCCTCATAGACAAAAAAAAAAATGCGCAGCTACTGTGATTAACCTCTACCTTTTTAAATGTTTTTTTGCTGTTATATTTTGATAAGCATAAGTTCAAAAGGATCCCTTGAAACGTGTGAATGTTGCATCATCCGTCAATTTTTTCAGCAACAAAAATAATTTCTAAGTTTTTTTTCAGTATGTTTGATTTAAGTTTAAGATTTACGAATCTGCATTTTTTCTACGTGAATATTTTACTTGTACATTAGTACGCATTTAAATAATAAAAATTTATAAGAAATTGGTTTGTACTGTATTAACATATTTATTTCCTTAGTGGAGGGAGTGTTCTCTTTAATTTTATTTAATTTCCTTAAAACGCTCTATTGGGCGGACAAAATTGGTGCGACCGTCAGTGTCCGCTTAAGAGAGCTTTTACTGTATTTAAATTAATCATGCTGTGAGTGAAACTGTGCTTGGTGGAAGTTCTGTCAATACCGCTGAGTGGCGAAATGTTACTGTGAGAAAACAAAACAAACGTCGTGTGGTTTTTGGTAATAATGTAAATACAGAGCTGGATGGTATTGCTAAGAAGAAATGGGTGCATCTTTCGTCGTTTACACCAACTGTTACGGAAGATTGTATTGTATCTTATGTCAGTAAGCATTTAAATATTGATAAAGTTAATCTTGCATGCTATAAATTGATAAAAAAAAGGATAAGTCAGTTGATGGATTAAGATTTGTTAACTTCAAACTAGGAATTAATCCAATATTTTATGAAGATTTGTTTAAGCCTGATTTGTGGACCACTGATATTAAAATTCGATTCAGTCATGCAAAGGAAATATTTATTTGTTCACCTCGTACATTCCTCCAAATAGTTTGGATGACCTGTACTGTGGTCATATTCATAATATTCTGCATTTATCGGAGAATTTGAGGTATGACGATCAACTTTGTATTGTTGGTGACTTTAACCTCAACAATCTAGTCTGGTCGGAAATTCCAAATTCTGATAAGTGTCTGCCTAGTAACATAAATAAATCTTTTGAAATTAATCTTATTGATTCTTTCTTAAGTATTGATGTTCATCAGGTAAATAGAATTTTCAATAAATTAGGAAGGTTATTGGATCTTATATTTGTAAATTCGGACTTAAAATTTAAAATTTCGGAATGTCATTCCGCTTTATCTCTTGCTAATATGCATCATTCTGCTCTATACATTGAAATAGAATTTTATCAGTTCAGAAATGCTGATTTAGATTCATTTTTAGTGCGATATGATTATAAATCATGTAATTTGGAATGTCTTAAATCAATACTGTCTAATGTTGACTGGTATGAATGCATGCAAAGTGATGTTGTTGCTGTTTGTTATGAGAAATTCCTTAAGCGGGTTGGGATAATTGTTGAAGAAAATGTTCCACGTATGAGACCACGGGCGTACAAATTGCCTTGGTATACTAAAGGTTTAAAAAACTAAAAAAATTGAGAAATAAATTTTTCAATAAATTTAAGATCTCTAATTGCAGTTCTGATGAGAATTTATATTTACATTATATGCGGGAATTTAATTTTTTAAATAAATTCCTTTATAATCAATACATCATGAGTTACAATGAATCTTTAAAAGTAAATCCGAAACGACTTTTCACATTTATTCGATCGAAGAGAAATTCGTCCAGTATTCCATCGTCTGTAATGTATAATAACGTAGTTTCTAACTCTATTCAGGATTCTGTTAATTTGTTTAAAGATTTTTTTCAATCGAGTTTTACTACGAATGTTGCTCCTGTCAATATACATGATTTCGATCATATCACGTCTTGTGTTGATATCGGGGCTTTGGTTGTGTTTGATGATGATATTATATCGGGTATTTCAAAACTTGGAAATTCTTACAAAAGTAATGTAGATGGAATTTCGGCCTTTTTTCTAAAGGAATGTGCAGCAACATTTGTTTTACCTCTTCGATTATTGTTTTCTAAATCACTTTCTTCTGGTTATTTTATTCAGAAATGGAAATATGCTTAGGTTTTGCCTGTTTTTAAATCTGGGGATAAAACCAATGTTTCTAATTATAGACCTATATCAAAATTGCCGAATATAGCTAAAATATTTGAACACATTGTGTATGATAAAATATTTTTTCATTTAAAGCATTCTCTTAGCCTTGATCAGCATGGTTTCATTGCTGGCCGTTCCACAACTACTAACCTAGCTGTTTTTACAAATTTTTGTATACGTAACATCGAAAAAGGTGTTCAAATCAATACAATATACTATGTGACCTGGTCTACGGAAAGGGGGCTTAGGTGTCTAAAAATCAATTTTCACTTTTTGGTTGATTCGGATGGAAGATGAGATGCTTTTTCACGTGGTGAAAAGCAGAAAATCCTAACTTGCTTAGAAGTGTACTAAAAATGTAGAGAAAAAAGAGTAAAAATACGACAAAATATAATTTACTGGTAATGAACAAAATACATTGAATTATAAGTTATAAAGACATGATTATACAGTAGAAAAACGTATTATGGGCGAAAAATAATAATGCTGAGTAGTGTATGTATTTTTCTTTGTTGTCGTTTTCCTTGAGATCTTTTTACGTGTTCATCCTGAGGAAGATGGACCTGGTTCCTCGTCTGGTTTGAGAACATATTCACTAGTCTTCGTCATCACTGAGTGAAGAAATGTATTTTCGATAAAGTGAGGACTTCGTCTCGCTGGATGGCAGTGGAAGAGCCATTAAATCGGCTATAGACTCGATGAATTTAACAGCTTTTTCGATGTCAGCCGGTTTAAATGACTTTGGATGTGTACTCGGTTTATTTGCCAGTCCGTGTTGGCGCACTGTTACACCCTGTGCGTGAAAATGACGTACTAAATTTTCGTAACGCTTCGTCGTACAGGCATGTACAAAACGGAAAAACGAACGACAAACAGGTACTCTGTAGAAGGTAAATTGAATTCTATGCCTCATAACTTCTGTATCCTGTCTCTGTCCATATTTCTTCCGCCCAGCAAGCTTTGCGTATACACTTTCTAGCTTTTCGTTACTCATAATTCCAGCTTCGATGTGACTTAGTATCACTAAATCAAGTTCATTTTCGACATCTCTAAACAATTGTTCCGCGTACTCTCGATCATTTCCCGTGGTATCAGTGTATGGCATTCATTATTACAACAATCTTTTGACAGAAATTTTGTTACCAGCTCCTCCTCCTTTACATCAACAACATACAGGTCCATGTTAACAAAAGTTTGTTCGGTATCATCTTCTGCCTGAGATACACATACTTCGTCTTCATCATCATCGCTCTCTTCATAGTTTTCATCATCCTTTCATCCTTATACGGCACTGAACTCCTCATCAACACTCATGTTTCATTTCATCTGAAATGCGAAGACGATAATCAACAGAAACAGTAAACGTCACTTCTTCAGTGTTACTTTTTTAAATGTTCCACACTAGCAACTTACACGATGAACTATAATAATATTCCGACCAACAACAACACTTACTGGACCAACAACAACACTTACTGGACGTCCGGCGCGGAGAACAATTAACGAGATAATGAGAAACTGACGAAACGAGTTGCTTACTTTTAACAGCTTTTTCACAGAAAACTAGTTTTCGCACGTACGCTCCCTTTTCGTAGACCAGGTCACATATACAGATTTCTCCAAAGCATTCGATAAAGTTAATCATGATATGTATATTGCTTATTAAACTACATATATATGGGTTTCACTCCTCAATTTTGAATTGGTTTCGGTCCTATTTCTCCTTTAGGCAATGTTCAGTGTGCATTGATAATTGTTATTCAGAAGTTTACATCCCAACCTCTGGTATTCCTCAAGGCAGTGTACTTGGACCCTTGTTATTTAATATAATTGTAAATGACATTGGTCTATGTTTTTTAAACTCTAGACACCTTTTGTATGCGGATGATCTTAAAATGTTCAAGGCTATTAAGACAGTGAATGATGTTATATTATTGCAGGATGATATTAATAGGGTTACTGCTTGGTCTAAAGCTAATGCATTGCTGTTCAACATTAATAAATGTTTCCATATGACTTTTCATCGTTATCGGGATGTGATTAATTCATCTTACAATATAATGAATTGTGACTTAGCTAAGATTTATGAATACTTTGACTTAGGTGTTGTATTTGATGTTAAGTTGACGTTCATTGGCCATATTAATTATCTAGTTCCAAAAGCGTATTCTTTGTTATATTATATTCGTAGAAATATTGCTGACTTCTCAGACCCGTACACTATAAAAATACTTTTTACTTCTTTTGTCCGTTCTAAATTGGAATATGCGTCCCTTATTTGGAACCCAACTGCTTCAAAACTTATTGGTCGTATTGAGAAGGTACAAAAATCATTTTTGAAATTTGCTTTGGTTTCTTTAAATTTTACGGATCCAATTCCCTCATATGAAAGTCGTTGTATGTTGATTTCTTTAAAAACTTTAGAATCTAGGAGAGTCTCCATTGTGTTTCTGCATGGTATTACTTCTGGTTCAGTTGACTGTCCTGAATTACTGTCATTTATTCGACTTAATGTTCCTTCTCGCATATTGCGTCATTTTGATACTTTTAATATAGAATTTCATACCACTAATTACGCCTCGAATGAGCCTATTGTTAGAGCTATGAAGCATTTTAATTCTATTTGTAATAATATTGATCTCAGTTTTTCAACAACTATTTTTAAGAAATTATTATATAATAGTATAACTTAAAATTGTATTATTTTTATTATGAAATTGCTAGTCTGTAAGGATGTTTTCCATAGACTATAATAAATAAATAAATTCGAGTATCAACAAGTTCTGTTGAGAGATCTTTTTCAGCACTTAAGAGAATTAAGACTTATTCCAGAAACCAAATGTTAGAGGAAGGGTTATCAGAGTTAGCCTAATTTCTATAGAAAGGGCTTTTTTAAAATTTTTAAAAAATACAAAAAAATTTTACGATGATTTGATTGAAGTTTTCATTCAAGAAACACGACGTGATGAATTGGTTTATAAATAAAAAAATTAAAAAATTTAAATTTAAATAAAATTAAAAAACAAGACATTATTACAAAAAACATAAAAATGTGATTCCTTCCTGAAAAAAGTAAAATAGAAAAAAATATAATTTTTTTCAATAAGTAATACTAATTAAAAAATACAAAAAAAATATGCATAAAAAAACAAAAAAAAAAATTTTTTAATAAAAAAAAACTTGCAAATGGGATCTTATCTATCGCGTCCTCGTCGTGGTCCTGAAATAAACTGAGAATAGATAAATTTTTTTAAATGTGGAGAACACCCTGCTAAAAGCTCCACCGCACGTCCCTGATGTTATGTAACTAATATAAAACTTCATACACGAATTTACACGAATTTCATTATACTAAATACTAAAATTAAAAATATCGAAAAAATTTGAATCTGATGTAGTACGAAAACGAATATTTTAATCGAATAAAAATCTACGAAAAATTATTGTAAAATTTAACAAAAAAAATAGACCAGATATTACATCGCAATCGACTCATTTTAACGATTATATAATATAATTTTAAATAATTAAAAGTATAGACTAAATGTCGTGTCGAAAAACACTATTTTTTTCTATTTAAACTCTAGGAAATTTCGAAAACAGGAACCGGCTCGAAACCTTGCAGGCTGAGTTCTTTGCGTGTTTTTACTGTGGCTTAGTGCTTACTTACATTTTGCATCAGCTCTGAGTGAACATAAACCTAGTTCATATTACTTATCGAGAAGAAGTTCGATTGATTAAAATAGTCAAATAAGTAAAGTCTGCATAACTATTGAGTTACGAGTAGCTAGAAGTCAGTTGTAAATCAGTTAGCAACAAGTTAACTTGATTTTGAGTGAGCTCATAAAAGAACGGCAGGGTTACGATCTGTTTAAACATACATACATGTGTGTATGTATTATATGAAAAACAAATTTCGCTTACAACGGAGAATACACAATACATCAGATTGATGAACATCAAATGATTTTGATATTTGTTTTGATTGTCACAACTTTTTATTGTCACATCTTTACTTTATCGTGTTTCCTCCGAGCAACATTACTAAAGTAAACAAATTAGCAAAAAATTGTTGTCCTTGTATATTTGGACTTAGATACATACATATACATATTTATTATGAGTTGGCATTTTTTTCATTACAAATTGCGTTTTGTTTCTGTAAAAATAAATAATTATTTTAAAGTAATTGACATTTTAATTTAGCGTGGTGAAAACAACCAAATGCCCATATGGGATGTTTATGAAATAGTTTTCTTAGGTTTTTACAAAAAGTCATGAGTCATATTTACATACATATGTATACATTTTTACCACAATATTTCTACGCCTTATATACTATACAGCCCATTCGCTTGAATATTATTTCATAGAGTAAATATATATAGAGAGAACATTTTTCTCATCTGATTTTTCATTTCACACTCTTCGTGGTGAGGTCGGTGTGATAGAGATATGTTCGACTTACACCAGGTGCAGTTACAAGAACTGCTGACTTAAATTGTTCATGTCGTTTTGGTGGACAACTGTGAAAACTAAATACATTTTCAACTTTTTTCTTATCTTTAATTATTAGCTTGCAGTTGTGTTGCATTTAAGACACCTATTTTAATACACAAACACAAAATGCCGTTGCTGTTTTCTTGTTGGATGTTTTATTATAATGCCTCTATCTGCTATTAGTAAATCAATTCTTCTCAAATCCAACCTTCATGTCACACCAGGCCTAATGTCATCAATATGCTGAGAGAGATATCCCCACTAGGTATATGTTGACTCTATGATTATTTGTGCGTCTATGTATGTTGTGCTCAGTGAAAGGGTTACAAATATCAACCGATATGAAAGTAGCATAACTTTTCTTAAATTATTAAGTGTTGAAATAATAAAATACAGTGATACAAAACTTATTTTAATTGACGTTACATCTGCAGTATCATAATATTTGGAATTTCCTCTTGTTTCATTAAAAACGTACTGGATGGACACATATTTCATCTTAAGGACGCTAAATGTTGAGTCCTAATTTTAATGTTTTCTACACTTTCTAGAGCATTATTATTAGCCGATACCACCCGTTTCTTGGTAAATGTGCAAAATATATATTTCCTTTGGGTCAAATGACCTATTAAACTGTGTGGTTTTGTTTTAGTGCTACAGATATGAACACACTCACCGGATCTACCCTGTCCCGGGCCCTAGGGATCTCACTTCAACATTAGTGTTTTGATCTATATTGTGCGTTTCATATATATTTTTTCGTTACTTGCACCTGGTTGTCATTTTCAGTATATCTTCTTCGGTAAAGTTGGTTAGGAGTTCCGGGCTACAATTACTGGGAGCATGGCCTGCTCTTAATCTGTATCTCCTTTGGCACAAAACACCATTTGTTTTCCACACTGGTCTATTAGTTTGCATTTCTACGTGGTTTTATTAATAATCTTTCTTTTAAATTATTTAATTGAAAAAAAAATGGAAAAAATTAAGTTTGTTTTATTCTAAAGATAATCCGAACCTTTGGAATATAATTACCTGCTACAAAGAGGATGAATTGAAATAGAGGAGAAAATTTTCTCTTGAAACTGAATGCCAATAAAGAAAACGAGTGAAGCGGCTCGTTTCTCTGCTCTCTCTTTGTTATTGTATATAACAACTATACAAATTCGAACCACGTTTCAATAAAATTAAATACACTATGTAAAAAATAATCAAGCTATGATGACGCAAGAGAGAAATGTGTATGAGTGAATTGTGTCAAATTTTTGGTTCTCTTTTACGAGAGTTGCCCAATTGCACACTTTTACTTCTTGTCTACCTAGATTCAATAATTTTTGCCTACTACTAGTTTGTAGAAACATATGTTTCCATTTGAGTTCAAAAATATATGTGCCTGGTTGGTAAACGAACTCCATGAAATACGAAGATGTGCGCAACTTGGCAACCCTGGTAAAAGAGAACCAAAAAGTGCTAGGAGTTCACTCAAACGCATTTCGCTCTCGCGTCATATCTAGCTTATTTCATACTTTTTGCATAGTTTATGTAATTTTACTTCAACATGGTTGGAATTTGTATAGTTATATACAATAACACTATCAAAAAGCTGCTCGTGTATTGAAATATTCAATGAAGAGAGTAAGAGAGAGAGTAGAGAAGTACTAGGGTTTCACTCGTTTTGTTTGTTGGCATTTGAGTGAAGAGAAACTTTGACTGTCTACTTGTACATCGTTTTTGGAAATACAGTGGACGTCATTCTAAATCGTATTATAATTCTAGTTTTTTAATATTTTTTATTTTAAGTGGCTTCAAACTTCAAATTTAGACAAGTTTAGAGACAAACACAGGGTCCTCTTACATAAACGGTGAATACAGCCAAGAAGAGGTTATGTGGATTTTTTAATAAGAACAGATCTCATTGAGTTGAATGGTACGAGATTCGACAATAATAGCCCACGTTTGTGTTCACTGTGCAATATGCATGAAATAGAAACGTTTAAGCATTTCCTTGGCCGATGTTCGCTTTTTTGAGATGTAAGATTATCGTGTCTTGGAAAGTAAATTCTAGAAAACACAGATATTATAAATTAGTTAAATTGAAACGAAGTAGATTGGAAAACTTTAGTTCGGTATATAAAATATTGTATTAGCTAGAGAGAAATGTTAATCAATGAATTTAATTTTTCTATGTAGAACGTGTGCAAGACAAAAATTGCATTTTTACAATTCCGCTATTATATTATATTTATTGTAAAACTTTAATTTCGTGAAAAATAACAATATTAACTATAGTTTACTACTACTCCTACGACTACAGTGGAAGTCTAGGTAGAATTTTTGGAGCTGGAAAAGGTTTCACATAGTTATATTTCATTTGCATGTTGTTTTTTCAAAAATAAAGTAAAAGCTGTGTTTCCAAATTAACTCTATTGTATGGCAAAATAAATATGTTTCAGCTAAAAATGGAGACGCTTTAGTAGGGGCCTTTTGGGCTAATATTTCGATAATATCGTATTTTTGATCAGTTTTTCGCCGAAATATTTATTTCCTATCGTAGGAATTGACAATTTTTACATATTTTCTTATGGAAGAGGATCAAGCTCTGGCGTTTTTCGTCGTTTCTGGAACTTTCCACAAATATTGGTATTCTTTTATTTCCTTGGCGTCAAGAACGCATATTGTTGGTGCCAGCTTAGTACAAACATTTTTATGTATAGAAAAACTTTTTTTTCTATTTTTCTGGCAATTAATTATTATTTTAATATTTCAAACTGTTTTAAGAAATATCAACGGGAATGGTGAATTCATATTCCAAAGTGTGAAATATTACAGCCGAAGCGATTTTTGTACTTCCGGCTTGTAAAAATAATAATATAAGAATATAAAAATATTAATTTAAGAATTGCTGAGATTTGTTAGTAACCAAAAATGAAAAGGGAAAAAGGTAATAAATTTTGACACCAAGTGATTGTGTTTATCGACAACGTATTTCGAATTGACGACAACGACAATTCAGGGGGCTAGAATGTGGTTATAAATATTTACACTTATTTTTGAGATTGCGTACGAAATGGCTGAGATTCTGCAAACAATTTGACAGTGCAGGGATCTCAATAAATTTTCGAGATTACACTCGAATGGGCCAGAATTTGTGATGCCGGTAAAGTTAACGCTATTTTTATATCCTGTTATGATTAAGTAGTGTGTTTTACAACGGTATGCACAAAAATAGATAATTTATTTAATATACATATGTACATAAGAAGATTTGAAAATGTTCTCTTGAGTGAACTGCGTAAATAAAACCAGGTTAGCTCTATCTCTTAAACAGCAGTGTTTGAGAATGCCATTGTTTAAAATACTGCAAGTACCAACAATATATAAGGAAATTCCCATAAAGGGTGTAAAAAGTCCTGTCTAATAAATTATCCCGTATATATTAAATAAATTATCTTCGAAAAACTTGTGAGTTTGGGCATATTTATTGTGTTGGTTCTTCTTGTTAATAATGTGTTAACCATCACCTGATGATAATAGGTTTGCAACTAATTTTTATTTGAATTTTTTAATCTGAATATTGTTAATAAGAATTTCAATCAGTAGACACAATAAATGTGTTTTTTGAACAAGTTGTTGTCAAAATGTAGCTTGAACTCTTCAAATTTCGAAGGCGATTATATGTATAATCATTGGAGCTGAAGGATTGATGATTGTCCGGCTTTTATATACAAAACGCTTTATTAGGTATATTTGGTCTTATTTGAAATAAATACAGTTATTCTTATTTAATAAAAAAAATAAATGGTTTCCGGTTACATCCCATGAAGGGATTAGGGAGTTCTTATTTAATCCCTTACTTAAAACCAAAAAAATCGTTTTTACCCACTGTCTCGCGCTTTTTAGCCACAACTAGTTGGTCAGGTAATGTATGCCTGCACATTAGTGCAGGTCGAAAAGAAAGATGGGTCAATCACCCCTCGATTTAAAGATTATCTGGAGACAATTTCGGAACCACAAAAAAAAAATTTTTCTCTGCACCCCAAATACCGCCTTTTTAGTTTTTTATATCCCGTGTTGCGATTTAAAGTCCGATTGGAAGAAGAAGCATACCGTTGTTCAGGTTTCGCCAAGCGCTACATTTACATACAACATTTTTGACTCCGACGTGAAATTCGATTAGTAACCTATGCTATCTCGTTTTCTACCACCCTAGAATAGCATTTGTTTGGGCGTAAAAAATTGTGAAATATGTGCCTTGGAAGTACTCATTTTGGTTTATAAACAATAAAGTTACAAGCGATTTAAAATTGTAAAATATACTCCAATTGCAATTCGTCTAGTTCCAATTGAAGTCGTTTTCTGTGTCTCTCAACTGACACACGCCACACGCAATCTCACGGACTTACACCCACTATGTTTTTTGTAAATACTGGTTTAAAATTATGCTCCAGGCGTGAGATATGGACAAAACAAAATTACCTAAACAAATCGACATATGGTGCAATATTGTTTTACATTTGAAAAAAAATAATGGTAAAAAGAATAGAGTGTCACCATCTTACATAAAGATAGTAGTTCAAGTGGTAGGTGAATGAAGGAAAAATACAAGCATTCAATTAGAAAATTGTTAATGAATAAACTATATCAAATAATTAAATATCCACATAAAAACGTGAGTGTTAATTTTTTGATTATATGAAATTAAATTAAATCCTGGCGCGAATCTAGTTTGCAATAACGCTCGCGACTTCTTATTTTGGAAAATATGTATCCCAATCGTTTTTCGTCTATAACTTTACTAGCGGATTCATTGACAGTCCGCACAAAACGTTTTGCATTTTGAGTATGAAGGGAGAAAAGTACCGTTTGATGAAACATGAACAACGATGTGCTTTCTGTTTTCATACGACACCAAATGACAACACAGCACAAAAAAAGTAAATGATGTGTGGTGTAGGGTGACGTACTTTTTTTAAAACCTCCATAACTGTTTTGCTTGTGTATAAAATTAAATGCTGTCAAAGCAAAAGATTCATAGTTTTTAGAAGTCTTCACAGACGTTATGAAAAATAGGCATCATGCGCATATAGGAAACGAAATACAAAAAGTCAGCAGTCAAAATTGACTTCGGAGTCAAAAGTGCTCAAAGGGAAAAATGGAGCATTGACAGAACATGAACAACGGTATGCGTTTCGTTTCGACAGAATACCAAATAACAGCGTATAAAATAAAACCTAAAATGGCGGCTAATAGGGTGCACGGATCAAAAAAAATGTTGGTGTTCTGAAATGTAATCTTTAAACGTAGGGGGTGTCCTCCTCAACTTGTTTATTTTTGTATGGGGACCGACCCACACTACTGCACATGCTTCAAGTTAAGTAGTTTCTGCGAATGATGATAAATTGGGGCATTAAAGAAATTGCCCATGGAATAGATACCAACATTTACTTATTTAAATTTGGTCATTTATCTATAAACGGAAAATGTTGTTGCGAAGAGTTACCACCTATCTCTTATTTACGTTGCAAATATTTAATCTATAATTCCTATACGCCATCCATTTTATTTTTATCGTACAATTGTTTTCGTATGAAGCAACTTTGTCGTAACCACCTTGGAATTGATGTTTCTTACATTTTCAGAAAGAGCTGAGTTCCAAGCAGATGAAAATGAAAAGTGGGCGAAATTTTCAATATTTTTTTACTTCTCATGAGTACGAAAATTTCATGAACATTGAATAAGGGGCTTTATTGTCTAAAACAGATGTTCTCTTGTATGTTTCACCCTTGTTTGTTGACTAGAAAGACTCACACTGTATTGGGTTGGGAAATGGAAACTATTTAAAATTATGGAAAATTTCCTACATTATAGGTTAAAAAACTCAACGATGCAGATTCCAATTACCCGAAATAGAGCAAAACCGATGTGTTCGCTCATGTAGCCGACCTTCCGAAATTAAGGGTGAAGGTATACAAAGATTTAAGTATAAAATTATTCATATTATTAAGCATGTTTTAAGTGTAAACTCCGTACAATATTATTACGTATAAATGAGCATATCTTTGCATATACATATGTAGGTAAAATAAAAATTGCCAAATAATAGGTAGATACGATAGACTTAACGTTTATAGGTATGTGTATATAAGATAAGTAAATGACAAATGAGTTGTTACATATTGAACACGCGCCTAAGGCGGCCGGCTAATTCTCATGAGGATTTATTCTTCAGCTTTTTCAAAAAGTCCTTGGCCTGCTTATCGCCCTGCCTGTACTCCAAAGCACGTATCGCAGCCGAATCTAGAAATATTACATGTTTTACATAAAATTATGGAATTTCCGAATGTGTACAGACTATCATTTAATTCTCACCTGTATATTCTGGCCTCGACAATTCCATATGGATTTGTTCGTTCTCATATGCCATCAGATCGGCGAATGATATATAGCATTCAGCGATATATTGGTTCGTCATGCCAAATAGATCCTTATCCTTGATGCTAAACAGTATCAGACTATTTTGTTTACTTCGTTGTTCCTCAGTCAGTTTTCTAGTGGAAATAAAGGAAATTTTAATTTTTGTAAATACATATTACAATTTTGATAGGCACAATATCTTAATACGGTAATTAAAGTCATACGGTCTTATTCATAAAAAGTTGGGAAAGGTTTGAGCGACAGTTTATAACACAAACAAAATCCAATGAGTGTTCGAACTCACGGGCGATGTGTTTACACCTTTTTGTTACACGGTACCTGTTCGATTTCTATGAACACATTAGTAAATGTTACATTGGGTAATAATAAACAGCGTTCAATCATATGATGACGTTACATTTAAATAATATTAATACATAAAATTATTTAAAGACCAGTGCAAGTACATTTGTCATTATTTTTTTGCTTAATACTCTTTATTTTATACCCACAAAAAAACAAAGAAATGCAAAGCAACAGACACACGAACATACGATACACAAGTTCACACAATTTTCGATGCTCTCTTGCTATCTAATTTTTATATACGTATAACCACGTAATTATTCTCTTTGCTCTGAGAGTGCTTCGCACCCACCCAAGACAACTATTCGCTGCCGCTACATCAGTGTGTGTTTTTTTTCGCAGTTTGACAATCTGTTTTTCGCAGTCGGACAAATCTGTGTTATATACAGGGGGTGACCCTTATCATTTAGGGGTATGAAAAATAGATGTTGGCCGAGTCTGAGACCTACCCAATATGCAAACAAAATTTCATACAAATCGGTTCCGCCGTTTTGGAGGAGTTTAACGCCAAACAATCTGTGATCGCAGTCGGACAATCTGTGTGATCGCAGTCTGACAATCTGATTGATCGCAGTCGGACAAAATGTGTTTGGATGTATGTATTCACTTTGTGAATTTAGTCCCTACCCGCGCCTATAGATGTTAACACATCAAAACTACGCAATATTTTTGAAGTCATCGAGTGCAAACTCCTTCTTGTGTGAAATTTCTGGAAGTATTTATCGAAATTAACAAAACCCTGTTTGGTTTTTGCTAGTTTAGCTGCTGTTCGGATTTTATGGCCTTATGTATATTTTTTCTAAAACTTAATTTTTCCGAAGAGCATACAAATTTTGTTTCCTGTCTTCCCCACAATTGTAGATATACACTAGGAGAAAGAAAGTGTATAACAAACTAACCCCAAAAAACTGCATCTACACACAGAGAAAAGATTATTTAGAAATCAATTCAGGCGCTGGAAATTCCATTCCATATTTTAATTAGAATTCATAATTGTCATACATGAGAATTATTTGCCGATGATACAGAAATTAAGTTGTATTAACCAATTTGAGTATTTCAAAAACCTCATTCATTTGAAACGGAAGATAAAACTAATAAAAAGTACAATATTAGAATTCGTGTTCAACTACTAGTCACTGTAATCATAATTTAGTTTCTGTTACAAAAACACTTCTTACAAAGTTATATATTCGATTTTTCACAAGAGGCTTTGATGTTAAAGAGAAACTACATATATTGGAATATTACACGAGGACTTTACAGAAAACTATTATTTTAAACAGAAAGTTATAACCAAAGTTGTGAAAAAACAATAAAGTGTATAGATATCAGCCAGCGAAGAATATGGTAAGTAAGTATGTATACATATTCACATTGTACGTCGCAAATACCCAGAATTTGATATGTTTTGGACAAAAACAATGGTTGACATATATTTTTCTATACGAAATCAAAAGGCCATTAAAGTCCATGTATTCGACAAGACGAATTTACCCAGTTGATATCTATATCTCACCACACTAGTTTCTGAATCGCATTTATTTTTTTTATTTTACTAGTATTACCATAAATTGAGGTGAAGTGAGACTTTTAAACATACTCGTTGAATCTGACGCCATTACTGACGCCTTTACAAACACATGCAAACAATTGGGGGCACTTGTCTGGAGCAACTATTATTGTGGATGACACAAATTAACTTAAACATACGTATGATATCCAGGGTAACCCATCCCCATTTTTGATCGAAATTATGAAAAATTTAGAAAAAATTTCTATATCTCGAAAAAGAAGCGTCCAATCGAAAAAATAAAAAAAAATATACGGGCTTGAAATAATTTTATTTAAAAAAATCGCCAAAATAAGAAAATCGATCAAATAAACAAGTTCCATAACTCGGAAACGGTGCGTCCAATCGCAAAAATAATAAATTTTTACCTCCTTGGGAGGCGTTCACCTATTGTTGTCTTCAATACGGCATCACTTTTATTTTTAAAAAATCGCTAAAACTAAAATTTCTGGAATCAAAAACCGCAAAAACGCCCCTATGCCAATATCTCGGAAACGAAGCGTCCAATCGAAAAAAAAACTATTTTTTACGAGTTTCTAAGAGTTTTTCATAAAGTGGTCCGTCCAATCGTATCTAAGAAATTTTGTTCAAAAAATTTTCAAAACATAAAAAATTGCTATGACTCAGGAACGGTGCGTCCAATCGCAAAAGTAATAACTTGGTTACCTCTATAAGAGGCTTTAACCAATTGATGTCTTTAATATGACATCACTTATTTAAAAAAACGCTGACACATACATATGTGTTTTAGCGATATTTTATTAAAAAAAATTTAGTTTAACGGATTTTAAGTGATGACGTATGAGAGGTAGCTATTGGTTAAAGTCTCATATGGAGGTAAGAAATTTATTATTTTTGCGGTTGGACGCACCGTTTCCGAGTTATAGCTATTTTTTTATTTTTGCGATTTACTTATTTTGGCGATTTTTTTTAAAAAAGTCCATACGAATTGGACCACTTTATGAAAAACCCTTGGAAAGCCGAAAATATTAGTTATATATGTATAAGCACATAATGGCGTTTTAGCGATTTTTATTCAAAAAATTTAGTTTTAGCGATTTGTTTAAAAGAAAAAGTGATGCAGTATTAAAGACATCCATTGGTTACAGCCTCCTATGGAGATGAAAAATTTAGTATTTTTGCGATTGGACGCACAGTTTCCGAATTATGGCACTTGTTTATTTTATCGATTTTTTTATTTTAGCGATTTTTTTAAATAAAATTATTTCAAGCGAATTGGAACACTTTGTAAGAAACCCTTAGGAACGCGTAAAAATTTATTATTTTTCCGATTGGACGCTCCGTTTTCGAGATATAGACATTTTTTTCTAATTTTTTCATATTTTCGATACCTTGGGTAACCCATTAGCCACGAAATACGAACCCTGGATATAAATATATTAAAAAGTTGGTTTATATCTATACATAAATAAAATACACAATTTTAATAAAAATATTTTTTTTACTTTTTTTTTTATAAAATTCGTAATGGATTAAAGCATCACCAAATGGTTGTGACAACCATCAAATTTAAGTAATTAGTTGAACATACTAATATATTCCCAGTCGGAAATTTGGTAAGGTACTTCCAATGGTAAGGTAAGTTTTGAATACTTCATTTTGTTGTTTACTAAAAGAAACTAGAAAAGGTATGCAAAGCAAATCCTAAAAAGAAATCCGAAGCTCTTGCTAAGCATCGGTCAATTTTGAATACTTCATTTCTACACTTACTAAAAGAAACTAGAAACGGCATGCAAAGCCGAAGCCAAAAAATAGTTATGCTTGCTTACTTTTGTTGTTGGACTAGAAAAGAAAAAATTTAATTCTCTGTCATTTCAATTCTGCTACTGGCGTGAGACGGCGTGTTATAAGTAATTATTATCTACATTTTATAAATTTTAAAATTATACTTGATAAACTTTTAAATACTTTTTTATAGCTTACGCATACATTACACTGTAAGCGAGAAAATAAATATTATTGCTTATGTTTTCATGTATCGAGAAGGGGAAAATGCATGCTTTGGAAACCATAACTTACAAATTCTTCCAAAAAGAAACCATATTCGGAATGCACGTTACAATGCATTACACTTTCATTGCTAAAAAGAAGTTATTGTGGAACCCAAACACAAAGTTTCTCGAGTGATAACATGCATTACCTTCACTTTATTTTTAGAAACAAAAGTGGTAGCATGTATCATGTCTTCTTATCCTTTCAAAATAATGCTTAGGACAGGCGGCAATTCTTTTAAGAAAGTAATGGGAATTGGTAAGGGAAGATAGCATCACTCTCGAACGGAAAGTAAGCATACTGTAATGCATTATTGCACGCTTCTTTTTCCTACTGGGTTATTTGGTACAACCGAAAAAAATTTTTACTTTTTAAATTTTTCGTTGATCCAACAAATAGAATATTCACAACGACAGGATAATTTGATTGCTAGAACTAATACTCGATTGACACATCACATTTGTTTATTGTTGCTGTGGCTTCAACTAAATATGTATTTCAGTTCTTGCAACCAAAATTGAATTACAAATCAATTGATATGCACAACATTTGGTGGTACGGAAGACAATTATTGGTAACCACAACTGAAGAATGTGATACATAGTCTAAGGAACCGCCAAATTTTAGATGGCTATAAATATGATTGTGACAACGAATCTCTTCTCTGTGTGTAGGCGCTGTTGTAAGTGCAACGAAGGTAGAATGATAAATTTATTTTATTTCGTGAATAAAAGATTTCTTACGAATTTATTTAATAATACAAAAATATATTTAAATTTAATATAATTTTTAACATTTCTAACTAATGTAAAAGCTCATTCACACTGACACCGAAAACATGTTTAATGTTGTTTTCGGTCAAAAACTCGCTAAAAAATAAACGCGTTCACAACGTATTTTTGCCAAAAACACGTTCAAAAACTCCCAAATTGGCAATACAACCATGTGGTAATCAGTTCCTGGTGATTTGTTTACTAGTGAAAGAAGAAGAACTGACAACTATTTGCTTGCATTGAAAGACGGACAGTGAAATATTTAATTTCTGAACATTTTAATGAAATGCATTTTAATGAAACACAAAAAATAATGGCATACAATATGAAACAATTAAATTGTTTTTAGGAAAAAATAAATATGAGCACACGACAAACTGGACATTAATGCGAACGAAAAAGGTTTTTATTTTTAAGTTAGAATTTTCGTGTGCAGTTTCCATTTTGGAAATAAGTTGTTTTTGTTATTCAAAAATTGCAAAACGACGTAAACGTCAAAAAGCAAAGTGTGAACGGCCAAGTTTTCAATGCGAGTTTCATGATGAAAACGCTTAAAAATTTGCCAGTCTGAATGAGCTATAAGAAACTAAAATATAAACATGCATACCAATCTAATGTATCGTGTATTACCCGCATAAACTATGTCTGAATATTTGTACATTTTGCATACACACACGAATAGCAGTAAATTTTGGTTAAACTACAGCCAAACAGCCAAAGTCGGAGATTTAAACTATGGAAATTCGACAAGGTGACCTGCTCAAACGTGATTGGTACCAGAAGACTACAGCGTCCGGAAGACTAATTAACTTCAATTCTAATCACCCTAGAAGAATTATTACACAGGGTGACAAAATTAAGATTTTTTTGTGCGGTTCAACTTTTTGGAGTCAATTTAGATGTATGAGATAGTGATTTTCTTATCCTATAATTCACTTTTTTGGAATTGACTCTTGTTCTCGAGATAAACCGCTGAATTATAGGCTTAGATCTTCATCAACATAGGCCCCAAAATTTCCTTACAAACCCCACACCGCAGAATCAGTGTTGCCCTGTGTTATCAATAGGGCGACAAATTTCGTGAATAGAGTTCTGAAGATCAGCGACAAGGAGTTTCATGTGGAGAATAAGGGAAATTCTTCGCAAAAATGATTTCCCGGCCAGAACAATAAATGACCTACTGGATCGGAATGGACACATAGGACAATTAATGGAACGAGGACAAGATCAACCAGACGAAACCCCGCCAAAAATTTACAAATCCCTGACGTATATACCTGGTTATTCCGAGAGAATGAAGCATTCCGATATCTATGACAAAGGGTCACATGAGTTGGCGTTGAAATCACACAATACCTTGAGCAGATTATTTAGCCAGACAAAGTCCAAATATTATATATCAAATAAAATGCAATGGGGATAAGACTGACGTATGCCAAAAGGTATACGTTGGCACCACGATGACGAAATTCAAGACAAGACTGTCTTCCCACAAATCAGATTTAAGGGCCACCTATAAATCTATGGAACAGAAAACGGCATTAGCGCCCCACTGTGCTACGACGGGTCATAATCCTAACTTTGACGACGTTGGCATTTTAGCGGAGGAGACACATTACTCACGACGATTTACTCTCGAAATGTTGCACATAATTAACGTTCCCTCAGAGAAAAGACTAAATTACAAGACCGATGCTCTCAAATATATCGTCACACAATAAGCACACAGAGAGAAAATAGACAATAGTTGACGAAAGCCTGGACACTGCGTACGAGTAATTTGTTTTTTCTGATTTATAATACATGTAATTATTGGCAATCGTTTTGTGATCAATATGTTATTAATGTTAAATATTTTTGTATATAAATAGAACCCTGAGGGATTAGCGATGTTAATCGAAATATTGGGAAAATTTAATATATCTTAAATCGAACCCACTGGTATTTTCATTTTATTACCTGAAGCCAAACTATTTAACCAGAAACATTATTTTTAGTCATACCGCCTGTTACTTACTTAATTCTATTTTATATATTTACAGTGACGAGGAAAATTGTAACAGGTTTGCTATAATGGAAGTTTAAAACTTTAATTTTCAGCAGCGTTTAACCTTAGAACCAAAACATTTTTTGAATTTTGAATACGTGACTTGGTCTACGGGTAGAATTGTTTTTTGTGTTTTGAACTAATTTTATTGAAAATTTAACGATTTTTTCAATTAAACAACCTTCATACTCCAAACTTCATTTATTACCCTTCAAAAACGAGAAAATCACAATGTATATGTACAAATAGTATATTAATTTCTGAACTTGCCTGGCAATACGCACCGAATTTACAGTACTTGTTACTAATCTGTGTCGTACCCTAGTTTTAATAATATTTAGTTGGTTAAAAACCCTTTCGACCTTTGCATTGGGCCAAGGTAATGACAAAATCTCTAAAGTTGAAGTTGTCAATTCTTTGACCGTCAATTCCCGGAGAGTCGGTAGAATAGAACACTTCAACCTAAAACGAACTTGTTGAAATTTCAGTCCATTTGACAAACTATTTACAACATCGATTGTAAGACGGCATGTGACAAAAATATTAAAAGCAAATCATATCTTCTTTGTTTTGTTTTAAAATACTTTCAGCTGAAAGAGACTAACACCTTTTAACATTTTAAAAACATAAAACGTTGTGATTTTGTTACCTCCAAATACAAAAAAAAAACGTTAAAACACATTTTTTCCTGCGATGGGCGTTAAAACCCCACTAGATTTAGCGGGATATCCGCCAAATTGGTAACACTGATCGTTAATAATCGTAGAAAACCCAAAAACAATGATAGCATAGGTTATTGCAACTTAGTAAGTGAGATAGGTTGCACCATTACATCTCTGGCTTACTTAGTTGACCCAAGTTCAGATCTAAACTGTACTCGAAGTTCGTTTTATTAATCTTAAAAATTCTATATAATTCAGTACAGGAGATCCTGAGTTCGATCCCTGCTCCGACCACCTTAAAATTTCTTTCGACGACGGTCACCTCGCTTAGTGACGGCGACACTATCGAGTACATAGCCATGAAATATCCTCTCAAAATACCGTTCGGAACCGGTGTAAAACTGTAGGTCCCAATCAGTGAGTATAAAACGCACAGCTCACTGGTTGCGAGAAGCTCTCCCCAATTCCTTCATGGGATGTAATGGGAAACCATTTATTTATTTATTTTAATTCTATACTTCTTACTTGTTTGCCACCTTGTACGTGAAATTCCGTCACTATTATATGTATCTCCTCCTTACTTTATTGGTCCTGAAATGCACAAATTTCTGCATTCTAAAGAAGCGCTAAATTGTAGTGCCTCCAGTATGGAAACAATATGTCTTCTACTTCCAAACTTCAAAATTGTTTTGCTGGGTAGTGCCTCAAAATCGCCAAAATGTTAAAAAATGTAACAATTTTTACGTCATCCACAAAGACCTCTTGTTTATTAACGTTATTTACATCAAAAAAAAAAAATAATTTTCCAGCTGAAATTTACATCGAAAATTCGAGAAATGTAGAAAAAGACAAGCAAAGCATAAATTAATCAATATCCATTGAAGTTGATGCTCTCGGTGAAGCCTGAAAAGTTGATGCTCTTGGCTTTTTCGTTGGTGGTTCAGGTCCATGATCTGAATCATCATCATCATCTGAGCTTGATAGCAGATCTATTGTCCTCTGCGATTTCGGTGCCTGCATCTTCATCTTCATACTTTATGATACTTTATGACTCCACCAACCAACTTCTGCAAGCAATGCATCCATCGTTTTTCCTTTGTATCATTTTCCATTGGCATGGTGACCGGATGGAATCGCTCTCCCTGTTCGTTCGATTCGGATGGAAGAACTCATCAAAGTTGTGATGGAGAAAATGAAAACCATTCATAAATTTCATATGATTTTTCCGACGAATAAGTTCAGTGTTGTAAATAGGGTTTTGTAAAATCCGTGTCATAAAATGCACGTATGTTACTATATACTTAGTTTGTAATCTGACATTTGGTACATAACATGGGGGGAAGTTTTTAAAATTGATTGAATTCAAATAAAAATATTAATTACTCATTATTATGTAACTCAAACAAAAATCGCAATTCTTGGTCTATGGTCTAAAATGATAGTAAAAATTAAAATTTATCGGTATTTTTGAATTTTGAGACACTAGATGCAGTTTTTTGGGGTTAATTTATTTTTTTTCTCCATAGCTACAATTGTGCCGAAGACAGGAAAATACAATTCCAATTGGTTTCCGAGATATAGCCGTGAGAAAAATTCCATGTTCTTCGAAAAAATTAAGATTTAGCCAAAATATACATGAGGCCATAAAAGCCGAACAGCAGCTAAACTAGCAAAACCCAGATAGGCTTTTGTTAGTTTCGATAAGTATTTCGAGAAATTTCTCACGAGAAGGAATTTGCATTGTATAGGGTTTTTCAACAGAGACGGTACAAGAGTAAATCGATAGGGACAGCAAACGACGCCATATTTTTTCCCGCTCTTTTGACATTTCTCTTCAGTAAGGTTTGCCATTTCATCATGGAAAGATATACGAGCCAAGAACGAGTCGAAATTATTAAAATTTACTACCGAAATTTGGTGTCAGTGGCCTCAACTTTAAGAGCGCTACGTCCAATTTATGGTCGGCTCATTTCTGGCTGAATGGCTTCGTCAATAAGCACAATATGCATTATTGGTCAGACAGCAATCCACACGTAATCCATGAGTCATCATTGCATCCCGAAAAAATTACGGTTTGGTGCGGTTTATGGGCCGGCGGCGTCATTGGGCCGTACTTCTTTCGTGATGATCAAGACCGGCACATTACTGTGAATGCGAATGATACCGTTCTACCGTTCAATGATAACCGAATATTTTTGGCCCCAATTGGATAATATGAACTTGGAGGCCATGCGGTTCCAACACGACGGCGCCACAAGCCACACAGCGAATGCCACAATCAATTTATTGGAAACCAAGTTTGGTGAACGTGTTATCTCACGAAATGGCCCAGTCGATTGGCCGCCTCGGTCGTGCGATTTGACGCCGTTAGATTATTTCCTGTGGGACTACGTCAAGTCCGTGGTCTATGCCAACAAGTTCGTACGAATATCGAAAGTGAAATTGCAGCAGTATCGGCCGATTTATGCTTGAAAACCGTCGAAAATTGGGTTCAGCGTCTGGACTTCTGCAAGCGCGCCCGTGGTGGCCATGCAAAAGAAATCGAGTTCCATACATAGTGGCATCGAACGCACTTTCACAGGAATAAAGAATTTCATTGGTATCTAAAACTGTTTTGTTTTATTTGAAAAAAACTTTTGTAGCGCTCTTATTGAAAAACCCGATACATGCTGCACTGTGTAATTTATTTAGCAATACCTGCAAGCGATGCAACCTATAGCATGTAACAAAATAATAATCAAAATCAGTGATTAAAAATAACCACTACATTAATTTGATGCGCTAAAGTTTTCTAGTTACAAAAACAATCAACATTTTAAATTCCATGGATAATTTTGTTTTCGATTTTATAAGTAAAATTTTACACGTCTGTACAAAATTACCCACAGATTTGATCCCAGTTCGAGAACGATTTGTCCAATAAAATATTTTATCTTCAAGTTATCTAAATGTCATGCTTTAATCCGCTATAAGCTTAGGATTTGCTCACAAAATTCCGCCGAAAATAATAACTTTTGTCGGCAAATATATACACAGGTATATATTTTTTTAAAATCATAAAAAATCGAAAGTCACAAATGATATTGACCAAGAATGCTGATAATGTACGGATAAGTTTTAATTTTATTCAAAATTAAGTGAAGGGTCTCGTTTCGACAAGAATATATTTATTTTTGTTTGGGTTACATAGTAATAAGTAACTAAGCAAATGGTTTCCCACTCAATCCCATGAAGGGATTGGAGATAGCTTCTCACAACCTGATCGGGAAAACAACATTTCAAAGTTACGCATGCGGTTAGTGATTCGTAATATTAATAAATGGTAACTAATAGTAACATATGAGTATTTTTGACTTCGATCTTGTAAAAGGTGCAGGCAAGGGGTCTTGTGAAAACCAAACTATCCTATTCTAGCAGATCACTGTCGCAGGTAGATAGATAACCCACACTTGACAATCACATTCGTACAAAAAGATTTTCGCGGAAATTGAAAGTTCGCAGTAGTTATAAAAGTTCATTCATCACTTTATTGTCTATAAAATTGAAAAGTCAACTAAAGGTCAAAGGCCATTCCTCTTACACGGTAGAAATAATGATGTTCGTTTTGTGAACAATTTTAAAAATTAATTAAAATAAGCAAGAAATTGTTTGAATTGTTTTGTTTTTTTTTTGAATTGTTTTTTTTTTTGTGAAAACCAACCAGATTCATTTTGTTATGTGTGTGGCGAATGTACCACCAAGAAAAAAACGACACAATTTCTCAACTTCATTACAAAAGTCATATCAGGATTACTTTAATATACGGGTTTTTCACATAAGAGCGCCACAAAAGTTTTTTTAAATAAAACAAAACCGGTTTTAGATACCAATGAAATTCTTTATTCCTGTGAAAGTACGTCCGATGCCATTGTGTATGGAACTCGATTTCTTTTGCATGGCCACCACGAGCACGCTTGCAGAAGTCCAGACGCTGAACCCAATTTTCGACGGTTTTCAAGCATAAATCGGCCGATACTGCTGCAATTTCACGTTCGATATTCGTACGAAGTTCATCAATCGTCGCTGGCTTGTTGGCATAGACCATGGACTTGACGTAGTCCCACAGGAAATAATGTAACGGCGTCAAATCGCACGACCGAGGCGCCCAATCGACTGGGCCATTTCGTGAGATAACACGTTCACCAAACTTGGTTTCCAATAAATTGATTGTGGCATTCGCTATGTGGCTTGTGGCGCCGTCCTGTTGGAACCACATGTCCTCCAAGTCCATATTATCCAATCGGGACCAAAAATATTCGGTTATCATTGAACGGTAGCGATTCGCATTCATAGTAATATGCCGGTCTTGATCATCACGGAAGAAGTACGGCCCAATGACGCCGCCGGCCCATAAACCGCACCAAACCGTAATTTTTTCGGGATGCAATAATGACTCATGGATTACGTGTGGATTTCTGTCTGACCAATAACGCATATTTTGCTTATTGACGAATCCATTCAGCCAGAAATGAGCCTCATCGGACGTAAAAAAAATTGGACGTAGACCTCTTAAAGATGAGGCCACTGACTCCAAATTTTGGTAGTAAATTTTAATAATTTCGAGTCGTTGTTGGCTCGTATATCGTTCCATGATGAAATGGCAGTCCTTACTGAAGAGAAATGTCAAAAGAGCGGGGAAAAATATGGCGTCGTTTGCTGTCCCTATCGATTTACTTATGTAGCGTCTCTGTTGAAAACCCCTTTACATTCGGAAAACATTAAACCACATTGGGCAGCGAGTACGGCATATCGGTCGTGTCAATCAATTTTAAATCAATGGACTGAAACCTTTAAATAACTTTTAATAAATTGGGCATCCTACACTATGGAAAGCAACAGTGGACCACAAATTCGATTGTTACTTTTGCTTAAGTACACTTCATCGACACAACGACAACATCAGGTGGTGCGTTCACCATTCAATTTCTAAATTCAGATGGAAATCCGGGTCCTGAAATTTCGGATGTAACATGTAGCCAAATGCCGTCATCATCGCCATCAACTTCATCCTAACGTGTTTGTTATAAATCAGATAGTTCGGATCCAAAGCCTCATTTGGGGCTGCTTGCATCTCGTTTAAAAGATCATAATTTCTTAAAAAATAATATGAATTCAAAAGTCTACCGTAGCCAGAGTAAATCATATGTCGGTTTTTATACATCTAAGGACAATATGTGCTTTTGCTCCAACATTGGCGGAATTTTCAAAGAGCCGTTTTACTGGAGAATGGCGACCAGAAGCCATCAATTTCCATTACGCACGACGTGAATATGAAGTTTCCTATGTTCCATATTGTTAAAAAATATAGACTATGAAATGCTCGATTGAAAGGTGTGATGCGACTTAAAAGTTGTTGCTATACATTTAAGTATTGTTAGGTTTGTAAGCTGGTTTTACAAAGCATTGCTGCCCTCTCTGTCTCTGTCACAGCCGAGTTCGAGAGAAGCATAACGTGCAGAAGATCTAGCCGGCAAGACTCTCAACAGCACAGTAGGCGTGCAGAATATAAGAAATGTTACTTACCCTGGTCAAAAAGCTGAATATAATATTTCCACCAATTATACTAAACTTGGATTACTGGAGAAGTTTATTAAGGCACTAAACAAATAAGGTGAAGCGATCGCTTATTTAAAAACAATTTTCCACAATCTTATTCTGGGAAAATTTTGTGAAGACGTTTTTGACGGACCACAAATCCGAAGCGGCACATTTGAGACACTGTTATCATCCAATGAGAAAGCTGTCTGGAGTTCGTTTCGATTAATTATTTAGTTTTCTGTAAAACACCCGGAGCCCAAATTATGAGGAAATCATTTCCATCGCTCTGGGCTTATTCCACTAGTGTATGAAATCGAACATATTTTCGATTTTTTATGAATTATAAAATTTCTCATACATTAACTAAAAACTAACCAAATCGGTAATAAAATTCAAATTCAAATAAACGTAACTGACACTAGCGCCCGGTCATCAAAAAGCTATACCACAGAAAAATACAACTCTGTGTTATAAATTACAACTCACCCCAAAGCACTTTTACAATGAGAAAAAGAAGAACATGGTGGAAGAAAGCTGTCTGTTTTTGTATTGGAATTGTGTACCTAATTACTAATTGGCATACTCGTATGTAAATTGCATAATTGAGTTTGTATATAAAGTATACGATTGATTGATTGATGTTACGGAGTTCGAAACTATCTATACCTGCCATTGACTATGCTTAACTGAATTGCCTATAATTTCCCACAAAACCCAACCCAGTGTTGCCAGATACCGACTAAAAAATTATGCCAAATGTCGTCAAAAATTGTGCTGTTTGCAAAATCATTATGCTAAAATGTACTTTTTAGTCTTTATTGGAATTCTGTCCCCAGAACACTTACAGGCCCTCCAAGAAGTGGGTGCTCATCTCGCCTTGTAACAGCTGTTATACCTTAACCGTTCAGCTTAAAAAGAAGTATTATTATGGATTTAATTTTGTATAGCCTGTATCTTAATTTCATACAAAACATTAATTTAAAATATTTTAAGAAAACTACGGGTTATTTTCAGCTCCAATAAGTATCACATTTTTTTTTAAATAAAACTTGAAACATTTATTTATAATTTTGTTGAGATCCATTGTTTTTAACAATTTCCTTTAATCATCTTAGAATAGAATTTGCTAATTTTGGATAAATTCTTTTGGAATCCGTTTCACTTATCCTAGAGAAGAGTGATTAAATCGTCTAGACTTCGAAATTTTCTTTGTCAGATATTACTCCCATAATGAAGTCGTAGATCTCCCCTGGAGTTTATATCTGGAGCTTCGAGAAAAACTTCTATCGGATTTGGACAGTTTTACAAAAGTGACATCTTGATACAGTCCAAAACGACTAATTTGAAATTTGTTTATAATCGCCCATATTTTTTTTCCAGGTACAAAACGTACGTCTTACATCGGTTTTTTTCACTCCTGATATCAGGAAAGCATTTTGGCATCACTAATAATAAATGTATAAGGAATTTTGTCATTTATCTCTATACGGAAATTTTTGAAATGGTCAACCTATTTCTGATATTTCATGAAATACATTTTTGCATTTACGCCTGTGGAGTTATATAATGTGGAGTGGAGTACGCCTGGAGTCGGAATATCAAATTTTCTGTACCAAACAATTGTTTTCGTACGAATTTCCTTTTCCATAACAACCCTGTAATTGATTTTGTTCATGAAATTTTCGCAAACAGGTTAGTGAGTACCAGGGAAAAATATACCGATAAATAAGCTGTAAAAATAGATTTTGCAGATAAATTAAAAGGAGAAACTTTCAATACGAAAAATTGTGCCGTTTGCAAAAAAAAAATGTGCTAAAAAATTGCACTAAAATTAATAAAATTGGAAAATTTTGAGAAAATTGTGCTAATTTTTCAAAAAACAAGTGCCAAACCCAATAAAATTGTGCCAAACCGGCATAAATTATGCCAACATGGTAACACTGACCCGATCATTTTTCAATTAAAAAAATTTTCCTGACCGAGCAAAATTTTTGGGCAGATCCTAATCTATAGAGCCGATTGAAAAATGCTGTTAGAATAACTTAAAGGTATTTTCAACACCGATTTATTGATATTTAAAAAAAAACTTGGGGAAAAACTTAAAATATTACTTAAAATATCATCAAAAAATTTATTAATTGAATTTAAATTTTCGAATATTTTTGTATTCAGAGGACCCTGTTACATCAAAATTTGGTTGTTGGATCACATTTTGGCTGTTGCCTAGTGCACAGTGTAATTTAGCAATCGTTTTGACTGCATATCGAGGAGCACAAATTTTCTATACATCCATATGCTAGAATCGGATTTCTCAAATATAATCAAAATAGACGTACAAACACATTTCTAATTATAACCATTTGGTAAAAATAGTGTTATATACATACATAAGCTTAGTACTTACGGCAGGTGCCAAGAATGGGTACATACAGATATGTATAAGTATAGTAGACTAGCAGCGAAGAATAAACAGTCTCCGGCAAAAAGTGGCAGATTGGGAGGCAATACAATGAAAGGGTACAAATGCCCGAAAACGATTTTACGACATGTTAAAATCGAAATCAGTTAAAATCAATGCGGAACCGTTTTCCCATATTCGGCGTCTATCTAGGGAACCGGGTTCCCCCTCGTTAGTGGTGACTGCTTATCGCAGTGGTGGTTCTACTCGAAACTTATTCTATGGATTGTTTGCATTCGAGGAAACTGACAACATTTTAGACGTGCCTCGGTGATACCTAGGCGCGCCTTAGTTAGTAAAAGGCCTTCGACCAAGTTACTGCCGTGATACTAGGATTTATAGCGAAATAAACCCTATACTGAAATAAACCCGTTGGGCAACGGAACAAATTATCACCTACGCAACATGTCGTTGACTACGACGATCCGACGAAAAACACGAAATGAAAGGCTGTAGTGAAAAGCTTAAGGTGAACCTCACTTTGTCGGTCATCGACAGGGGGTATGGAGATAGAACCATCTTCAATAATAGATGAACGAGTGTTTTTGAAAAATTCATCTAACTAAATGCAAACATCTCAATAGAGAATTTTCTACTATGAAAGTGTTTGAAAAATTTCGCAAACAAAATACACGTGTAAACATTTGCAAAAAACTTCTTTACATTCCCAGAGAAATATCGGTCCCAATGTTTGTTGTTGCTTAAAAGACAACACAATTTCACAGGCAATAACAATTGCCTGCAGTTTCATTGTGCTCTGTATTTGTTTTAAGAGAAGATATTTTTTTTTTTAAGAAAATATTTTTTTTTATGAAAAGGGGATTTTTTTTAGAATTGGTCCTTTTTTCAAGAATAGGTAAATTTTTAAGAGTAGGTACTTATCTCAAGAAAAGTTATTTTGTTTCACAAAAAAGGTACTCTTTAAAGAAAAGGTAGTTTTTTAAGAAAAGGCAATTTGCTGTAAGAAAATTTACTTTTTTAAGAAAAGGTACTTATTTAAAAAGAATAAATTTTTTTAAGAAAAATTAACTTTTTGTAAGAAAATTTCCTTTTTTTAACCAAAGGTACTTCTTCAAGATAAGGTTTAAACGTACTTTGTTTAAGACTATGAATAGGAATTTTTTTTGAGAAAATTCACTTTTTTACGGAAAGGCAATTATTTAAGAAAATGTTATTTTTTTAATCTTCTTTCACTTTGGCTTTTCTAAATGTACTTTTTATTGGGTTCAAAACTACAATATATACCAAATATTGGTTACAGGCTCCACCTAGAAAACTTCCCATTAAATAAGAAATTTCCCAACATATGTTAGTCTAGACCAGTGTTGCCATTTTGGCGGATTTAGCGGTTTTTTAATGCCCATCGCGGGGGAAATGAGTTTTTGCAGCTGGCGGAAATTTTAGCGGGGTTTGAAAGTAAAAAAATTAATCAGATTAATAACAAGTACTATAAATTCTGTGCTTAATGTCAGGTAAATTGTAGAACTAATATATATGTATAAATACGAGTGTCTCAAATATGGTAACAAATGTTATTGCGAATATGAAGTTCCAACATCAGTACTTAAACATTTCGGAACATTTGCCGCAACCGAGAAACAACGGAATTCCGGTCGTAAATTTTTAACTAAATACTTTACTCATTAGCTACATCACGTAGCTCATAAATTTACTGTTACTTTTTTTCAATTGCTCATTATTGTCCACGTGCTGATCAAAAATGGAACCATCTAACGGAGTTGACATCATGAAAATAATAATTCTGTTCGGAACGTTGCAAACAAGTTTATTGTAAGTCATATGAAGATCCAGAGAATAAAACGGAAGAAAAATATTAAAACTTCAACTTCAACAGCTGCGGCACTAACAACGATAAATATTGGCGCCAGTGAGTGGGGAGTGCTCGTCGACGCCTCAAAAGATCGGGTGCTAAGGATGCGGAGAACAAAAATAAGCCATCACAAAATAATATAAAGCTTCGTAAAGAATTCGCCTAGGTCTACGAAAACTGGGCTGAGGATGACTGGAAAAAGGTAATGTATTAAATTCGACACGTTTTAAGTAATAAAAATACAATTACGCCTTGGTTTAAGGTTATACTCGTATGGTCTATTGAGACTAAAATCAATCGATTTGAGTCCGAAGGCCTTGCTTGGCACTGGACCAAATATCCAAATATTACTACTCCGAAACCATGAAACATGGTGGTGGATCCAAAATGGTATAGGGATGTATTATGAAAAATGGAGTAGGTTCTCTGGTAAAAAATGAAGGTATTATGAAAAATGAACCATATCTTTCTAATCTACAAAATAGAAAGCAGCTGCTATAGAAAAAACGGGTCTTGCTACTGAGAGAGTGATTTTTTAGCAATACAACGATCCAAAACATTCGGCCAAAATCGTTAAAAACTGATTAAGCAGTCAACAAGTTGCAACTAGGAAATGGCCAGCGCGATCACACAACTGATCGCAAACTTTTGAAGTTACATAAAATCTCAGCTCGCCAAGTTCATACCCAGATGCTCCAAAACGCGCAAACAACCTTTGGGATAGAGTAAACGAAACTTGGTATCAGATTTCAGCAGAAGCCAAACAAAACAAATAGATTTACAGAAAACCAGATTGCAAAATGTTAACTTTTGTATAACTTTACAATATTTACTGTTCACTTTGTATACATCAAAATAGAACTAAAATTGTTGTTGTTTTTATTCACGAGAGAACAACAAATTGATTAAGTTAATTTTTTTTGATTTCAATCAACTATTTAAAATATAAAAATGTATTTACAAACAATTGTACCATTTAACGAAAAATATATTGAATTCATATGTGTTTCGGGAATAAAATGCTTTTCATTTAGCGAGGTTTTGAAATTTTTGTCCACTAAATACAATTTTTAGCGGATTTTTGGACAAATTTGGCGGTATTTCACAGAAAATACTTGGCAACACCCAATATAGTTGATAATACTGGGTTGTAGCATAATAGTGTTAAAGAAAAGTTGTTTAATTTTTTCGTTTAGCCCCCATCCCGCCACGTGCGATTAGGAACTTCATTCCAATAAATTTGTATCTACAATTTCTGGCTTGATTTGAAGTTATACGTAGGATTTTATAAAATATACACTGCTTTTGAAATAATTTTGTGTTATTTTCTTAAGTGAGACGAGGACACCATTTTGATGAAGATAAACGGGTTCTTATAAAAAGATTGATATCTGAGGGAAAGTCCGAGAAAAGTCTCACATTAAAACAAAATACTTATTGCTAAAAGATTGCAATATGCAATCACACGGCTGCAGTAATAAAGTGAAAAGTGGGGAACTATTTTATGGTCAGATGAATCAAAAATTGTTTGCAAGGCCTCGACAATTTTTAAGACGTCAACCGAATACGAAATACGTCCCCCGTGATACTACCAAAACGGTCAAACATGGAGGTTCAAATGTAAAGGTTTGGACGTGTTTTTCATATTATGTAGTTGGATCGAACCATTGGCTGAGAACTACCATGGACGCTGTCCAATATATAGAAATGCTTCCATATGCAGAACATGAAATACTTCTTAAATGGGTCTCTCAGCGGGACAATGATCCAAAACACATATCCAACTTTGCAAATAGGCGGTTTGAACACAATAATACCGATGTTATTGTGTGATTGTCATTGTGTGATTGTCACCGGATCACAATCCATTCGAAAATTTTTAGTGCGATGTCAAAACGGAGGTCTCACTAGCAAAACCGAAAAACAATAACGAGCTTAGGTGTGTAATTAAACAGGTATGGGCAAAAATTCCTGATGAAAAGTGCAAAACAATAGTTGACTCCATGAAACGCCGTTGTGAAGCAGTAAGAAGCAACAAAGGCAGTACAACTAAGTATGTATTAAATTCAATGAAATATCGGCATTTAAATTATTCTAGTGAATTAAAAAATTATATTTTAAGCTATTATTTTGACTGATATAATTTCTGAAATAAATGGTTCTTAAGGGGCTTAATATAGACGGTACAAAAACGTTGGGTTTTATTTGAAATCAAATTAATGATAGTCCACTATCATCTTTGAATCAACGCAAAAACTTTGAAGGTCCCCGATGAAAATCTAAAATTTTCCATGTGATTGGCGCAGCTGTATGCCATTTACACCGATTCACTTCCGATTCTCAGTGGTGATTTCATTTAAAAAAAAATGTCCTTGTATGAGGCGACATTTAAAAAATGTTGCCATCACCCCTTCAAAATTCTGTGTTGTTTTGGGGTGAGAAAAGAACATTGGAATGGCGCATTTTCTCACAACTGACTTCTTCCTTTTGTTTTTTCGCATGTTTTATTTATCTCGCTTATCTAAAATTTTCGACCAGTGCATAGGGAGACCTAAGCGATATTAAGCGACTATTCGTACAAATTGGTCGACAAAATACCAAAACAATTGAAATTTTTTTGTTATTCCCGCTAAACTAATATTTCGACCACTTTGCTTGAGAAGTTAATCGATTTTAACTGAATCCGCTTATAATCGCGTAGTCTCGCACACAAAAGGTAGAAAAATTAGCTTAGCGGGGACAAAGAACACATACAAGCTGGAAAATATTAAACATTGTACTCAAACATATAATATTGAATAGCAAACACAATGTGTTTGGACACAAGTATCAGTAGAGACAGCCAGCCGTTTTATCAACGACATTCATCCCCGTAACTTGCTGAGAAGGCAGAAAATCCAACAACACAAAACCTTGTAGTAGGGTTGCTGTTTTTTCACAAACGCACACAAAACTTTTGGGACAAAGGGCAGAGAAAATTTTGCATTTTTTGTCAGAAATGAAATCGCCAAAAGCAATATCAATGACAATTGAAACCACTTATTTCAAGAACTGTAATTCAAACTATAATATCATATGTAGAAAATTCTAATCAAATCTCCGAAGGAGCTTTGTATATTAGAACATAATAATATCTAATTCAAAAAAATAAAATAATTTTTGTTCTTAATGAATTTATCTTCTGTGATCCCGGGAAATCTAAAAATAAATCCCGCTTTCCCGAAGTAGCACATTTCCCGGGAAAGGAAAAAGTCCTATCTTAATTGTAAATAAATAAATATGTATATAATTTCCCATTATATGCCATGAAAGGATAGGGGAGAGCTGGGCGGTTTCCAGTTTTCACTCACTGATTGGGACCTACAGTTTTACACCGCTTCCGAACGGTTTTTTGAGAAACGATTTCATGGTTTATTACTCGATAGTGTCGCCGTCACTAAGCGGGATGGCCGTCGTAAAAAGAAGGATAAGGTGGTCAGAGCAGAGATCGAACCCACGTTCTCTCGCACAACAGCCGCGCACACTACCCGTTGCCCAACCGACGGCCACTATCTTAATTATATATATAGAATTAGAATTATATAAATATGTCTTGTATTTGAATGTACTTACATGGTAAATTGTTCATCGTAGAGGGGGAAACATGTCTTATTATGGACCGCAGTCTTCACTGGTTGTACACCCACGAAGCGATTTATTGGTAAGAAATGGGCTTTGACGAATGAATCGCACGTTCCGTTCGAATCCATCGGAACAAGATTTCTAGCATTCATAATGTTTAGCTGAAAAGAGATGTATGAATGTAGGCATCACTATATAGTATAAAAAGTTGCAGGTAATCCTAATGTTGATCAATTTAGGTCCTAAAACCTCAATTATAAATATACTAAAGCCAAGCATATTGAAGACCTGGGGTGAATTCTGGTTCTGTGAAAGCTTTTAAGTGATAATTCTTGTACCTAAAATAACACGGAGTTTATTTTTAATTTCAAAGAAACAGAATCGACCCCCTGATTATGGCAATGCCAAACTTTTTGTGGGGGAAAGTTTGGCCCCATACCGGCAACAAGAAAATGCTCGATAAATTTTTCTTCAGTTGAGTAATTCTTGTACCTGATATACAGAAAAACCCTATTGATAATATTGCGTTATTTGGGTTTGGTCGTTTTTTGCCGTATGACGAGAAGGAAAATAGGCATTATTACCGAAATCAGAAGTAAAAAACACACTAATAACATGCGATTGTTGGCAAATTCCATATTACTTATTTGAATACCCAAGAACTGGGGCGAGGTCGAAGGTCATTTCATCGAGTTAGAGTTGATGTTGTATTGTGATTTTTGATTGGTCGTAAAACGGACAGAAATAAAAAGGAATGCGTATTTTCGTTCAATGCAACCAACATAAAACAGAATTTAGCTGTCATTAGTGTATCAATCAAACACTATTTATACTTAGTTTGCTGCATGGTTTGCTTATCGCTCACTCGCCTATCTACTCTAATTTTATATAAATTCTTTATTAAATTCTATAAATTTCCTACTTCATAGGCGATCAGCTGTGTCATGAATGCCCCCGGTTAGAGCAAATACAATTGTAATGGCCAGTTTTTAAATGGGTAGTTAACTATAAGATTACTTAATCGTAATTGAAAGTTAATTTGAGGTTAACTTTGCATTTTGTTTTTCAGTGGTGAGTTAATGTAAGTCGCCGTATTGTTAACGATTACGGCAACCCTTGTATTCTTATTAGAAAAAACAACTGGTTTGGGATAAATACCAAAACAAGAAAGATGAACGAATAAACAATATGGAATTATGTAAAATAAGAAATAGATGCATAAAATCTAAGTTATTTTAACAAAAAATCATTTAACGATCTAGACTCAACGTGTGTGTACAAATACGCAAAACAGAAGCATATATTTCTGTGCCGAAAAGGAAAAACGACTTATGTACATTTCCAACTTTTTTAGGTGAACAACTTTAGGGGGTGTTTTCCATGAGATTATCGGAAATTTAATTAGATATGTAAACAATATATGGTGCATGACTTCCTGATTCAAAGTCAAATTAAGCAAAAACTAGATCTGGAGGTAATTGAAACCCCAGTGGTAATCGTAGTGCCCTTAATCAATATTTTCCTAACTGCACTTAAGACGTTTTTCCTTTTTGACACAGATTTTATACAATCCAACATTTCTCATTTTGACAGTCTGTAATTTGATTGTCATAATCATATGGTTCTGACTAACAGTTAACCAACCAACATTGTGGGTTAAATCATAGTTAAACAATGACTGAAAAACACAATTCGATGTTTAACCAGAATTTAACTAAGAAACGAAGATCACCACTGACCGAAAAACTGGCCATAAGAATTTGAATTACTACCGTGACGCAGTGTATGTACACTAAGGGGCGGAAAAAATGTGTTCAAATTAAAGGTCTCAACCACTAGAAATATGGGAGTAGCTGAAAAACCAAGAAATACAAAGTTTTGGGTCAATCTAAGGAGTTTTAGAGGTGGCTCAAAGCGCCTAAAGTTTTGAAAAATCACGAAATTTTACATTTTTGTATTATGTTGGAACCGGAATACCATTTTTAGCCTATTTAACCCAATGTACTATTTAAATAAATTCTATGACTTAATACCTATCTAAAATGTCCCAAATCAGAAAAATCGGCCCACCAGTAATAAAGTTATAAATAAAAATAGCTGTCAAACTCGCCTTTTTAAGCAAATATGAAAAAAAGATCGAATTTTTTGTGTTATAAATGTGTTTGCTTAAAAAGGCGAAGTTGTAGCAATTTTTATTTATAACCTTGTTACTGGTGGGCCGATTTTTGTGATTTTGGACATTTTGGTATTCCGGTTCCAACATAATAAAAAATGGAAAATGTTGTAATTTTTCAGGATTTTAGACGCTTTGAACCACCTCTAAATCTCCTTAGATTAACCAACCCAAAACTTTGTATTTCTTGGGATTTCAGCTATCCGCATATTTTTAGCGGGTGAGACCGAGAGTTTGAACACTTTGTGACATTAATTTGTGGAAAGAAAATCAAGAAAGAAGGTATGTTTCTAAGCTTCTGTCCTTTTTATAACATTTGCTAAAAACAAAAAGAAAAAGAGTGATGTAAGTAAAATGTATTTCCCCTAGGGTTTTAACAAAGAATGCATTTCCGTTGGTGAAGATTTAAGTTACATTGAAGTTACATTATATTGTGTAATTTTTGTAATTAGTCTGTTTTCTTATACGCTCGACCAATGGAAAATTGTCACAGGCACTGGGCTGGAGGAATACGAGACAGGTCATTAACCAGCTTCAGCCATTTGAAGAATGGAAATGTGTGTCCTTTGTAGACAAAGAATATTATGTTTGATAGTTTAATGTAACCATTAATCAATCACAGGAAATCCGAAAGGACGTGATGGGAGTCCACGGCAGTCACAAGCCTAACCAAATTGGCTAGGCTAATTGACACTATTTCCCAATTAAATAGCTAGCCCCTATGTTGTCTAGTGTTTTGGCTGAAAATAGACTATTAATTAGGGTAATACTCCACCAGTTTTTTTCTGCTATTTAAATCAAATAATTCTTAAGCATGAGCATGAGCATCGGTTACAATTTATATTTACTGTTCGCCTTTGTTTGCACTTACCCTCACTTGAGTGTTCCTTATATATATTTTTGAAAAATTGTTTTAATCTACATATATACTTCTATATACTTTCTGTAAATTTAGCATTGATAATGTAACGTTTGACCCTGTCTGAAAGAGGATAACAATTACCTTAAAAATTAGTTTATGACCGGAGTATATTCATAGGTTATAGATAGAGAAATATCGTACGCCCTGAAAAATCTCTCTTATTTTATTATTTGGATACAAAAATAATGCGTTTGTAGGTTCTTGTCACAACTATATTATAATTGTGTCCAAACTCGTTGTGTTTGTTATTCAATATGTGTATATGGGCGAAGTCAAAAACTTTTAAAACTCATGACGTCGACCTAGACCCTCCACAATTTCATATCTGAAATAATGTGATTAATGCATTTTCATCGTATACACTTGCAGAAGTGTAGGGTTTAGAAATCTTTGTATCACTTCCAACGCTTTCAGCCACTCAAAGTTAAAAAATTTAGAAAACTGCTTGAAGATCTAGTTTTTTATGTTCTTCTTTCATTTGCATACTCGTGGTTCGTCCAGGAGCAAAATGGTCACCGAAAAATATACGGATTACGCTTAGTGCTACAAAAAATGAAAATATGGCATACAATCAACTAGAAAAGTCTTTTAACTCGAAATCTATCATATTCATGTTAGAAAACCAATTGATTTCGTTCGTTTTTAGTTGTGCTCCATGAATTTAACTTTATTTTCGTATTTTAAAAGTCCAAATAGTGCTTGTTGTGTTAATAGTGCGAAGATAAGTTAAATTACGTTGCTTGATATAATTGTGTTAGTTCAGTGCTTGTTTATACTGTTTTTGTATTATTGTGTGCAACTGGAAATTCTGTTGATCGTGTAAAACACAAACAAAAACAATAATATTTGTTTGTCATTGATGAGAACGTCTAACGTTGTAGTTGTTTGATTTTTGTTTTATCTTTCATTCTCTTCGTTTCTTTATTTGTGTGTCAGAGTTGCCATCTGGTTTTGGGAATTAATATCAAAGGGATAATAAGTTCATACGTTTTTGGTAATTTTGTCGATTTTGGAATTCAGTTTTTAGTATTTGTTTCTTATTTATTTATTTTTTTACTCTGACTTAATTATGATGACTTGCATGAACAAAGACTGTAAGGTTAGAGCGGATACCGATACTCTGATTTCATGCTGGTTGTGTGATGGCTTGGTACATGTCAAATGTGTTGGCCTTTGTGCAATAGTGGCAGCCAATCTTAGTGATGACAAGGGTCTTCGTTGGTGTTGCCTGGATTGTAGAAAATTAGATGTGGAGTTCTACAAATTTTTCAGGAGCATGAAGTCCGAGTTTTCTGATATGGAAAAGAAGCTTTCGGCTTTATTTGGTCGATTTTCCAAGTATATTGGGATGTTTAATAAATATCCGGGATTGGGAAAGAGAGCGGGTTCACCGAAAGCTCCCTCGCCGAAAAGGAAGAAGACGGCTAAGAAGGCCCCTCCATTGTAATTCCTTCCTCGCCGAATTTAATAGACGTTAATTCTCCAGTTTCAGGTTCAAGTCCAATGAAATCTTCTGCCCCTTGTACTTTTGCTGAAGTCGTTTCTGTAGTTGCTATAGTTTCCGCGGATAGCGATAAGTCATCTCCTCCTTGTTTGTCACGTGTTCTTATATACCGCCATCTTCATGCTTTGAGGTATATCAAGAGCATATTGACGCTATTGCAAAAGTTATTGCGTTAGCCAGTAGAAAGGACCGTATTTTAGTATTTGGTGACTTTAACTTGCCGTCTGTGACATGGGTGTCTTTACCCGACACCAATTCTCTGGCTCCATTGACACCATGTCATTGGTCATCTGATTTTGTTACGCATATTTCCGAACTTGGCTTGATTCAATTGAACAATATTTCCAATTCTATGAATCGAGTCCTTGATCTAGTTTTTTTTAAATCGAGCGAGCCCATCGCCGCCACTCTTACCCGCCCCTACCGACCGAGAGGGCCACGTTCCCTTAACGTGAGGACAGCGTACACATTATAGACCGGTCTATAACGGTAGAGCAAGGATCATAAGTTCACACGTTACAACCAACTACAGGAATTCTTCACCAGTTGGTATAACACTAACATAAATAAGTATAAAAGCACATCACGAGATATTAATATAACAAACTTCATAATATATAATAATTACGAGCAAAACGAAAACCAAATTATAAATCAAGCCAGATAGTAAGGATAGAGTAAATTAAATTTACATATGTATGTTAATGAATATACAGCACTAATGCAATCGGTTAAAATGACAAATTATCCTAGACTTTGTAGTTTCCCAACTACCTCTGAAATCAATAAACTGAGATAGCTAATTAAAGTCAGGACACATTCTCCTAACTGGATCAAAGTACGCATAATTCGAACGCTGAAACTCGATGTCAATGAGTTTATAGTACCTCGTGGGTCTCAATGGGACATTTATGAAAATCTTAGATAACAGAAATTCAGAACATATACATCCATCAATTATCTTCAAAACTGTAATAGAGTTTATCATGGTACGTCTACTACTAAGAGTCGGCAATCTGATCAATGCTAGTCTACTGCTATACCAAGGAAGATTATGGTTCGGGTTCCATTGAAGATTTCTCAGACAAAAAATGAGAAACTGTTTCTGGACCGATTCAATCATATTAACATACAAATTGTACTGGGGGTCCCAAACAACAGATCCATAATCGAGAATAGGGCGGACTAGTGAAGTAAAAAGATTTTTCGTAACGTAGGGATCTGAAAATTCCTTTGCCCCACGTTTAATAAAGTTCAGAACGCCATAAGCCTTGTTTACCATCGTAATTATGTGGGAGTTGAAATTCAATTTTCTGTCCAAGAGAACACCAAGATCAACAAATGAATCCACCGATTCAAGAACATTGCCACCTAAAATGTATTTTGCCGAAAATAATGATGACCTAGAGAACAGCATATGTTTGGTTTCGCACCACGTCTGGAAAGTAGACAAATCCCTCTGAAGTAAAGTATATTCACAAGGATCCTTGTAAGAAAAATAGATCTTCACGTCATCAGCGTACATTAACAATTTAGAGTGCATTATGGAGTCGGGTAAGTCGTTAATGAATAACAAAAATAGAACCGGCCCAAGGTGACTGCCCTGAGGCACCCCAGATGACACAAAAATAGATCTTGAGAATGATCGACCAAATGATACCATCTGTTCTCTGTTCATTAATTAAGAACTAATCCAATTCAGCATGTTACAATTAAAACCCATTGCCCCTAGTTTTTATAATAACAAATTGTGGTTAACTTTATCAAAAGCCTTACTAAAATCGGTAAAAATCACATCAGTTTGATCTCCATTAATAAAGCCGTCAATAATAGAAGAGGAAAACTGAAGCAAATTGGTCACGGTGGAACGACCCTTCCGAAAGCCATGTTGACATGGATCTAAAATAGAGGAAACCTGATGAGAAATTACCTCTGTGACTAACTTCTCAAAAAGTTTGGGAATAGCACTCAATTTTGCAATTCCCCTATAATTTGCAACATTTACTAAACTACCAGATTTGTGGAGAGGGATTATATAAGAGCTCTTCCACTGTGCAGGAAAATGACCGAACTTCAACGAAGCGTTAAATAAGAGAGTCAACGGTAAGCTGAGAGAATTCGAACAGTATTTCAACATAGAGTCCGGGATACCATCAGGACCAGCTTTATTCGAGGCTTTCAAGCTGATTAAGTTATCTAGCAACCACCAAGAATTTACGACAGGTGCATCAAACGGAATGGTAGAGTGGACAGTGTACGGGTATGATTTGGAAACATAATAGGCTCGGGTGGAATAAATAGATGCGAAAAAATCGGCGAAACAATTAGCAATAGACTGTTCATCTGAATATTCAATACCGTTCATTTTGATCCTACAAGGTGTGGAAGACGAATTACGCTTCAAGTTAACAAATCTAAAGAATGATTTGGGGTCTCGTTTAAAATTAGCCTTCAACCTATCCAAATATAATCTGTAACTCTCACGAGATCTGGAGTTGTATTTACTCCTAGCAACAATATACCTAGCATAGTCTGCTAGCAGTCCAGATTTTTTATACTTTTTCGAACATCTATTCCTTACATTCTTGAGACTATTTAGAGCCTTTGAGGACATGGGGGACCAGTATTGCCCATTATAGGCCTCTTCGGTACAGACTTAGAAATATAACCATTAATAATATTATAGAAATCATCCACGGCGATTTCAAATTCAAAAGAATTTGTCACACTGACAAATACTATGCCAGTCGGTATCAAAGATAAGATTATTCAAAAGAATAAAGTTCGCACGCAAAAAGCATAGGCCAACATAGGACGAAGAGCAATTGCAACCAACCTGCATGGTATCATATGTATAATTAATTCCCAGCGTTGGATGGTAACTATCCTCAGGAGAAATTAACGGATCAATTTGAGAAATATCAAAGTTGTTAGAATCATCCACTAAAACTAGATCAAGGACTCGATTCATAGAATTGGGAACGTCGTTCAATTGAATCAACCCAAGTTCGGAAATATGCGTAACAAAATCAGATGACCAATCACATGGTGTCAATGGAGTCAGAGAATTGGTGTCGGGTAAAGACACCCATGTCACAGACGGCAAGTTAAAGTCACCAAATACTAAAATACGGTCCTTTCTACTGGCTAACTCAATAACTTTTGCATTAGCGTCAATATGCTCTTGATATACCTCAAAGCATGAAGATGGCGGAATATAAGAACACGTGACAAACAATTTCAAATCGCCTAAATTAATGGACACCACAATAAACTCAAGATCGCCAATGTCATCAACTGTAACCAACTCAGAAGATAAAGAATTCTCAATTGAGATTAAAACACCACCACCAATTTTACCAACACGATATTTTCTATAAAGCACGTACTTATTGCAGAACAACTCAGAATTAAAAACATTAGGTTTAAGCCATGTCTCAGAAAATGCAATGACATCAAACTCAAAACGAAAGCTATCAACAAATAATCTGGACAATTTAGTATTCAAACCGCGAACATTCTGATACGCCATATTCAAACTCCCAATTAGTTTTTTGGACCTGCTTTATCTCCAGACGGTAATCTAGCAAAATTATCACGCCTACAATTATCCCGATACTCAAATTCCCTTACAAATGTTCTGTGAGGCCAAAATTCCTAATCCACCAGTCTGACAAATAGATCATCCGGTGCAATAATTTTGATGATTCTAACGACTTTAATATTTCTCGAATTGATCCGTTAATTTCTCCTGAGGATAGTTACCATCCAACGCTGGGAATTAATTATACATATGACACCATGCAGGTTGGTTGCAATCGATTTTCGTCCTATGTTGGCCTATGCTTTTCGTATGCGAACTTTATTCTTTTGAATAATCTTATCTTTGATACCGATTGGCATATTGTTGCATGTCAGTGTGATAATGCTTTTGAATTTGAAATCGCCCTGGATGAATTCTATAATATTATTAATGGCTATATTTCTAAGTCTGTACCCAAGACGCATACATATAATGGGTAATACTGGTCCCCCATGGTCTTCAAGGGCTCTAAACAGTCTCAAGAATGTAAGGCATAGATGTTCGAAAAGTATACAAAAATCTGGACTGCTAGCAGACTATGCTAGATATATTGTTGCTAGGAGTAAATACAACTCCAGATCTCGTGAGAGTTACAGATTATATTTGGATAAGTTGAAGGCTAATTTTAAACGTAACCCCAAATCGTTCTTCAGATTTGTTAACTTGAAGCGTAATTCGTCTTCCACACCTTGTAGGATCAAAAGGAACGGTATTGATTATTCAGATGAGGAGTCTATTGCAATCAGCTTACCGTTGACTCTCTTATTTAACGCTATGTTGAAGTTCGGTCATTTTCCTACACATTGCAAGAGCTCTTATATAATCCCTCTCCACAAATCTGGTAGTTTATTAACTGTTGCAAATTATAGGGGAATTGCAAAATTCAGTGCTATTCCCAAACTTTTTGAGAAGTTAGTCACAGAGGTAATTTCTCATCATGTTTTTAGATCCATGTCAACATGGCTTTCGGAAGGTTCGTTCCACAGTGACTAATTTACTTCAGTTTTCCTCTTCTATTATTGACTGCTTTATTAATGGAGATCAAACTGATGTGATTTTTACCGATTCTAAAGTTAACCACAATTTGTTATTATATAAACTCGGGGCAATGAGTTTTAGTTGCAGCATGCTGAATTGGATTAGTTCTTACTTAATGAACCGAGAACAGATGGTATCATTTGGTCGATCATTCTCAAGATCTATTTCTGTGTCATCTGGGGTGCCTCAGGGCAGTCATCTTGGCCCGGTTCTATTCTTGTTATTCATTAACGACTTACCCGCCTCCATAATGCACTCTAAATTGTTAATGTACGCTGATGACGTTAAGATCTATTTTTCTTACAAGGATCCTTGTCAATATACTTTACTTCAGAGGGATTTGTCTACTTTCCAGACGTGGTGCGAAGCCAATTTGATGGAGCTTAATTTTGCGAAATGTAAGCATATGCTGTTCTCTAGACCATCATTCTTTTCGGCAGAATACATTTTATGTGGCAATGTTCTTGAATCGGATTCATTTGTTGATCTTGGTGTTCTCTTGGACAGAAAATTGAATTTCGACTCCCACATAATTACGATGGTAAACAAGGCTTATGGCGTTCTGAACTTTATTAAACGTTGGGCAAAGGAATTGTCAGATGCCTACGTTACGAAAAATCTTTTTACTTCACTAGTCCGCCCTATTCTCGAATATGGATCAGTTGTTTGGGACCCCCAGTACAATTTGTATGTTAATATGATTGAATCGGTCCAGAAACAGTTTCTCATTTTTTGTCTAAGCAACCTTCAATGGAACCCATAATCTTCCTTCGTATAGAAGTAGACTAGCATTGATGAGATTGCCGACTCTTAGTAGTAGACGTAACATGATAAACTCTATTACAGTTTTGAGGATAATTGATGGATGTATATGTTCTGAATTTCTGTTATCTAAGACTTTCATAAATGTCCCATTGAGACCCACGAGGTACTATAAACTCATTCACATCGAGTTTCAGCGTTCGAATTATGCGTACTTTGATCCAGTTAGGAGAATGTGTCCTGACTTTAATGAGCTATATCAGTTTATTGATTTCACAGGTAGTTGGGAAACTACAAAGTCTAGGATAATTTGTCATTTTAACCGATTGCATTAGTGCTATATATTCCTTTACATACATATGTAAATGTACTTTCTCCTTACTTTGTTATATTAATATCTCGTGATGTGCTTTTATACTTATATATGTTAGTGTAATACCAACTGGTGAAGAATTTCTGTGGTTGGTTGCAACGTGTGAACTTACGATCCTTGCTCTCCCGTTGTAGACCGGTTTGTAATGTGTACGCTGTCCTCACGTTATGTGGACGTGGCACCCTAGTTCGTGAGGGACGGGTAAGAGTGACGGCGATGGGTTCGCTCGATTGAAAAAAAATACAAGGTCTGTGATAAGAATTATCATCTAGGAAAAAGAAGTGCCATCATAGTCCACATTAGGCGGGTATTTTGGTACGTTTATATCCAAAGTATTTCAAATATGACATCGAAGGCGCTGATCAAATTTCGGTGAAATAAAGTGTACTATTTTTTTTTTGCCACATATCAATATCAATGGCACGTTGTACACATTTAAAGTTTGGTAATTTTACAATGATTTAAAGATATTTTATACCCCTAATGTCTCGCAAAATGACATCCAAGTCGGTGAATGAAATCAGTCCAAATACACGGCAATCGACAGGATTTTCCAATCCCAATTTTTTTTGGCACGTTAATCACAAATCAGAACTGCATAATTATAATAAAAGTCAATTGTATTAATATTTAATATAAGTACTAATTTGTAAATTAATTTTAAGGAATACATAATATTTTAATGATATCATAAAACAAATTCTATTTTTTGCATAATAATTAAGCTGCCATTAAATGCACAAAGGTGAAAAGATAACGATATCACTTTGAATTTAAAATAAAATTTTGTCAATCATGTTTCTAAATTCTAAATTTTTGGTAGGAAAATAAAATATATTGTATTAAAAGAGAGCACTTTTATTGTTTATGCCTTGCTTGTGCTATCAGGTATTGACATGGTACCTTTTGTAATTTATTGTTTAAGACCAAAGGTGTTAGACAACCATTTTTAAAAAATTATGTATCCCAAAACTATTGATATGTGACGATAGACCTTGGAAAGCACTACGATTGTGTAACACGATTTTAAAAATCAAAGCTAAAGAAAAATTTCTAGAACTTTTTTTTTTTAAATAAAAAGAGAGACCGCAATATTTTCTGCGTGCCTTGGAGAAAGTTTAACAGATTTTGCATGTATAAAAATCACACAACGCGTGGACAAAACAACATCGATGTCTTAAAAAAAATTATACAATTTTTTCAACCCCCCAATTTTAACACATTTTGACCTTGGTCCATATAAATTAAAACACAATGTAAGTAAATCTTTTGTAATTTTTGAGATATTTGGAGTGAAATTATGAGTATTTTTCACAAAATTATTCTGAAAATGAGGTACAGAAGATTTTCATATTATTTAAAATTAAGGGAGGCCTACTCGAAATCTATGAAATGGATCATTCCAAACAACCGCTGAGGATGAAGATCTGTGGCTAGATCTGAAATAGCTCTACATTTTGCCAGGAATCATAGGAACACATTTGCAAAGCTCCTTCATAAAAACTATATCTCTATTAATAGAGATAATGGCCTCGAGCTTGATCAATAACATTAAAAAGAATCTGTAATATAAAATGATTATATATGTAACTTGTTCATATCTCTACCGACTATCTAGATACAAACATGAAATTGTGACTTGTAATATCCCGTTGGGACTGTGCTTGGAGGTGGAAAGTTTCTGATAGTCATTCACTTGGGAGAGGCTAGAAATGATTCCTTCATTGGGCAATCCAAGCAGCTCACTACTTCCCCGCAGTATGTCCTGCGCAATGGCTTATCGGAAACCTCTATTAGCTAGCTAAAGTGAGAATGCGAAACGAATGAGCAACCTGAGTGGTAATGCGATCACTGATACGTCTCAATATTATTAGGTGACCCTGTCACTGAAGCTCTTCGAAGCAGTGGACATATTCTTCTGTCCTTTGAAGGTGGATGAGCCAACACCCCTGGCCAACGGTGGATCAAAATTGAAGAAACCAAAATGCAGTTTCGACACACTGCATTCTGGTCAGCGTCTGATCCATAATGGGCGGCTGAAACATAATCATCCTGGCAGTAGGTAAAATGCAAACCACGGTGGGCTGGGTTTGCCTCCCGCCACCGTTATATTGGCAATGAAAATACACAGAAAAGATAATGAACAAAGAAACCCCCCAACTGTTGACGACCCTCGCAAAAGTTATAAGTACCATGATTTAAGTATATATGTACCTGGAATGTTCGAACTTTATACAGGACTGGTGCCACTTTCCAACTGGCGGATGTCATCGGAAAATATAAAGCTGACATCACAGCGCCTGGAGGAAGTATATAAACGCTGCCGTGACCACGACATTAAGATTATAATAGGCGATTTTAATGCCAAATTAGGAAAGGAAAGTGTCTTTCGACCAACCATCGGTAATCACAGTCTCCATGATACCACCTCCGATAATGGAATAAGACTGATAGACTTCGCCGCTGCAAAGAACATGGTAGTTAGTAGCACACGATTCCAGCATAAGGACATTCATAAGGCGACCTGGATATATCCTGATCAACGGACGAAGAACCAGATTGATCACTTGGTAATAGATGGCAGGCACTCTTCTAGTGTAATGGATGCACGTGTGATTCGAGGTGCCAATATCGACTCGGATCATTACCTGGTGGCTGCGAAAGTTCGCACGAGATTAAGCAGGGAGAAAAACGTACGAAGTCGAACACAGGAAAAGCTGGATATTGACAAGCTACAAATACCGGAGATATCAATGTCCTATCGACAGAAACTCTCTCTCCTGCTAGAGCAGAATACCCCCCTCCCGAAGACCCAGATGCGCAGTAGAAGCACAACTTAAATTTTTTGGAAATCGCTGCAAGGACTGAACTTGGCTATCAAAAACCGCAGAAGGATAAGCCATGGTACGACGAAGAATGTCGCATTGCAACTGATGAAAAAGACGCTGCACGTATGGCAACGAAACAGTCAGTTACAACGCGTGCTGCGAGTGAGCGGTACAAAAAGCTGAGAAGGGAGGAAAACCAACTATTTAGGCGAAAAAAATGGCAGTGGGAGCAGAGAGAGAGTGAAAGAACCGAAGTGTGCAGGATGAATGGTGAATCCCGAAAGTTTTTCCAGAGGGTAAGAAGATCGAAAAACGGGCCTAATAATGGGCTGCCCTCCTGCAAGGACGAGAATGGGAATCTGAGTGACTGAGAAGCAGTGTGTTCTCAAAATGTGGAGAGACCAGTTTTCAGCACTACTCCACTCAGATTCTTCCACTGAAGATCAGCAGGTAATGATAGTGGAAGATAGTATAGATTGTACCCCCCCAACCAAGACGAGATTAGAACGGCGATCTCCCGCCTGAAGAATAATAAAAACGCTGGTGCGGACGGCCTACCCGCTAAACTTTTTAAGGCAGGTGGCGAAGGACTGATAGCCCACAGGCATCAACTGATATGCGGTATATGGCTGGGGGAATCTATGCCCGACGATTGGAGTCTCAGTTTATTATGTCCTGTATTCAAAAAGGATGATCCGTGTGTCTGTTCCAACTGTCGCGGTATCAGTCTTTTATCCATCGCGTATAACGTCTTGTCGAGCGTATTATGTGAAAGACTAAAGCCAATTATTGAAGACCAGATTGGACCTTATCAGTGTGGTTTTAGACCAGGCAAGTCCACAACTGACCAAATATTCACGCTACGCCAAATCCTGGAAAAGACCCACAAAAAGCAAATCGATAGATACCACCTTTTGTCGACTACAAAGCTGCTTTCGATAGCCCCATACGGGAAAAACTGTACGAAGCTATGTCTGAACTTGGTATTCCGGTAAAACTGATTCGCCTCTGTACAATGACGCTGACCAACACCAAATCAGCAGTGAACGTGGGGAAAGACCTCACTGAACCATTCTGTACCAAGCGAGTACTTAGACAAGGCGACACACTTTCGTGCAATCTCTTCAACATCTTAATGGAGATAATAATGAGAAAGGCTGCAGTAAATACGAACAAGACCATTAACACGAAAAGCCATATGTTTCTGGCGTATGCTGACGACATAGACATCATTGGCCGAAATTTCCGAGAGGTTACTGCAGTATTTTCAAGAATCGAAAAGGAATCAGCGAAAGTGGGTTAATGAGAGCAGGACAAAATTGATGGTGTCAACGACTACAGAAACCTCTCGACTTGGTCCGCACTTGAACGTTGAAAACCGATTTAATTTTGAAGTGGTACCGATTTAATACCTTGGATCCGCCGTGAACAAGGCCAACAACGTCAGCCTGGCGATAGATAGGAGAATTGTGCTTGTTAGATGTTGATATTATTTTGGGCTCAGCAAGCAGTTTTGGAACGAAGCCCTCTCTCGACGGACAAAAGTCCAGCTATATCAGACTCACATTTTACCTGTCTTGACATATGGCTCCGAAACTTGGGTCATATCGCAAGCAGATGAAAAACACCTGTTAGGGAAAACGGCAAGTACCGACGTCGCTGGAACGCAGAGCTATATAATCTCTATTCTGACGTGGACATAGCTAGACGAATCAAAGTGGGCCAAATGCGTTGGCTAGGCCATGTTATCAGAATGGATGAAGATGAGCCAGCGCGAAAGGTTTTTGATAACGTACCCGATGGAAGCTGGAAAAGAGGGCTACCAAGACTCCGTTGGAAAGACCAGGCAGAATAATCCCTCCGTATCCTTGGTGTTACCAACCGGCGAGAAAAGGCGAAGGATAGAGCCAGTTAGAAGAATATGTTGAAATTTTTTTAATTTGTTTGTTTAATTAATATGTGTAAGAAGTCTGACCTCATGAGGTTGTAAAATAGTCAATAAAAGTAAAGTTAAGCCATATTTCATAAACTGAAAAGAAGCGATTTTCCACTTCCATTCTGGTACCTTCCATACAAAAGATTGGTGGCAGTCTTGTTGGCTCAGAATAGAGCTCTTGAAATCATCACATCCATATTAATATAATTCAAAACTCAAAACAGGTCCTAATTAAATCTGAATTGGATATGGTTTTTCCCAATGCCAAATTGCTATTGTTGAATATAGGACCATTTGCCTAGCCCATTCGTGAAACTGCAGTTTGGTTGGGAGCAATAAAAAAATAAAACGTTGAAAAGAAACATGGTTTCCCGTTACATCCCATGAAAGGATTAGGGAGAGCTTCTCACAAACCAGTGAGCTGTGTGCGTTCTAGTTTTACATTCACTGATTGGGACCTACAGTTTTACACCGCGTCTGAACGGCATTTTGTAGAAGCTGCAAGGGTTTACAAATATAGTGTAGTAGAACAGATTCGTACTTTGCTACATTGGCTGTTTTAAACATTTGGAAGGAGACTGTTATAAATTTCAAAACAATCGAGTTTAATTACTACTAGACAATTTACTTCAAAATTTTTCTTCATTTCATTGGAATATTGCGGGAGTTCGGATCGTATTCAAATACCTACGAATCTATCTGGATTAAAGAATTAATTGTTAACGTGATTTTCCGACTCCCAATGATGCTAATACCATATAATGCCAATATCCATATAACACGATATTGGGAATAAATCCAATTATCGGACCAATTTAGTCTAACCTAATTTTACAGACTTACAGAGCAACTTGAATTGGAAGCCATGTACCAAATGCAGGTACTGCATTATTATTCTAAAAGAACACACTGCAGCTGAAATGAAGAATTTTAATTAAAAGCCAGTGGCGTCAACATTTTTACTTTCACCCTTAGGTGTTATGACTTCGATTTTATATATACATAAGTATCCAATAATTTTTTTTTAATGTCTACAACTAAATGCAGTCAACAAGCGCTTGTCGGCGGAAATGCACGAAGTGAGTATAAAATATAATTTAGTATATATAAGTGATCTCATAACACGTTGAATATAAGAAAATCGGACATAACATTATATTAATTTAATAGTTTCTGGATGTTCCGTTGTTTAGTCTGATTATTGTTTTATTACAAGAACTAAATATTCTCAAATTTAAATCTTAACATTTTTATCGCAATGAATTTACGTAGTGTTAATAAATGTTTGTCATGTTAAATTAAATTGGTTTCCACGAAAGTGAAGATATGACCATATAAAGGATTTATTGGGCTGACAGATATTATAGTAGTCGGCATGGTTGGGAGGGTTAACGACTGCTGAGAGGGTACAAATCACCTTGGTATCTTCTCACACATCCCAAATCAGAATAACCTTTATAGGATTTCTTATAATCTGTCGATATTATAATAAATTGCTAGCTACCTTAAAAATATAACATTTCTGTAAATGACCGTAGCATCTCCTCAGTAGACAAGAACACCCCCCAAGCCCTGAGCATAGTCGGAATAATAGGTAGCAATAGTCGAAATGGATAGTGCTAGCGAGAGATTGGTCGTTACATAAATATAATTGGCGCCCAACCTGGGGCAACATCAGTAATACTATAGATTTACATTGCTTTTAAAAGCAAACTCTGAGCTAATGAATGATTTTCAAAATCTGAATTAAGTGTATCTACTGAAGTTTCTCCAAAATAATTCAACGACAGTCACAGATTGTAAGATATATTTTTTATTTCTTTTGTTTATGTAAAAGGCTATTCAATCTTTGACATTAGTGGATTTTCGACTTTGATTTAAATATCGATTTCGAAACCAAATATTTAAGATGAATATAGAACAGTTTAGGTGGTTAGAAATAGGAAATTTGTTGGAGATTTTCTAGATTGACATGCTGTTGATCTTAAACTCACATTAACCGTTTTCTTAGGAAAGTTTTATTTAAATATCATTTGGAAACTGACCTTGCTGAGATTTGATGAATTGAACAAATTATTGGTTCCAAGCAGCGAATTCAATTCCAGACGATATAATTTTTTTATTTTATCTTATAAAGAGGATTCTGAGGAGGATAAGTATCTTATAAACAAATACCTTCACGAGTAGTGGAAATTTAGCAAATTATATATAAAGCCGTATTATAAAGAAGTAGGCATATTAAACAAGGAAAATCTAAATATAAAATATAGAAAAAAATGCCTTTGACCAGAAGTCGGGAAAATTTGAATACGTTGGATGAACCAACCAACTGTAGTTTCGTTGTAAATCTTGAAGATGACAATTCTACAGGTCACACCAGAAATAGAAGAACAACAAGGTCGCAAACGGCTAGAAATGTAGAAAGGGGTGACGGAGATCATGTTACAGATGAAAATCGTATTCGTTTTATAGTTAATGAATCAATTAGTAGTTTAAGAGAAGATATTTCGAACGTCATATCCAATGAGTTGAGGGCATTGGTGCACAGAACTAATATTAATGACAATGAAAATGGTCCACATGCACAAACACCTCAAGTTTCTCCTAGAATTACTGATTCACAACCTCGTGAACCATTGAATACTGAAAAGGTTCTGAATATTATTAGAAATTGGAGGACTAAATTTCCTGGACATTCCGACAGCATTGGAGTTAATGAATTTATTTATCGCGTTAACACCTTGACCGTAAACAATTTAAGAGGTGATTTTGATTTATTGTGTCGTCATATCAGTAGTCTATTTGATGGAGAGGCTCTAAGTTGGCATTGGAGGTACCATCGACAGCAAGAGGAAATTACCTGGGACTCTTAGACTGATGCTTTGAAGGCTCAGTACAAACATGATTACAGTGATTATGATATTATGGATGATATACGAAAGAGGAAACAGAAACCCAACGAAGATATTGATGAGTATTTGAATATAATCGCAAAGATGTTTGATAAGTTAAAGAAAAATTTATCTGAAACTGATATGTGTGAGACGGTCATGAGAAACATAAGGCCGGAAGTGCGTCATGAGCTCTTACATTTAGAAATAAATAATATTTCTAAACTGCGGAAGCACGAAAAGTTTATGAAAGATTATGGCCAAAAGAATACAAGACCTCCCAAAGTTCGAATATCAGAGTTGACAAATAGTGTTGAAGATATGGATATTGGAAATTGTGACGAAGGTGATGAGATTTGTGCAGTGAGAGTTCTGAAGTGCTGGAATTGCGAACGATTAGGCCACACTTACATGGACTGTACGGATGTACGAAGAATATTTTGCTATGGCTGCGGATTAGTAGATATGTACAAGCCAAATTGCCCGAAATGTTGCAAAAAGAAGCAGGGAAACGGGAACTCGGATATCCACCGGAAATAAAGGGGATATCCGAAATTGAATAAAATGATAATGACAATATCCCAGATAAGACTACAAATGGAAGGAAACTAATCATTTGGAAGGAACCGTTGGCCATACATTAATCTAAAGATATGACAAATCTTTCATGTTTCTTTATTAGACAGTGGAGCGAATAGGAGTGTTATAGGTGGGAAATTAAGTGAGTTGGTGCAAACATATCGAGAATTTCGAAAATGTTTCGGCAATGTTCGCACTGCGGATGGACAAAAGCAAGTTGTACTAGGTTCGGTATTATTGAACATTACGTTTCAGAGTAAGTCAATGCTTTTCGAGGTTTTTGGTAATGCCTTCGGTACGACAAGAGATTATATGTGGATATGATTTTTGGAAACACTTTAGTCTGAAAATTTCAATACCTCACATTGAAGAAATAGATTTTCAGGGTGACGAATCAGATAGGCTAAATTTAACACCAGATCAGAGACGGAAACTAGATGCTGTTGTAGCTGAATTTCCAAATTCAGAAGTTGAAGGGTTAGGTTGCACTACATTGGTAGAACACCATATAGAAACTGGTGATGCAAAACCCATAAAACAACGGAATTACCCTATTTCACCGGCAGTGGAAAAACAACTTTGTGGTGAATTGGATCGGATGCTATCACTAGGTGTAATTGAAGAGGCGCCAAGCTCACCGTGGTCGTCGCCAACCGTAGTAGTAGTAAAACCAGGCAAAATAAGGATGTGTTTAGATAGCAGGAAGCTGAATACTGTAACGGAAAAAGATGCATATCCGATACCAAATATAGACGGGTTGATATCACGATTGCCACCAGTTTACTGTATATCAAGAATTGACCTTAAAGATGCCTTTTGGCAAATTAAGTTATCTGAGAAGTCGAAACAGAAAACTGCATTTACGGTCCCAAACAGGCCCCTCTACCAATTTACTAGGATGCCATTTGGGCTAAGTAATGCTCCCCAAACTTTGTGTAGGCTTATGGACCAGACAATCCCATACAATTTAAGGTCCCATATTTTCGTATACCTAGATGATTTGTTGGTGGTTTCGAACAATTTTGATGAGCACTTGATGCATTTGTTAGAAGTAGCAACAAATTTAAGGAAAGCTGGACTTACGATCAATGTTAAGAAGAGCAGTTTTGGACTTAGCAGAGTTAAGTACTTAGGATATATTATAGGAAATGGCACTCTTCAAGTAGACGACGAGAAAGTAAAAGGCGTAAGAGATCTACCACAGCCTAAAAGTATCAAACAGGTGCGTAGATTTTAAGGTATGGCCGGTTGGTACCGACGATTTATTCACGATTATTCCGCATTAACATATCCGTTAACCGAATTGTTATCCAAAAAGAAATCTTTTGTATGGAACCAACAGGCACAACAGGCGTTTGAGTTAATAAAGGAGACGTTATCGTCGGCACCTTTGTTAATACACCCCAATTATGAGAAACAATTTATATTACAATGTGATGCCAGTACGTATGGAATTGGAGCAGTACTTGCACAGAAAAATGAGGATGATAATGAAAGACCAATAGCTTTCATGTCACACAAATTAAACAAATGCCAAAGAAATTATTCAGTCACGAAATTAGAATGTCTGGCAGTAGTTATGGTCATTAAGAAATTTAGACCATACATTGAAGGACAACATTTTAAAGTTATCACAGATCACGCAAGCCTGAAATGGTTAATGGGGCAGAAAGATCTTTCAGGTCGTTTAGCAAGGTGGTCTTTGAGATTGCAAGCATTTGATTTTAGTATAGAACATCGGAAGGGAAAATACAATGTGGTGCCAGATGCTTTGTCGCGGGTCAATGATGGTGAAGATGTTATAGAAGAAGCATTTGACAGCGACGACTATATGAAATTACGCACACGGTATAAAGAAACAGACATAGCAGACTTTAAAGTGATCGATAAAATTATTTACAAACGAACCGAATTTTCCAATGGAGAGGAAGACGAATCTTATTCATGGAAACTATTTGTTCCAAAAGATTTGCGGAAAAACATTTTGTACTCGGCCCATGACATTCCAACTTCAGGACACGGCGGAATAGCAAGAACTTTGGAAAGAATTAGACGTTATTTTTACTGGCCTGGTTTAGTGTCAGACGTAGGAGAATATGTCATGAATTGTGAGCTCTGTACAAAATCCAAGACTCCAACGACGACGTTAAAACCTCCTCTTGGACAAATGGTGGAAATTGAAAGACCTTTCCAAAGATTATATATTGATATTATTGGACCTCTTCCTCGGAGTAAATCCGGTTATGTCGGAATATTGATAATTTTGGATCACTTTTCAAAATTCACTTTCTTGAAGCCTTTGAAAAAACTTGTTGCGAAGCCGATCATTGAGTATATGCGTTCGGACATTTTCCATTGTTTTGGAGTGCCGGAAGTGGTTGTTTCAGACAACGGCTCTCAATTTAAAGGAAAAGATTTCCAAAAATTGTTGGCTATGCATGGCGTAAAACATGTTTTAACGGCCGTGTATAGTCCTCAGGCCAATGCTAGTGAGCGCGTCAATCGAGTAATAAATGAAGCATTAAGGTCATATATCCGAAACGACCAACGGGAATGGGACTTATATATAAGTAGTATTAACTGTTCGCTTCGAAATAGTATTCATCAGAGTATAGGGAGAACTCCTTACTACGTGGTTTTCGGTCAAAATATTATAACCCACGGAGAAGATTATAAGTTGTTGAGGAAATTGAATTTGTTGGCAGAAAATGATGCAAAGGTGGAACGACAAGATAATTTTACTTTGATTCGAGATTCTCTTAAAGATCATATGAAAAGAATAAACGAACGTACAATATAAAATCTAGATTTAAACAATACGAAGTCGGACAAGAAGTGTTTAGACGGTATTTTGTTCAGAGTTCGAAAATTAGGAATTTTAGTGCAAAATTGGGGCCGGTGGTGTATTACGAACTACAGGACATATATAGTAACAGTCGTGGCGTGTATCATGCTAAGGACATTTGGACCTAAAACTTATAGTTTTTTTTTAAATTTTGGTGTAAATTTGTAAGGGTTTACAAATATAGTGGAGTAGAACAGATTCGTACTTTGCTACATTGGCTGTTTTAAACATTTGGAAGGAGACTGTTATATATTTCAAAACAATCAAGTTCGATTTCAAAATTTAATTACTACTAGACAATTTACTTCAAAATTTTTCTTCATTTCATTGGAATATTTCGGGAGTTCGGATCCATCATAATATCCAATTTTTACGCTTTATATTGAGAAATCGGATTTTCCTAAAGATGTTTCATTTCCAATTATCAGATTGGAAAACATAGTGCAGGAACAGGAAACCCAGTGATTTTCCCAAAGATGTTTCATTTCCAATTATCAGATTGGAAAACATAGTGCAGGAACAGGAAACCCAGTGAGTTATAGCATTAAAGAGTGTAATATTTTTTATAATTCGGAAAATATTATTCATAGGCTTGGACGAAGAGTCAAAAAGAATATTTGGCTGTCGGATAAGAAATCCACAGCAATTTCCGGTAGAGATCCTGCGTATTCAAATACCTACGAATCTATCTGGATTAGAGAATTAATTGTTAACGTGATTTTCCGACTCCCAATGATGCTAATACCATATAATGCCAATATCCATATAACACGATATTGGGAATAAATCCAATTATCGACCAATTTAGTCTAACCTAATTTTACAGACTTACAGAGCAACTTGAATTGGAAGCCATGTACCAAATGCAGGTACTGCATTATTATTCTAAAAGAACACACTGCAGCTGAAATGAAGAATTTTAATTAAAAGCCAGTGGCGTCAACATTTTTACTTTCACCCTTAGGTGTTATGACTTCGATTTTATATATACATAAGTATCCAATAATTTTTTTTTAATGTCTACAACTAAATGCAGTCAACAAGCGCTTGTCGGCGGAAATGCACGAAGTGAGTATAAAATATAATTTAGTATATATAAGTGATCTCATAACACGTTGAATATAAGAAAATCGGACATAACATTATATTAATTTAATAGTTTCTGGATGTTCCGTTGTTTAGTCTGATTATTGTTTTATTACAAGAACTAAATATTCTCAAATTTAAATCTTAACATTTTTATCGCAATGAATTTACGTAGTGTTAATAAATGTTTGTCATGTTAAATTAAATTGGTTTCCACGAAAGTGAAGATATGACCATATAAAGGATTTATTGGGCTGACAGATATTATAGTAGTCGGCATGGTTGGGAGGGTTAACGACTGCTGAGAGGGTACAAATCACCTTGGTATCTTCTCACACGTCCCAAATCAGAATAACCTTTATAGGATTTCTTATAATCTGTCGATATTATAATAAATTGCTAGCTACCTTAAAAATATAACATTTCTGTAAATGACCGTAGCATCTCCTCAGTAGACAAGAACACCCCCCAAGCCCTGAGCATAATCGGAATAATAGGTAGCAATAGTCGAAATGGATAGTGCTAGCGAGAGATTGGTCGTTACAAAGCTTTTCATGGTGTCGCCGCCACTAAGCGAGGTGACCGCCGTCGAAAGAAATTTAAGGTGGTCAGAGCAGGGATCGAACCCACGTTCTCATGTACAAGAGCCGCGCTCACTACCATTGCACCACCGACATTTAAAACCGGCGTTAATTTTATATACCAGGTGTGGCCAGACTATTTTGCCCACGTGCGAAAACCGAATATCCATTCAGCTCTGTGATACACGTATATTACGTAAATAATACAAAGATCGTTTTTATCTTATAGCTCGTTTCCCTATCTCGAACGAAAAGCTAAGCGAAAGAAAATCAGTCACTCACATTCGACTCGAATTGGGTTTCATAAGTCGAAATTTTCATTCGTCTGACTCCATGTTTGTTCGTAAGTGACAGAACATTTGAAATAGAGAAACCAAAATTTGTACTGAATAGTTTTATGTTTTCATTCGACTTGAAACGACAAGATTGTGAAACCCAAATCGACTTTCTTTCATCTAGAGAAACAGGCTGTTAATGTTTGATTTAAATACTATTAAGGTCCGTACTAAGATCAAAATTTCACGTGAAATTTTACAAAACAATAAATATGTCAGTAATAATAATTATGTATGTCGTCAATTCTCAATTAATTTGTCGAAAATGTAAAAAGAAAAATCATAAAAAGATTTAAAAAAAAAAATCATAAAAAGATTTTAAAAATACAAAAATTATGGTCGTTTACCTTCATTTGCTGCCGTCAATGACGCTACAGGTAATAATTATTTCACGCGGACGAGCTTAGTACCTGGCTTTACCCATAAGCGAAGCACAGAGTTGTCATTCATGAACATGAGTTTGGTCGATAACTTTATATCTGGCTGATGAATTCGAAAAAATATTACTAAAAATTTTGTAAAAATTATAGTGATGAGAACGAACAACTTCGATTATATTCTTTTTGGTATCAGGAATGGTGGTAAACCGACAATGAACGTCAACGTTACCTGATATTCATGCTCATGAATGACAGTTTATGCAGTTTGTATGTGCAATTTTGATTGAAGTTGGTCTGATTAAAGTTGGTCTTAAAACCCAAATATCACGGAAATGTTTTCAAAATGTGCACAATTGCGAATGTCATTTAAAATTACATTAATTTGCTTTTATAGATGTGATTCAAATTAAACCACAAATTATATTGTTCAAATGATAAATTTGTCCCATGGGTTGCTATTACGGTGTCCAAACAATCCGCATTTTTTGAAACCCAAATTCCGGTTTGGACGAAAAATCAATATTGAACGAAACCGGTTTTAGGTTTTTTCGAAAAATTAAGTTTTCAAGAAACCGGTTTCGGTTTAAAACTAAAATGACACAACTCTATTTAAATATGGCAATTACGGTTGATTTTTAAATTAAAAAATTTATATCATATTCCAATTTGGCATGCGTGTTTAATATCAAGTCTGTGGTTCGCTATATGGATGGAGGTAAATACTATTTGATACCAAAAAAAATCAGACACATAGAAGATATCTATGAAACAAATGCGTTTCAGGACATTTCAAAACGACTGCGTGGGCGATATTTTCCTTTCACAATCAGGTGGTATCCATGACACAGCTGATCAACTATGTGGTAGGAAATGGATAGAAAACAGAGTGGATAGTCGAGAGAGCGATAAACAACCAGAAGCAATCCCTGCAGCCAACAAAGTTAAAATAGTGTTTGATTAATACTAATGACTGCTAAATTATGTTTTATGTTGGATGCATCGAACGAAAATACGCATTCCCTTTAAATTATGTCCGTTGTATATCCAACCAAAGATTAAAATACAACAGCAACTCGAACTCGATGAAATGGCCTACTACCTAACGTAAAGAGAGCGATAGAAACTCGTATCTATTGCTCTATGTCACAATGCAACGTTCACGTTATATGTGAAAATTTAGTATTGGATTAAAAATGTGCGTTATGGCCCAGCCAATCTTTCCCATATAAATCAGAAATGTAGTACAAATTCTTGATTATTCTGAACCTCATTTTACGATATTTTCGAACTCAAATGTCAGAAAATAATCTGTCGATCTGTAGAGAATTTATGAATTTTCCATGACATATCCACACCACAACTCCCGAACCACACTTCCAATCTATGTGGAAATACGCAAATATGTGTGGCCGGCTAGTTGATACAATCGATCATTATGAAATTTCGTATTTGCCAAAATTTCGTCAAACGTCACTCCGATATCGACAGAATTGGGTTTTTTGCATAGAATAATACATATGTACATAGATAAACTTTTTCTCTCATCTGACGTTTCATTTCACACTCTTCATCGTAGGTTTGTGGAAATGAGAGCAATTAAATTTAAAATTACCTTACACCAGGTGGAGTTACAAAATATGTTCACTTAACTTTTTCCTGTCGTTTTGGTGTAGAACTGAAAATTTTAAATATATTTTGCACTTTTTTGTTGACTTTTATCGTTGGTATACATTTGTATTGTATTCAACACAACTAGTTTGCCACAAAAACTCGAAATTCGGTTGTTGTTCCTTTGTTGATCGTTGTATACTATTGCCACTATCTGGTATTATTGAACCCATATTTTCTACCATCCAATGTTTACTTTACATCGTACCTATGACGTTTAATTTATTGAGCGAATAATAGTTTCTATGTATGTATTATTCTATGGTTTTTTGTTAGAATTGGATTTTAATTTGAATAACTTTATCTAATATGAATACAAAAAGCCTTACCATTGTTCGCAATTACAAGTCAAAAAGTTTACTCAGACACGGCTTTTTGACACACTGTTTAGGATTTTAATTTTTTTTAATTTGCTTGACAGCTGGCAAGTCGGTTTTTGAAGTAAGATAGTTTCCAAATTTTGCTAATGAGCTGATGCATGCACCTTATCAGCTCATCGCCGCCAGCCTTAAACAGCTCCGCCGGTAATCCATCGGCTCCTGCGGCTTTGTTGTTCTTAAGCCGGGCCTCGTCTTGGTTAGGAGGGGGGCAATCGACGTCGTCGTCTATATTGTGATCGATTGTCCCATCGTCATTGGATATCTCAGGTACTAGTAGCGCGGAGAAATGCTCTCTCCATAGTCCCAACATGCTCTGCACATCTGCGACGAGATTTCCGTCCTTGTCTTTACAGAAGGGGGCCCTAAACCATGTCCATTAGTTCCGTTTTTAACTTTTTGGTAGAATTTTCGGGCTTCGTTCCTCCTTCTGAATGTCTCAATTTTCTCACTCTCGCGCTTCCTCCACTGCCATTTCTTACGCCTAAAGAGACGGTATACCTCCTTTCTCTTCTCCCTATACCGCTCAGTTGCAGCTCGCGTTGCAATTGACTGAAGCATTGCCATACGTGCAGCATTCTTTTCGTCATTTGCTATGCGACACTCTTCATCGTACCACAGTTTATTGCGAAGCGATTTTTCGAAACCAAGTTCGGTTGTTGCGGCAGTTTTTATAGAGTCGGAAATGGGTTTCCACTGCGCATGAGGATCGTCATCGGGAGGGGGTGGGTTCTGTGCCAAAAGTTGCGAGAGCTTCCTAGAGTAGGCTGTGGCTACCTCTGGTAATTGCAGCTTTCCAATGTCCAGCTTCCTCTGCGTCTGGTTTCGTACGATTTTCGCTCTACTTAATCTTGGGCGAACCTTTGCTGCTACCAGGTAGTGATCAGAATCGATGTTAGCTCCTCTGATCACTCGATCACTCGTACGTCCATTACACTGGATGAGTGCCTTCCATCAATTACCACGTGATCAATTTGGTTCTTAGTTCTCTGATCAGGGGATACCCAGGTAGCCTTGTGGATGTCTTTATGCTGGAATCTTGTACCACTAATGACCATGTTTTTTGCCGCGGCAAAGTCAATCAGTCTCATACCGTTGTCGGAACTGTCAGCATGTAGACTGAAATTGCCAATAGTTGGATTAAACACATTCTCCCTTCCTACTTTGGCATTAAAATCTCCTAGTACAATCTTAATGTCATGGCCAGGGCAGCGGTCATACGTTTCCTCTAGGAGCTCATAGAATATGTCTTTGGCATCATTATCTTCCTCTTCTATCGGGGCATGCACACAAATTAGGGAAATATACAAATATTTCCCCAGAGACACTCCATAAAAAAAGAAGACTATGACTCGTTCTTAATATCTCTAGGCCACAGGTTTTTAGCATGTGGTCGATAATTACTCTCGTCAATAGCCTATCTCTGCCTCCACATCAGTTCCCCGAATTCGCCCGCATACTGGCCTACAGATGTTAACAAAATACCTGATCTCATCAACTTCTGCATATCGAAAAATATGTGTCCCGAATCTCACAAATGCTACACACTTCCCGAGTTGTATTCTGACCATTCGCCTGTATTAAAAAAAAAAATGGTTTCCCATTACATCCCATGAAGGAATCGGGGAGGGCTTCTCACAACCAGTGAGCTGTGCGCTTTCCAGTTTTATACTCACTGATTGGGACCTACACTTTTGCACAGGTTCCGAACGGTATTTTTGAGAAGCATTTTCATGGGTAAATACTCGATAGTGTCGCCGTCACTATGCGAGGTGACCGCCGTCAAAAGAAATTAAGGTGGTGGTAAGGTGGTCAGAGCAGGGATCGAACCCAGGATCTCAAGTACAAGAGGCGCGCACACTACCCATTGCACAAGCGATGGCCTGTATTATTGATATTAAATTCCACACCTAATATCATGGAGACCCAATGTAAACTTCACTCTCGAAGAGCAAACTGGAAATACTATAACGAACTCGTTAGTGAATCTTTACATCTGAAAGTTCCACTTAAAACTGAAGAGGATATCTTGAATGCAATCGAGAATTTAACTCCACACCGGAGCAAAGTCCCCTGATACTGTGTAGAGGCTAGGAAAAAACTTTCCGAGGAAAACCAATTGAAAGAGGCGAACAAATGGTTTTTATTAGACGGTTTTTAGATTCACATATCTTTTCCGATTATCTTTTTATAATTTTGTTTTTATTATTATATTAAATGTTTGAACTTTTATTTATGCCACGTATGACAGGTTGTACTGACTGACTGAATACATCTATGGACAGCTCTCAAAATTCCAAGCAGAAGTGTTCTCATCGCTCTCTCCTAGTGAAGCAAAAAGGTTCAAGAGAGAACCCCTGTGTTAAGCGGCAAAGAGCTGATTTGGTTTCTACTAAGCCTGACAATTTTTCTATTTTATCTAAAAACATTTTTTTCTGTGTTAATTACTTAAGGGCTGAATTTAAAATAGAGCTCTCTGTACGGATTAGTCTTCTACCACCAACTGTCAAATAACTTACCACCAACGTTGATCCTGTTAAACTGGCATTTATAGTCAGTTGCCCATATTCAGACTTTGATAATTCCTTCTGGTTGCCCAGCCTCTCTAAATAATACTGATGAATTAAATCTGCCGTTTCGAAGGCATGCAAATCCAAAGTGCGTTCTATATCCGATAACACTCCGATATCAGACGTCACGATATGGCCTGTTTTAAAGCATGATATCATAATTTGCAGGGTATTGCGCAAATTTTGAAAGAATGCTGGAGGACGTCGTTTCTGAAAATGATAAGGTCCAAATAAGTCTCCCAGCGAAAACACAATGTTTTATCATATACTTACGTCGAGATTAGATTGTATTAAATCATACATAATAATGGATATCTCGTCCCAAATGGCATCCAATATTCGAGTAAAATTAAGTTCGTTCAATGTTTGGTAGAGAGTGCCCAGTGATGTTTCCAAGTACATCATAAGACGTTCCATTGAATTGGAATCCTCATGTAAAACTTCAGCGCCTTCGGCCAAGAATCTACGAATGGGCGGAGACATTTTCCGTGCCACGATCTCTATCAGTTCCAAGATTTGATTCTTCTCCGTATCCAAAGCATTATCAACGACATTCTTTAACGTTACTTCGCACCGTTCAGCTTCCAGATTCGTCCTATATTCAGCCAGACGTTTAATAACGTCATCCGTACCAAGCTCCTGCAGTTTATATATAAATTTATTAAAAAAGCACACAGTATGTACATTAAGGTTAGTCATTTTTTAACTTTTTTCGAATATCACAATATAAAAAAATACGAATGACACCGTTCCCACTTTTAGATATTGCAAAAAAAAAGCTTCCCAAATCTGATTTTTTACTTTTATTTTTATTGTGATTTTGAAAACTTGAATAAAATCTCGTTTTAAATCTTTCATTTGGCTGTTCTTACTTAAGTTTGGTACGCTGATTACGAATCTGTTGTTTGGTCACTAATTGGTCATTTAGTTTTCGAGATACTTACTTAGTTACTTATCAGGTCCCGAACAACCCCGCGCGGTCAGGGATCTTACAAAACGAAGATACAATTTTTCGCCAACCAGTCCGATCTTTTGCCTTATCTCTCCAGTTGGTGATATCAAGTGTACCCAGGGATTCGTCAACCTGATCCCTCCACCGGAATTTTGGTCTTTTATTTTTTTCGTCTTCATTCGAGCTCGGTTTCGAAAACCTTCGTGCTGGTTCGTCTTCATTCATTCTACTGACATGGTCTAGTGAGCCCAATCGGGTTATTTTGATCCGCTTAACAATGTTGGTGCAATAGGTAGTGTGCGCGACTCTTGTACATGAGAACGTGGGTTCGATCCCTGCTCAGACCACCTTACATTCCTTTCGACGACGGCCACCTCGCTTAGTGATGGCAACAATATCGAGTACTTAGCCATGAACCGGTGTAAAACTGTAGGTCCCAATCAGTGAGTGTAAAAGTAGAACGTGCACATCTCACTGATTGTGAGAAGCTCTCTCCAATCCCTTCATGTGATGTTATGGAACACCAACTATGTTAATGTCGTGATATAGCGCATACAGCTCATGGTTTATACGTCGCCGATACTCTCCGTTATGCACTTTAGGGCCATGGAGTATTTTTTTTTTTGAAGAATCCTAGAGATGTTTCGCCTGCTTGCGATATGACCCAGGATTTTGCGCGATAAATCAAGACAGGTTGTTTGAGAGTGGTGGAGTTGAGGTTTTGTTACCCAGAATAACATCTATTCGCAAGCACAATTCTCCGCTTGAGCTCAAGGCTGACGTTGTTGCTTTTGATTACGTTAGATCCGAGGTATATAAATTCGTCCACTACCTCGAAATTATAACGGTTATCAACGTTCACGCTTTGGTCTAATCGCATGGAGGCCCCCTACTCGTTGAAACCATTAATTTTGTCTTGTCTTCATTTACTGTCAGACCCATTTCTGACGACTCCTTTCAATTCTCGAAAACACCGCAGTAACTTCTCTCAATGATATGATATCTATAACATCATCATACGCGAGCAGCACGTGACTTTTCCTGCTAATAGTTTTATTCATGTTGACAGCAGCTTTTCTCATAATGATCTTCAATAAGATGTTAACGAGATCGCACGATAGGGAGTCGCCTTGACTCAGGCCTGGCTTAGTTTCAAAAGGTTTGATAAGATCCTTACCAACTTTCACTGCGGATTTGGTGTTCGTCAAGGTCATTCTGCAAAGGCGTATTAGCTTTGCAGGAATACCAAGTGCAGACAGTGCTTCGTAGAGTTTCTTCCGTCTCGGGCTATCCAAGGCCGCTTTATAATCGACAAATAGATGATAGGAGTCGATTTGTTTTTCGTGGGTCTTCTCCAGGATTTGGCGTAGCGTGAAAATCTCCAAATTGTGATCGATTGTCTCATCGTCATTGGATATATCAGGTCCATGCTCTCTCCATATTCCCAACAAGCTCTGCACATCTGCGACGAGATATTCACCCTTGTCCATTTGTTCAGTTGTATGTCTAAATTTTCTCACTCTCGCGCTACCTCGACTGCCGTCCTTACGCCTAAAGAGACGGTTTACCTGCTTTCTTTTTCCCTATACCCCTCAGTCGCAGCTCGCTTTGAAATTGACGGAAGCATTGCCATGCGTGCAGCATTCATTTCACCATTTGCTATGCGACACTCTTCATCGTACCATGGTTTGTTGCGAAGCGGATTTTCAAAACTAAGTACGGGCATCGGAAATGGGGTTCCACTACGCTTCAGGATCGTCATCGTGAGGAGGAAGGTTCTATGCCAAAAGTTGCGGATGAGTGCCTTCCATCAATTACCAGGTGATCAATTTGGTTCTTCGTTCTTTGATCAGGGGATACCCAAGTAGCCTTGTGGATGTCTTTATGCTGGAATCTTGTACCACTAATGCCCATGTTTTTTGCCGCGGCAAAGTCAATCAGTCTCATACCGTTGTCGGAACTCTCAGCATGTACAATGAAATTGCCAATAGTTACATGAAACACATTCACTCTACCTACTTTAGCATTAAAATCTCCTAATACAATCTTAATGTCATGGCCAGGGCAGAGGTCATACGTTTTCTCTAGGCGCTCATAGAATATGTCTATGGCATCATCATCTTTCTCTTCTGTCGGGACATGAACACAAATTAGAGAAAGGTTTCACTTTTATGCGCATTGTGTCTATTTTATTGCGCAGCCATGTCCAGTCCATCGCATTTCCTGGATAGCGATAATATCAGCCTCATAACTTTCGACGACATCTGCCAATTGGATACTAGATCTAAAAGTATATAGAGTTCTTACATTCCAACTGCATATCCGTAAATCGTGGTCCTTTTATCGTTTGCGGGGGTCGTCAAAAAATCGGGGTTGCGTATGTTTTGTCTTTCGTTTTCGTATATGCACTGCCATTATGAACGGCGTCGGAAGGCAAACCCAATCAACCGGGTTTTTGCATTTTACCTACTGCCTGAATATGTTATTCCAGCCGCCCATTATGAATCCGACGCTGACCGCCCATTATGGATCACATTGGTTTGAGCAAAAGTGATTTTTAAAATTTAAGGAACTTTTTTTTGTTTTAAATTTTTCTATTGGCGGTTCTTAGTTAAGTTTGTTAAACTCATTATGAATCTGTTGTTCGACCAATATTTGGCCATTCAGTTTGCATTACATACCGATTTTAAAATTTGCAAAAATTTACTCTAACGATATATTTGTTGTTTAAACCTAATTGTTTGCAGGAATAACTTTACGATGACATAAAATATTGCTTTAAAAAGGAAAGTTGACGAAAAACGCATGTTTTGAGGTTGGACAGTTAAAATGTATAATTTGAGTAAAAGTGATTGAGTTTTGTTGCATTTAAAAAAAGTAAACGCGATGTTCATTATATTTATTCATGTGTGCCACAGCATTTGCGTCAAAACTCCCCAGTGTACTGTTTTACTTTAACTCTACTTTAAAATCTCCATATTTGGAAAACTAAATGATCAATTATTGACCGAACTGCAGATTTGAAATAATCACACCAAACTTAGCTAAGAGCAGCCACGTGAAACATTTAACACGAAAGCAATGCTTGTCAACACGATTTTTTATCCCGAAAACTGAATGACCAATTACAATTGTTGATCGAATTACAGATTCGCAGTCAGGGTACCAATCTTAACTAAGAACCGCCACAAGAAATATTTAAAACGAAACAATTTTTTTCATATTTTAAAAATCACAAAAAATTAAAACTGAAAATATCTGGTTTGAGTAAAAATAATTGCATTTGGTGCGGACGGTGTTTCTAAACAAAGTCGTTTTATACAAATTCACGCCACTGAGTATATTTTTATAAAAAATATTCAATTTATGTTAACCCTTTAACGGCCGACCAGGTTTTTGGCAGAAACGACTAGTGGGTCCAACGGACCCAAGTGGAAAACATTAATAAAGTAGTCTTTTGGGATTTATAATAAATAGTCTTTTTGATTACTTCAGTTAAATATGATTAATTAGCTTACAATTGAATGGTCCAATAAATTTGCAGTTATTAATTTGCCTCTAACTTTTTAACTTTTTTTCAGAGTACATCCCACTATCAGTTAGCTGTGAGCTTTTCTATGGACACGCCGCTTAGTGAAAGCTACTCTATCGAGTATTTATCATGAAAAGGCTTATGATAGAATAACCGTTCGCATTCGGTGTAAAAGTGTAAGGCCTCGTTCGGTGAGTCTACAAGTAACAAAGTGCACAGCACAGAGACAGTGAGAACGTCGCCTTTATTCCTTCATAGAACATAATGGAAAACTAAGACTTTTAAATTCGTTTTCACTGCTCCAAGATAATTTTGGTGAGGCCATCTTGCTTCACGAGATACACGTGGTGGAAGAATATTACATAGGGTTTCTTTCATAGCAATTCCTTATCCAGTTCACTTATTACATCGTTTTGTAGCCAAGATTTCGAAATCTATTATAAATTTATAATCTATCAATTGCCGTCATTACCTGTACGATTTAGACACTGGACAATATTCAGGTAAAACAGATTTGCAACAAAAATACTATTTTATTGCTGGAACCTTTTAATCAATTAATATCGAATAGTATATATTTCATTATTAGGAAAACATATATAATATTGTGTATATGTTTGTAAAATTCTATTAAATATTTATATATATATCCAGCCAAAAATTTTCAGAGAGCTCAGAAACTCAGAGTCATACAAGAGTGAAAGATATGGTAATTTCTGAGCGTTCATTCGGAAACGTTTTTACGAGCTTTTCAAAATTAACGCTCTGAAAATACCACCGAGTAATACTTTAAGATTGTGCACTAGTTGATTTTTGTACTAACGAGCTCCGAGACCTACGAGGAAAACATATAGAGAATGAGAGCAATCTTTAATTTTAACAATTTTCGTGTTAATTGGGATCTACACTAATAACTTTACTCTAACACTTCATTACATTTTGATTTTTTTCACTGAATATCCCTTTTTTTAATCGATTTAGTTGGCAAAATTGACTCCCAGTTGATGTGTTTTGTACTTTTGGTTTGACACTCGGCAGCAGAAGTTTGAAAATCACAGCACGCAACCCAGTCCCCATCAACGAGTCTTCGTTGATAGCACATTCTCTATTTGTTCTCCAAGTACTAACTTGAACAGCTGTCTCATCGGTACCCCTTGGAAAATACACTTATTGCTGATTATAAATGAGTAACAAACGAATCCAAAAAATGTGGAAAATTTTCAAAAACAGCTCAACATACAAAACACACTCAAAAACTACGCTTTATCATGAATACTTTCTGAACGCGCAAAAAATGCATCAAAACTGAGTCATAAATGAATGAAAAAATAATGTTATTTGTAGACTCTGATAATGTTCATAATAGTGAATATAATATGAGCGTTAAATAAATTTTTAAATTTCAAGAACACAATAATTTGTCAACAAATTGTTAGTGCAAAATTTAGTCTGTGTAAAATTGATATTAATTTGTGTTAAAAAAATTTTGCCACGAGTTCTGTTTTAATGGTGACGACTATCGAGCTAAAAGTAACAAAGACACTCCAGTGTTTCCTATTAATAACATCTCCTTTTCCGTAGTGTGGAATGCTGTCCAACGTAGTTATTAACTACAGCTTCGGAATCGAAGATAGTATCTGAAAATACTTGATACAACCGCAAGTAGTACGAGGTAAAAATCACGCTAAAAATATTTGAAATCTTGTGGTAGGTCACGATGAAGTGACCGGAACATTTGCAAGACTGTTGCGAGTGGATCGTTACGCCAAAACTGATGAACTTGTGATACAGTTTAAATGAGATTTAATTATGAACACAAAAAATACATTATTTGTTATCCAATAATTTCTTCCTTTTTATTTTGCATTTTATGATTCGGGATTAGAGAACAAAAACAAATATTAATCATCGAAAATCACATTATTGTTTTTCAAAATATTCCCCATGAAAATTTATACACTTATGCATGCGTTTGAACCAATTGTCGAAACACTTTTGCCACTCTGATTGAGGTATCTCCAAAGCATGCATACTGAATGCAGCAACAGCTTCTTCAGGTGTCGAAAAACGTTGACCTCTCAGTTTGTGTTTTACGTACGGGAATAAAAAGAATTCATTCGGTGCCAAGTCATGGCGGATGACCCATCAAATCGATGTTTTGGGTGCTCAAAAATGCAGTTGTTTCAGCCGATGTGTGAGAGCTCGCATTGTCGTGGTGAAGAGTGATCCGTCTTCGGCGGTTGGTTTTCCTGATTTCTTGGAAGATAACTGGCAAACAAATGGTTGTGTACCACTCAGAATTCACTGTTCTGCGTTGTTCTAGTGGTACGGTTGCGACATGTCCGGTTTTTCCGAAAAAACAGGCGACCATTTGCTTGGAAGTGCTTCGGGCGCTAACAACTTTTGTTGGATTTGGCTCATCTTGAAATACCAATACAGTTGACTGCTGTTTACTTTCGGGCTTATACGCGTAAATCTAGGATTCATCACCTGTCACGATGTCATAGACGTGTTTCGAAGCACCGCGATCGTATTTTTGGAGCATTTCTTTCGACCAATCGACACGAGCCTTTTTTGAGCGATTGACAAATTGTGTGGGATCCAACGGGAACAAATTTTTTTGACAGTCAAATGTTTATGCAATATTAAATGTATGTTGGTCCCGCTTATGCCTAAGGTTGTCTCAATCTCACGATAGGTCACATGACGATCTTGGAAAATAAGTTCGCGCACAGCATCAATGATTTTCGGAACAACAGCTGATTTTGGACGACCTTCACGAAATTCGTCTTGGAGTGAACTGCGACCACGATTGAATTCACCATACCATCGATAAACACTGGTCCTTGATGGAGCTTCATCACCAAAAATTTAATTAAGTTCATCCATGCCATGTTGCTGAGTTAATCCACGTCGAAAATTGTAAAAAATAATCGCACGATAATATTCACGATTAAATTCAATTTTTGGGCCGAGATGAATCTTTTAAGTTACTGTAAACAACACAAATAGCGCTCGTACGTCAAAACGTTCTGAGTACGCATAACCTCAAAAATGTCCAACTTTACGATAGGGCTGTCAGTTGCCAGATTGCAACACTAGGGTTGCCAAATCCCGAAACATAAAATGCAAACTCCGTAGTTGATGACCGTGAGTAAAATTAATATAAAAAAATTTTGTAACGTATGTGGACATTATTCAATTTCCAAACGCAAAAAAAATTATATTTTAGAGCAGAGCTCAAATCCGCATATGAAGATTGTAATATTTGGCGCGCCAGGGTGCCCAACGTAATTTGGAAGACACATGCTACAACTACCATTTTGGAATGTCAGCGGTCAAGAAGGAATTATGAGCAAAATCTCTAAAAGAACGATATTCCAGTGATAATACTCTAGAAATTATAATAATTTTCTGAATTTGTACAATTATTCTGGAACCCCAAATGTAATCTTTGTTCATTAGTGTAATTGACAATATCGTTAAGGATATTAAGCACTAGAATTTTGTAGAAGATATCAATTTGTAATTTGTTTAAAATTGGCTACATATAGGCGAATATTTAAAGAAAATGGTAAAATGCATCATTTCTACACCAATTATGGAGCTCTAAATAAAATTGTTGTTGATTAGTTGATTTAGAAAAGTTATCAATTAATTCATAACCTACAATTCTTTTGCAGACAGCTACCGCAATTTATTTAACGTTAGGTAAGAAATGTGAAAACATATAAAATGTGTGCAATTTTTCATGACATTTCGTCATATAATCGTGTAACAGTGTACTTTTCCTTCGAAATATGTTGAAAGAGATTGTGAAATAGGTAAATGGCACCAATATTGTGAACGGTTTTAATGCAATATTTCAAACTGATTCACCTGACCTACATCCAAAATTATATTCGGCCTGTAAAAAAAATAGTTACGTATATAAGCAAATCCCCCCCGTAGGGTTTTATGGTACCACATCCAGGAACTGTCATAACTTTTTGGTTTGTTTGAGGCCGTAAACAAACACCCTTCATTTATTGCACAGTGTTATCAGAGTCAAATAATGTGTTGTCAGAGTCAAACAGAGTTATCAGAGTTTTGACATGCATTGACTCTTTTTTGGTGCATATTTTGAGCGCTCAGAAAACATTCATGATAAAGTGTAATTTTTTAACGTGTTTTGTATGTATAACTAGTTTTGAAAATTTTAATTTTGAATATTCCTCATATTTGTTGTTCTTTCATAACTCTGAATTTCTCAGCGCTCTGAAAATTGTTGGCTGGGAAGCAACAAAAATATATTTTTTTGTTTCCAGAATTTTTATTTAAAAACATTTGAAAATGAGTGTGGGTCCGTCGGACACTCACGGTCGTTTGAGGGTTAATTTCCACGAACATATTTGCAAAACTTACAGTTTCAGAGTTAGCTAATCTTGCAAATGACAATCTTTAATATCTACATACTTTTTTTAAATTTTAAAATCTTACCTTAATGAAAGATGGCAGAGTTTGCCGGATGTAATCAATGTTATTAATAGCTAAGCACCATTCAGGGGACACACGGAACAATTCACTGGTGTCATTCGACATTGTTTCAACGCGCCTCGACATTCTTTGAGCGTAAAAGACACAGCAGCGGCAGATATCCTGTATTCATGGAATAAACAGTGTTTTTTAACTCTCGGTTATACAAGTCTACAGTTAAGATCTTACATCAACGATTTTTGCCACAAATGTGTAAGAACCCTCTACGTCGGGCCAGTCCAATTGTTGCCAAAATATTTTTATCTGACTAAATATTGCCATTGTGTCAATTGCTGATGAGCTGTACTTCACAGTGTCATCGACTGCTTTCAGTTCGTCCAGTTCAATGGCCTTTTCGATGCGGTTAAGAGCTTTGATGACCGATATGGCCAACCAGTGGGCTACGCCAGACATAAACCAACTGTGAAAATTTTGAATGGCTAACTCGTCCTCGGGACAAAGAGATTTACCTGAAACAAAACATTCAAATAATTTAAGAAGAAGAAGAATAATCTGGTATTTTTAAACCAACGTGACAGAGCTTTTAAGTGCACAATATAGTGGGCCGCAAAAAAAAGTTATGGGAGTCACCCCCTTGTTTTGAAGCACATGATGACAGTATTTGTAATGTTATGTACAATAACATTGACAAAACACTAGTCGATGAAATATATAGATTATGGATATGTATTGAAATTAAATAATAACAAAATTATCCGATTCTATTTGCGATACAACTGCCAACCTATCAAAAGTGTGTCGAGATCCATGTAAACAGTACCACGGCAAATAATAATCAACGATATGGTAAGATTGTGCAGACAGTCATGGATTGAGCGACAGTTCGGTATTGAAAATCGAAAATGTTATAGGCACGGGGTCTATCTTAAACTCTTCACCTTTTACTACAATTGGGAGTATATTTTATATTTTTTGTTCGGTCAGTACTACTTGTCATGCGGGGTAGTCAAACAAATTTACAAAAAGATATTTGGACGCTCCAAAATCCATCAACTTGCGAACAAAAATCTGTTCCCCAACTACTAGTATGTATGTGCTGGGTGTCAAGAGGCCTTAAAGTTTCAAATTTGAAAACATTATAACTACATATATTAAAGTTTGTCAACATTTTGTCAGGTGTTGGTATCAATAATGCTTTATGTTGTATGCACCCTTCCGATTCCCATACACGATACCGTGAAAAATTGACGGTTATTCAAAGCCGAACCCAAAAATCCATTTGATACTAATAGCCGTTTGTCGGTTGTTTAAAAAACGTATTGTCTGTTTAACCGAAATTTTTTAATTTCGGCTATAAGGTTTCATGTTCGAAGCTTAAATTTCCACTCCCACTAAATATTTCCAATTTTTTCACATCAATTCAATTTTGGCATTAACCGTGTGCCGATTTTTTACTCAATTTGTGTTAATATCCGTAATTAATACGTATGACATGTGGGCAAGTTGGCGGTAAAGATGCTCTCTCAAACGACTCCGCTCCGCTAAATTGTCCAATGAAAATAATGTCCCACTGAAAATTTTCCAAAACAAAACATCTCTACCTGTTTATCACTTAAGAAAGAACATCAACATAAGTAATACAGAGGATGTTTTACAGACACAATCTAAACGGAATGGAATGAATATGTGCCTAAGAAAAATCATATCGTTTAAAAGCTATTGCAACAATTCTCAGTTTATCTAAATATTACAACATGTATACGGTGCATATCGCAATACCGATCATATCGCGATATCCCCATGTCTCTGTTTATACGACATTCATCATATAATGCCATGAACACAAACAAAACACATCTAGATTCATTTATTACAGGTATAACAACAAATTTTTTGTTGAAATGAGCTGGTTTAATGCTTCCACCTGTAAAAGATATATCTTGAAAATATCAGCTGATCCCCATACCGTATTAAAATTTCGGGACAAACATTAAATCACGCTAATGCGTTTATACGTGTACATTTCTTACATATCGTATCTACGCACTTATATCCAAATTTAAGAAATTTTTTCTCAATGGCTCCATGTAAAAAAGTATTAAAGTCGTGGAAATTTGTTGCCGTACTATTGAGCAACTTTTGCAAATAATATTAGGTCATAATAATAGAGAAAACCTAATAATTGTGATGGGAAACATTACGCTCCAGATTGATTATGAGCACGTGACCCAAATTACCAGCATAAAATAAGATCCGATCTACTTGACTTGTTCCACATTAGCTGTGTTCGAGTACTTTTCCAGTAAAAATTATCAAGTAACTAGTTTTCGGAGAGTAAGAATGATTTTGCTCTCTGAGTAAAAACTATAACAAAAAGTACGCGAACGAGATCCAGTAAAAACTTGCAAGAAATAAGAACTTTGTATGTAAACAGCTGATATGCAATGTAAACATTGGAAGAACAAACAAACGCAATTCCAACAAAACATTACAAATCACCAAAACTGTTTTCTTTTTCAACAGAAATACTTAAAGATTTATAACAAAACATTCACATGTTCTCTTAAAGACTAAAATTCCAATGATAAAATTATTATTTTATATTCATTCTACGTCCAAATTTTGTTTGTTTACATAAAACATATGTTTTAAAACATATGTTATTACTTGAAAATTCTTACTGCAAAAATTTCTCCAGTAAAAACTTGCAAGTTCTCTATCATGGAACTGTCAAAATAATCTCTCTCTTGCTCTCTCGTTACTGGCTTTTTGGTGTAAACGAACACTATCAAGTAAGAAATAGTAATAGTTTGTACAAATTTGTACAAATTATCCATTACGCGAACAGACTTATTATCTTACCTCTCTCCCAATCTTGTCCCAGTCCAAATCTATGAATAATGAATTTATATCAATTCTGGTTTATATTGTTTCAATAAATATCTATCTATTAATTACAAAAGTGTAAAATTACTCGAATAACTCGAGGTAGAAAAAAACTTTACTCTGTTGTTCGAGTATGGCAGGAACCATGTTTTCAAGTTACGATTACTCGAACAAAGAAAATTGGATACCCTTGTTAGATTTGCCTTGTCTGGTGTGAATAATTCTTAGGAAATGCTTTACTTCTCTTTAAAATTAATGTTAATAATTCCTTGTTGACTAGCACATTTCCTGATCAGTGGAAAGTATCTTCAATAACTCCGGATTAAAAAAGGCCATAAGAGTAATGTTCGTAATTACAGGCCAATTTCAAAACTTTCAAATATTTCTACAATTTTGAAGTATTTATATCATAGTACTTATAATTTTTTGTCTCCTTATCGATATGGCTTTATCGATATTTGTATATGTCCAAATTACTCCTTTAAATCTGGTTCGCAAGTTGATTCAATTTACTTTGATTTTTGCAACGCCATTTATAAGGCTTCACATTCAATTTTTGTGATCAAACTACCCGGTATGGGATTTCATTCACCACTGTTGGAATGGTTTAACTCGTGCTTACGATATCTAATCGACTTTGTTTTGTTTTTATTAATACGTAACTCTTCATCTTATACTTATGTTGCCAAATCTGGTATCACTCAGGGTAGTATTTTGGGCCTATTGTTTCATTCTGTTTATAAATGATATTGGTTCATGTTTTAAATGTGAAATTTGATGACTTAAAACATATTGAAGATGTTTCACAGCTCCAGGATTGTATTAATCGCTTAGATTCTTGGTGTTCAATGAACCATTTGTCCCTCAATATTTCTAAATGTTTTTATTTTCCCTTAGGACGACTTACCTATGCATTAAATAGATTTTGGAGCTTACATTAACTTTATACTGCCCAAATCTTATTCTGTACAGGCTTTGTAAAAAGGAACAATAAGGACTTCACTAATCCTAATACACGGCAACTGTTATATTGTACTTCGTTTGTGCGATCTACATTTGTTTATGTATCAATTGGTTATAATCCATATTATGATGGTCATTCCAATGGTATTGAGAGATTGCAGAAGAAATGGTTATAATATGCATTACATGATGTTGCTATTTCAGATACTATTCCACCAGTAGATCAAAGTTTTTGCATTGTATTAATTTTAATACCCCTGTATGATGCCTCAGACATCTTGAGTATTTTAATATTCCTACTAGTCGTAATAATTGCGCTGCTAATGGAACTATTCTAAGGGCCTTATCACATAAAACGAATCACATCACATCGCATTCACTTCAATTTCCAATATTTTAATCCCATAAAACGTAGAAGCGGTCAACAGCGTTGTGAAACGAATTCTTGGTTGGATAATTGCATCACATATATCGTAACACGCCCGTGACAAAATCGTCACATGAACTGTCATAATTCACCTGGGATACAAATTAATAAATAATGAAAGAAATGTGCATAAAATTGTATACAATTTCTCCAAATCATTAGTTTCGAGCATAGATAAAGGAAATAAGTAGATATCGCACAGGTATTGTCAAGTACTACCACTAGGTGCTGTGATATCGTTTTGTAACTCTCATTGAAGTTTCTCATAATATACAATGACGTTTATTCAACACTGTGGGAAATTTGATACATACAAAAAAGTATAATTTTCAAGGTTATGCTCATGGTAAAATTATCTATCGGGTAAACGCGTCACCCCAGCTGACTCGTGGTTTGTTCAACTTTTCCGTGAGTAAGCTGTCAAATTTGATTTTGTTTATTTTTGTTTGTTAATAAAATTCAAAGAATTGCGACCAAAATGCAATTTATAGCATAGACTGTGTATCATGTAATATAATCTTATTAAATTTTTCACATTTTGTGTACAAAGTGTTTTTCTTTATTCAGCTAATTTTAACAGCTTAACCACGGAATTTCTAATGCGACTACCTAATAGATAATTCTACCATGGTTATGCTATTCGAACAATTAACTTAATTTTTTTTATGTCGTTGTGTTCCCCACTTTCAAGTTAAAATGTTGTTATTTTGATTATGTGTCCTTTTGTTTACTGTTATTGTTGGTGTTCGTTTGTGTTGAATTTGAGAGCAACGGACCGCAAAACAAAAACAAAAACCCTGCTGATGTTGCCTACCACACCTATTATTAGCACCTGCTCTAAATACATCTTACTTACTTACTTATCCGGTCTCGGACAACCCCGGGGGGTCAGGGACCTTACAAAACGAAGATAACATATTTCGCCAACCAGTTCGATCTTTTGCTTTATCTCTCCAGTTGGCAGTACCAAGTGTACGCAGGGATTCGTCAACCTGATCCCTCCAGCGGAGTCTTGGTCTTCCTATTTTTCGTCTTCCTTCGAGTTCGGTTTCGAAAAGCCTTCGCGCTGGTTCATCTTCATCCATTCTACTGACATGGCCTAGCCAGCGCAATCGCGTTATCTTGATCCGCTTAACTATGTCAATGTCAGGATAAAGCTCATACAGCTCATGGTTCATGCGTCGCCGATACTCGCCGTTGTGCACTATAGGGCCATAAATTTTTCGGAGTATTTTTCTCTCGAAGACTCCTACAGATGTTTCGTCTGCTTGCGATAGGACCCAGGATTCTGCGCCATAAAGCAAGACAGGTTGAATGAGAGTCTGGTACAGCTGGACTTTTGTTACTCGAGAGAGGGCTTTATCTCTAAAGTGCTTGCTTAGCCCAAAATAACATCTATTCGCAAGCACAATTCTCCGTTTGATCTCAAGGCTGACGTTGTTGTTTTTGTTCACGGCAGATCCGAGGTATATAAATTTGTCCACTACCTCGAAGTTATAACGGTTATCAACGTTCACGCTTTGGTCTAATCGCGTGGAGGCCCTGTTCGTTGAAACCATTAATTTTGTCTTGTCCTCATTCACCGTCAGACCCACTTTTGCTGACTCCTTCTCAATTCTCGAAAAAACCGCAGTAACTTCTCTAATTGTGCGCCCAATGATATCTATATCATCAGCATACGCGAGCAGCATGTGACTTTTGCTGCTGATGGTTTTATTCATATTGACTGCAGCTTTTCTCATAATGATCTCCATTAAGATGTTAAAGAGATCGCACGATAGGGTGTCGCCTTGCCTGAGGCCTCGCTTAGTTTCGAAAGGTTCGGTAAGATCCTTACCAACTTTCACTGCGGATTTGGTGTTCGTCAAGGTCATCCTGCAAAGGCGTATGAGTTTTGCAGGAATACCAAGCTCAGACATTGCTTCATAGAGTTTCTCCCGTATCGGACTATCGAAGGCTGCTTTATAATCGATAAATAGATGATAGGTGTCGATTTGTTTTTCGTGTGTCTTCTCCAGGATTTGGCGTAGCGTGAAAATCTGGTCAGTTGTCGATTTTCCAGGCCTAAAGCCACACTGGTATGGTCCAATCAGGTCAGCGATAATTGGTTTTAGTCTTTCGCACATTATACTTGATAGAACCTTATATGCTATGGATAAAAGGCTTATTCCACGGTAGTTGGCACAAATACTCGGGTCACCTTTTTTAAATATGGGACATAGTACACTGAGACTCCAATCGCCGGGCATGCATTCATCTAACCAAATTTTGCTAATGAGCTGATGCATGCACCTTATCAGCTCATCGCCGCCAGCCTTAAACAGCTCCGCCGGTAATCCATCGGCTCCTGCGGCTTTGTTGTTCTTAAGCCGGGCAATAGCTGTTCTGACCTCGTCTTGGTTAGGAGGGGGGCAATCGACGTCGTCGTCCATATTGTGATCGATTGTCCCACCGTCATCGGATATCTCAGGTACTAGTAGCGCGGAGAAATGCTCTCTCCATATTCCCAACATGCTCTGCACATCTGCGACGAGATTTCCGTCTTTGTCTTTACAGAAAGGGGGCCCTGAACCATGTCCATTAGTTCCGTTTTTAACTTTTTGGTAGAATTTTCGGGCTTCGTTCTTCCTTCTGTATGTCTCAATTTTCTCACTCTCGCGTTTTTTCCACTGCCGTTTCTTACGCCTAAAGAGACGGTTTACCTCCTTTCTCTTCTCCCTATACCGCTCAGTTGCAGCTCGCGTTGCAATTGACTGAAGCATTACCATACGTGCAGCGTTCTTTTCGTCATTTGCTATGCGACACTCTTCATCGTACCACGGTTTGTTGCGAAGCGGTTTTTCGAAACCAAGTACGGTTGTTGCGGCAGTTTTTATAGAGTCGGAAATGCGTTTCCACTGCGCATCAGGATCGTCATCGGGAGGGGGTGGGTTCTGTGCCAAAAGTTGCGAGAGCTTCCTTGAGTAGGCTGTGGCTACCTCTGGTAATTGCAGCTTTCCGATGTCCAGCTTCCTCTGCGTCTGGTTTCGTACGATTTTCGCTCTACTTAATCTTGTGCGAACCTTTGCTGCTACCAGGTAGTGATCAGAATCGATGTTAGCTCCTCTGATCACTCGTACGTCCATTACACTGGATGAGTGCCTTCCATCAATTACCACGTGATCAATTTGGTTCCTAGTTCTTTGATCAGGGGATACCCAAGTAGCCTTGTGGATGTCTTTATGCTGGAATCTTGTGTCACTGATGACCATGTTTTTTTGCCGCGGCAAAGTCAATCAGTCTCATACCGTTGTCGGAACTGTCAGCATGAAGACTGAAATTGCCAATAGTTGGATTAAACACATTCTCCCTTCCTACTTTGGCATTAAAATCTCCTAGTACAATCTTAATGTCATGGCCAGGGCAGCGGTCATACGTTTCCTCTAGGAGCTCATAGAATATGTCTTTGGCATCATCATCTTTCTCTTCTGTCGGGGCATGCACACAAATTAGGGAAATATAAAAATATTTCGCTTTTATGCGGATTGTGGCTATTCGTTCACTCACAGGATTGAACCTAGAGACTAGATGTCGCAGTCTTTTGCCAACTACAAATCCACAACCAAATTCATGTTTTTTTTCATGGCAACTGTAGTATATATCGCAGTTTCTTTTTCTTGTGCAGCCATGTCCTGTCCATCGCATTTCCTGGATAGCGGTAATGTCAGCCTTATAACTTTCGAGGACATCTGCCAGTTGGATACTTGCACCGGATCTATATAGAGTTCTTACATTCCAAGTGCATATCCGTAAATCGTGGTCCTTATAACGTTTGCGGGGGTCGTCAACAAATAGGGGTTGTTTATGTTTTCTGTTTCGTTTTTGTATTTTCACTGCCATTATGAACGGTGGCGGGAGGCAAACCCAGCCCACCGGGTTTTTGCATTTTACCTACTGCCAGGAAAAAATGTGGAACGCTTCACGATTTTGCGTGTCATCCTTGCGCAGGGGCCATGCTAATCTTCTCTGTATCGTTCCAATTTTAGTATATGTTCTGCCGAAGCAAGAAATACATCTGACAAGGTATATTTTGTTTGGGATCAAACGTTGTAATTATTACATTTAGCTCCCTCTAGAAAATATTCCATTGAACAAGAAATTCCCACGACAAGTGCGAATGTCCATATACGGACACCACTACGTGATAAAAGACTAAAAAAAAAGACCCGTGTCTCCCAATTTTTCCCAAAGTCATGCACTTTTTTTTTTATGGGCCGCCAAAGATTTGGGGCCTCGGTATCATTTTCGTAAAAATTTGATCATTTTCTCAGGCTCATATCTTGCAAACCGTTCAGAATTTACTCTCTGAGGCAAAGTTGTAGCTCTTGTCATAAAGAACAAAAATTGCGAACATATAAAATCAAAAAACTTCACCTTCCAGATCAAAATCGCAAAAAACTTAAAAAAATTCGATTTTTTTTACCTTTTTTCCCGAGTTCAGGTCCATAGGTAGGAAACCGTTCAAAATTCAAGGAAACAATCAACTACAAAAATTTACCTAAGATCTCAGTAAACAAATTTCTAGAACATATAAACTTCCTACAGATGATTCTTAACACTGTTTAGGTAGCACGCAAAAGTGAAAAATTTGCCGAAAATTTTTTAATTTCATTTTTTTACCTTTTTCTCCTGTTCAGGTCCATAGGTAGCAAAAAATGAAATATGCCTGGCCAGAACCATGTGTTTGTCCAAGGGTTAACACCGTTTAGGTAGCGCTTAGGTATCACGCGATCATGCACCGACAGCAGCAGCACAGGCAATGCAGTAAGCTCAGCACACGCAACAAGGGACGCAGCACACAATATAAAAGCGACACGACGCTCACATCGAGGCATTACACAGCGCGACGTCAACGAGAGCTCAGCGGTGAAAGTTATAAAGTGAAAGTGAAAGTAAAAAAAGTGAAAGTGCTACAGTATAATTCGCACACAACATTGGCAACTGACAATTTCAATATGCAGTGTGAAAATATTGATTTATTTTGCTACGTTTGCGGTCATCAACCCAGAAAAAAAACATCTACAAGATTTCAGAAGGAAAAGAATCTTTTAACTAGTGAATTCAAAAGAGCATATACATACATTGTTTTTCGACGAAGTGGACTTGACCGGTGAAAATTACACACCTAATACAGTGTGTCGCCAATGTTATAACAATCTCATGGCATGGTTGAGTGGAGGCAGAGGTACTATGAAGTATTGTAAGCCGGTAAACTGGATTAATCGCCCAGGTGATCATGATGCAACCAGTTGCTATGCATGCGTAAATTACAAATGTCGTCTAAATCGACATTCTGAGAAGAACAAAATTTATAAAGCAACTGCAACAGCCACACTACCAGTGCTTGCACCTGAAAATTTTGTATCACCAAGGCCGCCAACTCCAGATCGTAGGACAGAATTTACAGGAATGACTAGAGCAAGTGGTGTTACTTATGAAGATCCATTTGATACCGATTATGAGCCCCAACAGGGAAGAGATGGACCACAACTAATAACACAAATGGAAATGGATTTCATTGTGGCCATATTGGGATTATCGCAGCGACTTGCAATATTTTTGACAGCTTTTTTAAAGCAAAGAAAACTCACACATGCTAATGTTAACTCTACGGCGTACCGCAAACGACGAGCTGAATTTCAGATGCTCTACACTCTAAATGATGACAATTCGTTCGCTTACTGCAACGATATAAAAGCTTTGGTGGTAAAAATGGGAATGAACTACATCGCTAGTGAGTGGAGATTATTTATTGATGGTTCTGTTTCAAGCTTGAAAGCAGTGTTGTTGCATGTGTCGAACCGAAAACCGCTAGCAATGGGTATCAACATGAAAGAAAGCTATGAAACATTGAAAGATATAATGGAAAAAATCAAATATTACGAAAATAAATGGAAGATTTGCTGTGATTTGAAGGTCATCAACATTTTGCAAGGGATCATCTATAAGGGCGGCTTCCCAAAATTCTTTTGTTTTCTTTGTAATTGGGATTCACGCTCACCTCTGAATCAATTCCAATGTAACTCGTGGAGGCCAAGAGGAAGTGTGGATGAACAAATACAACAACATAGACTGAAGAATGCACCTTTAATTGACAATACTCAAGACATCTTGCTGCCACCGCTCCACATAAAATTGGGAATTGTTAAAAAATTCATCGAAGTGGCCGTTGTAAATTGTCCAAACGCATTCGACTATTTGAAAAGCGTTTTCCCAAAGCGTAGCGATGACAAAATTAAAAAAGGTATTGTAGTAAATTTAAAACGAATTTTTGTTCACCTAATTGTACTATTTACACTATGTTAATGTTTTCTTTTCTGTCTTTATTTTTTGTTTTCATTTAACAGGCGTACTTAATGGCCCTGACATTAGAAAGCTATTCAAGAGCAACTTTGATTCATCGCTTGATGAAAATCATTCAATGACATGGATTTACCATCAGCGTGTATGCACCAGAGTCTTGGGAGGGGATCGAGACGCGGAACCGGAAGCAAGAGAATGGGTGAAACAAATGCTGCATTATTTTGAGATAATCGGCGCATCGATGACATTAAAGCTGCATTTTCTTCATTTTCATTTTGACTATTTTATCAAACAACTCCCTACCGAATCCGATGAGCAAGGAGAACGGTTTCACCAAACCACAATGCCCATGGAAAAACGGTACAAAGGCAAAATCCTCGACGCATTGCTTGCAGAGGTATGTTGGTGGAGTCACAAGATCACCCTGAATGATGTTAATGAAGTATTTGAAGAAGAAAGAGCTGATGATGGAGGGCAGTCTGGAAACAACGTGCCTGTGGACACCATAATTGCTGAATCAGAGTCAGATTCGGACGATTCGGACGACGATTTGGATCCACAACTTAAGAGAGCGCGATTTTCAAGACCAGGGCCATCAACATTATAAACATAATACGAATACTTTTTTTTAATATTTTTGTAATAGATAGCATAGTATCTCAATGTTGAAGTAAATAAAAAACAAATGAAATTAAAAAACGGTGTTAAGAATAATTCCCAGGAAGTTTATATGTTCTAGAAATTTGTTTATTGAGATCTTAGGTAAATTTTTGTAGTTGATTGTTTCCTTGAATTTTGAACGGTTTGCTACCTATGGACCTGAACACGGGAAAAAAGGTAAAAAAATCGAATTTTTTTAAGTTTTTTGCGATTTTGATCTGGAAGGTGAAGTTTTTTTGATTTTATATGTTCGCAATTTTTGTTCTTTATGACAAGAGCTACAACTATGCCTCAGAGAGTAAATCGAAACTCTGTTTGCAAGATATGAGCCTGAGAAAATGATCACATTTTTACGAAAATGATACCGAGGCCCCAAATCTTTGGCGGCCCATAAAAAAAAGTGCATGACTTTGGGAAAAATTGGGAAACACGGGTCTTTTTTTAGTCTTTTATCACGTAGTGGTGTCCGTATATGGTTATTTTGCCATGACTTAAAAAATTACACACAGTGTATCGGAAGAATATAACGCGAGATGTTGTGGATTTTGTGTCTTCATTTGTATGTTTGTGTATTTGTGTGTGTTTTGTTTACAAATGTTGACATTTTAACACGTGTTTCTGCAAAAAACTAACTCGAACGCAGAGTGAATTTTGTGAGTAATGTTTCACCTCCGATGACTGTGTGTGCATCTGAGTCAGGCAACAATCATAGTGCACGCGGTGCCGAAACTGATGCCGAAGACGAATTGCTTGCGGTGCAAGCAAGCTAGTAAACAAGGCTGATCTAGTAGAGGTTAACCCAGTAGGATTTGTTGGTGTTGTGGGCACCAACAACAGGGATTTTGGTTTTGTTCTATGACTCTAAATGTCAAATTCAACACAAATGCATATGACCAAACAAAGTAAACAAAAAAGTACAATAACAAAATACACTGAATTTGACAGATAGCGTCATAAGAAAGCAAAATCAGCTGTTCTAATGCGTTAACCTCTAGTAGATCAGCCTTGCTAGTAAGTGTTCATAGTGGAAGACGAATTTGTTGCGTTTTTCACATTTGCAATGGAGTCGTCATCAGATGAAGAGCTGTTATTGCAGGAAAATTTGTTTCTAAAGTTGAAGTTAAAAAAACAAATTAAATATGGAATACACTCAATACATTTTGTCTCGCAAAATCTTTGGTGAATTTCGTCACATATGTATATGATGAGTTGCGACAATAGCTTATCCGAAAATAAAACGTAAACAAACCAAAATTACAACAAAAACACCACTAAACGCAAGCGATTCTGCTTCAAAAACAGTACTGCACAGTTTGAAGCAATTCGTTTGCGTTTCGTCTTCGCATACACTATAATCACTTACGTGCGAGTTCATATGTTTACTTATGCACAGTTTTTCGTCTTCAGCTATCTCTTCGGCATCATCTTCGGCACCGCGTGCACTAAGATTGTAGCCATAGATTCACTAAGAGCATCATTAGACTATGACTTTCACGCGCGTGTTCGACGCGTGGGTGAGAGATGTGGTGTTTGCTGGCGGGGTAGGCTTTCACGCACGATACGAAAATTTGTGGGGAGTTTAGACTTTTCTCTATCTTCACTTTTGTATTTCTGCCATTTTGTTTCATATTAAAGGGCACCTTAGACCAGCGGTTGTCGGGCCGACTCATCTCCCAGTGTAAGGTAAAGTCGGGCAGTCGGCCGACTAGTCGGGCAAAAATCAAAACTAGTTTGATTTTCAGAAAGTCGGCCGGAAAGTCGGCTAGTGTAAGGGGAAACAATGCCCGAAACAATGGGCGACTGGTCCGCAGGTCTAAGGTGACCTTAATTCTCATGTCGAAGTGAAAAGGTGTAATCGATGGGTACAAATGTTTACTTTTTATTAAATTAACTGAGAATACACCACTTTTAAAACTTTTACGAATGTAAGACAACGAATTTGACACCGAGAATATCCTTCTTTGTTACATTTAATTAGAATAGATCACTTTTACATATTTTTGCGAACGTACGATTGATGAAGATCAGCCGATTAAACGTCAAAAACTGAAGAGGTGGTTGCAAGCCAAAACGCAGAATGTAATGTAATCGTGATTTACGTAGGCTTTTTAAAAGAGAATAGCGTGATAACACGCGCGTGAAAGTCATAGTGTAATGATGCACTAACTCAGAGTTATGTGATAACTCCCTAAGAGCCATGAGAGACTATAATTCTATAAGTTCATTGTGTGATATTGATTTCTCGGACAGTTTACGAAAATTTAATGAATTTTTAATTTGTGTTATTTTTAGTATGCAAGTCTGTAATGATTGAATCCATACACTAAATAAATAAATCTTCAAGAGGTAATCTCCAACAATGGAAATGGGAATTGTGCTTCTCTCTATATATTTTGTAAAGCCAATTTTAAAGTTATTTAAGGCAAAAGTTGGCAGCTAACTACGGTTTTAAACTTATATGTATGTGTGTTCTCGTCATTATAAATTGTATCACGTTTAGTATTGAAATAAGGATAAACTGTAATTCATCGCATACATACCCATAGTGAGGAAGCGCTTCAATACGAGATACAATTCAAACAATGTTGTTCCCATATTGACATTGGCAATGTTTGGAAGCTCTTCGAAATTGTCATCTGGCACGTCAATGCTTTTTATGTGGCTACATACATCATCCACAATAGATTTGGCAATCTCAGCGACCTTTCCATCGTAAAACTTAAATAGCACCGTAGAAAAATTGATCCGTATTTTTCTGTCAAAAGAAAGGGAGAATCGTGACATTAAATCGAAAACATGCGGCAAACGGGCAACATACTGGTAGAAATGCTTGTCAAAGTACTCCATTGCCCTCTGCAGATCAGACCGAACCAACTGTATAAGTTTTATTAAATACTGGAGATTCTCATCATCGGACTGTTGCTCGTTACTTGGGCGATTAGCCAGGATTACGTGCTCCAACCATTCCTGCGTACCTGAGTGTATGGCGTCAATAATAACATTATCGACGCCGTATTCTTCATCTTCGTTCCTGGATATCCAGCCGTAAACGTGTGGGGAAAACAGTTCAACACTTGTGGGACATTCAAGCATTTTAACTTTACACAAAATATCGAGCACCTCACATAATGTTTTTAATATTTGCTTATCGCTAACATTTTTGGCACGGAGTTTTCGCAGAACTGAAAAGGCGGACGGCAGCACCCGTTTTACGCCGTCCCAAAAAACTTTCATGTCTTCTGACTCGTTGAGATGACATTTCAGCACTGGGATCACAGTATCTAATATGGAATTGAATAGCGAAAAACTGAGTGGATGCTCCTCATGTATTGTGGCGTAGACAGACCACTGACTCAGGGCGCATTCAAAGTTGGACATGCCTGACTGAACAGCATGTTGCAATCGAATCGTTTCAGCATTCGAACCGAATTTGCCACACCACCAGTAGTTGGCCACCTGAGATGATTCCAATTCATGCATCAACAGCAATTTCAAAAGTGTCCTGTGTTCCTGCACAGCAACGTGTTTATTCTTTTCGGCGCTGAGCGCCAAGTTCACCAAAACCGAGCCACGACTTTTTGTCTTATTTCCCTTTTCCAAATTGTACCAAACAGTCGTTCCAGAGGCGGGTATTGACTACAAAAGGTGTTCAATCATGTTAATCGACATCTATGTACCTGTACCTCGTTTCTGTAGTTCTCGAATCGAAAAAGTTTTCACATTAAACATGAAACAAAAAATTAAATCGTTTCTCGATTTGTGAATAAAAAGTGTTTCAGTATATCAATGCGAAAAGTGGCAAGAAAACTGCCAAGTAATAAAACAATATAAACAAACAAAATAAGCTAGTACGAAAAAGAACAACAAACAGATCCTTACAATTTGTGTTGCAATTTAACCCTCAAAACTGTCTCTTGCAAATTCCAAATTAGTTGACATATGTACATATGTATGTGCATATAGTCAACTATATTTTCTTGTTGTTTTTTGATTTTCCCGTAATATTTAGGAAAAATTAGTTGAAATACATAACAGAAAAATATAATTCTTATCTTCTCCACTTAAAATATAAATACTGAATTTCTTAGAAAGCCTTTTTGTAGAAACAATATTAAAATCTCGCACCGTTTAAATTTGTGAGTATTTTCGGCATTTCAAATTTTAAAAAAACAAAAACAGTTTTTCTTTTTCCAATAAGTATGAAAAACCAGTACGCAACAGAAAGTTCTCGTAAAACAAATGTTGTAGAAACAGTCACATGTGAGAAGCGAGTTTTTGTACCGATTCGAAGCGTTTTTGTTTCAATTCACATGTTGCATGTGAAAACTTTTTCGATTCGAGAACTACAGAAACGAGGTACTGGTGTGCAAATCGACAACATCGTTATACCTACTTTTAGTGTAATGGCTGTTCTGCCTATTAATTCGTTGTCATGCTTGCCCATCGACGCAGTCATAGCGATTTCCTTCATCAATTTGCGAAGTCCCTTGATGCCTTTTACATCCATTATTTTGTTGACCTTTTCCTTAACTGTTTCCGCTGCATCAAAATCCCTTCACATAGACAAGAAAAAACATATACTACAACAAATGCACCAATAATTGACTATACAATCTGTTTTGCCTACCAGACTTCGATTATCAGTACTTCACTTCTGGGATTTTCTATAATTGGCCTGAAAAATATATAATATATGTACATAATCAGATTAACAATGAGCACGGACTTACAGAGAGAAATGTTCCTCCCACAAGGGATTTAAGGTCTCGGTCTTGACGGACGAATTGTATCGATGAGAACTTTTCGACTCCAGGTAAAGCGTCACAAATGGATCCGAAAATCCATTTGAATCCTTTGGTAGAAGATTTTCAGCCTTAATTACTTCGACATTCAGTCGAATGTTTGGGGGTTCTTTTTGTTGTGCCATTTCGAGTATCTCCTCATGTTTAGCATTCGGAATTTTGAATGCCTCTTGGGCAAATTCTATCAACGATTCTTTGCAGACGTCATTGGCTTCACATCCAATGTTGTTTGTGATTTCAAAAAGTATTTCCTCGTACAGCTCGTCAATCTGCGTTTTGTTGAAAAAAGTAGAAAATCGTTAAAAATAAACGTTACTATATCTGTTATATTACGTGGAATCATAATAATTAATCAATGGTGCAATAATGGTTACAGTACGCGACTCTTATGCATGATAATCTGGCCGCGATTTGTTAGGAAATTTTACAAAATGGCGATAACAATAAGCGCCGGCGAAATAAATGTAAAAGACATTTCATTTTAAAATGTTGATTTTTGCTTTACTTTCCTTAATTAAAATTCATACGAAAATACGCTAATATCATTCCATAATTGTAAATCTAATGCTTCAATTCAACTGCGGAAAACATTAAAAATTTCAAAATCATTTATTCAATGATGACTTTGTATGGTATGGTTTTTGATGTGTTAACATCTATAGCGGCGTATAGGGACTAAATCTATCAAAGTCAGATTTTATGCTGCTGCTAAACCCAGATTTTATGCTGCTGCTAAAAACAGATTTTCTGCGACTGCGAATAATGACGTGTTAAAAAAAATGAGCGAGCAAGAGACCAATGAAAGAGCGGTGTGGCAGGGGTGAGGCAAACGAAATTCTGTCTATAGCTTATGTATTAACATAATAATGTATGTATGGACATGTGTCTGTTGCTGTTGTTGAAGGGAGATATAAAGCATAGCCACGCAAAATTTCATTTGCAAGCCTTGCGCAGTCGACGTTATGGTGACACACTAATACGTCAGCTACTTCGTACAAAGTATGTGTGATGTTGTGTGTTTGGCTGTTTCGTTGCTGTTGATATGGCAAACATGTGGTTATGTGACACACGTATACATCAGCTACTTCGGACAAAGTATGTGTGATGTTGTGTTTGGTTGTTTCGTTGTTGTTGCTATGGCCAAACAAAGCGAGTCATTTGATGTTCAGCATTGCCGGTGTATACAAAAACAAGTAGAAACGGTGTTAAGTTCGGCTGGGCCGAAGCTTATATACTAAAGGCTAGCGCGAGATGAATTGATTGAGTTGTGATTTGTGTGACACTAATCCATTGTCATGTCATGCATGCTGTTACTACTTGGTATACATAGGAATTCGACGGCAATGTTACGTTCGACTCAAGTAAATCAATCCAACGTGTTCGCGCATGAATCGTTTTACTTGAGTGTTGCATGGTACATACGACCACTCATCCAAGACTGTGTGGATGACGTTTTGTCGGCCACACTGAATTTATGTTTTTCTAACGTTTGATTTGTGTGCGCACGATTGTAATTAAAAAAAGGGAAAATGGAGAATATTGATGTTTAAATTATTGCAATTAATTATTTTTCACTTGTTTTCTTAAAATATGTACCTTTTCTTTAAAAAATGTATTTTTACTTAACAAAAGTACCTTTCCTTAAAAAGAAGTACTTTTTCTTAAAAATTATATTTTCTTAAATAACATTCCTATTCCTAAATAATCAGCTTTTTCTTAAAAAAGTAAATTTTCTTAAAAAATTACCTTTCCTATAGAAATTATATTTGCATACATTTTTATTCTTACTTAATTTTTTATTTTTGTAATGAATTCGTTTTTCATGTTACTAAAGTAAATCAATAAAATAAAAGCAAAACAGTCACAAACATACATAGATTGCTGGTACAACACATATCACAACACAGTTCAACCCAATCATTGGGTAGTCATAGCATCGTATGACTCGACGGTTGCGTCGCAATGACTACTATGAGTGGGTTTACGTTTAGACATGGCATGGCTCGAACCGCTGCTGGCGTCGACCTTACACACACAGCATAACATTTTGCACGATGAATTAAATGAACCGAAACATGCACTTGTGCTAGCCCTTATTATATACCCTCCACCATGACAATTTACACTCACACTCTCCACTCTTTGCATTCCCTTAACAGTTTTTCTTTTAGGTACTTTTTTTATTGACTGTTATTGTTAGCATACATTTGTGTTGGTATTTAACACAATAATTTTAACACACAAAACGAAATGCCGTTGTTGTTATTTTGTTCGTTGTTTTGAACCATTTTCAACATCAAACGTAAATATCACACCAGGCCAAATGTCATAAATTTGGTGGGAGAACTAGTAGATCTACTCTAAGTATTAATCTATGACACAGACACTCCACGACACAGCAAGCACAAATAAATCACCAACATATCAGCAGGGTCGCCAGTTTTTTTAGGCGAAATCCCCGAATTGTTATTTTTAATCCCCAAAAAAAGCTAAAATCCCCGGAAAAATCGCCATAGTTTTGACGGAAGTTCGAGAAAGTTGTAAGTTTAAAATTTATTTAGAATTCAGTTTAACAAAGCGAAAACGTAAATATTGAAAAATTTAAACATAAATTAATTATTATATTATTTTAAATTATTAATATGTAGTATATTATTAATAAATTATTATTTTAATAATATGTAATTAGTTATAACAAAACGATTATGACAAATGAGATCTGGCTTTAATTTATATACACATTGGTTAAAAGTCATTAACGCTTAGTATATCAAATACTTCAGTCTCATAATCTTCAGATTCATTTCCTTCATTATTTGATTTGTACGTAGTTTTAGAATTTCTCGTTATTTCTTCTCCACAGCAAACAGTATAGACTTGCCACATTAACTTTCTTCTCTTTGTTTTTGCAATCACATATACGCAAAACCAAATATTATTTGTGTGTGTATGCTTGCTTTGATTTAGATAGTGCCAGATTAAAACTTTCAAGCAATGATACAAAAGGAGAAATGTCCATCCCCAAAAAATCCCCAGATTCCCACGCCACAAAACCAAACCCCTGTTTTGGAAAAAAAAACCAATTTGGGGATAAATCCCCTAAACTGGCAACACTGCATATCAGTAGTAGTAGTTGTTGGTGTTGTTGTTTTGTTATTATTGTAAAAGGTAAGTCCAATAAAATGTGGGTGCGGAGCACTCTCAGAGCAAAGAGAGTAATGACGTATTATACGTACATAAAAATGAGATAGCAAGAGAGCAACGACAATTTTGTAAACTTGTGTAGCGTATGTACGAATATAACAATATATGTGTGTATATACAAGGTGGCGAAAAAGTAATCCTCCTATCAGAAAATGCTATAAATTTTGCGATTGGCCCCTAATGTCAGTTCTGTTTTGACATTTGTGTAGTAAACACATGCGAAATACACGTTAATAAACAATGTTACGCTACACTGCTCCAGAACGCGGAAAATTGCTGACTATTTATTTGACCAATAATCGACCATATTATTTTTGATTTTTCATTAAAAATAATCATGAGTGATGAGGCCCATTTCCATCTTAGCGGGTACGTAAATAAGCAAAATTTACGCTTCTGGGGCACTGAAAATCCGCATGTAACCCACGAAGAGCCATTACACCCGCTCAAAGTCACTGTATGGTGTGCTGTTTTCGCTGGAGGAGTCATCGGACCTTTTTTCTTCGAAGACGTCGCGGGCCAAACGGTTACTGTGAATGGTGAGCGCTACAGAGCAATGATCAACGAGTTCTTTTTGCCGTAACTTGATGAATTGGGATTGGAAACCATGTGGTTCCAAAACACACTGCACGTGCCACAACCGATATGCTGAAGGATGCATTTCCCGGGCGCCTAATCTCCCGTTTTTGGCGATTTGCACTGGCCAGCAAGATCGCATGATTTGACTGCTCCAGACTTCTTTTTGTGGGGCTTTTTAAAGTCGCGGGTTTATGTCAACAAGCCTCAGACTCTTGCAGCTCTTAAAGACAATATCCGTCAAGAAAGTGAGGACGTATCGCCGGAAGTTTTGGCCAAAGTGATGGAAAATGCCATAAAAACGGCTCAAATGACAATCAACTGTGGCTGCGGCCATTTACATGACATCATATTCTCGACTTGATTTAAAAAAAATTGAAAGACTAAATAAAAATAATCCACAAGAAGAATCAAAGTTTTTCATTTTTTTTAAATTACAGCCAAAAAACATCGGAAGTTTACTTTTGCGCCACCTTGCATTGGATTTTTTTTCTCTATAAGATTCGAAATCTTGCATATAAACTGAGATTTTTCTTCATCGCGTGCTAAAGTGCGGTTATAATATATATGTACATACTAATCAGTGTTGCCAGAATCTCTAAAAAAATGCTAAATGTTAAAAAAACGAGCAAACATAGAAAAGAGCTAAATAACAAAATATATAAATAAATCAAATTTCAAGCAAAATCTGGTAAAGCAAACATCTAAAGATACAAAGCGACCAAAAAAAAGATTACATTTTTTACTAAGATTGAAAGTTATGACTCTTTTTTAAGTCTAGTAATGTATCATGACTTTTCTTTCAAGCTCATAAATCCGTCGAATACCTCGTAAAACTTGTATTTTTACAAAATGTCAAACATTTTTCATACAATATTGAAGGTTGATTTTGAATCTATGAGGAATACGAGGTGTACGAGGTTTTAAGAGTTGGAATGAAAACGCATATTGACATATTTCAAATATTTTCTAGAATTTCTCAACGATAATGATGATGATTTCGGGACTCAATTCTGAGAATTGCACGTGAAAGTAGCCCCAAAAATAAGATCTTTTGCGTCATTCGTTTTTTCAAGTTGGCTGCATTAATAATTATATAATTAGGTTTGTTCCGCATTTGATATAATGACTTTAACCATAGAGTAATGACGTATAGAGTAGCCATTTGTCTCAGTAAATTTACGAAGTGTAGTGTGGTTGCTCATGGACGTTGCATGTATTGCTTGAATAATGCCACATAGAGGCATTGACTCAAACCAAAAAAACAACGACCGCATTTCGATTTGTGCGTTAACATTTTTGTGTAAATACACCACAAATATATAGAGTTAAAACAAATGAACTCGACGAAAGAATTTCCTTTACCCACTTCGACTTTGTTTAAAAAGATTTTTTGCACTCTCCATTAATAAAAAATTTCTCCATTAATAAAAAATTTACTAAAACAAAGCAAAATAAGGAAAACTAAAAACTAAACTTGTCAAATATAAGGAAAACTAAAAACTAAAAGTTTTCTTCATCTTTAAGATTGTCATTCATACTTAACAGCTGCATATAAGCACCATCTAGTGTGCAATATTAGCTACTAATTTTCGAAAACCATTGCTGTAAAATAACTACATGCATTACATTTCAGTAAACAGCTGATTAATAACTTGTCAACCGCAACAAATACAAAATAATAAAATATTTTACAAAACACCAAAAAAACTCAGAAAAGAAAACAACACAAAGTGTATCAAAGCTGAATGGAGGTAATGTTAATTCTAATAAAATTTCTATTAGATTCTAATATAAATTAAGATTATAACATATCTTCATTACGTACTGTTGCCTTACACTGAAACTGGTGCACGAAAATTGGGTAACAATCTCCATCTCATGCCAATTATAATGGGTTGAGATTTTAATACAAATTTTGCAAACCCACAGTCGCAAGCTTTATCAAAATTTTTATTTGACGTTTTCCACTTGCATATGAGCAATTCTCCACAAACCCCCACAACTAACAATTCCACTACTATAGATGCAGTTTTCCATAGATTTTTAAATACAATCGAGTCAAAAATTTATATATCTTATTTTAGTTACCATAAGCCAATATTAACTATTTGTACTTAAGGCATTTACCATAGATGGGCACTTTGCAGTACTACTAAAATTTCAGTAAAAATAATTCTTTAACTAGTAAATTTTTACTGATTACTAAAATTTTTTTCAGCAATTTTTATAAAGTGCCTACATGATTACGATGAGGTGCATTGAATTTTCAGTAATCAGTACTGCCCGATTACTGATTATTATGAATACGGCCCTATAATTTTACTGGTAATGCAAATTAAATTTCGTTATCAGTAAAAATTTACTGAATTTTTTCAGTAATCAGTAAATTTACTGCTTACTGTAATTTTTAATGCAGTACATACATATATATGTACTGCAGTGTGCCCATTTACTAACCAAATAAGTTAAATAAAACAAAGAAAAACCAGCAAATTCCTATGTATTTACAATATTGAAAGTTTTGATACTTTTAATTGATTAATTAAAAAAATATACTAAAAGCATAAGTACTTCCAACTTCATTACTAGATGTTTACACTAGAGTTGGGTAGTTCGTGAACTACCTAGTTCATTTAGGGTGGCCAGACATCAGCCTCATGAACATAATGCACATGTTCGATACGGCGAGTATATTCGTTATTGTACCGTGATCGAGTTCGAGAACTAGTGAACGAGTTCGACACAAGTCTAGTTTACACATCTCCCCTGTGATCGGACTCACATTAATTTTTTTAGGAATTAAAAGGGTCTTTAAAATATTACACAACTTACCTTTTATTCTTGAAAGGTCAAAGGTCATTTCGTATGACCAAAGGTCATTTCGTATGACCTAAAGTTCGTAAAGATATATGTATCTCAGAAAGCGAAATTTTTAAAATTCTACAAAAAATATATGTTGGTTCCTAACCGTTTCTTTACGCGTATGCAAAATTTCAAGAGGGCGTTTTTTTCAAACTCCAGACGTATTAAAGAAAATGTGGTGCTATGTACAACATTTTTATTTTTTTTAATTTTGTATTTCTGGAAAAAAAATTAGAAAATATCATTTTCGATTTTAATGAAATTTGGCGCGTATGTAGTTCTTTGTAAAAAAAAACAACAAATATGAATTTATGTGTAAATATTTTCAATTAGAAAATCTGAATCCCCGGAGTAAAGTTTTGCGATTAGTTTTGCCTTTCCTTCTGCAACAAAGCAATGATATTGTAGTCCCGCGTCGCCATACTGCTATCTTGGCAAACCTTTGACCTTTCAAGAATAAAATGTAAGTTGTGTAATATTTTAAAGACCCTTTTAATACCTACAAAATGAAACAAGTAGTTTTAGAGTTATTACTATTGCTTCAGCTACACATTTCAACATTTTTACGATTTTTCACATTTTACAAGGTGCCATAGTTCGCGAACCAAAACGGTCAGAGGTCCAGAAATTGGCACATGTTATTTTTATTTATAAAGAACTACATACACACCAAATGTCACCAAAATCGAAAGGGGTCAAGTCAAATTTTGTAATTTTTTTCGTCGAGTTCATTTGTTTTAACTCTATACTTACAATAAAATATAACAAAAACGTCCAAAATACGCTTAAATTTCACTGTTTTCATCAAAACGACATGAAAAATCTAAGTGAAAAATTTTCGTAATTCCACCTGGTGTAAGTAACTTTACGTCAAATAACTCTCTATTGCGCCGACCGCAACACGAATAGTGTGAAATGAAATGTCAAATGAGAAGAATGACAGCTGTGTATGACATTACTCTATGTATTTAGCAAATATAAAACAAATATGTAAATAGCAAAAATTTTCAATGATTTCAAATGAAAATGTGGGGAAAGTGCGAAATACAAGAAATGGGTTTTCAATCGATATATCTGCGCGACATTAGATTTAGGGTCCTAACCAAACCAAAAATTATTAAAGTACGTGGGCGTGGTATCAGAAATCGGTTTTAACCCATCACAATTTTTCTTCACAGGCCAAAGAAGATTTAGGTTTATGGGCAGGGGTTTATTTTTGATTTTACTTCAATAAATCCTAGCATTCCGAAATTTTGCATTTCAACTTTCGGCATTATCATAGCTCTTTCCTCCTTTCGTAATCCTTTTCAATATCATCTGTTTCGTGCAACACAGTCACAACTGAAAAAAAGTTGCCAGTAAATCGACTTTCAAGTTGTATAGGATTGTATGGAAAATTCTATTTTCCAAATTCTCTCACACTAAAAGTGTAAATATTTTACATATTGGATTTAATTTATTTAATAACTTGTAGTACTCAGTATACAACCGGTAAATTTTGAGTTCTGCCGGTCTTGCACGACGTCTTTCAACGTTCCAATACTCCATAAAATGGCGAAATGTCAAGTAAATTTGAAATAATTACAACTATAAGTTTGTTGTTACGATTTGAATTGTTACGATTTTATTTTGGAAATTTCAAAGTAATTACATTGTTCTCATGAATCTTAAGTACTACCACTTTGCAGGATTTAGTCATATTCATTTGCTTCAATTTGTACACTTATAAGCCGAAAATTAAAAATACGAATGTCTAAATGTAATTTTGGTTGAATAGTGTAGTTTGGAAAAAGTTCAGTGAGCATCAAAACGGCAAAAAAATTTATAATATTTCAAATATGTTTCGACGTTTCATCATCATGTTGTTTTCTGAAAGGCGTTAAAACGAGTTATGAAATGAGGAATGAGCTACAATATAGCCAAAGATTGCAAATCAAAATTTCAAACTGCTTAGGATTGATTGAAGTTGAATCGAAAAAAAAGCCCTGCCCTTCAGATTAATTCTTGAGGCACTAAACAAAAACCTTCTATTTGCCGCATAATGTATTGTTTTATTACTGCACAAATAATATTTAATATTAACAAATCATAGACAAACAAAAATAAAATACAAGTTTTACATTAAAAAATGCTTTCTTAGATCACAAGTTAGTTGTTAATTTAAAAAAGGACTGCAAAAAAGGGGCAATAATTAAAAAAAAAGATAGAAAAAGCTTCTAGTTCTTTTTTCCAAAAAAAAGAGTAGCAACCAAAAAAAAATTTTATAAAAATTCCCTAAATGGGCTAAACTGGCAACACTGATACTAATAGTAGGTATAAAGCGGAGTGTTTGTGAGTTTGTATGTAGGGGGTAATTTTTTTAAACTACTCATCCCATTTTAAAAACTTGTTCCCCAGTCGAGTGCGGTGGCATGTCATAATGTCAATTGACAGAATGTCCATGGACATAATGTCACTTAACCCTGCTGTTAGATTAGGACCATTTGGTCCAAATTTTTTCTGTTTTCCCTTGTAACTTTGGAACGGTGATATATACTGACTAAATTTTTCTGCTAATGGGGTCTTTTAATAAAACAATGTTATGTGCGAAAATTAAATTTTCTAACTTTATTCAGGACTGAGAAAAATACAAAATGACGAATCTTAGGTTAGAGGACCATTTGGTCAATAGTACATTTTTTCATTACCAAGCGAATGTAAATTCATGTCAAATATTTAGAAGATGTTTTTGATATGTCAAATACTTGCTTTAGAAATTATTGAACCAAAATAGTTACAAAGGATAAGATAAAATTATTATTTTGGATGAAAATTCCAGTATGGACCAAATGGTCCCTCAACCTAAGATTCGTAAATTTTTTCATTGCCAAGCGAATGTAAATTCATGTCAAATATTTAGAAGATGTTTTTGATATGTTAGCGGATGTTTTTGATATGTCAAATACTTGCTTTAGAAATTTTTGAACCAAAATAGTTACAAAGAATAAGATAAAATTATTATTTTGGATGAAAATTGCAGTATGGACCAAATGGTCCCTCAATCTAAGATTCGTAAGTTTTTTCTAATCTAACAGCAGGGTTAAAAAGTTTCATAAAGCCCATGGACATTAAGACACTTTTAAAAGTGCCATAATGTCCAAAACTATGATAACATTAAGACCATGGACATTATGACACTTTCCAAAGTGACATAATGTCCACAATATTACATTTTTGCCAAATCTTCATAAATATTTTTGTTAAATTGTGAAGGGCCGCTGTTATTAGAAAAATGTTCAAGTTGTAAAAGGTGTCGTAATGTCTATGCACATAATGACACTTTTAAAAGTGTCTTAATGTCCATGGGCTTTATGACACTTTTTAAGTGACATTATGTCCATGGACATTATGTCAATTGACATTATGACACGCCACCTCGAGTGCTACGTTATCACTGAGTGCTATAGGCTCTGTCTTTTTTGTTTGTTTTCCCCTACTAAAATTCAGGACAAAGTCTGATACAAGTCACAAGTTGGAATTGAGAGACTCTTTGCTTTATATGAGACTAAATCAGACAAATCACATGCCTGTTGCAAATTTGGATATGTAAGTTATTTGACAAAATGACCATTTTTGCTTGATTTGGAGTGAAATGCTCGCATAGAAAATTGTTAGTCCTACAGTTTCGGGAGTTAAATACTAAAAATAATCCTTTAACTCTTCAATTACCGGATTAGATACAACTTCATAGATTTTTGAAAACTCTAAAGCAGAGCGCAACTCTAAAGTGGCACTCAATACAATTTGTGAATCCGTACCAGACCTTAATATCAAGTTTATCGACAAAATTTGCAATGTCTCGAATACAATTCAGCTCAATTGCAGTAAGACTGTAAATTGACCTCGACATGAATCTTGCAGGAGTTGTTGCATCACATGCTCGAAAAGCACCACCATTATCACCAAGGAATGAGATCGTAAAAAAAGGAATGAAATCGTGAGCTCTAAGAGAAAATGTCCTAAATGCTAAAATGTACTTTTTAGCATTTTTTGTGATTCTGTGTTACTTTGGCATAACAACCCTGTAATTGACTTCGTTCACGAAATTGTCACACAGAGGTGAGTACCAGGCTAATGAAAAGTGAGCGACTTTTTCAGTTTATGAAATTTTCGTTATTTTTCACAGGCGCGTCTGGTTTCTCGTTGGCGTACACGCAAAGGTAGTCACTCCAAAACATACTTGACGGCAACATACATATGTGCAAAGTACATACATATTTTTCCAACGCTTCCAATAGCTTTTCAGATAAACTAAAGGGAGATAATAACAGTATGTAGTCTGTAGAGTACTTGGGCTGGAAAGTACTGAGGAGTATATAATTTTTTTGAAAGATAGGGGATTCGAAAGCAAATTGTGACTGGATTAGAACACACTTTTTTGTGGAACTGAGACCAAGATTGAGACAAAACAAAATTCTAGTCGGGCGACTGATTCTCGAAGCTGCGAGTCCTATTTACTGATCAATGGGGGTCAAAATGCCGGTACCCCAAGTGAAAAAATCTTTTGTGGAAGACAAATATTTGGCATCAGTTTTCCTGGAACAGGTGCAAAAGCCTACTTCCCTCTCTTTCAAAACTGTTTGAAAAAGTTCATCTTATCAAATTAATCATCCCGCCTCACCAGTTTGGATACAGAGAGAAACATGGCACAATTGAACAAGTGAACCGTATAACAAAAGAAATAAGATATGCATTTGAATACTGTATAGCCATGTTCCTAGATGTAGCACAAGCGTTCGACAAAGTTTAGCATGAAGATCTAATTTTTAAGATCAGGCGTTTCTTGCCTCAAAATGTGCATGCAGTTTTTGAATCATACATAGCCAATAGGGTCTTTTTGAGTAAAAAATAAGTCCTTTACGACTTCCGATTTTCAAATTTGCGCCGGAGTTCCGCAGGGAAGTGTCCTAGGACCTTTTTTGTATGTGCTTTTTACGTCAGATATCCCAACAAGTAATAAAGTAACAACGTCTACATTTGCTGATAATGCAGCAATATTGAGCAGACATAAAGACGTTGTAATAGCCGCCAGTGACCGTCGGTGGTGCAATGGGTAGTGTGCGCGCCTCTTGTACAGGAGATCCTGGGTTCGATTCCTGCTCCGACCACCTTAAAATTTCTTTCGACGACGGTCACCTCGCTTAGTGACGGCGACACCATGAAAAAGCTTCTCAAAATACCGTTCGGAATCGGTGTAAAACTGTAGGTCCCAATCAGTGAGTGAAAACTTGAAAGCGCACAGCTCAGTGATTGTGAGAAGTTCTCCCCGGTCCCTTCATGGGATGTAATGGGAAACCATTTATTTTTTATTTATTTAATAGCCGCCAGACAGCTTGAGGAACATTTGGCCCAAATTCAAGGTTGGTTGGAAAAATGGCGTATTAAAGAAAATGGGGGAAAAAGTAGACTTTCACGCTAAACACGAGCCCTTCGGCTCCGATTTTACTGAACGGTGTTCAAGTTCCTCAGGCGAATGATATTACATACCTTGGCATTCACTTAGACAAAAGGCTTACCTGGCTTAAACATATCGAAGCAAAGAAAACGCAAATAAAGATTAAAGCCGCTAGCGTGCACTGGTTGATAAACAGTTGCTCACCACAGAATCTGGAATACAAAGTTCTTCTATACAACCAAGTCATAAAACCTATATGGACCTATATGGACGCTAGTGCTTCTAATATCGAAATAATATAGAGATCCCAATCCAAGATTTTGAGAAGTATTACTGGGGCTCCATGTTTCATCAGAAATGAAAACATACTCCGAGATTTGCAGATACCTATGGTGAAATCCGAGTTCCAAAAAAGCAAAGAAAAATACTTAGAAAAATTACAGCATCACATAAACCGTCTGGCGACATGCCCTGCGAATTCAGAAAGATTTTCTCGGCTCAAAAGGCCTGATCGCCCTGCAATTAAAAGAACGGCATGTTCAGCGCAGCTGCAATAAAATAAATCAACACCTTCGCCGCCTCAAAGGCAAAAATTAAACTGAGCCTAACGTTGAAGCCGGATGCAACCCCACTCTTGGATCTAAGCCCAAGTCAATATAGTTTGAGGCCCCATGAACTACGCAAAAGCCTGTTTAGAATTATTTAATTAGATATAAGATTTTCAAGCTTATTGTTAGTCTCATATATATTGAGAAGATTCAATAAATAATTTTAATGTAAAAATAAAAAAAAGGTGCAAAAGCCAAAGACCTCGTTAAACCCTAAGCGGTAAACGATATTTTGTGGACTCCGATATCTCGCATCAAGTATCCTGGGAAGAGGAGTAAAAGACGCAGTCACCATTCTCATTTTTCAACTAAAGAGTTGCAAGGCGTCTTAACCCTCGGATTATTGAGTGGATCACTAATATATTTTTGCAGTATTAAAGGAAGGACTGAAAGGAACAGCAGTCCTAATAATACGTGAGATTTTATTACATTAGATTCCGTCTATCATTAATGGAATTCCAACATAGATAAAAGATGCCTAAGGCTAGTGTGAAAAAATACAGATATTAGCATTGTATAAATGTCGCGCGTAAATCTCAAACTATTTTCATTATAGACATATTTCCGTATATAGACATATTATAATACCGTTTGAAAGGAAAACTTCTGTTCACTAAAGAAAATTCAGAAATATCCATTTAACACTGGAAAAATTACGATAAAAACGCAAAATAAAAAATGGTGAAAAAATTTGATTTAAAGTTTATAAGTACAAATTGATAGTATCTTACTAACTGTCTTATATGTTATAGACCAATGTACAGCCAATTAAACCCAATTAAGTGTTTTTTTCGAAATAGTAAAAGAAATTTTTAAATTTTTGATCCGAAACAAATCTGCTATGAAAATTCGACTCATTTTTAAATATTAAGAGATCCGAAGCTTATTTATTATGCTTAGGATCTCTGACTCTTGTGGCGTGTATTTAAGAATCGACAACAACAAAAAAAAACAGATATGAAAAACCCTGGTGAAATTTTTGCCAATCATTGAAATATATTTGCCGAAGCCTTGTTTATCAGAAATTTTTAAAAATTTGAATAGGTTTCTTCCCTTTCGGGAAAAAATATTGTAAAGGGTTAGATATCCATTTCGTGGTTTGAAAAGTATAGGGCTGGAACTCGACATCTGTCAAACTAAGTTGTTAAACCAATTTTTTTTCTTTTCAGTTGAAAGTCTGACATTGACGAAAATGGATCGCTTAACTATCATACAACGCATAACAATTATTAAAACCTACTACAAAAATGGTGATTCTGGCACAGCCACATATCGTGCTTTAAGAGGAGATTATGGTTTACATAATCGTCCAACTACGCAAGCAATTGGCAAAATTGTGAAGAAATTTGAAGAGACTGGAGCGGTTACAGATATTGTAAGGCCTGTGCATCATCGTTTCGCTCGTTCCGCTGAAAATATCGCTGCTGTAAGTGAAAGTGTTGCCGAAGACCCGAATGTGCCGATTCCTCTTCGTTCTCAGGAATTAGGACTGTCTTACGCCACATTATGGCTTATTTTGCATTTGGATCTACACCTATATCCATATAAAGTCCAGCTCACACAACAACTGAAGCCATCTGACCATTCAGAACAACAGGCGGTGGACGGCGATTTTTCGAACAAAATTTTCTTCAGCGATGAAGCACATTTCTCACTCGGTGGGTATGTTAATAAACAAAATTGTCGTATTTGGGGTTCTGAGAATCCTCAAGTAATTGAGGAGAAGCCATTATATCCAGAGAAAGTCACGGTTTGGTGCGCTCTTTGGTCCGAAGGTGTGATTGGACCTTACTTCACTGTCAATTCGGAGCGTTATGGTCATATGATAACCGACTTTTTTTTTGCCTGCTATTGAAGAATACGACTTGGAGAATATGTGGTTTCAACAAGACGGTGCCACATGCCGCACAACTCGAGCGAATATGGCTTTATTGCAAGGGACAATTCCTGGCCGCGTAATTTCTCGCCATGGCGATATCAATTGGCCACTAGACTTTTTTGTAGGGCTACGCGAAAGAACGTGTTTATGCAGATAAACCTTTAACTCTTGAGCACTTAGGAACCAACATTCGTCAAGTTATGGCTGATTTACCGGCCAATATGTGTTAAAAAGTGGTCGAAAATTACCTCAAAAGAATCAATTCTTGCAACACTTCGCGTGGTGGCCATTTAAATGATGTAGTGTTTCACACATAATGTCAACGTTCAAACTTTATAATAAAAAAGAAATATCATGAAAAAAAATATTTTATATGTCTTTTATTTACGTTTACTTTTGAAACCGCAAAATGGATAACCCTTTATATTTTACAGATAGGAAAAAATTTCTGAACGGCTTGAGATAACTTAAAAATATGTACATTGTATTCTTTATTGAGGTGTTTCCAATTTAGTGGAGATTTCGGAAATATTCTTTACCCTCAAATGACCGAGTTAATAAAAAACTGTAAAAAATCAATGAAAAAATTAAAAATTTTGAGCTTTTATAAAGAATATACAGGGCAGGGCGTCTGGTGGCAAATATATATTTTTAAATGCGATAATTTAAAACAGTAATAAAAGGTGCAGAGGGAGGGTGGTGCCGTTGGAGTTATCAATTGTGGGGATTTGTCAGTCACGATGTCGCAGTGGACGAGTGAGCATCGTGCGTTCGCTGTGGAGGCATTTTTTAAGAGATGATGTTGGAGCGTTTTCGCACTGGAAATCCCATTTTTTGGAGAGACTAGGCTCATTTTCACTTAAACGGCCACGTCTACAAGCAATACTGCCGTTACTGGTCTCCAAGAACCCGCAACCATCAACTAAAACATCAAAAACCGTTGCATTGCCACAGGGTAACTGTTTGGTGTGCCTTATCCACCCATGAGATAATTGGACCAGCGTGTGGCGCAGAACACAAGGCTCCGTTTTGAACAGTGTGTTCAACTCGACGGAAGACGCAACGCAACGATGTCATAAAAGCATATTAGTTGACTAGCCCCGTTTGACACGTGACAACTCTTGTTTACTTTTTTCCATCAGTGTGTAATGAATTAGCCAAAATAAAAGAAACAGATTAGATATCCAGCGAATGAATTTAGAACTACATGTAATAAGGGTTTTTCAACAGAGACGCTACAAAAGTAAATCGATAGGGACAGCAAACGACGCAATATTTTTTCCCGCTCTTTTGACATTTCTCTTCAGTAAGGTGTGCTATTTCATCATGGAAAGATATACGAGCCAACAACGAGTCGAAATTATTAAAATTTACTACCGAAATTTGGAGTCAGTGGCCTCAACTTTAAGAGCGCTACGTCCAATTTATGGTCGTCATAATCGTCCTACCAGATCAACAATTGAGCGTCTAGTGGAAAAATTTGAATCCACAGGCACAGTACAAAATGTTCCCGTGCCAGTGAAACAAAGAAGTGCCCGTAGTGTCGAGAATATTGCTGCCGCTGAGGCTTCAGTTCAAGAAAGCCCAAATGTGTCTCTCACACGTAGGTCTCAAGCGTTGGGCATCTCTGTGACGTCGTTGTGGCGAATTTTGCGAAAAGATCTTGGCCTACATCCTTACAAAATCAAATTGACGCAAGAACTGAAGCCGCTTGACCACCATAAGCGTCGTATGTTCGTGAATTGGGCTGAGCACCAACTTGAAAATTATTCGGATTTTCATCGGAAAATCATCTTCAGCGATTAGGCTCATTTCTGGCTGAATGGCTTCGTCAATAAGCAAAATATGCGTTATTGGTCAGACAGCAATCCACACGTAATCCATGAGTCATCATTGCATCCCGAAAAAATTTCGGTTTGGTGCGGTTTATGGGCCGGCGGCGTCATTGGGGCGAACTTCTTCCGTGATGATCAAGACCGGCACATTACTGTGAATGCGAATCGGTACCGTTCAATCATAACCGAATATTTTTGGCCCCAATTGGATAATATGGACTTGGAGGACATGTGTTCCAACAGGACGGCGCCACAAGCCACACAGAGAATGCCACAATCAATTTATTGGAAACCAAGTTTGGTGAACGTGTTATTTCACGAAATGGCCCAGTCGATTGGCCGCCTCGGTCGTGCGATTTGACGCCGTTAAATTATTTCCTGTGGGGCTACGTCAAGTCCATGGTCTATGCCAACAAGCCAGCGACGATTGATGAACTTCGTACGAATATCGAACGTGAAATTGCAGCAGTATCGGCCGATTTATGCTTGAAAACCGTCGAAAATTGGGTTCAGCGTCTGGACTTCTGCAAGCGTGCCCGTGGTGGCCATGCAAAAGAAATCGAGTTCCATACATAATGGCATCGGACGTACTTTCACAGGAATAAAGAATTTCATTGGTATCTAAAACCGGTTTTGTTTTATTTAAAAAAACTTTTGTAGCGCTCTTATTGAAAAACCCGATACTTCTTATGGGAAAGGATCCTAATGAATTATGCAGAGAGGCGTACAACTGACAAGCGACAATTTCGTTTTTCATGCTATCTCGTTCTCATACACAGAATTTCACATAATGGCCTTTCGTTTTTTTTACAAAAATGTAACTCCAATTTGTCGCTGAAGTTGATCTATTCCTACTCCAGCAACATATTAGTTCGAATAAATAATGTACTATTAAGCGGTAGATGGCGCTGTACTTCGAATTTCATTTTCAAACTTAAAAACATCAATGAAAATTGAACCCATTTGTGTTAAAAGACGCATTATAAAACGTTATTTTATCTGTAGAATCTTTTAATACCAAATATGTTTAAATACATTAAAATTTTTTAATTTTCGAAATACAACCCTGGATGTGACATTTGAATCATGATGCAACTAATAGAGGTTGTGTTATTGATGATTTGCTTTTCCTTCTCTTCATTATATGAAGAATCAAATTCAAATGTATTTGGTTTTATAATTTCTGGCTTACTTTTATTCTTGACAAACATTTGTGTTAACTTTGACATGAAAACAAAATATATTGTATTGTTGCCTTGATACATTGGCCGTAATACTGGTATCACCTGTTAAAACAAACATCACGATTCGAAGTAAACTGTTGCTTGCATTGTGAACGCCTTTTGAAAATGTTGCTTGCATTGTGATTCCGGCTTTAACGAGCAATTGTGTTTCGTTTCTGTGCCGGGAAGGTTTATAGTGGTACATACATATTGAATAACTTTTATTTTATTTCGTCTTATAATTAATTAAGAAGAAGATATGCAAGCATTCTATTAGATAAGCCCAGTTTTGGTAGAAAATAAATTTTACTTAAATTATTTATGTTTAATTAGGATACGATACCGTTCTTACAATGGATATTTGGCTAAAAACTGGAAAGCTTCCTGCTAAAGCCATTGAAGCTACTTCTAGTCGTGAAACAAGTACTCCTGCTTTGTGTGAAACAGAAACAGCATTCAGAGACATCCATACTAAAAAAAAAAGTATCCGATTCCGATAAATTGACTTCCAAAAGACGAAAGTACGATGAAGAATATTTAAAATTTGGATTTACCTGGTCTGGTAATGAGGAACAACCAAACGGATTATGCGTTGAGTGTGAAAAAGTGGTAAAAAATAGCAGTTTGAATCCTTCAAAATTGAAGCGTCACTTTGAATCTAATCACCAGAATTTAAAAGATAAAAGTGTTGATTATTTCAAGCGAAAGTGCAATCAGCTTAAGCAGAAAAAAGAACAATTTACGAAATTTATATGTAATGATAATAAAAATGCACTGAAAGCATCTTATTTGGTAAGTTATCGAGTTGCCCAACAGGGTGAAGCTTACACCATTGCTGAAAAATTAGTGAAACCATGTGCCAAAGATATAATTACCTGTATGATAGGAGAAAAACACGTTAAAATGGTCGATTACGTGCCACTTTCGGATACTACTGTTTCAAGGCGTATTAAGGACATGGCAAATTACTGTGAAATGGAATTAATAAAACGTTTAAAAGATGGCATCCATGGTTTTTCCCTTCAGGTGGATGAATCTACAGATGTTGCTGGATTAGCAATCTTATTGGTTTTTGTACGATACTCTACTGAAGAAAAGGCTATTCAAGAAGATATGCTCATTTGTAAAGCTCTACGCAGCAAAACAACAGGTGAAGAAATATTTAAAATAGTTGATTTTTATTTCGAAAAACACCATATATCGTGGGATTTATGTCACCATGTATGCACCGATGGAGCAAAGGCAATGCTTGGCAGCTTTAAAGGGTTAGTGGCACGCATAAAACAAAAAAATCCCCCACGTTCGACACGCTCTTGCAGTCAAAAAAATGCCAGAAGAACTGAAATGATTGTGATTGTGTTAAAATTGTAAATTTTATAAAATCACGACCATTAAATTCCAGGTTATTCACCTTGTTATGTGAAGATATGGGAAGTTTGCACAAAACATTATTGCTTCACACGGAAGTCCGATGGTTGTCTCGTGGTAAAGTATTGACAAGATTTTTTGAATTACGAGATGAAATCAGAATTTTTTTAACTGAACATTCACACGAATTATCAAAAAAATTAAATGATTTAATATGGCTCCAACAAATGGCTTACCTTTCAGATATATTTTCATATTTTAATGAGGTCAGTCTGTCACTGCAAGGACCAAATACAAATATTTTTAAGGTGAAATATAAGATAAATGGAAGCGTAATGAAATTAAAATTTTGGGCAGATTGTATTTTGAAAGGAAGTACTGAATGCTTTTATAATTTGCATGATATTCTTGTCATCAACAATGCTGAACTCGATGGAATAGTAAAAACATATTTGATGCAGCATTTATCAGATTTACAAAACACTTTTTTGGATTATTTTCCTACTCAGTCGGAAAACTTTGATTGGGTACAAAACCCATTTATTGAATATTGCGATACCTTTCAACTACAAATGAAAGAAAGAGAAGAACTTATAGATATCTCAACTGACTTCACATTGAAATCAATATTTATTGCAAGTGATATTTTGAATTTTTGGCTCCAAATTTATAACCAATATCCCGAACTTTCCAAACGAGCAATTAAAATTCTTATGCCATTTGTTACCACTTATATGTGTGAAAAATCTTTCTCATTATATATTGCCACAAAAACCAAATACAGAAATAGATTGGATGCAGAAGATGAGATGCGACTGCAAATTACAACAACTATTCCAAATTTCGATGAGATTTGTAATGAAAAACAGGCACAACCTAGTCATTAAATTTGTATTTTTTATTACATAATTATTTTTAAGTATTATTGAATTAATAAATTAAATTTTCCATCCAACACTTTTTTTACATCACTAAAAGTTTGAAAAAATAGGGTTCCTTGAAAAATATTATCTGCTGGAAGGGTTCCGAAGACCGCGAAAGGTTGAAGACCACTGGTCTATGCCAACAAGCCAGCGACGATTGATGAACTTCGTACGAATATCGAACGTGAAATTGCAGCAGTATCGGCCGATTTATGCTTGAAAACTGTCGAAAATTGGGTTCAGCGTCTGGACTTCTGCAAGCGTGACTGGGGTGGCCATGCAAAAGACCTCGAGTTCCATACATAATGGCATCGAACGTACTTTCACAGGAATAAAGAATTTCATTTGTATCTAAAACCGGTATTGTTTTATTTACAAAAAGCTTTTGTAGCGCTCTTAATGAAAACCCCGTTATAATCACATACAACTATTTCAATTCGTCTTTACGTGAGGTGGAAGATTCTTTTTTTATTAAATTTTGTAAAACTAACAAAAAAAATTTAATAAATATCGTCGTATTTGAAAATATGCGAAAAATGTGAATTGAATGCAAAATATGTTTTTATAGAAAAATATGCAATAACACAGCGATGCCATTTTATTACAAATGTCTTGATTCGTAAGGATAATCAGTAGAATATGTACATAGGATTACGACACCAAACATGCAGTTGTACTCGTATGCAATTCCAAAGCCTACTCAGTATTATGCAACCCAAACAAAAAATCACAATTCTAGTCAAAATGAAATACCTTCACTTAATTGTGAATAAAAGCAAAACGCGCACTTCTATTTTCATGACGCGTATCTCATTTGATTCACAGGTCATGTGCCTTCACCATAACGTGGTAAAACTTGAAACTTTTTTTTCTCACTTTAAAAAAAAAATGTGTACTTTAAAATGAAATATTTTCTTCACCAGAATTATAACTCCAAAACTGTTGACTATATTGAGAAATAGAATAGGAATAGTTTAAAGGCTTTGTAATTAATACGTTTTCTAAATCTACTTGAACAAAATCGGACAGGTCTTTCTCGAAAAAGGCTGACATATACATAAACTTGTCTAAAAAGGATACAAGTTTGACTTATCAAACGGAAAACAATTTTTGAATCCATCAGATATTCGAAGATTAGCTTCAAGCTTTTCAGATATTTTTTTAGCCAAAAAATAAACTTTTGCTTGAATTTGAATTTTATGACCGATTGTAAATATTAGTTTTAGTTTATGTATGAGAAATTCCATACTACAAGCTTTTCTAATTGAAAAATAGTTGGCTTTGTTGGAATAATACAAAACTCAGTTAAGCACACTCACTAATGACTAGTTTCGAAGTCCGTGAGAATTTCATCATCAGATGCCTAACTACCGTGCCTGAATTGATACCATCGGTATATCATCTATCATATACATACATATATACAAATTCAATTATGCAATTTACATATGTCAATTAGCATCGATCGAAGATCCCTAAGTATCCACACACACTGATAGGTCCATAATTCCAACACAAGAACAGACAAATTTTTCCACCACGTTTTTTCCCCCTTGCATTCTCGCATTGTTGCAGTGCTTTGAGGTGAGTTTTAATCTATATCGCAGAGATGTATTTTTCTGTGGTATAGCTTTTTTGACGTCATGTGATGTGACAAAAATGGTCAGGCTAATAAGAAATCAGATTCAAGCAGGGGGTATCCACGACACATCTGATCGACTATGAAATAGTAAATTGATAGAAAACAGAGTAGATAGGCGACAAGCAAACTATGCAGCAAACTAAGTATAAATAGTGCTTGATTGATACACTAATGACAGCTCAATTATGTTTTATGTTAGTTGCATCGAACGAAAGTACGCATTGCCTTTTATTTCTGTCCGTTTTATGGCCAACCAAAGAGTAACATACAACAGCAACTCGATCTCGATGAAAAGACCTACTACCTCGTCGTCATCGAGAGAACGTAAAAATAGGGATGGCGACTCTTATCTATTGCTCTAAGATTCAAGTCGCCCACTGAACACTTATCACAAATTGAAATTACATATCGTATCCTAACTGTGAAAGAGTAATAACTCAATATTTGCAAATTTTCAGTAGATGCAAAAACAGGTCACATTCACTTTAGTTGGCATTTTTGACGTCACATAATAAACATACTAACTATTTTCTATAAGATTTTTGTAAACTCTTATGGATAAATGAACACAAAGAAAACATATTTTACCCAAGGGATGGTGTCGAAAAATGAGGTGAAAGTGAAAGTGAGGTACACGGTTAGGCCCTAAGTTAAACAAGTGGACAACGCCAAAGTCGACTGTACAATTATTATACAATAATTTGTGTTGTACGACAACTAGATAAAAATTTGTATATGTGTTGTATTCTATAATTTATGCCTTCTCGTCGCGAATACCATTGTAAGCGACATCTTCTGTAAAAGTGTTTTTTCGTCGAGTCCTTTTTTTCACATTACTTTCTCAGATTAAAAAACCTGAGAAAAAACAATCAAATGCGTCTCAAACTGAAAAACGCATGTATGTACGAAAAAATTGTGATCATCAATTACATAATTTTGGATATAAAACGTTATTTCATTTTGAAATCTACGAAACTTAAATTTTCTAAATATTTAAAGTTTTAATTAATAAATCAAACATGGTGAAAGGTGCTTAATGTTAATAAATGTCGTAATTAATCGAGACAAACACAAACTCACTGCCCCCATAGTGAAAAAATTAAATTTTGTCACATACATACAACGTTTTCGCGAGAAGCTTTCAATTCAAAAAAAAAAACTACCATCACTGATCTGACGTAATATAACAAAAATGGTTTCCCATTACATCCCATGAAGGGATTGGGGAGAGTGATCTAAGATTTGAAAAATATGCTGCAGATAGCATCAAGCTGAGCTGCACAGTTTGCGCGGAGCCTATAGCAAATTGTGGTCCTAGTTCACACAATTTCGGTCTACCTACTCGCTGTGACATTTCCATTGCTAATACAAAATCTTATTACATTCTGATAAAACGTGTACTGCCTTGACGCGGCCAAATACATTTTGTATAGTCCATTTATGTGGGGGATATATTATAACATGGACCGATTGTTACCATTTTCGTCAGTGATACAAGTCTGAACAAATTAATAAATTTTGTCCAAATCGGGTCATATTTGCAACTTGCACTTTGATTACAAGCCTTATATGGACAATCGGCAGACGGACATAGCTTAATCGCGTCAGAGAGTGGTTCTGGATCGATCGGTATAAATTTTTGGTGGGTTTATCTGTAATATCTCTGGATGTTACCAACACTAGGGTCCGAGTACTAACTCGTAATACCGTGTACCACAGTGGTGGTGTGAGGTATAGATATACATATTTTAAAATACTCCTACTATATGTACAGTAGGGCTTCTAATCGGGATCGGCTTTTCCGAATCCCGGATTCGGGATTGAAGAACATTTTTCGGGATCCCGGGATTGAAATTATGAATAAAATCCCGGGATCCCGAAAAACCGATCCCGATTAGAAGCCCTACTGTACGGGATTTTTGAAAATTTTCGTGATCTTTCGGGATTTTTAAAAATTTTCGGGATTTTTCAAATTATTATTTATTTATAAAACAAGGCAACAAGGTATTTGTTGATTAAGAACTGAATGTTATTTTTAAGGCTATTTGGGACGCTGAATCCAAATCTGCACTTGGTTTTTTTTATATCAGCTCTACTTTTAGCGATATACCGTTATGTCAAAAATGAAGGCACTTCCACTACATATATTGGATTAATTTGAAAACGGTTCACCGTATTCACTTAAATAATCCAAAACTCATCAACAAAATTATCTTTAAGTCGTGCTTACATTGGTTTTAAATGTGCCCAGCAGTTTCAGAGAAATCATCGAAGTTTTGAAAAAACAAGGAAATTTATAAATAAAAATTTGGGTTTTTTAAAAATTCATAAAAAGTAAGAATTCGACAAAAATCACAGTTTTGGCCTGAATTAAAAAAAAAAATAACACACCGCAGTGGATTAACGGGCTAGACGCTGCTGAAGATGATGCTTCACAAACATCGAAACGATCGTCCAGCGAATGTGAGTTCGAGTCCCACCCGCGGCATTTACATTTTTGTTTCACTAACCGGAGAAAACTGATCTCTTATAGCCTCAAAGGAAATTACAACTTTAAACATAACGAGGATCTAAGACAACTAAATTTAAAAAAAAAAATATATTTCAATATATTTATATAAATATATAAACATATAATATATATAAATATATTTAATATTTAAATATATTTAGTTATATATATATAGTTTTTTTACATAAAAATCTATAAATTTTATTTAATTAATATTAATAACGCAAAACAATTTCTTGCATTTACAAATTTTATTGTAATTGTTTTGTTTAAAATGAAACGTAGCAGAGTTTTTGGTTTAGTAAGTTTTGTTTGTATTTTAACAACAGGCTGCATCGAAAAGTTTTTCTTTCGTCAAGAAATGCACATAAAAAAACTTTATACAAGTTATGGAAAAATTAAAATAAAATAAAAGAATTTTAAAAGGTCGGGATCCCGAAAATCCCGGGATTGAAAATCAGAAATCCCGAGATTCGGGATTCGCCTAATCCCGAGATCGGGATTTCGGGATTGGAAGCCCTAATGTACAGTAGAATCCCGATTATAAAAAAAAATGGTGTCCCATAACATCCCATGAAGGGATTGGGGAGAGCTTTTCACAATCAGCGAGATGTGCTCTTTCTAGTTTTACACTCACTGATTAGGACCTACAATTTTACACTGGTTCCGAACGGTATTTTGAGAAGCATTTTCATGGCTAAGTACTCGATAGTGTCGCCATCACTAAGCGAGGTGATCGCCGTCGAAAGAAATGTAAGGTGGTCTGAACAGGGATCGAACCCACGTTCTCATGTACAAGAGTCGCGCACACTAACCATATCCGAACATCAATTATCCGAATATCCGATTATCAGGACTCATTCGTCAGAATAATTTAATTGTCAATTTAAAAATGTTTTGACGGCGCAACGAGACATGTTACGGCAAGTTTATTCCCGCCTCCGACAGTGTACTCCCGCTATCATTAGTTTTCGAGATAGTGTTTGTTATTGTCTCATTTTCTTTGATAGCGTTCAACCAGGAGGCTTCTATGGCACAGCTGATGGAAAAGGTACTAGGGAAATGATGTAGAATGAGAGACCAAAGAAGACAGGAACTAAGTTTAAGAAGTGTTTATTGATACAAATGAAAGCTAAATTATCTTTTATGTCGTTTGCATTGAACGAAAATACGCATTCCCTTAGATTTCTGTCCGTTTTATGTCCAACCAAAGTGTAAAATTGATAAAATACAGCAGCAAATCGAACTCGATGAAATGACCAACTACCTCGTCGTCATGAAGAGGCAACGAAGAGAATAATAGAGGCTATTAAGTATTACTCTATGGTTCAACTGAAAGGTTATCTTTTATTTTTGTTTACGTTTTGTGTTGCGAATTTAAAATGTCCAAGCGAAAAGAGTAGTGTTGTCTCTTCAAGCCAAAGTGAAGATAATTGAGAGTACTATACAAAATGGTGAATCTGGCAGTAAGTTGGTACAAATATATGGTGTAGGAACTTCTACAATATCAGACATTGAAAAGAATTCTGATTCCATAATGAAATTCACCTGCGCGCTTGAGAAAGAAGATGGAAGCTCGCAACGTAAAGTCATGAAAATATCTCAAAATTAAATTCTGGCGACTGCAGTTATTACTTGGTTCTTACAAAAGAGGGCATGCGACCAGCCCATATCTGGACCTCTGGTATGTGAAAAAGCATTGGAGTTTAATCAAAAACTTGGTGGTGATAATACTTCTTTCCATGCGAGCTGTGGATGGTTAGCAAGATTCAAATCTACACATAAAATTCGAAAACTGGAGATCCAAGGAGAAAAACTTGCATCAGCCGACTATTTTGTAGAGCAATTAAAAGAATTTCTAGATGAAAAAGAATACGATTTAGATTTTGTATACAATGCGGACGAAACAGGTCTTAATTGGAAAGCTCTACCAAGCAGATCATTAGCATCGCGTCGTGAAAATGCAAAGAGAATAAGGAACACATCGATTGCCACTGCTACTTATTGGTAAATCACAAAATCCACGCTGTTTCAAAAACGTTAAAATCCCCTTAACTTAAGCGGGGAAGAACACAGATATTTTTCTTACTTGGTATGAAAATACGTTTATTCCTATGGTGAAGAAGTTTCAAAAGGACGTGGGAAAAGAGGGCGATGTATTGTTGTTGTTAGATAATGCGCCAACGCACCCTTCCGCTGAAACACTAAATCGAGAAAATGGGAAGTTTTTAAGGAAGTCAATTTAAAAGATTGTTGTTATATGCTGGTAGAAGCATGGAACTCTGTGGAATTGCAAACATTAAAAAGGGCTTGGAATAAATTATTAAAATTAACTCTATCTAATTCTTCAATTAAACCGCACGACGATTTTAAAGAAATAACAGAAACAATGAAAATTCTTAGCATTGGTGAAGGGTGCGACGATGAAGAGAATATTAAGGAGTGGCTGAACTGCGATAGAGAAGACCCTGGATTCAAAATATTAACTGATGAAGAAATCATTGAGGATTTGAACAGTAACGAGAGAGAAGATGAAGAAGAGACTGTCAAGTACAATCTCATGCAGGAGCTTTTGAAGCTCTAGATGTTGTTTTTAAGTGGTTTGAAAGACAGAACGAATCGGATACCATACAGTTGTTACAACTGAAGCGATTCAGGGACTTGGCCGCAATACAAAGATGTGATTCATTACGTCAAAAATCAATAACAAGTTATTTCCAACCGAAATTTTAAATAACATAGGTATTATTTCATGCATTATCTATTGCTATAGCTCGTTTTTTATATGTCGTATTATCTAAACGACGCATGTAAAACCCATTAGATATTAAAATTTAAATATTGTTTGATTTGCTTGGAAATCGATTATCCGGATTTTCGATTATACGGAATACCCCTGGTTTTATTTGATCCGGATAACCGGGATTCTACTGTATTCATAATGGATTTTTTGACTACGGGTAAAACAGGTCCTTGGATATTGTTTGTTGCCATAGTTATTTATAATGGTGGATCGATTTTACAGATTTTAAAACATTGAAATGTAATCTTATATAATGTCCAAAACCGAAAAACCGGTTCACCGGCTTTTTTGCTGGTAACCTAATAATTAATTATTTTCGATCAACCCGAAATCCGGTGGTTATTTGACGTCCTTAATTGGTTTTTTGCTCAATTCGTGTTCAACATTCTTAACAAAATATGAATTAAATACAAAATGCTATGATTTTTGAATAAAGATGTACGATTTACATTATCAAATATAATTTTTTAAGTTTTAGATAAACTTTTGTTTTTTTTTTAATTTAAAGATTTCATTAGTGTGTAAACACATTTTTTAAACTAAATAAGATTTGCGTACATGCAACTCTCATTCAAATTTGAATGAGTTTAATGTGAATGTAACTAAAACTTTAAAATTGTATCTAAAATACGACCAGCCAACAATTTTCAGATCGTGCAGAAATTCGGAGTCATAAAAGAGTCAAAAATGTGAGCAATATTTGAGCGTTTTTTTACGAGCCTTTCAAATTTACGCTCTGAAAATACACATATCAGTATTTCGGACTCTTACTTAAAGCCTTACAAATGCTCATAAATGAGTCAGAAAAGAATCGGAAATTTTGAAAAATAGTTATACCGGGTGTCGCGCGAGTCGTGCTACAAAAACAAAACGTAATAAAATTTGTTCAGTGTTACTATTTAGATTTATTAAAATGAATGCTTGGAATACCGAAATGAGGATTTGCATAGGGCAGCGGCACCATGCTTTGCAGTCCTTCATTCCCCCATAAATGTAGAAGGAAGCTTTTTCGACTCTCCCCCGAATAGATGGAGGTGGTTAAACATGTTTGCCGAATCTGGAAGCATCGCACGAAGACCGTAACATTGAGATCCCTATGTTCGGGTTCAAGACACAATCGCGGCTGTAGAATCGTCAATTCAGGCAATACCAAGTGTTTCGACCCGAAATTTATCGGCGCAAATTGGAGTTAGCAGACGGTCATTACAACGGATAATTCATGATGACTTAAACTTGTTTCCATACAAAGTCCAAATTATAGTCAAGTTAACCCATCTGGATTTGCCTATTTGCCTGGAATTTTGTCAAAAAAAAAATGATTGAAATGGCCGAAGAAGAAGACAACTTGATAAATTGCTTGTTTATGACTGATGAGGCCCATTAACAAGCAAAATTGCAGAATCTGAATCATCAAGAACTGCGGCGTTATTCGTTCGTATCCACAGCATTTGGTTCCAGCAAGATGGAGCAACTCCACACATAACCAGACCGGTGCGGACCTCCAATGAAAATTCCCAAACAAATTATTTTCCAGAAACTCCACTTTCCGCTGGCTCTCAAGGTCATCTGACCTGACCACATCAGACTTTTTTATGGGGTCATGTCGAGAAAGAGGTGTACAAGAGACGAAAACAAGTAATTTGACCGAATTGAAGCAGTCCATTAACACAATATTTGAGGCGATCACGACTTCAACCCTTCAGGCCGCAATGAATAATTTTCTGATCAGGTGCCGCATAGGCGTGGATGAATTTGTATAAAATTGAATTTGTGATGAAACACTTTGATTACAAAAAAAGGTGTTTGAATTTCATATTGTAGCATAATTGATGCGACACCCTGTACATACAAAACATATTCAAAAATTGCACTCTATCATGAATGTTTTCTGAGCGCTCCTATAATGCATCCAAAAAGATTGATAAATGTATGAAAAAATAATGTTATTTGCATACTACGAAAATGTTCATAATTGTGAATATAATATGAGCCTAAAATATATATTTCAACTTCAAAAATAGAACAATTTGTCAATAATTTGTTAGTATAAAATTGTGTCTACTACAAATTAATTCTGTGCATTGTCGCTTTAACAAAACCGACCTTGCAGGCAACGGAGTGGAAATTCAAGATCATCAAATGACCGGTAACCCATTCTACATAACGTTAAAATGGATATACCAAGTGAAGAGATTGCATATACCAAATACTAGTGGCGTGTTCATTTCTAAAACAAAATGTTGCCCTTGTATATGGCCTTCTGGGGGGTGAGAAAATAACATAGAAATTTTGCTGTACTATATTTTTCATTATGCTTTTTTAGCATGTTTTATTTGCGTAGCTTATCTATTAAATTCGAGTCAAATATTGTTTTTTCTTCTCCAAATTAAAGTTTAAAATAAATATAATATAAAACCAGAATCGTATACAAAAACAATATGAAGTAACAAACGATTTTGACCTATGTCGACAGTCGATCCAGAGTATCGCGACCGGTTTATTTGGACACCTAAGAGATATTAAGCACTTTAAAGCGACTCTTCATACAAACTGGTCAACATAGTTCCAAAACAAACGGGTATTTTTCGTTATTCCCGCTAAACTAAAGTTTCGACCACTTCTGTTGAGAAGTTAAGCGATTTTAACTGAAGCCGCTTACACAAAACCAACCAACAATACCCACACAAAAGGTAGAAAAATTAGCTTAGCGAGGACAAAGAACACACACCAAATGACAGAAAGTCTGCCACTTTATCGGGCAACATTCTCCCACATGACTCGCTGATAGGGCAGAAAATTCAACATATTTGCACTTTTTGAGTGCAACATTCTCAGAAACGAACACAAAACGTTGAAGTAGGATTGCACTTTTTTCACAAACGAATACAAAAATTCACTTTTAGGGCAAAGCAGCAGAAAAAATGCTGGATTTTGTGTCAGAAACGATATCGACATAAGTTGTTAAATTTGATGCTACATCGAGCTGGCCCAACTTTACCAACAGATATCTCGGAATTGTGTAATCTATATTGGCAAATCAGTTACAATCTTGGAGAAAGGTAAAAACTGCAATTTGAATTCAAGAGTATTATAAGGGAAAATCTCCATTATGTGAGTAAGAGAAATGCAAGGCGTACATATGTATATACAATCTCGTTGACCATATTATATCTCTTTCTCAGGTGTTTCCAAGCGTTCAGTAGCGAAACAATTAATTAATATCATATTTTAACTTACACTAAATTATTACTTTAGGATTATAATGTTTTAGTATACATTTTTTAGGAGTACATATCACTTTGTCGATAAAATATATACAAATTTATAATAATTTCGGCGTTTTTATTAGTATATAAATTGAGCCGGAGAATATTTAGAGCACTGCGAAATGCCACGGAAATTGGCAATAAAAACAATCTAAAATGACTCAAAAATGATACATAAAATTTAACATAAATTAATCATAAAAGATTCTAAAAAGAGTTAGAAAAGGCTCATAAAAAAGACGGAAATTTAAATTCCCGGGTTCATAGTTATGAACATTTTCTGAGTCTTAAAAGAACGTTCAGAATATGTTTTCAGAAGGTTCCGAACTATTTTCGGACTCAGAATGTTGACTGGGCATTGGAATCCGATCTAAATTTTAATTGAAACTTGAAGCGTGATAGTCAAATTTAAATACAGCTATGAAGTTTTGTAATTTAAAGACGAATAAGAATATGGCCCGAGCAACAGTTTCTTAAAAAAATCCAATGAGTGTTCGAACTCACGGGCGATGTGTTAACACCTTTTTGTTACACGGTACCTGTTCGATGTCTATGAACACATTAGTATATGATACATTGGAAAATAAAAACAGCGTTCAAACATATGATGACGTTACATTTAAATAATATTAATACTTCTAAAGGGTCCGCCATCTAACGTTTTTTTTTCAACTAGTGCTTATTTCGTGAATGGTAACACTTAGCTCATGTCTGATTTGACAGATAATTAGTTTTATCCTTCCGCTGAACGAATATGGTAAAAAAGAAATTTGTTAAAATATTCAGTAGTTTTTTTTATAGCATTTTTAAAAAAAGGTATTTGGCGGACCCGTTATTTATTTAAAGACCAGTGCAAGCACATTTGTCATTATTTTCTTGCTTAATACTTTTTGTGAGAATGGAAAGCAACAGACACATGCAGTCTGACAATCTGTGTTTCGCAGTCGGACAAATCTGTGTGCTATATAGGGATGGGTCACCCTTATATTTTAGGGGTATGAAAAATAGATGTTGGCCGATTCTGAGACCTACCCGATATGCGCACAAAATTTCATACAAATCGGTCCAGCCGTTTCGGAGGAGTTTAACGCCAAACAATCTGTGTGATCGCTGTCGGATAAACTGTGTTTGGATGTGTTTACTTACGCCTATAGATGTTAAGTTAACATTGTTAACACATCAAACATTGTTAACATGGTTAACACATCAAAAAGCATAAACTTATACATACACATTGTTGAAAAATAATGGAAAATGTGGTTAAATAACTTGATACAGCAGACTTTAAGGGATTTGAATTATGCAGAGACTAATAATTAAAATTCCGCATATTTTATGCTCCGTATTTTCCCACTACTCCTAAAAGTCTGATATATCTTCCACCACGGATCCAATAAATCCTATACGGAAATTTAAGTTATATTGACTTTCATGTTATACAGTTTGGATAATTTAAAGGCCAAAGACATTTTTATATACTTTATCTTTTGCTGCCAACCAATCTTCAGTGATCCGAATCGGCACATAGTAGTTCAATATCAATATTCATCAGGCAAAATTCAATAACTTTTGATTGATATTAGTATTGATATTGTGGGTGTCGGTGGTGCAATAGATAGTGTGCTTACCTCTTGTACATGGGATCCTGGTTTCGATCCTTGCTCTGATCACCTTAAATATATCTCGGCGGCGGTAACCTCGCATAGTGACGGTGACACTATCGAGTATGTAGCCATGACAAAGCTGTTCAAAATACCGTTCGGAATCGGTGTAAAAACTGTAGGTCCCTATCAGTGAGGATAAAAACTAGAAAGCGCACAGCACACTGGTTGTGAGAAGCTCTCCCGAATTCCTTCATGGGATGTAATGGGAAACCATTTATTTATTTTATTTTAAATGTGAGTAAGAGTAAAATAAATCGAGTTGCTGCAGGCGAATTGAACACACATAGAATTGCTATTTATTAAAGAGCTAACCCTGGCATTATACAACTAACCTCAAATTGTATAACATGAAAGTCAATAATGAAATAAATTTGAGTGGAATAGCTCCTAATCCTTGACTCCTTACTGTTTCCTTCGGGGATTTACAGCACCCTAAAATGTTTACTAGATCAAAAGTTATTGAATTTTACCCGATGGAAATCGATTCTTTACCAATGTGCAGCGTGGCAAATTTGCCCACAAAAATTGCCAATAGCAAATTGGCATTAAGAAAATTTTTAGTGGAACTTTGACCCAAACAATAACTAAGTGTGACGGAATATCTAAGTCTGTTCACTCGACGTAAATTGTTGTACTTTCTTTGAGTTAACTTTAGCAACCAGTATCTTCTCAGTACATTAACATTTGTTTTTTTAAATTTCCTTTTCGGAATTTGTTTATAAAAACTGTATTGTTGATTCAATTTGTATTAAAATTTCAAAATCGCAACAATATTGTTTCTTTATTTTAAAATTGTAGTTATTTTTATTCACATGTAAAATTTAGTGCACATTTGTACTTTCATTTAGTGGACATTTGTAATTTCATATTTGAAAGCCATATTAAAGTTAGAAATCCAAGACTACAATTAGAAAACCATAACCAAATTTGAAATATATAACCGTATAATCTCAAAAGCGGTTAATCAGGTAAGCACTTTAAGAAGAGCAGTTTCCGGTTTTTAAACTTATTAAAGTAATTATACGTTAGAAAAATCTATTCGATATTGATCAGCAACTAATAACAAATAGTCATGCTAAGCATCAATAAAATTTAATTTTGTTTTTTAGAGTCATGTTCACCGTACATCAAACTATAGTGTATTCGTCATAATATTAACAAAAATTTAATGAAATTGCTAATAAAACAAACGACTGGACCAGCATTGTACTTATTGAACATCCCCACCCTTGGTAATTCTAGATATATTATTATTCTTTGTTGAAAATAATCATTATTGCAGACTTCATTCAGTTCAGAAAACCAAACATTATAGAAAAAATGCTAAAAATGAAGCGCGAAAAGTCGACAGCTCAAAAGAATGCTAAAAAGCATTTTGCATTTTTTTCAAAAAAAAAGTGCAGAAGTCAGAAGAAAAGAGCAAGAATTGCAATGAAGATACGTATTGAAGAACTGAATAAGGGATTGTCAAACTTTTTTTCCGAGGGTACTTATAGATCCCTACGGGCAGTTGAAGTTTCGATTCCTTGTCAATTTGGGTAAAATAAAATATTTTTTGGTCAATATGGGACGCCAATGGCGTGTCATGATGAGCATAAATATAAAAATATATTTTCAAAATGTTGATAGGGCATTTTTTTCATGGAAGCATAAGTGGTAGCTTGTTTTACTAATTATGATTCGAACCAAAAAAATAATCGAAAATTTAAATTCCAATAATAAATTTTTTTACAACTTTATACCTATGTAAAATTTTAAATGTCTGAAAAAATGGCCCACAGATTTTATCACAGCTGGCGAACGATTTGACCAACTTTGCTAAAAAAAATACCAAAAATATATGAATTAATCTACGGAAAATGTCTCATCAATTAAGAAATGACGGTTAGATTCATCCACATTTGTCATTAAATTAGCAATTGTTACAGGCAAAATAAACTGTGGGCAAAATCGTCCTACACAACTGTTGTTTGATAAAATGGATGCTCTGGATTACTCTCCTACGTACCATATTCTTTCTTTAATTTTGTATCTTTAATGGCCAGTTCTTCAGTCAGTGGTGATCTTCGTTTCTTAGTTAAATTGTGGTTAAACATCGAATTGTGTTTTTTAGTCATTCTTTAACTATGATTTAACCACCCAATGTTGGTTGGTTAACTTATAGTCAGAACCATATTATTTTAACAATCAAATTACTGACTGTCAAAGTGAGAAATGAAGATTGTATAAAATACATGTTTCAGATTTGCATATTTGTACACATACGTTGAGTCTAGATCGTTAAATTGTTGCGCCTATATAGTTTTTAACACATTTTTGTTAAAATGACTTCGATTTTATGCATCTATTTCTTATTTTACATACATAATTCCACTTTGTTTGTTCCCCTTTGTTGTTTTGGTATTTATCCCAAAATACACGTTTTTTCCAATAAGAATACAAGGGTTGCCAGATTACTTAACAAATTTTGTTGCATTTTTCTATCCTTTTTCCCGGCAATCTGTATTAAGAATGGTACGAAGTGTGTTCACTTGCAAAGTTGGTTTGGAAACTTCAATTTGATTGCACCTTTAAATTGTAGGGCATTCATTTGAATTTCTTGTTCTTGATGATCATCACAATGTATGTATATCATTATCACTTTTTTGATAAAACTGTTCTTTAACATGCCTGTTCAACTACCTTAAACTGGTAATTAACATACCCGGAGGTTTACAAACGTTTTGATAAGAAACGTATCTTGGAATTACTTAATTTTTCTTATTTTTATGTTGATTTATATATTTACTTTATAAAGTTGTTTGTCACATGCTGTGTACACTAGCTCACAATTTCCTCGTGCACCTGCGACAAATTCAATACTTTGGTTCGTCTTCTACAATGGTCTGACAGATGTGACCATGAAATAAATGACTTGGTTCCTTTGCCCGGTTTATTGCGAAGTCATTATATATTCAAAGATGTTTTCTCGTAAAAGGTTTAATTTCCCTGTAAATGTTTGGGCTAGTTATCGCTTTTTCAATGTTTCATAATATTGCAACTTATTATAAAAACCAAATAGTGCATATGCATGAAAAACGTAAAAAATCATGGTATTTGTTTTAATATTGATGCAGTTGTTCAAATCGCTGTCCTTAAGTTTTAAAAATAAAACAGTAAAATTATCTAAAATTTTTGTTGAATTTTCGAACTTTCAGTTCATTGAAGGTATTGCGGCTTCATTTATCATCAGAAATTATTCCACCACGTTCTTCTTTTCTTCATGCGTCCTCGCATTGTTGCAGTGCTTTGGGGTGAGTTTTTAATCTATATCACAGAGTTGTATTTTTCCGTGGTATAGCATTTATTTGAAGGCCGTGCTAGTGTCAGTTACATTTATTTGTATTTGAATTTTATTGACCGATATTTGTTAGTTTTTGGTTAATGTATGAGAAATTCATACTACAGGCTTCCAATTCATGAACATTTTTCTAATTGAAAAATGTTTAGTTTTTGTTGGAAATAATAGACAATTCAGTTCAACACGCACTCACTGGCATGACTAGTTTCGAACTCCATGACAAGTTCAATACTTTGTGTTGAACTGAATTGTCTATTATTTCCAACAAAAACTAACCATTTTTCAATTAGAAAAATGTTCATGACTTCTTGTAAGCCTGTAGTCTGAATTTCTCAAACAAACACTAACAAATATCGGTCAATAAAATTCAAATTCAAATCAGAAATTATTAAGACGTAAGGTCAGATGTTCCTTCGAGATCCGTCAGGTGAGTGGTTCAGAGTTCGTGTCACGTTGTTAGTTTTCGTAACTCGGTCAGAATTTTAATCAAAACTATGAACATTCGACTTTCGATCAGAATTCTGATGATACTTAAAATATATAAATAAATAAATGGTTTCCCGTTGCAACCCATGAAGGGATTAGGGAGAGCTCCTCACAACCAGTGAGCTGTGCGCGTTCTAGTTTTATACTCACTGATTGGGACCTACAGTTTTACACCGGTTCCGAACGGTATTTTGAGAAGCTTTTTCATGGCTAAATACTCGATAGTGTCGCCGTCACTAAGCGAGGTGATCGCCGTCGAAAGAAATTTTAGGTGGTCAGAGTAGGGATCGAACCCAGGTCTTTATGCACAAGAGCCGCGCACACTACCATTGCACCACCACATAAACCCTCGATATATATTGTGTTGATACTTTATATGAGAAACAAAGATCTACTGCAAACATATTCGCATCCTTTCTAGGCAATACAGTTCCCGCACAAAAGTATACTGATGTGGTATATGAATGATCACAGTATCCTGCACCGGATGTTTTCAATGTGCAAGCTTATACGTGCTGTACCCAAGTAATACTGAGTATTGTAATATTTCCTGAGAGTTCGAGACACTTTTCGGGCTCGGAATGTTAACTTGGTCGAATTTCGAAATGACTAAATAATATTATGTCTGATGGCGGAACGGGTGGTTTTGGTAAGTTTGGATGTTACCCAAAAATGACATGTTAGAGTCGCACAAATAGTGATTTTTTCTGTTTGAAGGAATAAAAACTCTACCGACTTACGATTGTATATGTATATTTTTTCTAGCCAAAGAGTAGGTCAAATATATTATGATTCATTTCGTTTTAATTTTAAAAAAAAACCCTCAAAGGATGGGAGCATAAATATTAACAAAACGTTAACATTAACAAAACGATTGCATTGTTTTAACTTCAACATTTGTCAATATACAGGGTGTCCCCTAAACTTTTGTCTAAACTTAAACACGTGATAGCTGAGAACAAAAGCTACAATGTTTGTTATTACGCCAATTGCCTAGGTGGCTTCGTTTTCGAGATATTCGTGTTTAAAGTAATTGCATTTTTGAATGCATTTTCAATAAATGCATAATCTACTTTTTAAATGAAAAAGAAATATCATTGAAAATTGCTTCAAAATTGATTTTAAATCAAATGCGACTGGAAATGACTATTAATACAACTACAACTGAAATAAGAGACCGCTTATCTAAGTGCATAACGCAACAAGGCTCTCATTTTGAAAATTTTCGTTAATTGAAAACATTTAAAAAAAAATTCGTTTTCATTTCAAACGAAAAAATAAATTATTTAAAATCAATTTTGAAGCAATTTTCAATGATATTTCTTTTTCATTTAAAAAGTAGATTATGCATTTATTGAAAATGCATTCAAAAATGCAATTATTTTAAACACGAATATCTCGAAAACGAAGCCACCTAGGCAATTGGCGTAAGAACAAACATTGTAGCTTTTGTTCTCAGCTATCACGTGTTTAAGTTTAGACAAAAGTTTAGGGGACACCCTGTATTTAAAAAAATCAATATTACTCTGGCAGATGATGTAGAAATATTACAAATTTTTCATTACACTCTTCGAACTTTTGGGATTTCTACGAAGTTTGACAGGTCGTCATTTGAAAAGAAGTGGAGATGTCGTTTGAAAATTCAAAAATAAGAGACTGCCTAATATGCATAGTAATAAGGTCCACAATTTTATTAACACCGTTAGTACAGGATTTGATTATTATTTTGTGGTAAATGTCCTTCAGTTTGTTTGTTTACCCTTATTATGCCAAAGAGTTTGACAAATGTTCAATGTGACCATAGAATAATACATACATAGATAAACTTATTCTCTCATCTGACGTTTCATTTCACACCCTTCATCGTAGGTTTGTGGGAATGAGAGCAATTAAATTTAAAATTTCCAGGTGGAGTTACAAAATATGCTCACTTAACTTTTTTCCTGTCGTTTTGGTGTAGAACTGAAAAATTTAAATATATTTTGCACTTTTTTGTTGACTTTTATCGTTGGTATACATTTGTATTGTATTCAACACAACTAGTTTGCCACAAAAACACGAAATTCGGTTGTTCTTCCTTTGTTGATCGTTGTATACTATTTCCACTATCTGGTATTATTGAACCCATATTTTCCACCATCCAATGTTTACTTTCCATCGTACCTATGACGTTTAATTTATTGAGCGTATAAAAGTTTCTACGTATGTATTATTCTATGAATGTGACTATTTTTCGACTATATTTCGAGATCGTCTTTTAAATACCAAAACCTCATAAATTTCATATTGTTCAGGAGAGCAAAATAAACTAAAATATAAGAAAGTAATTGGATATTCTTAAATTATTGATGTAATTTCCATTTCTGACAGCCATTCTGAAAAAAAGCATTTAATGTTGTTTTACAAAGCTACAGTACATGTTGAACTTTCCATTTCTAATTTTATTATTGTAAATAAGAATTGCAATGAGTAAATAATATAATTTTGAATTATTTTTTTTTAAATTGAGCTCTGACCATCGATTGCATTTCAGCCAAAATTGGCAACTACTTATAAGCAATGAAATGCAAAATACTTCCATCTGCCCATCCGCGATCGACATTATTCTTTAAATTTGTAATTCCGCAACTAACGCGAGGAACTGTGGCGTGTTCAATGTGACAGCTGAAGTGATCAAAAACGTTGCGCTGCGTTTTATAAACTACCCATTAAGTAACGTTACTCGACACAGGTAGTCACCGACCAGCTGTAACGTTTTATAAACTACGAAAACAACAAAAGTAACGCGAAGTGACTGATTCACGACTTATAGAATATCACCCTGACTGTCTGACTTATCGCATCAATCCAGGGGGATTCTATGGCACAGCTGGTCGAAAAGGTACTAGGCCGATGATGAAGAATGAGAGAGCAAAGAAGACAGGCACTAATTTTAAATAGTGTTTATTGATACTAATGACAGCCAAATTATGTTTTATGTTGTTTGCATTGAACGAAAATACTCATTCCCTTTGATTTCTGTCCGTTTTATATCCAAAGAAATTGTAAAATTGGTAAAATGTAGCAGCAAATAAAAAATCCAATGAGTGTTCGAACTCACGGGCGATGTGTTAACACCTTTTTGCTACACGGTACCTGTTCGATTTCTATGAACACATTCGTAAATGTTACATTGGAAAATAAAAAACAGCGTTCAATCATATGATGACGTTACAGTTAAATAATATTAATACTTAAAATTATTTAAAGACCCAGTGCAAGCACATGTGTCATTATTTTCTTGCTCAATACTTTTTGTTTTATTCCCACAAAAGTCAAAGAATGCAAAGTAACCGACACTTGTACATACATACATACATTGTTATATTCGTACGATATAACCGAAGATCAACATAAAATACTTTTTTAATATTACTCCAAATTAATACTCCAAATTAAAACACTTCAATCTCGGCTCGCCGATATCGGATCGCCTTAATTTTTGGTCTAAACTCTTCGCCGAAACCCGCACTAGCTTTTTCATCCAAAAATTAATAAAATCGGCTATGAATTTCCGGAGAAAATCGCGTGGGAAAATTATATGAAAATCGCCCAATAATCACTTTGAATACCGACTGCCAAGCAACGAACAAACAAACGATGATAAGATAAAACCGAAGATCAACATAAAACACTTTTTTAATATTACTCCAAATTAAAACACTTAAATCTCGGCTCGCCGATATCGGATCGCCTTAATTTTTGGTCTAAACTCTTCGTCGAAACCCGCACTAGCTTTTTAATCCAAAAATTAATAAAATCGGCTATGAATTTCCGGAGAAAATTGCGTGGGAAAATTATATGAAAATCGCCCAATAATCACTTTCAATACCGACTGCCAAGCAACGAACAAACAAACGATGATTTACTCTTACAAACCTAACACTTGCGTATGTATAAAATTTATAGTTTACTGCCCTAGAGGCGCGCGTATAGATGTTAACACATCAAAACTCTATGAAATGGCCTACTACCTCGTCTTCATAAAGAGGCATCGAAGAGAGTAGTGGAAACTCTTAAGTATTTCTCTATGATCAATCTCGAGTCGAGTGTCAGCTTATTATTTATTCATGGTGATTTTTATACATGATCCCATTTATGTACCAAAGTTAATAAGCAATCCTTTCACACGAAATCGGTAAAACTTTCAATTAAAGCGAAACTAACTGGAGTCTTGAGAAGGCTGAATGTACCTATTACTGAAATTTCACTGGATATCAGATGTTCTTAACCACCGGTCTTAATTAATCACATTATCTCTTGCCTCAGCCGTTTTCTTTTGTTTTATTTTTTTATTTACATATTTACTTTTTTTGCTTTAAACATATCTATCCATTACCTCTTATCTTCCGAAAATTATACAATGCTATGTACATACGTGTAGAAGCTGATTCGCGGAAAACAAATTCATGTACTAATCTATTTGGTGAAAGAGAGATTGCGATCTAAACATACAGACATACTTAGCGCATAGTGGCGATCTATTGATCGTCCGTCTACTTACGGTCATGGTGTGACAGACAGTTTCGGCGTGCTCATCGAGAAGATTTTTGTGAACGCCTCGAAAATGGTTCGCCGAAATGCTACCATTTCTATTTAAAATTCGTTTACGAGATGGCACTTGGAGCGATACGGTGGAACAGCCACTCGATAAGGTTGAGTAGCGTAAAGTGCGTTTGTTATTTAGAGTCATACACTTGACATTTTGGTCTACGGAAGTGTTTGAACTTCGTAAACTGTCACTTCGCCATTTGCGTGGAAGAGAAAGTGAAAGGAAACTCATCTTTCGTTCGTTGCTGCTGCTGTCGTTCGCCGCTGTTATGGTTTTCACTGAATCAGATTTCGAATCGTCCGATAGACAATTACGTGAATCCTGTCAAACACAGTGTATTTAGTACATAGTAAACATTTTCGGATCGGTAATTCTCAATTTGGAAAACTTTTATTTAAAAAAAACAAAAATTACTGTAAGGCCGAACGAATATGGCACAAATATGATTTAATATCTATAACTAAATATCGATACACTTTGAAACGCTGAATATCGGGCGAAGGACGCCGATCTCGACACGATTGACGTAGGGCACGCACAATGTTATTGCTTATTAATCCGATCGCCCAAGTGTTGACGTTGACCGTGAGCCGATTTTAATGGTTTTGAATGAAAATTTTTCAATTTGTTTTCGTTTCAGCGAGCGCCAGTGGCCACTACGGCAGCACAAAGCTCTCTCGCGAGAGGCTGCGGCGCAAAAGTGAAAAGTTCATTGAGCAGAAGACTGTATATTCGTTAGCAGCATCTATTCTAAATTTAGCCTACCTTGCGCAGAGATCCGCTCGACATCTCAATGTATGTAATTGTTGCTTTATTCGTTTTATTCCATTTGTTTATGAAATATCGTACGTATGTGCATTAGGGTGGCAGCGAACTGTATGAAAAACGCTACATGGTTATCAACTACATACTTATGAGTCAAATTTCTTAGATATTTGGTGTAACACCAATTTCAGTTTAAATAATCAACGTTATTCGAGAGGATATTGCAGCAATTGAAATTTAAAACCATAATATATATGTACATAGACCATTGATTTACTGAAAGGGTAATTTGGCTTAGTTTGGTCTAGATATTAACTGTTGAAAATTTGTGAAAAAATTTGGAGGATAGATATGCCAAGGCTCATCATTTTTGTGCTGTCTAATATATATGTCTAAAACAGAGGTCCTAAATAAATGTTAATTTGATTTCATAAAAATGATTAGACGAATATTACCTAATAAACGCAATTGTATTCATATGTACATACCGACATATTACACTGCAATAAATGTATTATTCTGTTTTAATTTAAGGTGTATTAATTTAAGTCAAAAGTTAATTAACTATAAAGATTTTTACAATCGGTAGTTTTATTTTAATTTTTAATTCAAAATGTCTAGAGAAGTTGTTGTTTCTAGTTGATTCGACGATAGCTGGCAACAAAAGTCAATTATCAGCTATGAGCAGACAAACAAATGAAATTGTCTGACCCTACCACACGTCCATATTTTTTTGAAAAACACAATAATAATAAGGAAATAATAAATTAAATCTTCTAATGAAAAATAATCCAGATCGAATCATACACGTGTAATTGATATGAGTACTAAAATAAAAGTTCAAAATATAACTCTGTAATACCAGTTTCAATATAAAATTAATTTTAACTCATAATAGACTTACGTTCACACACGCTCACGAAAGTAAGGCGGTAGCCCACACGGGAAGATTTTCTCTGACAAATTTTTATCTTACTCACAGTCAGGTGTCTCATTATTCACGGTAAAATTCCTCACAGAAGAAAAAACACTTTTCTTTGTTTTCTGAAGCATTTCCTTAATTTTCAACCAATATTAAAGCATATAAAAAAAAATGGTGTCCCATAACATCCCATGAAGGGATTGGGGAGAGTTTCTCACAATCAGTGAGATGTGCGCTTTCTAGTTTTACACTCACTGGATTGGGACCTACAGTTTTACATCGTTTCCGAACGGTATTTTGAGAAGCATTTTCATGGCTAAGTACACGATAGTGTCGCCGTCACTAAGCGAGGTGACCGCCGTGGACAGAAATGTAAGGTGGTCTGAGCAGGGATCGAACCCACGTTCTCATGTACAAAAGCCGCGCACACTAACCATTGCACCACCGAAAGCATATACTTAAAATAATATTGGTAAAAGTTCAAATGATCAATTAAATCAAATTCAGTCCTCTGTCTACTTCTTCTTTGCTCTAGCAATCCTTCAGACGTAGAAAACACTCGTTCGGTTGTAGCTGACAGAGTAGTAATGCTATGCAAATTTCGCGTAAGTTATCACGTGACTTGCGTCCATCTCTAACTCACAGCAGTTACGATCTCTGATCCGTAAAATAAAAGTATTAACTTCAGACTAGTAGATGCTCTGGTTTTGGGAACGGTTATTTTATCTTGGCGCAGATCGCCTGCAGTTATGAAAACGGTTTCGAAACCGGTCATTTCTAGTTTATTTTTTGGAAATGGTTTCTGAAACGTCTTTCGAAACCTAGTTGGAAAACCAGGCGTTAATTCGTCTTTTGACGAAACGATTTTAAGTATATTACCCATGTTTTTAACTCATCTGTAACATAATTTATTTGGTCCTTTTAGCTCTAAGTCACATAATGTGCCCTACGCTCAACAACTGAGATAGTGTAATGAAGGCCTAGAGACCTTGACTAAAATACATTGAGTCTCACTTGAATAAGCTGAAGCTTAAAATTGTTCCCTGTATACATACACATAACTAATTATTAATGAACTAATGATGTTGTCATGATTTAATTCAGTCCCGACAGCTGAAATTCGGGTAAACCAACCTCTAATAGGTTGCGACAACCTCTAATGCGGTTGTGTCAACCACTAATACGGATGAGATGGAATCTATTGTCGGTTGTGATAACCTGTACATTCGGTTGCGTGGAATTGGGTTATCTTTGTTATGGCAGTATGTATGTAAGTCGTTCATGTCAAATCCCAATTTGGTAACTTTTAAAACCAGATCAAACTTAACCAGTTTTCCTACTTTATTGAAAATTCACCGATGTGATTAAATACCTGAAACCATAATCTTTGATCTAAATGCGCTACATTGACAGCGAACTACAAAACTTCGAAGAAGAATTTTATCTGCCACCCTAATGTGAATAAGTGTGTACTGTGGACATAGTTAATACGATACATACACACATACATAAGCATGTAAGTTTGTACTTTAGCACTTTTGAACTTGTGAATTGTAAAATCCATCTAATCAATAGGTGGGTACGAGGGAGCAAATATCCTGCACACTTAGAAATAACATTTATATTCCATTAACCCTTACAGGACACGAGCGGTGCCAATGTGTACCGTCTGCTAAAGTGTAAAATATCACACGAACGCATTCCATCATTTGAACAGGAGTCATATTGTGGTTCACAAGAATTCGCTTCGACACTTTGGTTAGGATGAATTTTAAGATGATGTTTCATAAAACGATTAGCCGTAATATAAATCAAGGGGTAAATGATTTCATTATAATACTCTTATGAGTTTCTTTAGTATCGTATGTAATGGTGTGCCTTAAATTTTTTTTTAAAAATTATCTTCCTGTTCCTTGAAGGAGATAGGCCTGTTGATATGATCAATTGATTGTTAAATTGGTTGACTGGATATTTTGTTCTCCCGGTGATATTAGTGAGCGAGATTTCACTGTGAACGGTCTCCTCTTACAATATTAATAAATTGTCTCGAAAGGGCGTCGGCTACTACATTCTGTTTCCCAGGTTTATAAAAAAACGTTGGCGAAAATTCTTCAATAAGTTATTGTTCGGATTTTTATCTGACATTGCAAATATTAAAGGCTGATGGTCAGTATAAATGTGCACTCCAGTAACTCCGTATAAGAAATGTCGCAGAAATGTCGTTGGTCGCGTAATGGGATTCTGTTTCACAGAGTACCCTTGAAATCATAGTTATCGGTCTGTTGTCCTGAGTTAGGACGGCTCCTAGAGCTATAGAAGACGCATCAGTTGTCAGTTCGAATATCTTATATTCTGGGTATGTAAGCAAGACATCTTCCGAAGCTAATATTTTGTTCAGTTTGTCAAAAGCGAAGAGTCCTTCATCGTCAAGATCTATTATAACTTTCCTCGAAATCTTTGTCGAAGAATGTTCATTCCCGCCTCCTAGATACTTAGATATACGCCTTGCAATCTTCGCATAGTCCTTAATGAAGCGTCTATAGTATCCAGGGCTTTTGGGGTCCAGGGTTTTTGGGATCCGAAAATTTAAAATAACCCTGACCTTATCAGGGTGGGTCGTAATCCCATTTGAGGTGGCTGTGAAACCCAGAAACGCAAGTGCAGTCTTAAAAAATTTTGATTTTTCGGGCGAATCCAGCGGCATTATTAAGGACCATTGGAAGTCGTCAAAATGCATATACACGGTTTTGCATCTGTCGGACTCTGCCATCTTAATCTGATGGAAACCAGACCTCAAGTCAAGTGTGGAAAAATATTTGGACTTCCCCAAGTTAGATAAAATCACCTCTATGTCCGACATGGGATATTTATCGGGTATGGTATTGCCGTTCAGCTTCCTAAAATCTATAACGAGACAATAATTGGGATTACCGTGTTCGTCCGCACCTTTTATCCCGACAACATGTATTGGCGAATTATACGCGGAGGAAGACTTCTGAATTATACCATCCCTATGTAAAGACTCCATTTCAGAGTTAACAAACTCAGTTACCGAGGCTGGGTATGGGTATGATCTCGAATACTTCAACACTTGTGTTATAGGGCAACGCCCTATCAGTGTTAGCGAAAGCTTTTACGTTCCTGTTCAACATATGTTCAAATTCATTTCTGACATGTTCTGGAATTGTCTGTAAGTCTAATGTTAATAAATTGATAAAAATTGTTAATGTTAATAATCTCTAGAAATTGGACTTCCCTTCCTATATTTAATGCTGTAATTTTTCATATCGATCATACACTCAATTTCTTTTAAAAATATATAGCCAACTATACTGTCGAATCTTGCCAAGGGGGTAATAAGAAAAGAGTTGTGACATGGCCAAAGATTACCATTTTACACTCATACTCGATTAAATTAGATCCGTTTACGGAGTTAACTGAAAAAGAATGTTGAAGGGGAATAATCCCCGACCAAAAATCAAATGGTCGAATAAAATTCCTAGAGCTGCCTGTATCTATTAAAGTTTTCAACTCCTTGCCTTTTATTATCTTCTTAACAAAGGACAAGAGTGTCTTTAATCTAAATAAAATCTTCCTCATTTTACCCCGGAAACCCAATACTAACTATTTCTTTGTCATTGTCACATGACTCTGGCATGAAGCTCACTCGTTGAGACTTTTGCATGGTTAAAATTCTACTCGACACGGTATCTGGGTGTGTTCTTTTGAACCCCTGGTCTGTATTCATTAGTAGTCGTTGAGACTGACTGGTAGCGGGTGTTGGCCGTCTAAACATGGATGAATCTGGATCAACATCCATTGGAGGTGCATGTTATGGGAAATTTTTCGTTCTGGTCGGCTTCTGTAACATGGGTGCGTCGCAACGGGCGGATTCGGAACGCGATTGGTCCTAACTGTGTTTCCCGCTGCGTACGTGGAAGCGAACTCGATACTTTTGTGATTCGTCTCAAGTTCTTTTGCCGTTGCCAGTGCCTTTGGTAAATCGCTTGACCTGCCGAGAATAAAATATCAGAAATAGGACGACGAAGTCCCGAAATGAAAACACGCAACGCGTTCTCCCTAGTTATGTTGTTGACGACCGCTATAATTTCGTCTTTACCCGTGTATGTCATCTTCACTTTATTAATAACACTGTAAGTAAAATTTGAAGTTTTGAAATGACACACAAAAAGACCGAGACACCCCAACTAATTTTTGAGTCATAGAATCCAGTGGTATACTCCGTTTGAAAAAATTAGCTCAAAATAACCAGATATTTCAATTTTAAATTTGTAGTAGATTTAAGGTGATTTTTGATTTCATTTGAGGGAAAAACCTGCAAAAGCTCTTGTTAAATCAATTTATATATTTTTTTCGATAGAAAGTAACCGTTGAAATAATAGACATCTATTTGGAAGCAGAATTAGTTTACCTCTTACAATTTGGGGCCATAATAATTATAGTAATTTTGGGATTCGGGATTTTGGGATTGGCATCCCTATTACAAACAGATGCTACAACATATATATCAAAGTGTTCACTCTGATAGATTAGATAGTCCCTACCCGCTGCTATAGATGTTAACACATCAAAAATATAAGCATTTTATTGACCATTTTGAAAAAGTAGAAAAATGAGTGACGACAAATGCAGAACACATTGCGAAAAATTAAATATATTTTGTTTTGTGTGTGGAAAATTTACACCGAAAAATCATCGACGACGACATTTGATTGAAGATGCCCTCGAAGCTTACAATCTGAATTTTGTGGTTACCCCCGCTGAAGAAATGCGAAATGTTGATCATGCACCTGAATTTACGTGCATCACATGTTTTAGTGCATTAAACAAATGGTGGAAATTACGGCGATATTCGATGCCATTTGGACTTCCAATGATATGGACCGATCCAGGGGAACATGATACCGAAAATTGCTACTCGTGCAAGAACGATGTAAATGGTCTCAATCGAAACAGTAAGTTCACTTAGATAGACTATATATGGAATACACAATAATTTATTCTTATAGAACGATCCGGTTTTATATACAAAGGTGTGCCAGTTCCACACAGTGATGAATTGCCTGTCCCAGTACATCCATCGACATACCAATATGATACTGCGTCCTATGAAGTACAATCACAAACTTCAGCAACATCATTACATCATGCTGATTCTGATTACCTTCAGCCAGTTATACAATATCCATCATTAATTTCGCAGGAACATTTAGATAGAATCGTTCGAAATCTGAAGCTATCTCAAAATAATGCAATGACTTTGGCTTCGGAACTAAGAAGCGTCAACGTGCTGGCACCAGGTGTAAAAGTTACATCTTACAAATACCGGCAAGAACCATATATGCCTTATTTAATGCTTTCCGAGGACGCAGCTTATGCATAAAAAAATAAAAAAAATAAATGGTTTCCCATTACATCCCTAGAAGCAATCGGGGAGAGCTTTTCACAACCAGTGAGCTGTGCGCTTTCTAGTTTTATACTCACTGATTGGGATTACACCGGTTCCGAACGGTATTTTTGAGAAGCATTTTCATGGCTAAATACTCGATAGTGTCGCCGTCACTATGCGAGGTGACCGCCGTCGAAAGAAATTTTAAGGTGGTCAGAGCAGAGATCGAACCCAGGATCTCAAGTACAAGAGGCGCGCACACTATCCATTGCACCACCGACGGCCACAAGCTTATGCAAATTGTCAAGATATTCCCGGTTTAATGAATGAAATGGGAATCTGCAACTATAATCCATCTTTATGGCGTCTTTTCATAGACTCTTCAACCAGAAGCTTAAAAGCTGTCTTGCTATTTGAAAACAGCAGCGTTAAACCAATGCCATTGATGTATGCTCTTGGAATGCATGAGTCGTATGATACCATGAAATTAATTCTGGAACTCATCAGTTATGACGAACACAATTGGCGCGTAAATTGTGATTTTAAGGTTCTTTCACTATTAGCTGGAATGCAAACTGGCTATACAAAGCACATGTCCATCTTTTGTAAATGGGACAGCCGTGCAAAATGCAACCAGTACGAAAAGCGAGATTGGCCAAAACGCGATTCGCAAGTTGTTGATCCACCTTCAGAAATAATGCTTCCGGATCTTCATATCAAGCTGGGAGTTGTAAAGAATTTTTTAAAGCGTTTGGTTCGCATTACCATACTTGATAAACAACGCTTTGCCAAAAGTATCAATTGAAAAATTAAAAGAAGGTAATTTTATGTAACTAAAAGTGTGTGACTGCAATATATTTTATATCAATTTTTTTTAACAGGTGTAGTTAACGGTCCAGATATACGGAAACTTTTAAGGGATGCGAGTTTTTCTGAAATGTTGGATGAAACTGAACTAAACGCATGGAACTCCATTCGTGCGGTAATTGAAAGCGTTCTTTGCAAAAATCGCTCACCAGAGTACCGTGATTATATTAGCAACATGATGAAGTCTTTCGACAAACTTGGCATTAATATGTCAAAGAGTAAAAATTTAATAAATCCAAAAAAAATTATAAAATCATCAAAATAAGAGCAAATATAGTTCCATGTCCGCTTGAAAATGGACGTTCATTATTGCTATATATAAATTTTGACAAATAAATAATAAACAAATTGATTTTAAACCAGTTTTTAAAGTTTTTTCATTCAAATAAAATCAAAAATCGCCTTAAATCTACTACAAATTTAAAATCGAAATATTTCGTGATTTCGAGCTAACTATTCGAAACGGGGTACACCACTGGATTCTACGATCCAAAATTATGTTGACGTGTCTCGGCGTTTGGTTGTGTCATTTTCACCTATTGACAGTGTTATTCGGACATCGGACCACGAACTAATACATATTTTAATAAGAGTCGATAAAAATGTTACGATGTGCATTAACCAAATGAATATTTTCACTTATTTGAAAAAGGAATTCTATAGTGAGATGAGAACAATAATGGGATAAGACGCAAGTAAAAATATGGATGAAAATGTGATGAAATTAGACAAATGTTTTGGCCAAACAGTTAAAAAGCTTACCCGGAAAATCACAATAAAAGACCAATACTTAAGTAATATTGGTAGGTGGCAGGGTTCGTCTTTCGTGGGTAATGAGTTACCCTGGGATACCCATTACATACAGGGTATGGGGAAAATAATGGGTAGCTATCCACAAAAATGAGGAATTACCCATCACGATTCCACATTACCCTCAGGGCAATGGGGAAAATAAGGGGTAGCTACCAACGAAAATGAGGAATTACCCATCACGATTACCCATTACCCTCAGGGCAATGGGGGAAAATAATGGGTAGCTACCCACGACGATGGGGTAACCCATCCCCATTTTAGATCGAAAATAACAAAAAAATTAGGAAAAATCTCTATATCTCGGAAACGGAGCGTCCAATCGAAAAAATAACCATTCATAAAGTGGAAATTATTTCGAAAAATCGACAACAAAAGAAAATCGGTGAAATAAAAAAAGTGGCTATAACTCGAAAACGGTGCGTCCAATCGGAAAAATAATAAAATTTGTACCTGCTTAAGAGGCTTTAACCAATGGGTGTCTCCAATATGGCATCACTTTTTTTCGAGTTATAGCCACTTTTTTATGGAGAAAATTTACTGAAACCAAGAATAAGTACAATGTTGCAATCAGTGGTGCCAGATGTGACGATTTATCGTAATTTTTACGATTTTTAGGGTCAAAAACAGAAAAATACGATTTCAGCTCCTACAAGTTTTGAGATTCTTAGGTTGTTGGTACCCTGAACCGATTACTTTCGTTTAATTTAAACTTCAGTTTTAACTCATTAACAGCTATTGGATAAAAACTACCCCAGTAAGAATTATCGAGAACTGATTTTTGTAGACGAACTGAGTAATCGTATAACTATTAAAAATGTCTATACAGACAACACTATGTCAATATAAATTCCCTTAATATTGTATGTGTGAAATGTCGTCGAAATCAACTCTGTTCGTTGATTGTTTGGTCAATAGTTGAAGAGATTCTAGAGTAAAGTTTAACCAAAAATGTTTATTTCCGACATATATTCACAGAATCATACTTCTTATTGAAAGACAAAATGCAATTACTATTTTTTTAAAAATAATATTATTAAGTGTGTTTTTTTATTTCTGCCTAAAAATAGTGGTTAGTTTAGCAGGGAATAAAAAACAGCCCTATTATATATTATTATTATAATATTTTTTATATAAGGTAAAATTGTATGCATTTTAAACGTGCACTCCGTTAACATAGGATAGTCTCACTTAAAAACAGAAAGAATATGTCACATTATGATAATTAACCAAAACGCCACCAAAAATGTATTAATGTCATTGAAAAGAGGGACTTTTGTAATAACAACAAAACCAGAAGGGTCGATTGAAGTTAACGGTATCTGCGCTATTATTTTCATAAACAATTGTCAAAACAAGTGATTCAGTGTTAACTTAGATTAGCCTGACATCATTATTATTAATTAAAATTGGAATTTTCAGTCATCTTGTTAGCAAGTTTAATTTATTTTAGGAATTTACATTGTTCTACAGTATTTAATAGGTAGTACGCCCTCCTTTGTTTAAAATAAAGTCATAAATTCTGGTTTGCATAGAATTGTAAAGAGATTCAAGATAATTCAACGAAATTTCGGCCCAGGCTCTATTTATCGCGCCACTTAGCTCATCTCTATTTTAAAACTGACTTCCTCCTTCATAAATTTGGCATATTATGTCGTACCGAAACATTTTCGAAAATATTTATGTTCGGTGAATATGACGGCCAGGGTAATATTTCAAAATCCGAGGCCTGAACCCAAATCTTAACAAGGCGTGGTATGTGGATATCAGCATTATTATGCTGAAAAACAAATGAAATGGATATGTCACCCAAAACCATTACTCCTGCCTCTCTGCTATGGCGGCGACTTAGAAATTGTTCCTCCCCAGTCTGCAAAGTTTTTCTCGAACTTTTTCGACATTAGTCTTTCTTCATACGAGATCAAGTCTATTATTTTTAATATTTTGGATTATAATACCAAATCGAAAAAAATGGTCTATATCGACGTTTTATCAAGTTTATTTTTTTTAAATTTTACTGCATATTTTATCTCAAAAAAGGTGCAAAAACATTACTTTATATAGATCTTGGAACAATTAACATTTTAATCGCTTAGAAGTAAAAATTTCTCTTTTAAAAAAATAAGAATTTGAACACCATATACATTGCAAGAAAAATAATTTAAAATGGACCGTAGAGCAACCAACCAAACGAAAAGTAGAAAATATTTTCAAAACTGTGCACATAGTACTAATGAAACAAAATTAAGAATTTACAAACTGTGGATGATCATCATTGTGATGGGTTTATCATATTACTGTGAACTTATATTAAATTAGCAATGGTGAAATCAACTCTGTTTCCAATGATCTTGACAAATTTGCTAACTATTTTAAAGATATACCCACCCAAAGAAGTGCACTAACGCGTATACCAAAGATACAATGGGACAACTAATTTACAAATAAAATTACATATTACGAACTGGACAAATCATTAGTTGTTGTAATAAATATAGAACCCACGAATTATTACTTATTATAAATGTTGATGGTTGACCAATTACTGCATACACTAATGTAGAATTAAGTTCTGAGCCTTAATTTTTGAAGCCACCGCCAAATCATACGTGAGAAATCCCATATTTAATTCCTGCGAAATTTTCCTTGCCATAAGAAGTACGTGTATAAGAAATTCAGAAAATTTCATGAACCGAAAATTTGCTTGGTATGTACTCAGCTCTTGCAAAAATTTCATCTGAATAATAAATATAGACTCTTTGTTTGATAATTGTTTTTGACCGGAATTCTGAAATGCAGGAATTTTGAATGTAACACCACATGAGTTAATATTAAAATGGAGTACGAAGAAGAATTATTAGATACACCCGAGATTGGTGGTAACTCCCCGCAATAAGAGTTTTCGCTCAGAGATAACGACAAAAGTTCTTAGGAAACTTTTGCAAGAATTTGGGGCTTTAGGTATTCTAGGGCATCCTGGTTACAATTGTTGAAATAAATGCTTTCAAAAGAAGTTAGCAAATAAGCCAGAATAAACGGAATGACCTCAATACTACTTAGGATTAAATAGCTTTCGAAAAACTACCGATATACATATGTATATGTGACCCGCTCCACGAAAAGGGACCTCCGCGCCGAAAAGAAGTTATTGAGAAAAACGCGTTTAAAAAAAGCGCTTCGTTTTTCCGTGTTTTGCGCATGGTTATGCAACTCTTCCTTCAACCTGATCAGACAAAGGTGAAAAGCAGCAAAATACAGAAGAACCACCAAAAAAGCGTGTTAGGAGTAAAAAAAGAGTAAAATTTTGATATTTTTGTAATTTTGAACCTTTGATATTGAACTTTTTTTAAATTTCAAATATTATATATCGAGAGCTTATCTTCAATACCAGCTATACGCAAAAACACAATTTTTCAGGAGAAGGAAAAAACAGTTTATTTTCCGAACACTCGAAGATTGAATCTTTAAATAATTTTTGTATGCAGTACCCACTAATAATATTTAACAAAAATACTAGAAGAAAATTTACTTCAAGCTTCGAGAGTTCGGAAAATAAACTGTTTTTTCCTTCTCCTGAAAAATTGTGTTTTTGGGTATAGCTGGTATTGAATATAAGCTCTCGATATATAATCTGTTTATATCACATTTTTCAATTTTTTCATTAATTATGTTCATCTCTACAGGTGATTTGTAAAAAAACTAAAAGACATAGAAACTTGCGGTTTGCGGCATTTGAAAGAGCGTTCTATAAGAATCACCCAAAAAGTAAAAATATTTTTTTCGGCGCAGAGGCCCCCCTTCGTGGAGCAGGTCACATATAGTAAACAAAGATCCCGTTGTCTCCATGCATGTATTCTGTTTAGAGGTAACGAAGGGTCTATCAATTGCTGGGTTAAGCAGCTGTAACGAATGTTGCTCAATTATAAACCTTAAACGGCATGCACATTTGTTATAGCCTCACCCATGGTACAATATTAAGAACAGCTGTTTTAAGTTTTTCCATGAGGTTCTTCGCTTCGGCTGTCACACTGATATGTATTTTGTTTTTCTACTCTTTTGCATTCTTGTGTTGTTGGTATGTATTTGTGTAGAGTTTGACAGCTGAAGCGAATAGAACAAAAACAAAAAGCCTGTTGCTGCTGCCTACAACAACAACAACACGCGCTGCTATTACCATGAAGATATTATTGTACCATGGCCTCACCCATAGGGATGGGGGTATATATCATTTAATACGTAAAAAAATGTAACACACAGAAGGAGTCATATTAGACCCTTAGTATCTTTGGGCGAAATTCGTTTTAGGACTTTTTAAGACGTTTGAGCCATGTCCGTCCGTCTGTCTGGCTGGTCAACACGATAACTGCCGTAAATCTTTACAGATCACAATGAAATTTTGTCAGTGCCTATTATTTGCCAATATTGAGTTTGGGATTGAAAATAGGCGTTGTGACCACGCCCCTTCTGGTACCTCCCATACAAATCGACACATTTAGCACAAAATCATATTTCTTTCAAACCTTTCTTCTGGTAGATGTGATTAGCTTCACCTCACACACCGGTTAACAATCTGTAAATGCCTAGTTAACTGGAGGAAATGGGCGAGATTGTCACGCCCATTCTGGTACCTCCCATACAAAACAGGGTGTCAATCCGATTAATTGCGTGAAACAATTCCGACCTTAATGAAATTATGTATAAGGCTTCACGTTATCAACCGCCAATCACCGATTAAAACAAGGGTAATTTTGCCATGCCCATTGTGGTACCTCCCATACAAAAGTTGTTTGGCCGTCTGGTTGTTCGGCACGAGAAGTCCCGCAAAACCGAACCAATCTTTATAAAAGTTTCTACTAGTCAATATTTAGTGAAATAAAACTCTCCTATAGAAAATGAACTTTCTTGCCACGCCCATTCTGGTACCTCCCATATAAAAGTTGGGCGGATGACCGGTTGATCAAGACGATAACTATCGTAAACTACAACCGATCTTAATAAAATTCGGTACTAGGCAATATTTTGCTAAACTCTTCTGTTTAATTTATAACTGACTATTGTGCTACGCCCAGTTTCGTACCTCCCATACAAAAGTTGGGCGTATTTGCAGTTTACCGACTCGATATCTCCAATATATCATAAACGATCTTAATAAAATTTGGTACTGATCAAAATTTTGGCAACAACTTGCTATACCCATTTTAGTACCTCGCATATAAATATTCGGAGGAAAACTAACTAATTTGGGCATTCAATAATAGTTAGCGCTATGTCAATCTGCAATGTGAATATTGTCACTTTTAAGTATGGGCGTTGTCACCCATGCAATGGATGACTTAGGGTGAGGGTATGATTAAGTCGATTCACCCGACTGAAACTTATGTACTGGTTTTGAAATTAGATTTCAATTTTATTGTAATAAATTTTAAGTGAGGATAGATATAAGCATTTTTGTAGCAGATAGTATCAGAAATAATACAACAGATTGTGCCACCCAACTTCGTGACTGACATATGAAGGTTTTTATAAATTTTTTTTAAGACGAAACAAAAATATGTGCCACACAAGAACATCAAATATTTTCCAAACAAAAAAATTAAATATCAAAAAATAAACAATCAAATCGATAGAAAATAGTAAAAAGGCTGAAATATGAAACGAGAAGGTAAGATAACAATAAAATATAAGACCATTATCTATTTATAATTTAATCTTTTTCGGAAAATGGAATGATTGACCGAATGAAGTTGACCGAAAAGATACTGGTGGCTACAATATAAATAAAGGAATGGACGAAATTATGACTACCTCAACTAACACATTCTCGAATTGAGTACTGCGAGTCGCTTGCATTAGAATTAAATTGTGGTTCGGCGTTAGCGAGTCGGCATATGCTTTCTAACTAGACAGCTAATATAAGATTCATGATTTTTTGATAGAAAAAGGATGTAACAACAGCCCCAGATTTCATTCGCCATAATTGGTGCAAGGTTATGTAAGAGATTTACGGCAAATGAACTGAAATGTCTGATATTTAAAATGTAATTCATTAATTGCAATTTTCATTTGTTTCTTTATTGCCATAGATGCTTAGAGATCAAGGTTTAAAAGTTTGTAAGACTACGAATATGACAAAGCTTCGATGAAGCAGATACAAACTGATTCAAACCGAATAAAACAATTTAACAATTACTATAACCAAAAACTAAATTATTTAACTCAATATGGAATTGTTTCAAATGTCGCTGAAGAGAAGCAGAACAACAAGTGTGAATCAAAATAAACGAAAGATACTGAAAATCTAATTACACGCACTAGTCCTATTAAAAAAACAAAGCGAGCGGATTTAAAAGAGGAAACAATTCTAAAGGAAAAAAAATTTTAAGAAAATGTTTTATGTTTTTTTATATTTGCTCTTATATGTTTTGCAGTGTCTTTTGTCCCGCTAATTCACCGTATTTTAACGATGTTCATTCTTTAGGTTTTTGATTATATATAGGGTCCGCCAAATAACTTTTTTTTTTTTAAATGCTATAAAAAAAAAACTACTGAATATTTTCTCAAATTTCTTCTTTTATTTGAAAGTACAATCCTTCCGGTTAATAAAACATCGAGTGTAGCTTTGGCTGTGTGGCACGTTGCGCCGTCCTGTTGAAACCAAATGTTGCCAATATCCTCCTCTTCAATTTTTGTGAACAAAAATTCATTCAACATGGCCCGATAACGATCGCCATTGACTGGAACGGCCACTCCTTGCTCATTTTCGAAGAAAAATGGCCCAATTATGCCTCTGGACCAAAATCCGCACCAAACAGTGACTCGTTTTGGGTGCATCCGCTTTTCAATGTATGCGTGCGGGTTTTCTGTGCCCCAAATGTGACAATTTTGCTTGTTTACATACCCGCCAAGATCAAAATGAGCTTCATCTGAAAATATGATTTTTTTTTTGGCAAAATCGGCATCTTCTGTAAGTCGATCGCAGGCCCATTTTTTCCCATATTTCCCAGCGTTGTTCAAGCATATACACAACCATATTCGTTCAGCGGAAGGATAAAACTAATTATCTGTCAAATCAGACATGAGCTAAGTGTTACCATTCACGAAATAAGCACTAGTTGAAAAAAAAGTTAGATGGCGGACCCTTTACTTCGATCTTTTAAAATATTATCAGGTTCAAGAAAGGTAAAAGTTAGGTTAAAAGAAAATAGTGAATAGTTATTATCGAAATACAGTAGCACCTCGTTAATCCGGATATTTGATTGCAGACCCCAATCCGGTTTACCGAAAATCCGGATTAATGGATACTTTCCAGTTTCAGCTATATTGATACTACAAATTAGTGTTTTTTCAAACGATTTATTTTTTGAACGAAAAAAAAAACATTTGTAGCTTTATTTTTAGAATTAATAAAGAAAAAACATTCATGCACATAAAAAAACAAAATAAAAAATAAAAAATATAACACAAAATAAACTTAGTTCTTTGATACTCGTAATAAGGCTGATTAATAGATTGTCATTATAATTATGAGCAAAACTTCCTCAATAGTATGGCAAAAATAAATTAAAGTCTTCTTTGCCTGGTGCAATTGAGAAACAATTTCCAATATACTATATCCGAAAACTGTCATTAAAAATCGTCTATTGTCTTTTATTATTCGTTGAAGATTTATCAAAGCGGTTCTAAATAGCTGATTACCATGAGGACACGCTTAAGTCTTTACATTTTAATATGACAAAATTACTATATCGAGGCTCCTAATGGTCCAAATAACACTGAGCGAAATAATTTGAATTTTAAGGAATTAGACTCAAACACATCTCACTTGAAACAAATCTCTCAAAAAAATGTTTCGTATAGTCACACCACACCATACAATCCATTTCATAACGCTTTCTTTTCTAGGGGGAAATACAGAAAAATAGCAGCTGTATGTTAACAGATCTTCCGAGAAAATCACAACCCCTTACATAAAGGAGTATCCTGTTTCGAAACTACATATAAGTACAGGGTGTCTGGTAGTAGATTTATATTTTCAAACTTAAATAAAAATCATAATAATTGACACAAAGTTTTATTAAGAGCATTGAACGATAGAATGGAAATGCGGATTTTATTTTCTAAAAAGTATGTCATCCAGATCTCTTCGGTCGAGTTGAACACACTGTTCAAAACGGAGCCTTGTGTTCTGCGCCACACGCTGCAGTAAACTTGGTTCAATTGAGCTGATTTCTCGCCGAATATTTTCCTTTAAAGCCACAAGAGATTGGGGATTATCATTAGAAACCCTCTCTTTGAGGTAGCCCCATAAAAAAAATCCATGGGAGTTAGATCGGGCGACCTCGGTGGCCATGGGGTGTCCCCAAAGCGACTGATCAGTTTTTGGAGGAAATTTTCCCGAAGCAAATTCATCGAAGGCAAAAAGAATTCCGTAATCATGCGTCGATAATTTTCACCGTTGACATTCGTCGCCTGGCCTCGCGAATTTACGAAACAAAAATTGTCCAAGTATCTCATGGGTGGATAAAACACACCAAACAGTTATCCTGGGGCAATGCAATGGTCTTTAATGTTTCAATCGTGAGTTGCGGGTTCTTGGAGACCAGTAACGGCAGTTTTGCTTGTTGACGTGGCCGTTTAAGTGAAAATGAGCCTCGTCGCTCCAAAAATGGTATTTACAGTTCGGAAACACTCCAACATCGTTTCACAAAAATTTTTGCGTAAATCAAAGTCTCTTTCTTTCAGTTCTTGAACGATTTGAATTTTAAAAGGATGGAACTTCAGATCCTTTTTTAAAATTTCATGAATAATCGCTCTTGGAAGTCCCAGTGAGGCTGCTCTTTTCCGTATTGAAAGTCACAGATTTTCACATAAACTGCTTTCAACCAGTTTAATATTTTCGGGAGTCCTTGAAGATCGACTGGGCCCTGGTCGTGGGACATTCATAGCCGAAGCAGTTGCGCGGAATCTCTGCACCCACGAACGAATTAAATTTACACTCGGTCCATCACTTATTCGCCGAATACCGAACTTTGAACAAAATTGTCGACGAGCAATTACGTAAGAGTCATTACTCTTAAAAAATGTCTCCACAGCGAACGCACGATCCTCACTCGACCGCTGCGACATCGTGACTGACAAATCCGCACAATCGATAATTCCAACGGCGCCACCCACCATCCGTACCGTTTATTACTTTTTGAAATATTCGTATTTAAAAATATAAATTTGCCACCAGACATCCTGTAATATAACAAAAAGATTGGAATTAAAAGGACTGCCAAAATAAAACTTGAGTATCCCTTCACATATACGCGCTCTGTCATATCTTAAATAAATTATGGTGCATTTCAATGTATATTATTTTATTGTTCTCGATTTATTCGATTAATCAGTATAAATTACTCGATTAATTTATTACTCGAAATCAATAGTTTTAAAATACTCGAGCAAATGTTTGCCATAAATTGCTCGCTTAATCGAACAACGGTTAACCGATTGGATACCCTAATTGCAACCCTACATAACATAGGTTTTTTACACACTTTATGTGCAGTTTCTTAAAGATTGTTGTTATTTGCAGTATTATAAACCTTAGCATTCTTAAAATTTGTTGATCTATTGAAATAGAACCAACTTTTCCAATCTTTTCATTGTGTACAGTTCACTCAAGCTAACTTTTTCTAATATATTATTTTTTATTTTGGTTGGGCAACTCTATAAACCACAAATGTCAGTGATAGCTTTCGTAAGCGAACGCAAGTCCGAAGTGATGTGATGTTTTTTGGCTTTGGCGTTCGCGTTAGCATTTGCGTTTACGTTCAGGACTTATAGAATACTACCCTAAATGTTATTATTTTTTTACAGGAAAATGACGTAGAAAAAATAATATCATGGGCCCCAACAAATTTGTTAGATGCGTATGAACCAAATTTGTTTCCGAGCCTCTTCATTGTGTGGCGTCAACGATAAGAGTTTATGAGCCTGAAATCTTATTATTTTATGATTCATATTTCGTTTCGCTTGTTTTGACCTCATTTGTCGTATAGCCAGCCTTAGACGTTTGCAAACTGATTTTTTTGTTGAATAATACATAACTAAAAATTAACATTAATTTTGGTCTAAATTTTTGTTCACGATATTAGTTATAGTTTCAAAATGGCGAAGGGTAACGTTAGTGTACAAACAATAAGGATTACGTTCAAGGGTTAAACCTGACAGGTCACTCACTGTTCAGCTTCACGTATTTACACTTATCATAGCCTGCTACAACAATATTCTAGGATTTTCGGGGTTAACAATTTCCAAAATTGACTTAAAATAATACAATCCAATATGACGTTGATCATGTCTACAAGTGATGCCACTTTTTTCAGTTTCAAAGAGCAAAATCGCGAAATAAAGTGTGTTTTCCCCTTAAAACTCCAAATAAACTGCATTTATTGCGTACCCACTGCAATCATTTCTACCTAGTGTATTCAAAAAACCGGGTTTCCAAAACTTTCGGTTTTCGGTTTATTCGAATATTCCGATTTTGGCAAAACCGGTTTCCGGTTAAACCGAGGTGTAGAAACCGGTTGATAATAGGTTTCGGTTTTTACGACAAAATGAGTACATAGCCATGAAAAAGCTTGTCAAAATACCATTCGGAACCGGTGTAAAACTGCAGGAACAAATCAGAGTGTGTGGGATGTAATGGGAAACCAAAGGGTGGGCCGCGTAAAATTTGGTATTTAATTTCGCTTTAAAAAAACACTAATAGACATTTTTTGGAAATTATGATTATATTGATAACGCCCATAACTGATGTATGTATATTAGACCGACTCACAACTTATGCCAGACGTGAGGATATTCAGCCGAAGTACGCGGCTTTCCAGGAACTCCCATCCGTTTTTTTATTGAGTAGCCGGTTGACCGCACTACACACTATAGAGAAAATTCGTTCTTCAGCCTTACAGTCCGTATGTGGATTAAACTTCCGGCTAGTGTATTTCCCAACAATTGTGACATACAAGGCAAATGTCATCAGACACTACTCCCTCTTTCCACCCTCCACTACCACAATTTTTCCTTCACCAACACAAGGGACTGCATTTATAGGGGGCATTCCCTTAGTCTTGGTTTGATAAAAAAAAATCTATACAACAACGATGTCCTTGTCAAAAGAAACTATTTGATACCCATTTTCGATTGCTGTGACATCTATTTCGTGTTTTAAGACCTCAATGGACTCGGGGTTGTTTGCATAACACTCATGGAGCTGCGAGGCTGCCGAGTTTCAGCTGATTATGCTGTTTCGAACACAGTGCATAAAATATCGATAGGCAGATCGGCTGTGTGGCACGTAGCGCAGTCCTGTTGAAACCACACGTTGTCCACGTTATCCTCTTCAACTTTTGAGAACAAACAATCGCTGAGCATGGCACGGTATTGACGGTAACGGCGGCTCCTTTTTCATTTTCGAAGAAAAATGGATCTGATACCACAATGTCAAAAACTGCACCAAATAGTCACTCGTTGTGGATGCATTGCCTTTTCTTCGACAACGTGTGGGGTTTTCGAGCCGTAAATGCAACAATTTTATTCGTGACGTAGCCCACGAGATGAAAATTAACTATATCGGAAAATACGAGTTTTCGACAAAAATGCCAAGCGATTCGTAGCCCCCGAGATAAAAATTAACGTTATCGGAAAATTCGATTTTTCGACAAAAATGCCAAGCGATCTTCAGTGCATTCAGCGCAGCAAAAACGCATCGGATGGTCACGAGGCTTCAGTTTTTGGACTAATTGGACTTTCTAAACCTTCAGCTAAAGCGGCAATATTTTCCACTAAACTCACTGGGCAAGCACGTACAAGAGTTCTTTTGTGCAATAACGACTCGGATTGACAAACCCGCTACAAAAATTGATCCAAAATCTGCTTGATGGCACCCTATTTCTTTCGAGTTTATTTAGAAGATTTCTTACAGTTTAAGTTGAAGACTCAGAACTTGGGAAGAAAGAGCCTAATATTTGCCAATTTTCTTCAAACGTAAAGCAAATCATTTCGTAAACTTCTAACCTTTAACTAATAATCTGTCACTACCTGTGTTGTCATTTGTTCCGGAACTTATGTCTAAACCCGAGTTGGCAGATATGACTTCTATTGCGTTGGACAGCTTATATCAGCAAAATACACTATGTAACATTTACGGGGTCATTGTCTGGGGGGTGAGAAATTCCAAGTCAGGGTGAAGGTACTAGGTCAGTATAGTAAAACCCCCAAAGGGTGTGGCGTTCTCAGGCCAAACTTTTTTTATGACCTTTAATATGTTTTCCTTATCTTGATGTTTGTTCATTTTGTTTTAAATTTTGTTTTAGTTTTAAAGTTTAAAATTTTGGCAAACAAATTGAGAAAAATTAAGCATTGCATTTCCTTTAACCTATTCATATACTGGTTCTCTACATAATCAACAATTTTGCAGTTATAAATAAATTTATGAAGAAAATAAATGATTTTTTGACAAAAAAATTTAAATTTTTTTTAAATCATAAAAAATCCAAAACGGAAAAGTGTCAAGTCTTATTACTTTCACGCAGTCACATAAACTATTATGATCAAAATTAAACATAGATCATGAAAATCGATGGAAGCATTTCGCTTTTATTCACAATTAAGTGAATGTATCTCATTTTGACAAGAATATTGATATTTGTTTCAATGAATATGGATAAACGTACTGAATGAATTTCGAAAAGATTGTGATTTTTATGGTTGTCAGATTTAAAAAAAAATTACAGCAGACAGTTGTCCGAGGCCTTCGGCCTTACCTTAGCAGGGCCAGTCCGTGGCCGAAGGCCTCGGACAACTGTCTGCTGTAATTTTTATATTTACATTTGATTCAAGTCCGTTTAAAAAAAAAATATTATGTTCAATTTTTTTAAACTTAATTTAATTTATGTATTTTAATTAATATTTTTATTGAAATAAGTTCTGCGAATGTTGAGAGGGCCGCCCTAATATTAAAAAAGGTTTACCTTATCGAGTCTTCGCATTAGCATTCGAGCGTTGTGTGAAAGCTTTACGCTTTACAATTCAAAATTAATGTTACAAGAACTTTATTGAAGCTTTCGCAAAAAAGCTTTATTACGTTAGCTTACTGTTTGTTTCACTTTCTACTAGATACATGTTGCCAAGCAATATTAGCTTGCTGTTCGTTTCACTTTTTACTAGATACATGTTCCTAAGCAATGTTGAGCAACCAAAAACACTCAACCAAACACCACACATATGTTTGAGTGTATGTGTTTAAACAATTTTCATTTGAGAAATTAAAATACTAGAAATATATCAACCAATATGAACTGTATATCAAACGAAAGATAACATCTTCATTTACCTACAAAAAAAAATTTAAAAAAATTCATCTAGCCGTTTCCTCAAATTCAATGAAATAAAGATTACAACAATAAAAACCTGACATGACTCCTCATACCGTAAGGTAAGACGTATTCTACGTCAAAAGTAATAAACAAAAGTTTATTTGATTTTTATGAGTGCGGTAGCAAAGTAATAAACGCTCATAAACATGCTTGGACGCTGAATTGCTGATCTTGTACATTTATGACACCTAATCCGTTCACACTCAATTAAAGGGAAAGGGAATTTGAAATATATCCGCAAGTATTGCATTCGGCGACTTTGTGCATTATTTTATTGAAGTGTGTTTTTCCGTTGGCTACCTGTAGCGGATGATTTTTTTACAGAAATTCCATGCATGTTTAGGAGGCTGCGTGCGGGACGAAGAATTGCTGTCCTTGTTCATTTATGATAGCTACTCCGTTCGATTCAAGTAAGAAATCATGTTGGACTAATTTTATCGAATGAAATCTTCAAAAAAAAAGATTCATTTATCGCCTCTTTTCATAAATTTTCCCCGATAACTCCAGATTTCTGGCATTAAACGACTGAAAAAATAAAGTCAACATTTTTAAGATTTTTTATTTATTTTTATTTCAAAAAAACCATTTCTCTTTACTCGAGTTCAATGAATTATAACTATAAACAAGTATTGATTTTATTAATATGAAAAAAAATGAAAAATTAAGGAAAAACAAAGTTTAAAGAGGAAAAAAGTTTGTGTACATAAACATTGCCTACACCTTTTCGATGGTGATTGTTCGGGGCTAGTGTCATCCACTGCTGGCCCTACTGCACCTTCTGAAAATTCTTTATCAGCAGGATCATCCTTGTCTTGGAACACATGCTTACTCCAGCAGCAAATTTCCGCAAGTATTGCACTCGGCGACTTTTTCCCTCTATACCTCATTTCAAATGGTATAGCAACTCGATGACAGCGTTCGCCTTGTTCATCAGATTCGGTAGCCAATTGTATGCTGAAGTAGTCCAGATGATGATGTAAATAATGGATTTTCAAGGACATATGGATACCAATTCCCGAGAACGATGTTAACATCCTTGCGACAGAAACATTGTAGTTGTTAGGACGATGCTTTCCCAGCAAACATTGTATTACTTCTTTGATTGCCTTCCAAGCATCCAATTCAGCTTCAATCAAAATGTTGTCGAATGAGTCACTTTTAATTAGCTTTCGTATATCTGGACCATTTAGTACGCCTGATGGAAAAAAATGAATTTGTTAAGATGGAAAGTCATGAGAAATGAATGTGATATTATAACTTACCTTCTTTAATTTTACTTCCGCTGAGTCTCGCGTCAATTACTTTCAAACACAAGAAAACTCCATCTCTTTTGGCGAGAGTTTTGATGAAATTCTTAACAATTCCAAGTTTTTTCAAAAACTACAGTTGCTGGCGAACAGGGGTTGCAGACAAACAAATGTAAATGAACTTTGACATAAGAGAAAAACTCACTCGTGATCACCCCAGAAAAAAGATCAAATCAGCTGGGCTATAAAAACCAAATACTAACCGGAAAAATCATGATCTGTTAGCGTAAAATGAATTACAACTTTAAACATAACTCGGATCTGAGACAACTAAAATTGAATCATATAGTTGGTCAAAGCCAAAACGGAACAAAAACTAAAATTTCAATAGTTCTATAAACAGAACTTTCAAAACTTCGGCACCAGTGCGTTAGAATTGGGTAGTTCATGAACTACCTAGTTCATTTAGGGTGACCAGACACCACCCTCACCTATATAATGCACATGTTCGATATCGCGACTGTGTTCGTGATTGTTATGTCTGGGCACCTTAAATGAACGAGTTCGACAACTACTGAACGAGTTCGACCCAACTCTACAGTGCGTATAAGCAGGAAAGCAATGTGTCAGTAGTGACAATCACTTGCACACTAAAGGTATTCGGTTAGTGGCAAGTGTGACTACACACTGCTGCTGAAGATGATGCTTCTCAAACATCGAAACGGTCGTCCAGCGAAAGTAAGTTCGAATCCCACCTGCGGCAATTAAATATAGTTCACTAACCGGAAAAAGCATGATCTGTTAGCCTAAAAGAAATTACAACTTTAACAATAACTCGGATCAAAATACTTTTATTTTACCATAGAAGACCTAACAGTCTTTAGTTGATTTTTAAATTTTATCGGAAAAAATACAAATCATTGATTGATTCTTCTGAGTACATATTGTCCGAAGAAATAAAAATCACTCAAGAACACTGTGGAACACAAAAAAATAACAAAGTATATACAAAGAATACACGTGCGTTTTGAAGGTTTTATGTCTGAGATTTTTTTTAATGGGATGAAATTTTCCCCCTTTTGCACATTCTTATGATGAATCGGCATAGGGAACCATGTTATCCTTACAGTTTAAGTTTAGGTAGAGAATGTGTTATGAACAAATTTACCAGAAACATTTTGTGAAACACTGAAACACTACCGACTCATTATATTGGTCTTTTTTTGTTATTTTTGGGGAAAAGGGTAAAACACCCCTAAAACAGGGGTGTAACGGGTTAAAATGTACTACAAAAATGTTCCTCGTAAAATTCTACTATACGTTTCTTAACACACCAAAACTCAAATCTCAACTTGAATGCCAAAAATAAGTCAAAACTTAAAATCCATTTAAGGGTTAATTTCGTACTTATTCCGAGTTGACGCTAAAATGTCACACAAAAATGCATTTTAAGGGGTTGGTGTGTATTGAAAAATATCGAACAAAAGAAAGAAGAAGATATATCAGTATAAATTTGGGTATATAAGCAAGGTAATTTATTATTACCTCTTAGTAATTCTATGTCGTTATCAAACAATGTCCAACATATGTCAGCTATAAGAGAATAAATACTCTTCCCTTTATAGTGTTCTTCCATGGGTGCACAAGTTTGATATTCACCATGTTCACCGTACTCTGTTGCCAACTGATGCGCAAAATAATCCATATGTGTAGAGTTGTGTAGTTCACGAACGAACTAGTTCAATTGAACGATTCACTCTTGTGAACTAGATGAACTAGTTCACACTGTTCCGCTCTTTTGTTTCAGTAGTTCAATTATTTCAGTAGTTCTTTGTATTTCCATTGTGCAGTTATCTCCGCAATTTTCTCTCTTTGTCTCACTCAATTTGCACAAAGGTGCCTAATGTTGCAATCTTTGTGGAATGGACATATTGCCGGCTTCTACACAATAACTACAGCGCAATCACCACTTTTATTCCAAAAATTTCAGAAACGGAATAACCCAATCGTTAAGTCGATCTTCAACAGGGCGATTTGGTATAAACAAATATCACAGTACCCAAAACACTTTAAAAATCTGCAAAAATCAGATCATTTTCATGATTATTCGCTCCGATTGAACTAAAACTACAAGTTAAACTGAAATGAGCTCTTTAGTTCACAGCTCATATGAACTGTTAAGCTGAAATGATACAATGAACTAGTGAACTAAATGAATGAACTAGTTCATTCTGTTGAGCTGAACTAAAAACAGCGCTCACTCGAATGAACTTAAATTCCCAACTCTACATATGAGAATTCAAAAAATTAATTTTTGTTGACATATGAACACCAGTTTCTCAAAAGCACTTAACATGGTGTCGACCAATAGGGGAACGATTTTTGCCTAGAAAGTTGTAAATAACTTTCTTAATGCTTCTCCAGGCTTCAAATTCGTTTGGTGAGAGTATTTGATCAATTTTAGTGTTTCGCATAAGTTTTCCACAAAAAGAACAAAAAAGACCCATATATTAGAGTGGTAGAGGGTTAAAGTATTCCAAAAAAATTTTACTCCTAAATTTTTCAATAAAATTTGCTGAACACATCCCATACATGGTTTTCTATGCCGATTCTTCATAAGAATGTGCTAAAGGGGGAAAATTTCAACCCCCCTCCCCCTCCCTTAAAAAAGTCTCGGACGTAAACTTTGAATTTGTTTATGAACCGACTTCTACTTCCAAAAGTTACTTTTATCCGGAAATTGGGGTTGCTGTCCAGGTGAGAATGGGGAAGAAAAATAAATTTCTTTCTGTTTAGAATTACTCACCCAATGTTGGTTGATTAATTCTTTTACTCAGAACCAAATGATTTTGACAATCACATTACCGATTATCAAAATAAGAAATATATTAAGTTTTCCACGATCTTCGATTGAAATTCTTATTATTATTTAAACGAGCTTAAGATCATTTATAAGTATTGCTTATTTATTTCCAATATTTCGTCTCCACATTGGGCGACTTCTTCAGGGAACAATTATTATTATATATTTTAATAATTAACAATTCAAAAAACCTCAATGTCACAAATTTTTCCTTTCAAAAAGAGCGGGAAATAAGAGCTCTATGTTGTTCTGGTATTTGGCCCAAAACAGATGTTTTTCCAGGAGGACTGTAACGGTTGCCACACTCGGTAACAATGTGACGGATAATACTAAATCGCCACTGAAAATCAAACTGCAAAGTCAATCTCTAATTAACTTTCAATTAGGATTAAGTAATTAACTTAAAAACTGACCAACAGTTTGTCTCATCTGAGGGGTTAAAATTCGTTGTGAGCAAGAGAACAGTCTATGTTTGATGGTCCTCATTTAGAACGCTAGTGGCGGAGATTGTGCAGTGCTAGAGATGTTGGCATCGTAAACATAAACATAATGTTTGGGTCATTATCACGGGGGTTCTTATCTGCTTCTTAGACATACTCGTGTATACAGTTGTACATATGAATTTGCACATGTCCATACATACGTAAATTTATATTCACGTAATTATTTATGTATGTACATAAAATGGTACTTAGAAAATTTATTTTATTATCTGCTATACATATGTATATGTACATATATATATTCATACATTCATATAAACCTACATAAATTCATGTGGACCGGGTCGAAAAAGACAATTTGAATGGATTACATACAAGTCGTCGGTTTTGGCTATAATTCTCGTTCATTCTAGTTCACAAAGTGAAAAACATCAAAAAATAGCAGTGAAGGTGTCAATTCACCCCACAGTTGGATTGGATTTTTGATGGGGTTCAGGCACAACACAATGGCTCTGTCTTCGTACTGTTGCAGTAAAAAGTATCCAGTAACTATTTTTGAGAGAGTAAGATAGATTTTACTCCCCCAGTAGTAAATATCACAAAAAGTGCAGAGACAACATCCAGAAAAAACTTGCAAGAAATACGAACTTTTGTATGAAACAGCTGATTTGCAATGTAAACATTGAAAGAACCAACAACCGCAGTTTGAACACAACTTTACAAATCACCAAGATTATTTTCTTCTTTTTGATGTGTAAACATCTATACGCTGGGGGTAAAAATCTTTTTCACAATACAATCACAAATTTAGAGTAAGATGTGCGATGTAATCGTTAACCAATCGTAAAGCGTTATCAAATCGGTGTGAGCTATGTATGAGTGTATTAGTGTACTCATACGCTGCATACAATATACTCATCACCATCTAGTGTGCAATAGTAGCGACTAGAGGCTAGCGCGAGATGAATTGATTGAGTTGTGATTTGTGTGACACTAATACATTGTCATGTCATGCATGTTGTTACTACTTGGTATACATAGGAATACGACGGCAATGTTACGTTCGACTCAAGTAAATCAATCCAACGTGTTCGAACATGAATCGTTTTACTTGAGTGTTGCATGGTACATACGACCACTCATCCAAGACTGTATGGATGACGCTTTGTCGCCCACACTGAATTGATGTTATTCTAACGTTTGATTTGTGTGCGCACGATTGTAATTAAAAAAAGGGAAAATGGAGAATATTGATGTTTAAATTATCGCAATTAATTATTTTTCACTTGTTTTCTTAAAATATGTACCTTTTCTTTAAAAAATGTATTTTTACTTAACAAAAGTACTTTTTCTTAAAAATTATCTTTTCTTAAAAAACATTCCTATTCCTACATAATCAGCTTTTTATAAAAAAAAGTAAATTTTCTTAAAAAATTACCTTTTCCTTACTTAATTGTTTCTTTTTAATTTTTGAAATGAATTCCTTTTTTATGTTGCTAAAGTAAATCAACATACATAGATTGCTGGTTGTACAACACGTATCACAACACAGTTCAACCCAATCATTGGGTAGTAATAGCATCGTATGACTTGACGGTTGCGTAGCAATGACTGCTATGAGTGGGTTTACGTGTAGACATGGCATGGCTCGAACCGCTGCTTGCGTCGGCCTTACACACACAGCATAACATTTTGCACGATGAGTTAAATGAACCGAAACATGCACTTGTGCCCTGTCGTCCATTATGTTATCGTAGGCAAATGAAAACAAATAAATAAAATGAATACAAAAACATTTAATTTTAACAACTTTTAAAAAGATTTTTTGCACTTTTAATAAAAAATGTACTAAAACAAAGCAAAATAAGGAAAACCAAAAACTAAACTTGTCAAATATAAGGAAAACTAAAAACTAAAAGTTTTCTTCATCTTTGAGATTGTCATTCATACTTAACACCTGCATATAAACACCATCTAGTGTGCAATATTAGCTACTAATTTTCGAAAACCATTGCTGTAAAATAACATTACATTTCAGTAAACAGCTGATTAATAACTTGTCAACCGCAACAAATACAAAATAATAAAATATTTTACAAACCACCAAAAAAATTATAACTCAGAACATAAAACAACACAAAGTGTATCAAAGCTGAATGGAGGTAATGTTAATTCTAATAAAATTTCTATTAGATTCCAATATAAATTAAGATTATAACATATCTTCATTACGTACTGTTGCCTTACACTGGAACTGGTGCACGACAATTGGGTAACAATCTCCATCTCATGCCAATTATAATGGGTTGAGATTTTAATACAAATTTTGCAAACCCACAGTCGCAAGCTTTATCAAAATTTTTATTTGACGTTTTCCACTTGCATATGAGCAATTCTCCACAAACCCCCACAGCTAACAATTCCACTACTATAGATGCAGTTTTCCATAGATTTTTAAATACAATCGAGTCAAAAATTTATATATCTTATTTTAGTTACCATAAGCCAATATTAACTATTTGTACTTAAGGCATTTACCATAGATGGGCACTTTGCAGTACTACTAAAATTTCAGTAAAAATAATTCTTTAACTAGTAAATTTTTACTGATTACTAAAATTTTTTTCAGCAATTTTTATAAAGTGCCTACATGATTACGATGAGGTGCATTGAATTTTCAGTAATCAGTACTGCGCGATTACTGATTATTATGAATACGGCCCTATGATTTGACTGGTAATGCAAATTAAATTTCATTATCAGTAAAAATTTACTGAATTTTTTCAGTAATCAGTAAATTTACTGCTTACTGTAATTTTTAATGCAGTACATATATACTGCAGTGTGCCCATTTACTAACCAAATAAGTTAAATAAAACAAACAAAAACCAGCAAATTCCTATGTATTTACAATATTGAAAGTTTTGATACTTTTAATGGATGAATTAAAAAAATATACTAAAAGCATAAGTACTTCCAACTTCATTACTAGATGTTTACACATCTCACATTAATTTTTTTTTTTTAATAAATAGTTAAAAAGTTTATTACAGCGCATTACAACAATTTTTTTTGTCTAAAGCATAAAATTCCAATGATTATTTGTTATTTTATGTTTTTATATATCCAAATTTGGTTTGTTTACATAAAACATATGTTATTTCTTGCAAATTCTTACTGCCAAAAATGTCTCCAGTAAAAACTTATACGTTCTCTATCGTCGAACTGTCAAAATAATCTCTCTATTGTTCTCTCGTTACTGGCGTTTTGGTGTAAACAGACAAAATCCAGTAACAATTTGTTACAAATTATCAGTACGCAGTTAAACGTAATGTCAATATACACTATTCCACAAAAGTCTACAAACAATAGAAATATATGACAAAAATACAATTGCTGTTGTAAAAATCTAAAATTTATAAATTTTTTGTTTGTATATTCGTAATAACAATAAAAATTATTTGAAAATGGAAAGAAATATAATGTTGTCGTCATTTTGTACAGAAATTCCTTATTTGCGTACATTCGCATCCCACAAAAGTCTACAAACTACTTTATTTTGTAGTTTACCGTTATAACAGGATAAGCAAAATGAAATATTTTGGTGTTTTGTTATTCAATAGCGATATTCCTTTAAAAAATAAAAAAATATGTGAAATAAGTGAAGATATTCGAAAAGTTGCTGTTAAGCTAAGAAATTAAGGAAATTGGAAAAGTGTTGAATTTACCCAAAAGCACTGTGTATACTATTATTAAAAATTATAATGCAACTGGGATATACGCTAGTGCTCCCCGAACAGGTCGTCCAAAAAAGCTGGATGAACGAACTTAGCGTAAAGTAATAAGAAATATCACAGAAAATCCTAGATTGAGTGCAGTAAAAATGGCTAACGAAGTGCTAAAACCGGGTTCTGCCCTGATTTAATTTTTAAGTTTCTTTTATTTTTAGGTCAAGATGACAACCGAGGCGTTCCCGTTTTTTCTTCGATTTTTCGGGAAATTATTATTTTCAGGGTATGTAATTTATATTTAAGAACTCGATGTATGTATGTAATATTTTTTAGGAGGATGGAAGTTTCCGAAGGGCACCCTATGGGTGTGAGGGAAATAGAATAGGTAAAATTAAGTAGTATGTATTGTATACCAGTAGAATGTGTAGAAACCTTACAATAAAACCAGTTTAAAAAAAAAAAAAAGGGTTCTGCCCTGGAACTAAAAAACTTGCGAGCTACGGTAAAGCATGGAGGCGGATCAGTCATGGCCTAGGGCTGTATGTCCACAAGCGGTGTGGGTGAAATAAAGTTTATAGAAGGAATAATGAATGCTCGTATGTATTTAGACGTTTTAAAAGAATACTTTGTTCCAATCATCGAACAACTACACTTAGAAAATGGCTACATCTGTATGAACCAAACGAACCAAAGCATTCCTCTTTTTGGTTAGAGAGTGGTTGTTGTATAATGTTAGATCGAAGTTGGAGCACCCTCCCCAGTCGCCAGACCTCAATGTTATTGAATATTTATGGGCTTATTTGAAGCAACACGTGCAAAAAGAGAATCCATCGTCAGTTCAACAATTGAAGACTGTATTAAAGGACGAATGGGAAAAGGTACCGGTAGAATTTAATAATAAATTAGCACAATCCATGCCAAAGAGACTTCAAGAAGTGATAAAGTTGAAAGGAGGGCCAACCAGTTACTAAAATCCTTATAAAACAGGGTTTGTGACAACCGTTTGTAGACTTTTGTTAAACCACAAATTTATTGAAATTTAGTTTCGTTCTGTTTTAATTGCAATTAGTTATAAATTAATTTAATTTGTTGTTTTTTTCTGTTTGTTTTTTTTTGTTCTTAATTAAATATAATAAAATGAAAATGATTTAATTAAATATTAAATATAATAAAATTGAAATGAGTTTAATAGCAAAAAAAATAATATGAAACGTCGTTTGTAGACTTTCGTGGCATAGTGTATGTAACATATTGTTACGAATTTCCTTATTCGTCCTTTTTGCGTTGTTTTATTCCCAATAATAAAACAAGGTTCGTTTTAAATTACGATAATTACAACGGTTTAACTTCCTTTTATTTTACTTATATAGTACAACAGTTTACTTTATCTACACCACTTTAATAAGTCTTATATTTTACTATCAAATCGCGTTGCTTACTTTACGGGGTTTAATCACATACTGAACTCTCTACTCCAAAGACCTCCGCTATTTATACCAACTCACCATACTCAAACGAAGGTATAACTAGCGAATTCAAGAACCTTCTAGAAACTGGATGTTGTTGTTGATGCTTATCTTTGTAGAACAATCTCGAAGGGCGGAGAGTTATCTTTACTGAGGTATATTCATGCTTCTGGTTTAGCGAGCTGGTACGTTGTTACAAAGCTTACTTTCAGGCGCAGCACTAACCGCCTGTTATTTACCTATTTATACCAACTCACCATACTCAAACGAAGGTATAACTAGCGAATTCAAGAACCTTCTAGAATCTGGATGTTGTTGTTGTTGCTTATCTTTGTAGAACAATCTCGAAGGGCGGAGAGTTATCTTTACTGAGGTGAATTCATGCTACTGGTTTAGCGAGCTGGTACGTTGTTACAATGCATACTTTCAGGCGCAGCACTAACCGCCTGTTATTTACATACTGTTAGCAGAGTCATTAACGGCAAGCAAAAGCTTTTACTTATTCGTAACAATATATTTAACATGTCATACACCCTGTATCAATTTCTCACCGATGGGATAATTTAACGCAGCTCTGAGAAGAACGAACGAACGATAATCGCTAGTGCGATATTTATTGTCCTTAGAAATTCATATACAAACATTAAGTCGCTTAAATCTAATATCTATTTCTAGTATAACTAGTATTGTTCTAGAATGTATATCTTTTTATGAGGTAAAATTAAGCTGGCCAGCCCATTTGACCATTTAGTTAACAGAAAATTAATTCATCTTTTAAGTAAAACCCTGCAAAAAGGACTAAAAACAGGCAACCTTTGTGGGGATCCTAGAACTAACTTAAATTTAAATTAAAACTACTATGTACAAAATAAGAAACAAAGGTTACATTAAAGAACTTGGTCAACTTATTGAGAGGAATCGTACACCAAATCTGACATATTGTATGTCATGTACCTTCGGTGGTAAAGGATCAATTGTCCAGTACTATCAAGAATTTCGTCACCAAAGTGCAGAAGGCACATTGGCGTAAGGACGCCGTTATTAACCATAATTCTGTCGAATTCTCCGCGTTCCACGATGCATTTTCTGATCATGTCATTCTCAATTTCAGTTGCTTTGGTTAGGGAACCAATGGTCAGTCATGTCGCGAAGCAATCAACTCTCTCCAACTTGCTCCTTTCATACTCCAGTTTATTAGACGGGGTGGAGTAGTATCCCCATGCATTCTTAGTACTCCTAAGATTCATACAGGCTCTGACTATTTTTCTCTCAGCTGCCCTGAGTCTTTCCATTTGCTCTGAAGATATGCTGCTCCATATTGGGAAAGCGTAGGTTAGTCTTGGTCTAATAATTGCCTTATATATGGCCAGTTTGATGTCTGGGGTAAGTCGTCATTCACCTTTCAGTACTCCCCCATACACTGCAAAGGCCGATTTGCTCTTATTCAGCACGTAGTCGATGTGTGCCACGAAGCTATTACTCTATTACCTGAGTACCGGGGTGTTGGTGATCAGAACCCCGTTGATAGTCACCACTGGTTTGTACTGTCTCGCGTTTTTAAAGAGTTTAACTCTTCTCCCCTTGAGCAGAAGTGTGTGTTTAGTTTTTGTACATACACTAGTGACCAAAACTTAAGCATCCCCTGAGTAAATTCTCTTCATATCAATTTTTTGTGATAAAAACAACCCTACTGAGTTATATTGTGTATTAATGTAACTACTTACTATATTGTCATTACTAATAAACAAAATTGAGCACATGAGAGCGTGGGTTCGATCCCTGCTCAGACCACTTTACATTTCTTTCGACGGCGATCACCTCGCTTAGTGATGGCGACACTATCGAGTACTTAGCCATGAAACAGCTTCTCAAAATACCGTTCGGAATCGGTGTAAAACTGTAGGTCCCAATCAGTGATTGTAAAAAAAAATTAACTAGAAAGCGCACATCTCACTGATTGCGAGAAGCTCTCCTCAATCCCTTCATAACAAAATTAAACAAAATTATGAATAATATGTTAAAATTGAACAAATATTTAAAACCGCAAAACTAGACGGACAAAATTAGACTACGCTACTGCACATTTGCGGTACTAGCTTACGGTATTCTGCAGGAATGCGTGATATTTCAGATGTAAGAAGAATAACAGGAAAATATTAGTGGAAAGCTCGAAAGATCCTCGTAAACTCGAAAACATCGTAAACTTGCACAGCAAACGTCAAAACAAACAAATTTCCCATTCAAAGCGACTTGCACAAAAGTGGAAAGTTTTCGAGACAAATTTGCTGAGCAAACCTGGAAAACGAAACGTGAAAACTTTTGAGATTTCAATGTCAATATTTTTGTATTGAAAAAAATAGAAGGTTCTTGATTTATGTGAAAAAATAAAATATTGGAATAGGTAAAGCATATACTTTTAATTTTACATTGTTTATTTACATTATCAGCTTTTTGTGAGAATTGCTGCAACTTTATTTGGTGGCTCATGAAACGCTTCGGTGCAAACTTACGCTGAGCAAAAGTTCTAGGTTTTCTTGTTTGCATGAATACCACTATTGAGTACCAAATGTCATTCTTTTGTAGTGAGAACAGTTAGAACAATGAGAACAATGGCAAGAAGCAGGCACTCAAGCCAGTTTAAAATTATCGATGACTGGAAAAGTGGCTTATTACGACTTCATCTGAGTGAAAAATATTCAATCAATCAATCAGTAATTTCTAGACTGATTTCAAAGTTTTCGCATGCTGGCCGCATATCTTCAATACATTCTAGAGGAAGACTACGTAAAACCTCGCGGTATGAAGGCTCCTTGATCACCATGACAACTACAAATTATCCTACAACCTCTTCTAGTCGAGTAGGAAACCATTTAAGTTTAACAGTTAGCGAAAGAGCGATCCGGAGGATAGCAGTAGATGCCGGATTATTCAGTCGACAGCCAGCAAAAAATCCGTTTTTTACCACCAAAGAGCAGGAAAGCCAGACTTGATTTCTCCAAAGTCCACCTCAGCTGGAGTGTCGAAATTTTGAAAACGGTGTTGTTTGCTGACGAATCCAAGTACAACTTGGAAAATTTAGATGGAATAACGCGTATACGCAAACCAAAAGGAGAAAGACCTAAACCTAAGTATTGCAAGGCAATTGTAAAGCACGGATGAGGCTATATAATGGCCTGGGGTTGCTTCTCTTGCCAAGGATTAGGCCAATTTAGAAGATTTAAGGGATTATGGATCGATCCATGTACGTTGACATACTAACAGATGTGATGTTGTTATATGCTGCCGAGGAGGTGCCACTTTAGTGAAGGTTTCAACAGTATAACGATCCTAAGCACACTTCTAAAGTTTGCAAGGCCTGGCTGCAGTGCAAGATGATAGAAGTTCTTGGTTGGCCTGCCCAATCTCCCGATATCAATCATATGGAGAGATTGTTATCATGGCAATCAATCGCGAAAATTTCAAAACTAAGGATGGTTTATTACAAGCCGTCAAAATAACCTAGAGGAATACCGCACCATTAATAATTTAATATCCTCAATGCCTAATAGATGTGCGTGTGTTATCCAGCAACTACATAAGTATTGATTTTAAGTTTTTGTTACCATCGAAAGGGCTGCTTTAGTTTTGTTCTTTTCGTTTTTATCGTTTATTACTTAACGATATTGTTATTACTTATCGTACAATTTACTTAACTTGTCGTTTAAAAAATACTGAATTCATCAAGTTTCTGTTTCTCAACAATATTAAAACTAATGCACAGAAAAATTATGAAATTAAAAAATTTACTAGGGTTATGATTTAGTTATGACCAATACTGTATGTAAATATAGTACCGATGTGAAGAGTCAATAGAGAGTTCAGTCCCTTGGGTGAACTTCGGATCCCGGTTAATGCATTCAATTATACCACTTGTGCCCCTTGAACGAGATTGAATTAAAAAAAGACGTGGAGTAATATACTAAGAGTCTGCAACAGCACTTTTTATAGGACCGGACCGGAGAAAAGTCACTGGAAAAGTTGGAGCATGGAGTAATACAATCTTGGCAACCAATGCAATATCAAAAAAATCTTTATTTTCATAAATTTCTGTTTTAATTGCAATCTCTATAAATAATTTACTCTAACATGTCATTACAATTTGCTTTATTCCACTCAAGGCGAATTCATATAGATGAAAGCACTTGCCCAGCTCATAGAATAACACATACTATAGAAGTTTTTATTCGCTCAATAAATTAAACGCCATAGGTACGATGGAAATTACACAGTGGAGGGTGGAAAATATGGGTTCAATAATACCAGATGGTGGCAATAGTATACAGCGATCCACAAAGGAACTACACCCGAATTTCGTGTTTTTGTGGCAAACTAGTTGTGTTAAATACAATACAAATGTATACCAACGATAAAAATCAACAAAAAAGTGCAAACTACTTTTAAATTTTTCAGTTCTATACAAAAACGACAGGAAATAGTTAAGTGAACATATTTTGTAACTCCACCTGGTGTATGTAAATTTTAAATTTAATTTGCTCTCATTTCCACAAACCTACGATGAGAGTGTGAAATGAAACGTCAGATGAGCGAATAAAACCTTCTACGTATGTGTTATTCTATGGCCCAGCTGATCGATTTTGTTTACATTCGCGTTCCGTGTCATCAATTGTCAAATGTTATTTACATATGTGTACATGTGTGCTCTTAAAAATGCACACTCCCAATCAACAGATCTTGACAACCGAAGCCATTCTCAATTTGCCCGAATTTGCCCAACAGTTTGGTTAATTCGCCTTGATTCCAATTTGTATACCTTTTTTCCTCGATTTAATTATCACAAAAGCAAAAACGGTGAAGAAAGGTAGAGAAGAAAATTTACTCACGGAGTGGAAAGCCAACAAAGAAAACGAATGAAGCCACTCGTTTCTCTGCTCTGTCTCTTACTCTCTTCGTTAAATATTTAAAAAACACAAGCAGTTTTTTGATGATGTTATATTATCTTACTATAGAAATTCCACCAATGTTTAAAACAATTACATAAATTATGAAATACTGAAGTTACGACGCGAGAAAGAAATGCGTTTCAGTGAATTGCTTCGACTTTTTGGAACTCTTCTACGAGAGTTGCCAAATTGCTCATTTTTTTCTGTCTTCTCTACCTGTATTCATCCTCTTTGACAAAAGTACTCTCAGTTCATCAATTTTGTACTTTGGGTTCAGTGCACAAAGTCAAATGTGTGGCAAACGCATTGAGTAACCCTAAACACTTCCAATCATCTATCGCTATTTCTCGTTCTTACTTTATTCTGTATGTTTTTTTAACTGTAAGGTTGATCAGCTTTGGCAGAGATCCCTTCGATACAGTCGTGTTTTTTTTTGCCTCGGTCATACTTATTTGACCGGAACATATTAGACTATTATCTACAGGTACAGAAGATACATATATACACATATATATACACTGGGAGACACTTAAAGAAGAAATTATATTTTTAAAACTTTGAACGTAAATATCATTTAAACTGGATATACGAAAATTTCGAAATTCATTAGGAATAAAGTTTATAACGTTACTATTTATCTAGCAAAATAAGAACAGTTATATACTATACTTTTTTAAAGAATTGTTTTTTATTTGCATGTAATAAATTAAAGGTTCTTGAATACATCACTTGAATAAGGAAAAATTGGATAAAATAAGAGATTAATCAACTTTTTTCAAATCTACGACTAGAAATAATAAAACAAATAGATTTAGTAATTGGTTCTACAACCCTTATGGGAAATAACTTGAAAAATGCGGCCAGACACTGATTGATAACGACCTATATAATTTAAAGAAATTGGGTCCCACGCATGTTTTGTTGCGTGTTTCAACGATTTTTTTTCATATTGCTTTCAGTCTTCGTATACTTTTCGTATAAGCCACCCCCAGGTATTTTGCGTTAAATTGAAATCAGGTGAATATGGGGGTCAATGCAAAAGTTCCACATTTTGATCAAGAATCCAATGTTTTACAGTTCTGGCGGTATGAATTGGTAGGTAAGTTGTTGGTAAGTCCATGCTACGGGACCAAACAAATTGTTAGATTGAGGAAAACCGGCTTCTAAGATCCTTTTGTACGTTGCCCCAGTCATTTTTGCGGTTTCAAAACCAAGTCGATGTTACCGCAGTAGGTCATGGCTCCCCACCCCATAAATCCTCTTTCTCTGCTGTGCCAACGTTGCAAAACTTTTTGTTCTTTTCTTAAATCGTGGAAATAGTAGTTTTATCCATCTAGTCCATCGCTATTAAATTTGTTCTCGTCGGAAACCCCCACTTTCGACCACTTTTCTGACCATTTCATTGTAGCCTTACGAAATTAGAGGCGTTGAGCTTAAAGTTTTCCATTTTGTGGCGGCTTTTTTTGCAATTTTCGACGCGAAAAGAATGGGCATGGCTTTAAATTACGATGTACTGTAGTAACACTCACGTTTTCCCCATTTCGTTGCGATATGGAAGAATTGGAGTCTGCAAATTGTTTGCCTTTCTCGCACCGTGGTTGCCGTTTTAGTGCGCTATTTCATGTTCTTTCCATATTTCTCGATGTTATTCAAATAGTTGTATACAACTGTTTTTCCCAAGGTACGGAAAAACTCGCCTAGCGAACCGAATCTTCAATAACTCACTCGTTTTAAAACGCGAAATTCAAATTAAATAGATTTTAACCAGCGAGCGAGCGAGCTCTAAATATTATTACTTTATTCCGCTCGATAGGGAGAAAGAGCGAGCGAGAAAGAGCGGATCTTTCGTTGCAAAAAATTATTAAGTAAGACTGACCAGTGTTGCCAAAAGCCGCCAAAAAAAATTATGTTAAATGACCAAAAATACTGTGGAAAATGGAAAGAAGTTATGCTAAAAACACCAAAAAAAATGTACAAAATGCAAAAATATATACTAACATTTAAAGGAACAATTTTTATAATATACAAGGTGGCGCAAAAGTAATCCTCCTATCAGAAAATGCTATAAATTTTGCGATTGGCCCCTGTCAGTTCTGTTTTGACATTTGTGTAGTAAACACATGCGAAATACACGTTAATAAACAATGTTACGCTACACTGCTCCAGAACGTGGAATATTGCTGACTATTTATTTGACCAATAATCGGTCGGTGACTTTGGCACAACGTGAATTTCGTCGCAGATGTCCTGGCCGTCCAACGCCTACTGGTGAAACACTGCGACTTTTAGCCGCTCGCCTCGAAGAGACTGGCACAACACGAGATGCTGCCAGGCGTTGCAGACCCCGGAGTAGCCGTTTTGCAGAGAATATTGCTGCTGTAGCCCAGGATATCATGGAAGCGCCGTCGACATCGACCAGACGACGTGCCACGCTACAGAGCAATGATCAACGAGTTCTTTTTGCCGCAACTTGATGAATTGGGATTGGAAAACATGTGGTTCCAACAGGACGGTGCAACGGCACACACTGCACGTGCCACAACCGATATGCTGAAGGATGCATTTCCCGGGCGCCTAATCTCCCGTTTTGGCGATTTGCACTGGCCAGCAAGATCGTCTGATTTGACCGCTCCAGACTTCTTTTTGTGGGGCTTTTTGAAGTCGCGGCTTTATGTCAACAAGCCTCAGACTCTTGCAGCTCTTAAAGACAATATCCGTCAAGAATGTGAGGACCTATCGCCGGAAGTTTTGGCCAAAGTGATGGAAAATGCCATAAAAAGGGCTCAAATTACAATCAACTATGACGGCGGCCATTTACATGACATCATATTCTCGACTTGATGTAAAAAAAATTAAAAGACCAAATAAAAATAATCCACAAGAAGAATCAAAGTTTTTCATTTTTTTTTAAATTACAGCCAAAAAACATCGGAAGTTTACTTTTGCGCCACCTTGTATTAGCGTTTGTATATTTGTATATTATGCAGTACCTACTATATGTATATAATACAGTTTTAAGCCATTTTAAGCGTGATTTTTATTGACGAATTCTTATGGCTTTTGTAATCACAGAAATATTATTTTAAAATCATAGATCTGTATTTGTGATTGAAAATATTTTATGAAAACATGAACATACAAAATCAGTTTTGTTTCACAAAGTTCCGATGATTTATCAGAATTTTCTTAGGTGTGACTTTTAAAACCGTGAGTCCTGAAATTTTAATCTGGCAGCCCCATAACATTTTGAGAATCAATGCAAAACAAACCGACGGGTTGTGGTTTTCATTTTAAATATTTGACAAAAAATAAAATAATATTTTGGCATTAATGAAATAATATTTTGGCATTAATGAAATAGTAAATTCCATTTGTTACACGTTGTTTTTTATGCAGTGGTACCTAAAGCTACAGTTACTTTTAATTACACAGTGCAACACAAAACTCCGTGCACGTCTTGTTTTATTAATAAAATATATATGTGGTTTTATGATAAAGTAATAAATTGCATACTGTTTCTCCTACTCGATTTCTCATGTTTTTTTAAAACTGTAAAAATAGTATATTAAGGAAAAAAATATTTGTTAAAATTTTTGTGATAACTGCGAAACTAATGATCAAGTTAAAAAGCGATGTAGGCATAAATTGAAGATAATGAAAACATAAATTCGTCCATATTTGTTTCAATTACATTCTGACAAGTTCTTTTCGAGTTATGATTAATTATGTGGAGAATTATTTAAAAAACTTGAGAATTTTTCGACAACTTTGCGATTTTGAACTAGTTTTGTTGTAAAATCGGGTCGCCAAAATTTTGAATATGAAAAATATGTTGCCTATGACGAAAATATCAAAAATTTTCTAAACCGAAATTTACAAGGAATATATTTCATCACGAGATTCCCAAAAACATCATAGAAGTTAATTATCACATTTTTTATCATCATTATCATCCAAAATAATGTTGATCTTGTTTCCCAATGTCCTCAATATAAAAACTTACAAATTCGTACATAAAATCAAATTAAATTCTTAACAAAGCTTCTACACACAAAAAGAAAACAACTTAAAGATTTTGGCTCGCGATCCGATCTTTTCGCGCACGTGTATTGCGATCTTTAATTTCTAAACTCGCTCTAGATTTCTGCCTGTTAAAATCGTGAGCGAATTATAATTTCAGATCTTTAAATTTCAATCTCGCTCGCGAGCTTTTGTTTTTAAAATCGCGATCGGAGTGAAGTAAAATCATGAGGGAGTTGAAATTTGCACTAGCTCGCGATTTATTCATTGGCGAGTGAGCGGAAAAAGAGAGCTCTCCACGCCCCCTTTGAAAGAAACCGATATAACAGCCATAACTATAGTTTGAAACGTAATGGAACAACAAATGTTGTCCACCCTTTGGCATTACAAAAACTTTGAAGGCAAAACGTAGTTTGCCGGGTCCAGCTAGTTTATAATAAAACCGTTCAAGTTTTATTGTTTAGATAATTTTCGTACATTACAATCACGAATCATCAATATAAAATAATTTGTTATTCAAGTGATGCATTCAAAACCATTAATTTACTACATGTATATTAAAAAATATATATAATTTTTCTTATTTTACTATATAAATAGAAAGATTATAGACCTTACTCGTAATTCTCCTATATCCAGTTTAAATGATAAGGGTTTTCCAATTTGAGTGATGTGATTTCTTTAAAAAAAACACACTAATTGTTACGAAAATTCAAATGTTTTTTATTTACAGTGCTATTCTCGACCGAGTGACAAGGGTATTTGTCGTGACAGTAAATACATTTGTTACAAGAACTTCAATTTGCTATTCTGCATGTCACTTGAAAGCTCTTTTTGTTTTAGTTGACAATGATAGTTATAACGATCTCTATAGCACATGACAAAAAAATAGTGTGTAAATAAACAGCAGAAAATTTAAAAAATTGCTATATCTCGCGAACGGAGTGCCCAAACGAAAAATTACCCAATTTATAATGGTTTCCCAGGGTTTTAGAAAAGTTGGTTGGCAATTTTGGAAAAAAATTTACGATGTGAATTGAACCAAGTTTTCTAAAACCCTTCGAAGCACGGAAAATTGGTTAATTTGTAGTTTGGACCCTCCGTTTAAAGAATATTTGTACGTAGCAATTTTTCTAGTTTGAAATAAGTAGGGTTGGGATTTCCATGCTTCCACGTTTTTTCTCAAAAGTCTAAAAGTAATTACACTAATTATTTGGATGAATCACACAATTTGCAGAAAAACCACATTGACTTGGTGCATATTTTTGAATTATTTATGATAAATGCTTTATTTTCTCTAAATGCATATTTTTCTATATTTAAAAAAAAACTATGTCTATTTATAACAAAATTAGGCAAAATTGTCAGTCTTCGGGAGAGGTTCAAAATTACGCCAAGAAATTAGTCGAATATACTAGAACATGGAACCCACTTGGTACAAAAAAGGATTGCGAGGACGATGTACTGGTTTTATGTATGTACTTTTTTGTAGAAGGCCTCAAAATAAGCCAAAAAAAATAATATAACAATTTTAGATAACTCGATGAGTTACCGGGTCAAACGCCGGCTTCGTTTCCGATTCACAAGACCCCCTTTATCGTGGTAAATTAGTGTTATTTGAGTCCCCAAACGACGCACCATAAAACACAAGACATTATAAAATTTGCGAAAAGAATGGGCCCGTATTTTAGTCACTGTAAGCCTCATATATCCGACGGATATAAAAACATATTTGTGTTCTTTATTTTTCTCTAATAGCGTTCTTGTTCCCAGTTGTAAGCTCCGTCGTAGGCTGGCAATTAAACGTTATTGACAACATATTGCTGAATTTACAATGTAATGATTTTTTTGTTGCCTTGAGTAATAACAAATATAAAAAAAAAAAATTTTTAAATGAATTTATTTTAATTTTGAGGCAAATTTTGATCTTTTCCGAGCATGTCTAGTCACATATTGTTCAACAATAAGCATGAAAACCTCATCCCTAGTAATAAGTATTTGTTAGGCAAAGGTATTGCCAGATTGAAAAATTATGAATTTCAATTGTTTTCTACAAACATAAAAGCTCTTCATAATGTATTTTTTAGTTTTGGTAACAATGATATTATTTTTAAATCAAAAGCTTTAATCTTGTCACAGCAATTCCAGAATAGGTAATTAAAATGCCAGTAACAAGAATTTAATGACAATATACTCATGAATGACGGTTGTCACGAATTCGAGAACAGTACTGTTAGTGTGAAGTACAATCGATACAATTAAGTTCTGAATAAAACGTCTTTCAAATGGCCCCACGTCTTCTTTTGCAGGAACAAATTCGATGAATTCGAATTTTCGAGCGCTTTTTCCACTAAATCAAGTCGTATGTCTTGACGTTCAACATTGACTTGTAATGCTTGAAGAGAGTCAGCTTTATTGCTAAAGACTTCAAATAAACCCAACAAGTAATAGTCTAATGGTTTTAAATCACAACTTCTTGGAGGCCATTCAACGTCACAATTTCTTGAAATAATCGAATCTCCAAACTTTTCTCGCAATAATTCGGTGTTGCACGTGCTGTGTGGCACGTAGCCATGTCTTCTTGGAACCAGATGTTGTCAAAATCAACTTCTTCCAATTTCGGCTATAAAAAGTTGGTTATCATCGATCTATACCGCTCTCCATTGACAGTAACGGTGTTTGTTACTAGTTTAATTGCGGTAGAAGTACGGACCGATGATTCCACCAGTACAAAAACCACACCACACTGTCAATTCAGGTGAATGTAATGGTTGTTAATGAATAATTTGTGGGTTTTCTTCGCACCAGAATCGACAGTTTTATTTATTTACCGCACTACTCTGATGAAAGTGAGCCTCATCGGAGAAGATGATTTTCTTAAAAAAGTTGCAATTGTAGAACAATTATTTTGATAAAAAAATTTAATAATTTGTAAACGTTGTTCTTGCGCTTCATGATGAAATTGTAAACATGACTGAATAAAAAAATGACAGATCATGACAGACTGCAAATGGCCGAAACGTCACTAAGGAATCATATCACTCAAATTGGAAAACCCGTTATTTACGTTCAAATTTTGAAAAATACAATTTCTTATTCAAGTGGCTCGCAGTGTAAGTGACAGGTTATAAACACCATTGCGCACTTAAGATTACATGATGAACAGACGAGTATGTATGTGTTATGCTATCGTATGTGCGTATCAAGGTTAGAATGCGTGTACAATTTTTATTATACTTACATTCATGCCAACAGACTTTTCGAAGAACTCTTCTTTTCTATCCTTGATGTCATTTATATTTATATCTCTTTCCAAGCCCATTGATTGCACAGCAGCACAATCCATTTCTTCGCTACTCGCGACATCAGCCGCTGTCTCCAAGCATTGAGCTGCTTCGAACTCATCAGTGGACTCTTCGGCAAATGGTGCAAGTGACGTTTTTAGATCATCCTCTTGCGTTACGGTTTTCTGGCGCAGCAGAGAACCAAATTTCTCAAAAAATCCACCGTCAGCATCTTGCAACCTGTTAAAATGTATAAATGCTTAATTATATTACTATGTATGTATAAGAATTGTTATCAAATAAATGTTGAAGTTAGTATTGTTTTGTCTGGCAGCTAGACTCAAAAATAACCGATTTCAACAATTCCAAGAAGGAAAATAGATAAAGAAATAGAATCAATAACATCTGCGGTAGTTAAAAACCGTGCCCGGATATAACCACAACGGACATAATCCCCATAATTAAAATGGGGGTTATGGCCGCTTTCTATTTGGTGGGGGAAGTTCGATTTCCTCGATCCGGCAATATTTTTCGTTAGCAGACCCCAAAATAAGACGAAAAAAATTAAATAAAATTTTCTAAAAAATCGATCAGAGTGATACAAATCCCCAAAATAAGCCCAAAAATTTAATTAAAGTTATCGACAAATTCCTTAGTTATCGAGGTATATGAGTCTGTAACGTTTTATATGTACAACTTTGAACAATTTTACTTGCTACTTTTTACCAATACAAACCAATCAACAAACTCAGTACATAAGTTTCAGTCGGGTGAACCGACTTAATCACACCCTCACCCTAAGTCATCAATTGCGTGGGAGTTATGTTAAATAAAAAACGCCCATACTCAAAAGTGACCATATTCAATAGCAGATTGACATTGCGCTAAATATTACTGAATATCCAAATTCGTTAGTTTCCCTCCCAGTATTTATGTATATGCGAGGTACAAAAATGGGCATGGCAAGTTGTTGCTAAAATTTTGAACAGTACCAAATTTTATAAAGATCGGTTGATTTATTGAAGATATCGAGTCGGCAAATCGCAAATACGCCCAACTTTTGTAGTGCGAAACTGGGCGTGGCACAATAATCAGTTATTACTTACACAGTAGCTTTTAGCAAAATATTGCCTAGTACCGAATTTTATTAATATCGTTTCGATCAATCGGTCATCCGCCCAACTTTTATATGGGAGGTACCAGACTGGGTGTGGCAAAAGAGCTCATTTTCTATAGGAGAGTTTTATTTGACTAAATATTGACTAGTATAAACTTTCACAAAGATTGGTTCGGTTTTGCGGGACTTCTGGTGCCGAACACCCAGACGGCCAAACAACTTTTGTATGGGAGGTACTAAAATGGGAGTGGCAAAATCGCCCTTGTTATAATCGGTGATTAGCGTTTGATAATGTGAAGCCTTATGCCTAATTGCATTAAAGTTTCACGCGATTTATCGGATTGACAACCCGGACGAACACACTGTTTTGTATGGGACTTACCAGAATGGGCGTGCCAATCTCGCCCATTTCCTCCAGTTAACTATGCATTTACAGTTTATTAACCGGTGTGTGAGTTGAAGCTAATCACATCTACCCGAAGAAAGGTTTGAAAGAAATATGATTTTGTGCTAAATCCCAGCAAGAAAAGGGGATGAATAGGAAGCGAGAATGTAATGTATAGCGTGTATTAAACGTTCATTCCAGAATGCATTATTTTTAACACAGGGATGTCCTAGGAAAAGAATGAATTATTTTAATGTGTCCAGAGAATGCATTATATAATTCGTTCTTTTTAATGCATTATTTAACATGTTATCAGGAATGAATTCTATAATCCATTATTTCTAATGCATTCTATTTATTGTCAATGAATTAATAATTTGTTATACAGGGTGATTCAGGAAGTTCCGGACAAATTGCTCCATCGTATTCCTTGGCTCATTTCATGAAGAAACGTCCACTAGGACCATGTCCGAAAATGCAAGGGTGCGAAATGGCAGCGGGTTCAAAATTTTCGGATTGGCGGTCGGAGGGTAGTAGGGTAAAGTTGCTAACTTCTGAGCCAGTGGTCGGTTTTTGGGCTTTTTGGAAAGGTCTTAAGAGGCCTTTCAGAATCAATAAAAAAAGTAGAATGGCTATCTTTCAACAGAAAAAAAACATAAGTTACCTGTCATCTGGCTGAGCAAATTGAGGTTATGTGAATTTTTTTTTCCATGTTTTTCCGAAAGCTCTTGTACTCGGCGATTTGACTTTTGACCAAAAATAAAAAAATCCGACCACTGGCTCAGAAGTTAGCAACTTTACCCTACTACCCTCCGACCGCCAATCCGAAAATGTTGAACCCGCTGCCATTTCGCACCCTTGCAATTTCGGACATGGTCCTAGTGGACTTTTCTTCATGAAATGAGCCAAGGAATACGCTGGAGAAATTTGTTCGGAACTTTCTGTATCACCCTGTATAAATAACCCTTTAGGCGGTAGAGGGTTAAAGTATGCCACAAAAATGTTTCCTATAAATTTTTACATAAAACTGCTGAACACATCCTATACCTATAATGTAAGGATAACATTGTTTCCTATGCCGATTCATCATAAGAATATGCAATATGGGAAAACTATCCATCTTGGAAATCAATATTAAGCCAGGATACAACAAAAACAGTGACATCGCAAAAACATTTTGTTGTCTTCATAAAAATAGGTCTGTGCTTAGTTCTGATGCCAGCCAAAGAGAAGGTTTAAACAGTTCCGAAATTCCCAACTTTAAACATTAGATTCTGTAACATTAGATTTAAAAGACGACAAATGTATCCACTTCTTCTTCACTACGACTTCAAATTCAACTCATCATTCTTCCCAATTATGATAGGTCGTTTACGATTTTTAAGAGATTATTGCCAGTAGAGCAAGGAACAACACTACTGGCGGAGTTAGTCATGACATACTCGTAACATATCATGACATAGCATACCTTAATATAACGTAACATAGTGCAGTAGTAGTGATTAGTGAAGACATGAGAGACGTAAGAAAATGAATCAGCTGGTACATAAAAAACTTAAAATATCTATAATTTTGCACAACAGAAATAAACTTTTCATAATTTTTTCAATAGGCTTCAAATTACTACCAAAACTTTTCGAATTACAAATCAACAAATTCCAAATCAATCAGCTGATTCGCCAAGCATGAAGAAACATAAGAATAATCAGTTTTCTGCAGTTTCTTAAGTTACGTTATGTTATGTTATGTGTTGAATAACAACTTTCATACAAAATGTATGAAGTTGAAGTATTCAGCTGACCTCTTCTGCTATGTTATGTTATGTCGTGACTAACTCCGCCATACATTCATTATCATGCTCAGAAACATAACTTAGAGTCCAAACATAATCAAACACGCTACAGACGATGACGTTATTTTACATAGATTTCTTATGGCAGGGAAAAATCGTGACGAAAATCCGCTCCAGTTGACGATCCGCCCCTGGAAATGGGGCCGCACTCACGAAATCTTTAAATTGAGAGAATGGAGTTGCCACATTTTCATAAAACCCATAAGAGAAACTAACACATACACACGTTGGAACATGTGTGTACGAAAGAAAATTAAAGAAAAGGGTTACAAACGATTTATTTTTAAAAATAATACAATTAAAGGGAATGAAAAATTGTTAAAAGCAGTAATAAATATTATTAACAAATTCAAACAAATTCCAGAAAAGCGCCGCAACTATACTTGACACAGAGAGCAAAACTCAATTGCAGTCGCCAGACGCTCTCTCACCCATTTCGTTTCGTCTGAAGCGTGTCTGCTTCTGTTTGGAATCTCACACGAAAGTTATATCTGAGACAGTTATCACCATAGTCTAATAGTTATAGTAGACCCAATAGTTCTCTCACCAAATTTATGACATTTGGCCTGGTGTGATATTTACGTTCGATGTTGAAAAGAATTGCTTTCCTAATACCAGATAGAGGCAATGGTTCAAAACAACGAACAAAATAACAACAACGGCATTTCGTCTTGTGTGTTAAAATTATTGTGTTAAATACAACACAAATGTGTGCTAACAATAACAGTCAATAAAAAAGTTTAAAAACACATTTAAATTTCAATTTTTCACCAAAATTACATGAAAAATTAAAGCAAGAAGTTATTGTAATTCCACCTGGTGTATGTCACTTTTCGTCAAACAGCTCTCTATCACAGCGACCGCATCACGAAGAGTGTGAAAGGAAACGTCAGATGAGCCAAATATTTTCTCTACTAAGATTTACTCTATGGTAGGCAGTATCACTGATGACTTAAAAACGGCAGCATGTGACGTCAGAGATTACAAGGTAGAAGCAGTGTTGCCAGAAGCCGTCAAAAAAGTTATGCTAAATGAACAAAAAAATTGTGCAAAATGGAAAGAAATTATGCTACAAAATATAAAATGTTTTATATATTTTTCTCTGTGTGTATTATTTAGTACCAACTATAGCGTTTTTAAGCATGATTTTTAATCACAAATTCGTATAATTTTTATAAACAAATAAAAAAACATTTTGAAATCAGAGATGTGTATTTTTGGTAGAAAAAATCCCATAAAAACATTAAAATAAAAAATCAGGTTTGTTTCAAAAATTTTGGTTTTTTATAAAACAAAAGCTCCGATGATTTATCAGAAGTTTCTTGGGTGTAATTTTAAGACAACTTCCATTTTCGGATTTTATTTGTATCTACACTTATTAGTAGGAAGTCCTCAAATTTTAATCTGGGATCCATAACTTTTTGAGAAACAATGCAAACATATTTCCGGGTTTGTGCTTTTCACATTAAATGTTTGATATAAATTACTCTATGATAAGGATTTTTAAAATATTTTATATTTTTTCTTTAAATTCACGTTTTTGGCGTTAATGAAAAGCTAAATGCCATTTTTTGATAAGGTTCCTTAAGCTACAGTTTTCTTTGATTATTCTCAATTAACGCGTAATTTTTCTTTTCTAGATAAGTAAAAACTGTCAGAAATTCAGAGCGAAACCCTAACGGTAGATAATGGTAATATTACCATTTTCATACTTTAGTATTGCATGTCCGCCCTTATTAAATTGGAAGTGCCCACATGTACACTTTACACTGTTTCCAAAAAAAATTTGGTACATAAAACCAAAAAAATCAAGGGAATATTTTTTTGAGAAAGTATTTACACTGGTTTTCATAGTATTTTTTTTAATTCACGGAAAATATTTTTGTATTTACAAGCAATTATAAAACATAAAAAATTGCATCTCCGTGAAATTGGAATACATTAATACATTTAGTTTTTCCAAATAATTAGACTATTAGTGTTTAATTTTTGGTTTGGCCAAAAAGATTCCGGAATCATTACATCCAAGAGGAGCATAGAAATAAATGTTTTGTAGTATTACAGATTAATTAATGGTGCAGGAGAAATCCGCCTCTAAGGCTGAACACACAGAATTAGCCAAATCATTTGACCCATGAGGCAAGAACATGTATTGAACAGATGTTTCGTTTCTCATCCTTTGGTATGTGTTGGGTCATAAGAAAGAATGTATTGATCCATGAATCAAAATATAAAAGTCCGGTGTATTTTCAGCCTAAAGATTCAATATTTATTCAGCAATATACCCGTTGCATGTTATTAAAACGTAAAATACAAAAAACTTTTGATGGAAAATTGTGATGAAAAATTATGATAAAAATTTCATGAAAAACATAAAATTTTGGAAAAATTTGAAGAAAATTATGCTAAAAAGAATTTAGCATCATGTTTCAAAAAAAATTATGCTGACGTCAAAAAATTATGCTAAAAAATCATTAATTATGCTATACTGGCAACACTGGGTAGAAGCAGCATTAGAAGAGACGGTTTGAGAAGAACCTGTATTAGAAACATTGTTAAGTGTTGCTGGCCTATTGAGACGCTTCAAAATAAAAATAAATAGTTTCCCATTACATCCCATGAAGGGATAGGTTAGAGCTTCTCACAATCACTGAGCTGTGCGCTTTCCAGTTTTCACTCACTGATTGGGACCTACAGTTTTACACCGATTCCGAGCAGTATTATGAGAAGCTTTTTCATGGCTAAATACTCGTCGGTGGTGCAATGGTTAGTGTGCGCGCCTCTTGTACGGGAGATCCTGGGTTCGATTCCTGCTCCGACCACCTTAAAATTTCTTTCGACGACGGTCACCTCGCTTAGTGACGGCGACACTATCGAGTACTTAGCCATGAAAATGCTTCTCAAAATACCGTTCGGAATCGGTGTAAAACTGTAGGTCCCAATCAGTGAGTGTAAAACTAGAAAGCGCACATCTCACTGATTGTGAGAAGCTCTCCCCAATCCCTCCATGGGATGTTAAGGGACACGATTTTTTTTTTTTTTTTTTAAATACTCGATAGTGTCGCCGTCACTATGCGAGGTGACCGCCGCCGAAAGAAATTTAAGGTGGTTAGAGCAGACGCTTATGGAGCATTATTTTATTGTCTTTCACTTCATTTGAAAAATGAGAAACAAACGAAACCAAATCACTAGATGCATTAAGGCAGACATCACAATTATAAATAATGTTCTTATTCTTTTCAACGACTCAAAAGGTAATAAAATTTGCCATTGCAAATCTCGGACTGTAAGGGCTTAAAACACTTAGCACACTACATTTTAGGGGGATGAATTGGCATCGAATTGGCAACAAAAGTCAGAGTACTGTGTGTGTGTATGTAAGATAGTTTATTTATTTAGTTTGGTTTACCTTAAAGTTTTTACCTTCAGTTTTTATGAAATTTTCGATACCATAAGAAGTACGTGTATAAAAGAAAATTACGACAATTTCATGAACCGAAAATTTCGCTCACTTTTCATTTGCTTGATACACAGCTCTTTGCGAAAATTTCGTAGGCAAAATCAATTACAGGGTTGTCGTTGTTTCGTAATCGTCGTAGTAGGCCATGAAACATTGAAAATAAAAAATTATGTGCGCTCACACGACGGATTAGGGCTCAGAAATTACTCATTTAGAACTCCAAATGTTTGCAGGGTATTTGTGAAAATTTCCCTCTTTTTTCTGATTCTGTTGTGACTCTTTTTGGGCATTTATAAACCCTCAAATAAGAGTCCGAAAACGTGAATTTTCAGAGAGTAAAATTTGAAAGGCTCATAAAAAGTTTCAGTAACGTGTCTTTTTTGACTCCGAATTATGATCGCTCAGAAATTGCTCACATTTTTTACTCTTTTATGACTCCCAATTTCTGAGCGATCTGAAAATGTTTGCCTGGGTAGCATAATTGTAATAATGAGTGGAATACACACATACATATGTATGTACATATATGAAAAAACCGTGAGTTTGTAATTTTTCTTTGACTTTATTTGGCTTACTTTCCAATTGTTTATATAAATCTGTTATTTTACCCTTTTATGAGACTAAGACAACAAAATTTAGTGGACTTACAAAAAATATACACGGTAAAAAAGTGTGCATTTTGCTTAAAAACGATGCGAAAAATTTTGATATTTTTGAGAAAAAAAGTGCTAAAAAAGGACAAAGGCTGCCGACCTTGGCAACACGGGTTCTAACCATGTACCGCAAATGCACGTGAGTGAGCTTGCAAAGAGAACCCTTACTAGTTCTCAAAACACTTCTTACGACATTCGAGTCGTATATTTCTGTACGGTAAATGCGGCTCGTAAGTTGTTAATTGTAGGCAACGCAAGCACCTGAGTAATTTGAATATTCAAATTTGAAACTCACGCGGTCTTGAGTAGGTTCGAAAAACGAGCAATTGGGTTTATATTGATAAACTTACTGCCTTATTCATAAAAAAAACATTAATGTAGCTCTAAAGCAGTCATCAGTTATTGAAAGCTTTAAAATTTGGCGAAGGTTTGATTACAACCGTATTCATAATGAGTATTTTAACTAGGGAACAGATAATTGACTGACAACCCTGTTTTATGTATTCTCACAGTGCTTGTGATGTAAAAACAAGATGAACAATAACCGATAGACCGAATTAAATTTTTTTTATTTAAATGCGTCAATGCATTTTTGCAAAATTTTAAACTTTAATGGAAAGAACTATTCAAGAAAAACATCAATTAATATTTGCTATATTCATAAATTTGGAAGAAGTGTCAAAAAATCATATTGAATTGGATTTCAGTTTTGGGTAGTCAAATATAAACCCGGATAATAGGTAGTCGAATATAAAACCGGATAATAATGTTTTGAATTTATGTATATACCCCACTATGTAAACAAAAGTTCATTTTGGTTAAAAATTATAAAAATTGGAACGAAACCATTTGGTTGCTTAGCAGGATAATGTGGCACTATAAACGCACTATAATGTAACACTATATACACAAAATAATTCCAATTGTTTATATCGCATAAATATTTAAGTACGGCACGCGTAAAATGTAAAAAAATTATTTCTTTTGTGTATTAATGCAGATAAAATGGCCTTAAAGAAGGGTTACGCGTTCAACAAAAATGGCGACGTTAGAAAACTCTTATAAATAAATAAATGGTTTCCCATTACATCCCATGAAGGGACTGGGGAGAACTTCTCACAATCACTGACCTGTGCGCTTTCCAGTTTTCACTCACTGATTGGGACCTACAGTTTTACACCGATTCCGAACGGTAATTTGAGAAGCTTTTTCATGGCTACATACTCGATAGTGTCGCCGTCACTATGCGAGGTGACCGCCGCCGAAAGAAAATTTGAAGATGGTCAGAGCCGGGTTCGAACCCAGGATCTCATGTACAAGAGCCGCGCACACTAACCATTGCACCACCGACGGCCAAACTCTTAACAGAGGAATTTTTCGATTATGACTACAATTTCTATGCTGTACCTTCTTAAACCCTTAACAAACACATAACAACTTTTTATGAATAAGGCCGTTAATGTTTTCGAAAGCAATCAAAATGTAGCAAAATTAAGCAAAATTTCCAAAACCACAACAAATTTACACGATGTACACGATTTGGACCAAATAGTGCATAGAATGTACCAATTAGTAAACTTTTACAAAAAGTACATCGATGCATTAAATAGTACTTAAAGTGTACCAAAAAAGTACGTAGAGTGTACCAAAAAGGTTGAAAAAGTGTAACAACAAATTTAAAAGTATTCTTAGTGTGCCAAACCGTGCATAAAATGTACCAAAAGGTACACAATGTGTACCCAGAAATGTGCATTATGTGTACCAAAGTGTACAAAATTGTCAAATAAGATACATAAGGTTACCAAAAGTACATAAACTGCACCAAAAATATACCAAAAGTGAAGTATTTTTTACAATACATTTTATCCTCTTTTTTTGATACACTTTATGTACTATTACCATTTGTGCGACGTCATGGATAAACTCGTGTTAGTATGTAATATAGGGGTATAGAAAATCAGACAACGGGTCCATCCGCAAAACACTAATGGAGATTTCGTTCCTTGGGGAAAAATTAACATTTTTCTGTCCTTTGGCCTAAAAGTGCCGTTTTGTATTCGTTTATGCAAATGTGCAACTCTGCTTTAAAGGTTAGTGTTCTTTTCTGAGAATGTAGCACTCAAGAAGTGCAAAAAGTTTGAATTTGTTGACGTCTTAGCGACTTAAATTATTTCGAAAATGGATTTTTAAATTTTAACATGCTGAAATTAATAAAGAAAATAATGAACATACTGAAAGTCCCAAAAAAATCCCTGAACGTAGCAAAAAAAAACGGGGTTATTGGGATTTCCCGAATATTTTGCTTCACGGCTCTGGGATTGTTGGGATCCCGCTTTATTTTACTAGTAGTGCTATAAATTGAGGTGATGCCAGATTATTAGATACAATCCTTGGATCTGACAGCACAAAACGGTTAACAGTTGTCTTCCTGTCTGGGAGAACTATTTTTGTGGAAGGAGCAAAATAATTGAAACATATATATACATATGTATATCAAATTATTGAACTTGACAGAAGAGTGTCGATCAGAAAACAGTTACAAACATTAAAAAAATTAAAAACAATGGGAACAGGTGTCAATGTAGGTGAAGTCAACTTTATATTCGATCAAAAAATCGCATCATATTTGCTGCTTTTACTTTGATTACAAGTTATACATGAATAGCGGCTATTTATAATGACAAGTATGCAAATTCCTAATCGTGAAAATTCCAGGGTACCTGTGAGTGGAAATGTGAAAATTCTGAATCCCGTGATTTACTAAACCTTATCCGATTGGCATCACTAGTACACATCTCTTGGTTACCGCCCGCAGTTGTAGCCATAAAGTAAGCAGACGGCGAATTCACTCTCTTTAATGTTTACAACACACAAAAACATGCAACCCACCACTAACTCCATATATCATTCGTATTCTCTCTGGAATAATTTATACACATAACCATATATATGTATGGATATGGTTCTACGCTTGGCTTCAATCCCGTCAACACAAAAAGTAATCTTGCATTTGGAGTTGTATGTAGTTGGTATGTAATAACCTTTTTTCGCTGCAGAGTGTAAAGTTTTTCGTACAAGCATTTCGTAATTCTTTGATGCGCCGTTTGAGTTTCATCTGTTTAGTATTAACGTATTTCACGTAGTACATGTACATATGTATATGATTATTCCGGTACAATATTTTGTAGGATTACGTATCACTTTATCACTAGACACGCAAAGAATAACTTTATTATTTTCTTTGGATACATTCAAAACAATTTGGCTTTTATCGATTTTCGGAAAGTATAAACAGTGTATATAGAACAGAGCGGCTCGACCAAGTAAACACCAACGCCACTGTTGCCACAACAAAACTAACTAGTCCATCATGAACTTCTGGCACCGCCTATGACTTGGCCATAAGCGCTAGCGTCCAACAACAACTTTACAGTTGGATGGTTACAACATGTATGTAAGTTCACTGTCCCCCATGATTAGTAACTAGATACCATTAGTACGGTATGTTAGCTCGTATGCATGGATATTTGGGTGTACATCTACATAGCAATGTTGCCAATGACGTGACTTTACCGAATTCAGTTTTCGTCTTAAGCAGGCACAAATATGTACTACGCAACAAAATGAAGAAACTGTGTGAGTATAAACCAAGATGGATTAATAGATGGTGAACGCATAAGCTCAGCTGATTTGCTTTGTTTACATTGCAAACCACTTTTCGAACTGCAAACCACTGTGAACTGTATTGTTGGTAGACGTATGTGTTGGATTTGACACAACGTAAGTGTGGGGTCATAGTAAAATTATCTATTAGGTAGTCGCTTTAGCAATTCCGTGGTTAAGCTGTCAAAATTAGCTGAATAATGAAAAACACTATCTACACAAAATGTGAAAAATAGTAACTGGAAGCTTGTCTTACTTGATACAAAGTCTATGCTATTAAATTGCATATTGATTGAAATTCTTTGCATTTTATCAACAAACAAAAAGAAACAAAATCGAATTTGACAGCTTACCCATAGAGTACTACATAAGAGTTTCCATTACTCTTTTCGATGCCTCTTCATGACGACGAGGTAGTAGGCCATTTCATAGAGTTTTATTTGCTGCTATATTTTACCAATTTTACAATTTCAAAGGGAATGAGTAGTTTCGTTCAACGCAAACAACATAAAACATAATTTAGCTGTCATTATTATCAATAAACACTATTTAAAATTAGTTCCTGTCTTCTTTGCTCTCTCATTCTCCTTATCGGCCTAGTACCTTTTCGATCAGCTGTACCATAGAATCCCCCTGGCTTACCCACGGAAAAGATGAAAAAACACGAATCAGCTGGGCTGACGCGTTTACCCGATAGATAATTTTACCATGTGTGGGGTCAGACACGGCAATTTTACTTGCGCAATTCTTGAGTTTATCAGAGAGAGAGGGAAAGAGAATGGAAAGGGGTACCCATTCCCATTCGCAATTTTTTAAATGAAGTTGGCTGCAGATGAAAATTTGACATTCCTTTTCATTTTTTGTTTCGTTGTTCATAAAATTGTGGGTAATAAAAAAAGTAAAAGTGTTTTGTTTGATGTTGGTAGTAAAAAAAACCTTCTCCTATGCAATCAATTAATGTTGTTATTATTTATTATTTTCTTTCACTTCAATTTTATTCACAAATATACAAAATTCCCATCCGAATAATTTTTTTTATAATTGAAATAAAATTGAATGTCACAAAACCAAGAACGTGGAAGCTAAAGAAAGCAAAAATTGCTCAAGCAAGCTTTCCCTGTGTGAACATGCAAGCAAGTTCAAAAGAGAATTGCCAAAAACTTGAGCAAGTAAAATTGCCGTGTCTGACCCCAGACTAAGTGAGAAGCAAGGCAAAACTCTATGTTGTTGTTGCCCTCAATTTGAAGTCAGTTACAACAACACCTCCTGCGTCTACCATGAGTATTTTTATCATGGTATAACCAATAACTAGCGTGAAGTTAGCCCACCATCGTAGCCCACATATTTCGATGGTGGGCTAACTTCACAGTAGTATATAGTAGTGTGAAGTAGGCCCACCTTCAAATTTTATTATATTTAAATCACGCCAAGCATATGAATTTCATTGCACTGGTCATTAATAAAGTGTAATAATGTTCAAAATAAACATTGAAGATATCGAAAGGATACAAGGTCCTTTAAATGCAATTATTATTTTTGTAAAATCTACTTAGTATTTGCAACAACATATCAGAATATTAAAGTGTGAAAATTTTCCAAGCTTTTTTTTAATTTTCTGAAAGTTTTCATATGTATGGCGGATATTGGTTTTCTTCGAGTTTAAGGACCTAGACCTGTTTCTATGTCCTTGAAATTTTTTATGAAATTTCTACTTGGTATTTGCCACAACATATCGCAATATTAAAGTGTGAAAATTTTCCACACTTTTTTAATTTTCTGAGAAGTTTTTATATATTTGGGGATATTGATTTTCTTCGATTTTTTATGAAATTTCTGCTTCGTATTTCCAACAACATACGCGAATATTAAGTGTGAAAATTTTCCAAATTTTTTTAATTTTCTGAGAAGATTTCATATACATATTTCGCGGCAATTCGTTTACGCCGATTTTAAGGAGCTTGTCTTGTTTCATAGTCCTTGAGTTTTTATTTCTAAATTTTCTAGTAATAGTAAAACCATATAAAGAAATGAAAATTTTTTTTGTTTACTTTTAGTTTAGTTTTTTTTTATAGCATTTTCAAAAAAAAAAGGTATTTGGCGGACCAGTTATTATGTATTAGTTAGTTCCAACACGCCTAAGGCGCCCGTTGAAAAGTATGATAATTTAAATGGATCTTTAACAAAATCTACTTTTTTTATAGAATTTATTTTTTTTAAGGTTTATTTTTAGGCCATTTTTGTAAGATTATATATTATAAATTCCCGAAAGTCCTTTTTTAAAGAGAGGTACATCTTTTATTAAAAGCTAAAGTTTTGTTTAAGAAAAGATACCATTTTTAAGAAGAAGTACTTTCTGTAAGAAAAAGCCATAAGAGTATGAATTTTTTTTACATAGACGTACTATTTTTAAGAACAGATACTTTGTAAAGACGTGGTACTCTTTTTAGGAAAAGGTTATTTTTTTTAAGAAAATGTACTTAGTTTCAGAAAGGCTACTTATCTCAAGAAAAGAAAAGAAAAGGTTTTATTTTCTTTTTCAGAAAATCTACGTTAAGAAAAGCAACTTTTGTAAGAAAATGAATTTTTTTAAGAGTATTTTTTTGTTTGAAGAAAAGTTTTTTTTTTATGAAATGTGTTTTTTTTTTTGAGTTGGTACATTTTTAAGAGTGGTAAAAAGGTACTCGCTAAAGAAAAGGTAGTTTTTTAAAAAAAGGCAATTTGTTGCAAGAAAATGTAAACTTTTAAGAAAATGTACTTATTTTAAAAAAATTACTTTTTTTAAGAAAAGGTGCTTTTTGTAAGAAAATTTACTTTTTTTAAGCAAAGATAAAGTTTTTTTTTAAGAAATGGTACATTTTTTTTTTTTGAGGAAATTTACTTTTTTAAGAAAAGGCACTTATTTAAGAAAATTTTCTTTTCTTAAACTTCTTTCACGTTGACTTTTCTAAATTTAGTGTTTATTGGGTTCAAAACTACAATACACATATACTAAACCTTGGTTACAGGCACCACCTAGAAAACTTCCCATTAAACAAGAAATTCCCCCACAAATGTTAGTTTAGACACAAACTAAAGTAAAAGTACCCAATATAGTTGACTATACTGGGTTGTAATAAAGTTGTTAAAAAAAGTTGTTAAAAAAAGTTGTTAAACAAGTTGTTTAATTTATTGTCAGTTAGCCCCCGTTCCAATAAACTATCTATACAAAAACCATCCCATTGAACTTACCGAAAAACTGAAATTGTACTGGCATAGCACCATGTCTTTATGGACATCCGAATATTTATAAACCTGACGTTCCACTATGGCCTATATTATCATTTGCCAATGTACCATGCTATGTATAACCCAGAAAAATACATCAGGGCAGTTCAAATATTTTAAATTTCGGATGAAACTAACATAAAACGCTTTCGACCTCAATAAATAAACTTCCACATTACAGCAGCTATTAACCCCAGAAAGATAACCTTATTTTTTTTAACTCGTACACAAAAGATAACCATACGTCTTGAATAAGCCCGTCACGGCTTATTTTAAGGGTAGATGAGTGGGCTGTAGAAATAAGTAACGTTTAGGGTTTTATACAGTTTCTCCACGGAGAAATATGACGATGTGCGAAAAGAGGGGAGAAAAGAGACGACAACCAGAGAAGGGTTAGCAAGGTTGTTTAACAACAGCACCCTGGAATATTCGTTACCTGGGATCGGGAAGAACTGACACTGATCTCCCTGGGCTGATTAAAAGCGATAGTTTTCCAAAACGTTATAAACATATATGTATGTATGTAGGTATATTTCGTAGAATTCAATTGCAGTAGATTTAGATTTTATGTTGTTCTTAAGATTTAGGTTACGTTTAGTAGGGTATAGCCTCTGAGATGTAGACTAATTTGAGCTTATTATTATTATGCAACCTTTAATATAATTGTAAGTTAGATTTAGTATTCAGGAACTTTGGTTGCATTATTTGAACTGTTGATCTGTACGACGGGTGAGCGACTGTTCGGTACCTCGTGCTTCGTTCACTTGCTTACGCATGTTAATTTTGCACTCAATTTATTATCTCAGATAGATAATTTACGAAAACTGTGTAGCATTCACAGTGGCTTAAGTTTCATACGTTACGCTAGCTTTTGTGATGTTACCATCTACTTTTTAATAATGAGGCTAAACGCTTGGCGTTTAGACACGTCTTAAATACATATGCTAGTTAGAGGTCTAATTAGTAGAGGTTTCAAAATGTATTAAAATAAAATGCGTTTCAAATTAATAAGATTAAGTCTTGCTCTATAAAAAAAATGCTATCTTAAGAAAAGCCCTCAAATTTTTAACTGCAAAACCGACGAACAGTATTCCCCTTAAAAATCAAAGAAATAAATAAATGCTTATTTGTCATACGTCTCAGATACTAACGTTAGTTGTCTCACTAGGGTTAATATTATTTGATGTAATATCGCTCTGCACCAATATCCCCATAATTCTTACCATGAAGACAATTATGGAAAAATTACATGCATCAGTACATAACAAGAATTTTGAAAAATTGTCGAATTCTCACTCAGGGATAATAATTATTTCAAATTCGGTGGGAAAACGTACCATCAGGTATATGTTATGCCCGTGGGAAACACATTATCTCCAACCATTGTTGATATAATCTTGGACAAATTACTTGACCAGACATGTGAAAAACTCCTTGCCAAGGGTATTACTGTACAATTAATACTGAATATGTCGATGACATCATTGCAGTGGTTACAGTCTGATGTTGAGACAATATTAAATACTTTCCACACTTACCATACCATAAATTCAGTAGTGAAAAGGAGTCCAATGGTTCAATTCAGTGGTCCCAAGATTACACAGAACGAAGGGCAACACTTAATCGGGAAGAATAATAAATTTATATTCAACTCAACCAATACAGAAAAAATTGACCGCAACCAAACATTTCATTAACAAAAATGATTTTTGACGACAAAAATCAACATTTTGGAAAACTGGAGCTACTTGGTCTACCTTCTGAAGGCGTCAAATATTTGTAATACAGACTCCATTGTTGTGGTATTATTGTTTTCAAATATTGTATTGGTATTCAAATATTTAAATAATTCACATATACTATTAACATAATAATCGTATGTATGTTCATTAGGGTGTACTGATAACAACGCTTTTTAGAATCCCAATTTTCTATGACGCGTTTGTGGTATTTGGCGATTGATGCAAGTAGTGTTGGCTTCCAATTGCTCAATCGTAATCGGCTTATCATGTGGACTTTGAACTTTAGGTAGTCCCAAAGCAAACAATATATAGGTGTGATATCACATCACAAACACGTCCAATTAACCGGTTCGAAGCCTGAAAATAACGGCTAACAGGATTCTACTCACACACTGAACCAATTATCGTAGGTGAAATCAACGAAAATTTTTAGTAACTTTTTGACAACGCTGTTTATACAAATTTGCCGAAATTTTTGTTAAATTTGACAAAATTTCGTCAATATGAAATAGTAGTTGTGTGCGAGTCATTTACAAATACAGTGACAGTTTAGTAATAGCGTGAGCGTCAATTGCGAATAGATCAACGCTTTTAGTAATTGCTAATAAATATGTATATGTAGTTCCCGTGAGTAATATTATTTGTTAAATTTTGTTAATATTGTATTGTTAAATTTACGTGTTTTCAGATACTTTTGTCTGAACAGAATTCAATTAGTGACTTGAGGTTATAGAATAAATGTTTTCTTGGAAATACATGTGAGTACTGGAGAATATGTACATATGTAGTTTCATAAATTCTGGCTACTCATTACATTACCAAGATGTTAAGGATAATCCGTGAAATATCCAAATCAGAATGCATTTTGTATTTTAACACCGGCGAAATACAATAATATTTGTGTAAAACTGTTCCGCATTGGTTTGGTCAATGATTTATACTCCTGATGTTCGGACTTTTGGCAAAACCTGTTTGAGACAGCCTTGGATTAGAGCTTGTAGGTCAGTATGTATCTTGGAGCCTAATTGTACTTTTATTTCCTTACACACGAATTATTCAACTTCATATAATTGTAATAAATACTTATATGCTTTGTAAAATATAGAATTGTAAAAGCAAAATGGTGGTCATATTAAATATAAAATACAAGAATATATCTAAAAGCATTTTTATTGTGGTTCAAAATCGACAAAATATCGCCAAATTGAATAATACCATTAGTGCAATTTAATTCAGTAGTAACTCGATTCTTGCACATACTTGATTCTTGCAACATAGAAATATTTTTCATTACGCACTCAGTACTTCCGACATCCGAAAATTGTTAACTCGATACTTGCAACATTTTTGTATTACTCTTACGTGCTGCTTTGTTTACGTTTTCTTAGACTGAATACATTTCGGGAAATCCCCGTCGTTTTATGCTGCTGATGAAATGTTGTAATTTGAATCAGTTTTAAGCTGACTAATGCGAGGTGCGGTGTCATAAACAGATGTATGTGCCTTTTATTTTGTATGGGAAATTAATACTCGGTGCTTGTGTCAACCTAGAAACTTGCACCGAGCCGGGTTTTCATTACGTGCAAGAATCGAGTTTCTACTGTATATATTTTTATTCAACTTGACGAATTTTTATCAACATGAATAAAAAATACGAATTTTTATCAACATGAATAAAAAATACTACTCAAGAGAAAACGAAAAATTTACAAAAAAAAATTAGTCAAATCAACGGCCGCTTTTTGTTAGGTCTATGGTGATGAAATATCGTCAAATTAACCTACGTTTTCGTTGATTTCACCACTCCATTTGGTTCAGTGCAGTAATGCCGTGGTTTCACTGGCTGTATGGCGTGGTTTCACGTCACGAGGCATGATTCCACCCATAGAGTAATGTCATATAGAGCTGCCATTCTTTTCATCTGACATTTCCTTTCGCATTATTCGTGGTGCGGTCGGTGAGATAGAGAGTTATTCGACGTAAATTGACTCACACTAGGTGGAATTACATAAATTGTTGACTTAAATTTTTCATGTCGTTTTGATGAAATACTGTAAACGCATTTTCGACTTTATTTGTTATATTTTAGTGTTAGTATATATTTGTGGTGTATTTACACAACAATTTTAACGCACAAAACGAAATACCGTTGCTGATTTACTGTTGGTTGGTTTGAGCTATTGCCTCTATGGTGCCCGGACATAATACCCAAATCGATTTTGGAGGTTATGTCCGCCCATCATCGCGGGCATAATTCCAAAATTCCCAAAAATAGGATTGAAATGTTTTTCCATATATGTAACTGCATTTGACAATATTTTTCAAAAACATTATGTCTGTTACTTTACTTACCCAAAGTTACACAAGGTTACCCAAATGCGTTTCTTTACTCTAAAATTGGGTAAATGAAACAAATTTTTTTCTCTTAGCGTCAAAATGCGTTTCTCTTTTACCCAAACTTACACAGACTTTTTCTTCGAGTAAGTGTAAAGTGTAGAGTAAAGTGTCAAACAATCAATCAGCTGTTCGAAATATATGTTTTGTTAGATAAAAAATTAAGCCAATAGAAAAATGTTTGAATTAGAATTTTATAAATTTGAAAAGTGATTGTGGTTACGCTCAAAGTGTTTATTTAAAAAATTGAAAGTGTGCAAATCAATGGTAAAAAAGTAAGTCGATGTGCATGAAGAAGAGAAGAAAAGAAATAAAATATCTTTGTTTTAATAGGCGGGTGGCTCTGGCCCGCCGCAAGTTTCTGGTACCCGTAACGAAGTAAGTGAATGTGCTTGAATTAGTGAAAACATATGTTAGGTGTTTTGACATTTGTTTTCGAGTAAGAAATGTGGTTTTTACCGTTTCTTTACTTTTGAGTAAATGAGAGTAATTTGAGAGAGAGTTTAGGTCGTACTCCCATTTACCCAAAAAGTAAAGATACAGACTTATTATTTTCTTCAATAGTTGGTCAAGTATAATTGAATATATTAATATTTTACTGGTATAAACTTAGTTGAAGAAGTTGGAATTTTTTCATTGGCGTCACAAGTGTTTAAACTTAGAACAAGAAATTTATTCAATTCGACACATATATAGGGCTTTCCAATTTGAGTGATATGATTTCTTTAAAAAAAAAAATTAATGTGAGTCCGATCACAGGGGCGACGTGTAAACATCTAGTAATGAAGTTGGAAGTTGGTTTTTAGTATATTTTTTTAATTAATCAATTAAAAGTATCAAAACTTTCAATATTGTAAATACATAGGAATTTGCTGGTTTTTGTTTGTTTTATTTAACTTATTTGGTTAGTAAATGGGCACACTGCAGTACATATATATGTATGTACTGCATTAAAAATTACAGTAAGCAGTAAATTTACTGATTACTGAAAAAATTCAGTAAATTTTTACTGATAACGAAATTTAATTTGCATTACCAGTCAAATCATAGGGCCGTATTCATAATAATCAGTAATCGGGCATTACTGATTACTGAAAATTCAATGCACCTCATCATAATTATGTAGGCACTTTATAAAAATTGCTGAAAAAAATTTTAGTAATCATTAAAAATTTACTAGTTACAGAATTATTTTTTCTTGAAATTTTAGTAGTACTGCAAAGTGCCCATCTATGGTAAATGCCTTAAGTACAAATAGTTAATATTGGCTTATGGTAACTAAAATAAGATATATAAATTTTTGACTCGATTGTATTTAAAAATCTATGGAAAACTGCATCTATAGTAGTGGAATTGTTAGCTGTAGGGGTTTGTGGAGAATTGCTCATATGCAAGTGGAAAACGTCAAATAAAAATTTTGATAAAGCTTGCGACTGTGGGTTTGCAAAATTTGTATTAAAATCTCAACCCATTATAATTGGCATGAGATGGAGATTGTTACCCAATTGTCGTGCACCAGTTCCAGTGTAAGGCAACAGTACGTAATGAACATATGTTATAATCTTAATTTATATTGGAATCTAATAGAAATTTTATTAGAATTAACATTACCTCCATTCAGCTTTGATACACTTTGTGTTGTTTTATGTTCTGAGTTACAATTTTTTTGGTGTTTTGTAAAATATTTTATTATTTTGTATTTGTTGCGGTTGACAAGTTATTAATCAGCTGTTTACTGAAATGTAATGCATGTAGTTATTTTACAACAATGGTTTTCGAAAATTAGTAGCTAATATTGCACACTAGATGGTGCTTATATGCAGCTGTTAAGTATGAATGACAATCTCAAAGATGAAGAAAACTTTTAGTTTTTAGTTTTCCTTATATTTGACAAGTTTAGTTTTTAGTTTTCCTTATTTTGCTTTGTTTTAGTACATTTTTTATTAAAAGTGCAAAAAATCTTTTTAAAAGTTGTTAAAATTAAATGTTTTTGTATTCATTTTATTTATTTGTTTTCATTTACCTACGATAACATAATGGACGACAGGGCACAAGTGCATGTTTCGGTTCATTTAATTCATCGTGCAAAATGTTATGCTGTGTGTGTAAGGCCGACGCAAGCAGCGGTTCGAGCCATGCCATGCCTACACGTAAACCCACTCATAGCAGTCATTGCTACGCAACCGTCAAGTCATACGATGCTATTACTACCCAATGATTGGGTTGAACTGTGTTGTGATACGTGTTGTACTACCAGCAATCTATGTATGTTGATTTACTTTAGCAACATAAAAAAGGAATTCATTTCAAAAATTAAAAAGAAACAATTAAGTAAGGAAAAGGTAATTTTTTAAGAAAATTTACTTTTTTTATAAAAAGCTGATTATGTAGGAATAGGAATGTTTTTTAAGAAAAGATAATTTTTAAGAAAAAGTACTTTTGTTAAGTAAAAGTAATTTTTTAAAGAAAATGTACATATTTTAAGAAAACAAGTGAAAAATAATTAATTGCGATAATTTAAACATCAATACTCTCCATTTTCCCTTTTTTTAATTACAATCGTGCGCACACAAATCAAACGTTAGAATAACATCAATTCAGTGTGGGCGACAAAGCGTCATCCATACAGTCTTGGATGAGTGGTCGTATGTACCATGCAACACTCAAGTAAAACGATTCATGTTCGAACACGTTGGATTGATTTACTTGAGTCGAACGTAACATTGCCGTCGAAGTCCTATGTATACCAAGTAGTAACAACATGCATGACATGACAATGGATTAGTGTCACACAAATCACAACTCAATCAATTCATCTCGCGCTAGCCTCTAGTCTAGAGTTGGGTAGTTCATGAACTACCTAGTTCATTTAGGGTGACCAGACACCACCCTCACCTATATAATGCACATGTTCGATATCGCGACTGTGGTCCTGATTGTTATGTCTGGGCACCTTAAATGAACGAGTTCGAGAACTACTGAACGAGTTCGACCCAACTCTACTCTAGTCGCTACTATTGCACACTAGATGGTGATGAGTATATTGTATGCAGCGTATGAGTACACTAATACACTCATACATAGCTCACACCGATTTGATAACGCTTTACGATTGGTTAACGATTACATCGCACATCTTACTCTAAATTTGTGATTGTATTGTGAAAAAGATTTTTACCCCCAGCGTATAGATGTTTACACATCAAAAGTCGTTTTCGTTTTCAAGTTATTCCAAAACAAAATCAGCAAATTCATGCCGTTTACAGTAGTCCAATCGCTTCAGTTCTTGAGTGATAACAATTTTATAAGGATGCAAGCGCAAATCAGAAAGATTGTGGTTTGAGGCAGTCCCAATTATTGTCAACGTCTTGGAATCTTCAGCAACACTTGCCTGACCGGCAGCAACATTTTCATTGCTTCGAGCGGTTCTTTGTATTATTTGCACTTGAACATTATGTAAAGAAAATGTACGCTCGTAATTTGCAATAATTCGACGAATAGCGAATACAGGTGGATGATTATTACTACGACCATAAAATGGCAAAAGCCCACGAAAAGTTGCAATTGGAGAACGATTATTTTGATAAAAACAATTGAATAATATCTAAACGTTGTTCTTGCGTATATCTCTCTTCATGATGAAATTGTCAACATTACTGAATACAATGAAAAAAATTACGAGATCATAATATACTACAAATGGCCGAAACGTCTCTTAGAAATCATATCACTCAAATTGGAAATCCCTATTTATTAACTTAACACTTTCAGCGTTTGCAACAAATTAACAAAAATTCAACATTTTCCAAAACTTTTTTCCGCAACTTTTGGTGAACAAATTTTCGATATTCGATATTATATTTCAACTCTATTTATTGAATCCAGCGCTTATATCCAACTATCAACAATTAAAATATTTTCAAAACCACATTTCAACATCACATTTGAACTCCTTGCAAATAAGAAACCACATTTTAGTATCCAGCTTATATAGGCAACTAAAAACAATTGTTTCCAATCAAATCGGGCAATTTTTTGAGATAACATTTTGGCCTGCTTCATTTCACTATTATATTTCTTTTCTACGCAGATAACAAGAAATTTTTTGAATAAATCACTTCAGTTCAATATTATCCACTGTTTATAACCAATCAAAAAAAATTACTTTTTCAAAAAAATCACGCGATTTTTTGGTAAAAAATTGTTGCCTTCGGCGCTTTAGTTGAATAACATATTTCGTCTATATATGGGTGATTGTTCGGAAATTGTCATTTTCTCGTCCTTTGAATTTTCCCACCCTAAAATGGTCGATTGGTGATTAAATTGCGACATGTTCCCGAAGCTACGATGGTACTCTATTATTTCCATGAAACACATTCCATTCTGAACCGTGTAAGTCGGTTTTAGGGAGAAAAAACTGTTCAAAATGTCACAACCATGGCCTGTCCTCCGTATCGAATTCAGGACTTCAGCAGTAATATCCGTCAGGGACGTGGCTTGAAAGAAGTTACCTGCATATATGTTCTAAGGGACATTTAGATTTACAATTCTACGCAAAAAAATTGGAGGAATATGCACGCCATGGTTATTGAACGGTCCACGAAGTCTGCCCAACAGTTTTGTCAGAATTGTGTACAATTTGAATTCGACTGTGGTGGCGCCATCTCCGGGGTTTCAATATGACCCACTTGCTGGCATTTTGGAGTGGAGGGGGTAGTGGCAGTATTTACACCGCACATGTATACGAAGGGGAATTCAATTCGAAAAATTGAAGAGCTAAGTCACAAAATAATACGTCACAACCGTTCTCTTATGATTCACATATGCCGTACGATATTTAGGCTTGATTCCCGGTTATGAAAGTAATATTTCATTGCCTGAACTTCATTGTCTTTGGAACTTGTCGAATTCCAAACCGGTCTGGAGCACGGTTAGGTTAAACACTGAAAGTCACAACCGTGGCTGTCACAACCGTGTCATATAGTTTCCAATACTGACCAAAATTGATAAATAATGGTTTATTGACACTGAATGATTAATGTGGAGTAGGCTGTTGCAAAGACCTGACAACACAGTAGGCTTTTGCGAAGACCTGGCAACACAGTAGGCTTTTGCGAAGACCTGGCAAAACGAGAGTGAAGTATTTGACATATCTTGTGGCAATCGTCAGTCATGTGTATGTCGTGAAAGGTATTAGTCTATTGGCGAAGTTAACTAAATAAATTAGTTAAAACATTAAAATAGTGCGTTTTATTCAATTGATATATATTAGCGGTCATTACAATTAAGTTTCGTTGAGACAGTCACTACCGTGTCATCGAAATACCATCAATGCTCCATAACTTCGATTGCTTTGGTGTTGTAGTATAGTGATCTTCAGATCATACTTTTGGACCATGATAACATTTAGAAACGTAAAAAAATGGTACTGCAGACATATCGAGGTTTGGAAAAATTGCTATCTGAAAAATAACAATTTCCGAACAATCACCCATATATCTATACATAAATACCAAATAAACTTGAAACTTGAATCATGCATTAATAACCAACTAAAAATGATTAAATTTTAAAAACTTTTTCGCATACAGAGTGTGGGTTCAACATTCTATTACTACTCTATTGAATTTGTTGAATCCAGATTTTAAAAAATTTATTAGTTTTTTTTTCAAAATAAGTTGCGCGATATTATACAAGTGCAACGCCTACGATGCTTCAAATCAATATATTTCAACTCTATGTACATATATCTATAACAGGCGGATTTGTTGAATCCAGTGTTATAACCAACAAATAAAAATAAAATCACTTTATTTTTGGACGGACAAAAATAGGCCTACGTTGCTTCAGTTCAATATTATATTTCAATAGGTACTCGTTTTTATTACTATATATGTATGTATGTATTTCCAATCTCTATTCAGCGAGAACATTTATTTAGACCTTATGTCATGATTTGTTTAAATACGAGTACATGTGCAAATATCATTTATTTTAAAACCCTGCATTTAAAATCAATTCAAAGAATTAGAATTGCTTTGAAAAAAAAATTGCGCTATATTCAAAGAAACTCTTTGGGTTCAGCGCTTGAAACGTTTGTACGTTTTAATTGTTTTTTATTGTCAAAATGTTTACTAAAACCAAAAAACGGTCATATTAAACGAGTATTTAGTTAAAATTTGTTAATAAGTTCAACCCGTTGTTGGTGCGTTAGATGCTCCATAATAAATTGTTATCGACTGCTCTACACAACTGTTAAATACAAACTGAAAAATGTCTACCAAACAGAAATGACGGCCAAAACCATCGCTCTGGAACCTAAAAAACACCCAGTAGTTTCGAACTCCGTGACAAGTTCATCACCATACGCCCAAACCCTCTGCCTGAATTGGTACGTTCAATCATTTAAGCTAAAACACTCCACTTCTTTGAACATGCGATTTTAAAACGCTCACGAAGCAACACTGTCAGGTATCACACAACTACAACACAAACTCAGTTGTGTTGATATTTTTCAGGGTTATTAACGCTTCCTCTCGTTACAAATATAAAACCGACGGAAAATTATGTCTGATGGCTTTGTAATTAATGTCAACGTCACGTTTTGTGTTAGAACCAACATTCGATGCATAAGTAAATAAAAATCCTAACCAAACGAAGGTTGTTCTCTTATTATTTCTTAAGTTGCTTGACAAACTGGCGTATTTTGATTAAAATTAATTAAGACATTAAGGTTCAATTTTCAAGTGGTGACTTATTATAAACCTACGTAATCAGTTGAGTTTTTTCATATTTGACCTGACTTTAAATATGAAATATCTTTCAGTACTTTCAGTACTAGGTACCTATAACGGCACTGTTGATACATCGTCGTCCCGAAGTTATCTGCACGTACATCCAAAAAAGTTTTTTTTTGGGAAATTGAATTTAAGGTTTCCGAAAGGTATATCAAAAAAATTCTATGAAAACAGTGGTCCAATATTTTTTTTAGATGTAATGGTGGGTATTCTTCATTGTTGTATGGAAAAATTATATACACAAACCTTGGAGATACCCAACGTCCTCATTACGAACTCTTGGCCGACTTCATTAAAAGATTGAATGAACATTATTTTCTCAAGTAATTATTCAGTAACAAGAGAATGTTACGACAACTAATTTATATATGAATACAAACAGCAATTTATCAAACTGAAAATATTGTTTTTATAATCGATTATTATCCTGAATAATCTTCGTATATACAATTTGTTTTCTAATTTTTGTTTGAATTTTTAAAAATGTATCCCAAATAAAGGTTTCTTATCCTTTTGCCTTTTTATCTGATTTACACAAATTGTATATGTATATAACTATTTAACAACTGTTCCTTGCCACAATTGTTGATATATCTATTAGATAAAACTCAAATATGGAAATTGAATATCAATGGTCATGGAGAAAAATTTACGAGTTATGCCAATTTTTTCCTTCAGAAAAATGCTATCATTTAATCGTATACGCCACTTATTGTGAGACATTGGTCAAAATGTGGGATATACGCGGCAATGAACTAAAAGAAACATGTTAAAAAATGGTTACATTTGCATTTGTTTTTTAAAAACACTAACGGCCAGTTTCACAGTTGAAAATTCTCAATTTAAATGTACTTTAAATGCCCGATGCTTGTCATTTAAATGTCATTTAATATGAAAATTTTCTGTGAGCTTTTAAATGACGAGTGTGAAACTCGCCCTAAGATTCATATTTATATTCTTGATATTTAATTTGTTTTATTATTCGTAATTAACCCTCATAAGGTATTTAGTATTACTTACGTTACAGTGCTTGGGGTAAGATAAGAGCCAGTAGTAGAATCTTACTAAAAGTTACTGAATTGATGATTAGAGTTAAAAAGTGCAGATGTAGAATAATACAGACATTTTTACTAATATTATTTCAAACATAAGAACATAAAAACAATTAATTAAAAGTGAATACACATCGCCTATTTGCTGAAAAAATAAACAATCAAACCAAACAATCTTTTTGATATTGAGTTGGATAATTCAGTCCGAAATAAAATTTCATCAGAGAAAAAAAAAACATTGAATGCCTATATATTTATCTTCCGGAGGATGATGTTAAATACTTTTCTAACTTAATATCTGGTTAATAGAAAAATTATCTTTTTAATTCTTTATATTAACTTCACATATTTGTAAGCATGCCGGGGAAACTTTGGATTGATTTTGAACCCTTTTCCCATGATCCAATCGAGCTGAAATTTCGCAGAGCTGAAAGGCGACAAAAATGAACTATCACAATATGGGCGGAATTGGACAAAGGAGCTTGGTACCTCCCATACAAATCACAAATTAAAAACCATTATTTCTGCTCCTGTTAACGGTATTTGAACAAAATTGGATATGTTGGTAACGTGTACATATTTTAAGATCGGCTTCAAATATGGGCGGGATTGGTTGTCATTCAAAGCTTGTGTCTAAAGTAATGTAAATGTGTAAAATAAAACTATGTTTTTTACGGGTTGGTTTTTTATTATTTACATTCAACCGAATTTTCATAATGAAAATGAAAAGTGATATAAATTTGTCTTTATATTTTGAATTTTATAAATATTTTAGTGTATAACAATTACTTTTCTATGCAGTATTGAAATTGCAAAATTAATTAATGTTTAAGTTTTTGATTAGAATTCAAATTTTCTTTAAATTTACAATAAAGTTGTTAAAACAATACTTATCACGCTTTTCTTTCATGAGTAATATACCTATTATTTGCACATACGTGGAGATAACGTAACAATTTTTGAATTCGCAAATTTCATATATTTTTCATTGTAAAGGGTTATCCATTTTGCGGTTTCAAAAGTAAACGTAAATAAAAGACATATAAAATATTTTTTTCATGATATTTCTTTTTTATTATAAAGTTTAAACGTTGGCATTATGTGTGAAACACTACATCATTTAAATGACCAACACGCAAAGTGTTGCAAGCATTGATTCTTTTGAGGTAATTTTCGACCACTTTTTGACACATATTGGGCGGTATCTCAGCCATAACTTGACCTGGGGACTAGACAGATTGATAGACATTATTTATAATTGTGATTCTGTTGTTTCTCACTTGTCAAATGAAGTCAGAGAGCTTAAAATAATGCTTCATGAGCTTCTCAATAGGCCGTTTCTAATGATGTTTCTAATACACGTTGTGCTCAAGCCGTCGAATGCTGATTCTAACTTGCTATCTCTGACGTCGCATGCTGCGGTTGTTAGGTCGTCAGTAGTCGTGTTTTGGTTACAATCAAGCGATTATCGCTTTCTAAGTTCCAAAGAAAGCGTCAATTTAGCGACAAGTGATTTTATTCAAAAATATGAAAAAGGATTGAAAACCGTAAACGAGGTCAAAAAAATTGTTTAAACTTAGCGAAAATGATTCGCGGTGCTAAGTTCTCGCAAAGTCTTCGCTAAGTGCTCCATACAAAACAAGCGAATATATAAGCAAGCGATGTAACCAAAACACGTTTATTGATGCTGTCTACCAATGCTATTTCAGTCGCCAAAACTCATACTTCGGCCGATTTACCCGCCACTTTACGCTGTTCTGTTGATACGCTCGCTATTGCAACTCATGCTTCTGAGAGTGATAACTGTTTCAGAGGTAACTTTCGTATAAACTATGTAATGAAGGTAGTGGTGCTCCTTGCTCTACTGGCAATAATGTTTCTGTCCCCCTTGCACAGAAAAATATTGTTGTGAATCTTTCGTATGTAAATCGTAACGCAGCACACAATTCAGATTGGACGCGAGTAACATCCCGTAAAAATCGCCAAAGACCTATAATTATTGGGGAAAATGATGATGTTGAACTTGAAGTCATTGTGAAGAAGAAGTGGAGACATTTGTCCTGCTTTAAATCAAATATTGCGGAGGATAAAATCAAGGCCCATGTTGAAAAGCATACCGGCATCAGTAAGGCTCATGTGGCTTGCATTAAATTAGTAATAAAGGACGATAATGTTGCTGATTTACAAAATGTTAATTTTAAGCTGGGAATTTCATCTGAGTTTTACAAGGAACTGTTTAAACTTTCTCTTTGGCCTGCTAACGTTAAAGTTCGTCCATTTCGAAATCTTTCCAACGCTCATCCTGCAAGAACTCAGTCCTAGTTGATAATGATTCATCTAAGCTCAAAATGTATTATCAAAATATCGCTGGCATCGAAACTAATCATAGATCTATTTTTCTGGAGACATCGCAATGTGATTGAATGACAACTGGCTTAATATTGATTTCCATGATGGAGAGCTTTTTGATACTAAAAAGTACGCTGTTTTCCGAATTCGTTGAAAACTTGTTTTGGTTGCTGTAAAGAAGTCGTTGAAGTCTATGTCTTTAGTGTTGCTGATAGAGATACGTTGCTTGATCAAATTTGCGTACGCTTGGAAGGATTTAATAGACTGTTTGTTATGGTGTCCTACATACCGCCAAATACCAGTCAAAGCCTATATGTTTCTCATAAGCATAATATGTCTGAAATGTCTCGTCATAACGAAAAAGATGGATATTTCGTTCTGGGTGACTTCAATTTATGTAATATAGTTTGCTTTTTCCTGCCTAATTGTAATACATTGTATCCCGGTAATATTAATTTAACTCATGAAATCAATTGTATTGATATCATTTTTGGTTTGTCTTTAGTGCAAATTAATTAATTTTTTAATTGTGTTGGTCGATTATTAGATCTTGTATTTATTTCCAATAATATGAAATTTTCTACTGAAAAATGTGATAAGCCCTTCAGTACTCCAGACATGCATAACGTGCCATTAAATTTAAATGTTGATTTTCATAAGTTTCCCTGCGCTAATATTGATTATGTACGTTATGATTTTAGTAGATGTAATTATGAGATTTTAAATCAGAATATTTTGAGTATTGTTCGGTTGGATGTTTTTAAAAATTAAATCATCGAAGATTGTTAGTATGAATTTGTTTGTAAGATTAATGAAATACTTCATGTTAGAATGTTATAAATTGCCTTGGTGTACCCCTGGCTTAAAAGAATTAAAAATTTGAGAAATAAGTTTCACAACGTCTACAAATACACAAATTGTGCTGAAAGTAGAGGATGTTTCAGTATTATTCTAGGGAATTTGAATTTCTAAATAAATTTCTGGACAGCAATTATATTGTACAATTTGAAAATAAAATAGTTACTAATCGACAATCATTTTGCCATTACATAAAAGTAGAAGCAGTGATTTTACCTCATCAATATTCTAGGATGATAAATTTGCAAATTCTCCAATTGAACAGGCAAACTGTATGCTGATTTCGTCAAATTCAACTTTAAATTTGGAGTACCAAGTATTGATTCAAAATTTTTGGATGGTGATAACTCAATCACAGATTTAGCTTGAAATCAAGCTGAAAATCTCATATACTCTCTGCCTTATCTGATCTCAAGGATTCACCTAAACCTGGTATACATGGACTTCTTGCGTTGTTTCTTAGGAATACATGGACTTCTTGCGTTGTTTCTTAATAATTTGTATTCTGTTGTTCGACCTTTTCTTTATCAATAAATAATCTATGTATATTCTCCGAGCTTGAGGTCAGAATTGCTTATCTTGTATTTCTGTTCCTCGATATTTCGCTACTCCATTGTGATATATATATTTTTAAATATTGTTTATCATTAGTTGAAATCCATAATGTCGTTTTCGTAGCTATCGTTGTATAGTGTTTATAAGATAATTTGTAACAATCATTCATAAATTAAAAGTATTTGACTGCCACACACCCCCAACTTCATTGCAATTTTTAATATAATAAAAATAATTGAAAAACAGTTAAATATTTGCTGAAAATTTGTGGAAAATAAAGAATAGCCCATATACATATAATTGTTATCAGCTGATCGTTGCCATGAATCAAGCAAGCGGCCACAACAAAAGTATATTCAATGAGAGTTTTTTGTATTTCCATTGCCTATAAAAAAGGTGGCGGAAGGCAAACCAAGTCCACCGTGGTTTTGAATTATACCTACTGCCAGGGTGGATCACAGCCGCCGACACAGGGTGAGACGCTGACCATGTTGAAGCTCACAATGAGTTTCTCCGACCTGGATTTAGTTTCCCCTACACTCAACCGCTGTTGACCAGTAGTATTGGTTCATCCGCCTTCTAAGGCAATCGCATTGACTGCTGCGAGGTAATCTTTACTTCACGCAGGCAATCTTTATCAGAGTTATCTTAGAGTTATCGAAAAATAGGACGACCAAGACTTCGTCGGAAAGATCATGTAGAAGTGGGGAAGCCTCTAATAGGCCGTTGAATTTGATATTTTGTTTTTGATTGTTTAGTATGTAGGTTACTACTACTTAAGTTAGTTTGAAGTATGTATATCATTCTGTAAATATTATTAAATGTCGGAAAATACGTAGCGATAGATTTAAGTTATCTTATAAGAAACTTTTGTAAAATGAATTTTAGGGACCAATAAACATTGAATACATTGAAATTGATCACGTAGAACAGGGATGAGTAACACGCGGCCCGCGGGCCGCTTGCGGCCCGTGAAACGTTTTTATGCGGCCCGCCAAGAATTTATAAAATTGAATTTATTTTATCGACTTTCTCCCATACACTTGAGCGTCATCATGTGTATGCAACAAAAACAACAACAACACCTGCTTTTATCGTCGTCGTATTTTATGCAGGGTACAGAAAAAGACACACACTGAACTGAAATCACACAATGTAAAAAACACATCTCAAAGAAGTGATTGACATGCAGAATAATACTGATTTAAAAAATTTATTTTTCACAGTAAACATAGAAAATTTTTATAAATCTTATGTGAGCCCTGAGAAATTTCCGCTTTTGACGAAAAATGCAAAGCAAATGATGTCTCTGTTCGGAAGTACATATGTTTGCGAACAATTATTTTCAACCATGAAATTAATCAAAAATGACCACCGATTATCAATTCCGGCGGATATTGAACAGCTTGTATCGAAAAAAACAGTGTCAAATTTCTCATTAAAAATTTTAAATAATTTCGCTTTTCTGTTCTAGTTTGTTTTGCACTAAAATGTGTGTATATGAAATCTTTACTTTTTTTAGATATTATATTTTTTTATTCTAATAAATAAAGTTTTGTAAATTATTAATAAGTGTTACGTTATGTGCGGCCCGCCAAAAAAAATTTTAAATTTAAATTGGCCCGTTAATTATAAAGGCCCTGGTGTAGAAGAATGCCTACGAAAGCTTGGTGTCATCAACTGGAGAAGAAACGATAAAGATCAAGCCGCTTGTAGTTGTTTTTAAAATGTTCGGCAGAAATTCAGTTCTATCGTCACTACGTACGAAATGATACGCTTTCATTCCTATGTCCACTAAGATTATAATAATAATAAATATAAAATAAATGATATAAATTTGATGTTTAAACAAAAAACAACATTAACCAAAAACTTTCGTTGATCAAAGATTACTTTTTTTTATTGTAATTCATTGTTACAAATTTACATTATTATTTCATTATATAAACAAATAAAATTAAAATTAACAAAAATTGATGTATTATTTGTAATTTAAAAAAAAATAAAGTACATTATTCATTATCTAAGGCTGAGGCTGATATTGACTTTATTGAGGCAAGTTGGCAAACTGATTGACATACTTGATTAATTTGAAATTATAAATATAAATGTTCCACGAATCAAAAAGGTATATTAGTTTTATTTAGCAAAAATCTTTATACAAGAAGTTCTGCAATATTTTCATATAAATATTCTTTCAATGAGTTTTTAAATTCTGATATTCGTGTAATTATTTACAAAGATTGTGGTAAATTGTTAAAAGTATATTTACCCATGTATTCTACTCGTTGCTTAGTTGTATCCATTCTACATATGGAAACCTTTAAGTTATTATTATTTCGGGTATTAAACGAGGACATGGGACTGGCCTTGGAGGTGGAAAGTTTCTGATAGCCATTCACTTGGGAGTGGCCAGAAATGATTCCTTCATCGGGCAGTCCAAGCAGCTCACTACTTCTACGCCGTATGTCCTGGGCAATGGCTTACCGGAAACCTCCGTTAGCTAGCTAAAGTGAAAAGGCGAAACGAATGAGCAACTTGAGTGGTAATGTGATCACTGATACGTCTCAGGATTATTAGGTGACCCTGTCACTGAAGCTCTTCGAAGTAATGGACATATTCTTCTGCCCTTTGAAGGCGGATAAGCCAACACCCTTGGCCAACGGCGGATCAAAATAGAAGAAACCAAAATCCAGTTTCGACACACTGCATCCTGGTCAGCGTCTGATCTCTAATGGGCGGCTGAAACATAATCATCCTGGCAGTAGGTAAAATGCAATCCACGGTGGGCTGGGTTTGCCTCCCGCCACCATTATATTGGCAATGAAAATATACGTAGAAAATAATGAGCAGGGAAACCCCCCAACTGTTGACGACCCTCGCAAACGTTATAAGGACCATGATGTAAGGACTTGTACCTGGAATGTGCGAACGCTATACAAGACTGGTGCCACTTTCCAACTGACGGATGTCCTCGGAAATATAATGCTGACATCACAGCGACAGGATATGGTTGCACCAGAAAGAAAAACTTCGATATTTACTACAGCTGCCATGAGCGAAAACACGAATATGGGTGCGGATTTATAGTAGGCAAGAGACTGCGACACCTAGTTTCAAGGTTCAACCCAGTGAGTGACCGCATAGCCACAATTCGCATCAAAGCGAAATATTTCAACATCTCGTTAATTTGTGTGCACGCACCGACAGAGGTTAAAGATGATGAGGTCAAAGAAACATTTTATGAGCGCCTGGAGGAAGTATATGAACGCTGCCCTGACCACGACATTAAGATTATTCTAAGCGATTTTAATGCCAAATTAGGAAAGGAAAGTGTCTTTCGACCAACCATCGGTAATCACAGTCTCCATGATACCACCTTCGATAATGGAATAAGACTGATAGACTTCGCCGCTGCAAAGAACATGGTAGTTAGTAGCACACGATTCCAGCATAACGACATTCATGAGGCGACCTGGATATATCCTGATCAACGGACGAAGAACCAGATTGATCACTTGGTAATAGATGGCAGGCACTCTTCTAGTGTAATGGATGCACGTGTGATTCGACGTGCCAATATCGACTCGGATCATTACCTGGTGGCTGCGAAAGTTCGCACGAGATTGAGCAGGGCGAAAAACGTACGAAGCCGAACACAGGAAAAGCTGGATATTGACAACTTACAAATACCGGAGATATCAATGTCCTATCAACGTAAACTCGCTCTCCTGCCAGAGCAGAATACGAGAATGGGAATCTGGTGACTGAGAAGCAGTGTGTTCTCAAAATGTGGAGAGAGCAGTTTTCAGCACTACTCCACTCAGATTCTTCCACTGAAGATCAGGAGGTAATGATAGTGGAAGATAGTATAGATTGTACCCCCCCACCCCCAACCAAGACGAGATTAGAACGGCGATCTCCCGCCTGAAGAATAATAAAAACGCTGGTGCGGATGGCCTACCCGCTGAACTTTTTAAGGCAGGTGGAGAAGGACTGATAGCCCACATGCATCAACTGATATGCGGTATATGGCTGGGGAATCTATGCCCGACGATTGGAGTCTCAGTGTATTATGTCCTGTATTCAAAAAGGGGGATCCGTGTGTCTGTTCCAACTATCGCGGTATCAGTCTTTTATCCATCGCCTATAAAGTCTTGTCGAGCGTATTATGTGAAAGACTAAAGCCAATTATTGAAAACCTGATTGGACCTTATCAGTATGGTTTTAGACCAGGCAAGTCCACAACTGACCAAATATTCAAGCTACGCCAAATTCTGGAAAAGACCCACGAAAAGCAAATCGATACATACCACCTTTTTGTCGATTACAAAGCTGCTTTCGATAGCTCCATATGGGGAAAACTGTACGAAGCTATGTCTGAACTTGGTATTCCGGCAAAACTGATTTGCCTCTGTAGAATGACACTGACCAACACCAAATCATCAGTGAAAGTGGGGAAAGACCTCACTGAACCATTCTGTACCAAGCGAGGACTTAGACAAGGCGACGCACTTTCGTGCAATCTCTTCAACATCTTAATGGAGATAATAATGAGAAAGGCTGCAAAAAATACGAACAAGACCATTAACACGAAAAGCCATATGTTGCTGGCGTATGCTGACGATATAGACATCATTGGGCGAAATTTGCGAGAGGTTACTGCAGTATTTTCAAGAATCGAAAAGGAATCAGCGAAGGTGGGTCTTGCTGTTAATGAGGGCAAGACAAAATTGATGGTGTCTACGACTAGAGAAACCTCTCGACTTGATCCGCACGTGAACGTTGACAACCGATTTAATTTTGAAGTGGTAGATGAATTTGTCTACCTTGGATCCGCCGTGAACAAGGACAACAACGTCAGGCTGGAGATATATAGGAGAATTGTGCTTGCAAATAGATGTTATTTTGGGCTCAGCAAGGAGTTTAGGAACAAAGCCCTCTCTCGACGGACAAAACTCGAGCCATATCAGACTCTCGTTTTACCTGTCTTGACATATGGCTCCGAAACTTGGGTCATATCGCAAGCGGATGAAAAACACCTGTTAGGGAAAACGGCGAGTACCGACGTCGCTGGAACGCAGAGCTATATAATCTCTATTCTGACGTGGACATAGCTAGACGAATCAAAGTGGGCCAATTGCGTTGGCTAGGCCATGTTATCAGAATGGATGAGCCAGCGCGAAAGATTTTTGATAACGTACCCGATGGAAGCAGGAAAAGAGGACGACCAAGACTCCGCTGGAAAGACCAGAATATACTTGGTGTTACCAACTGGCGAGAAAAGGCGAAGGATAGAGCCAGTTAGAAGAATATGTTGAAATTTGTTTAATTTGATTGTTTAATTAATATGTGTAGGACGTCTGACCTCATGAGGTTGTAATATAGTCAATAAAAGTAAGTATTAAACGAGTTCTGATTTAATGGGAAATGAATAGTATAGTGACCAATATTGTTTATACATTTAAAAACGAACATCACTAATTGTAATCTGTACAAGCCGTGTATTCGTGACACTGTCGGGAAAAAATTTTCATTCAAAAATATGGCATAAGGTATTTTAGGGTCGCGTACAAATAGCGATAGTATACTCGTAGCACGCACACCATTTCCTTTATATAATAACAAGTTTTTAAATTGTTCCTGAAAAATGTATCAATCAATTAAACTTCAAATTTATTGTAATTTTCAGATTTCTTGTAGTCTAGTTCCAACGCAAAATATGTACATTAATAATTAGAGTGTTTAATAACACAGAAATAAACCAGGGGCGCATTTCAAAATTGTTAAAGTATTTAATTAAAAGGTTCTTGGCAGGAATGAAACATGCTTGACGATCTGTTAACATTGGTACAGTGTCCAGTTGTTTACAGTCGTCAACTTTGTCGTAATGTTGCTGCAACAACTCAATTTTCGTGTCATCAACGCAATCGGTTATTGTGCATTTCAGTGTACAATAATGTGTTAAATGATAATGAATAATATGTCTCTGAGATGTTAAGACCCCTTTCACACTCGGCAAGTTACTTGCGCAAGTCTCTTGCCCAAGTCTTGGTTTGTTGATGACAGAGGTAAGGTTGGGTTAGGGGAATAAATTTGAGGTACAGACTTGCTTGTACTCGGAAAGTTGAAAAACTGACTTGCGCAAGTAACTTGCCGAGTGTGAAAGGGGTCTAACTATTGTTAATTGGATAGTCCCAAACTTTTTTCAATATTTTTGTACATATTAAAATAGTTTAAATTTATTCCTACTTCTTTAAATTAACTTTCCCATTAATTTTCTTCACTTTATGCACTTATAATATCATTGATGATTTGTACGATCTTAAACATTAATGTTGATTTGGAAAAGTCTCAAGTTGGCTTTTTCGAGCAATAACAGATTGACTCTGTTTATTATGTTGTAGGGAAACCTTTAGCACGATTTTAGAATTTATTCAAACCTCGATTCGATTAAATTCTTAATTTTATAGGATTTTTGATAGAATAGTAGTCAACACTTTTTTCCATCACCTGAAGTTCAATAGCGACAATGCTCTACTATTCCAGACGGAAAATATTAACCGATTTTAAATTTGAAGGTTTCGGAAAATAAACTGGCATCCTAATCAATACATAGTTCACCGTAAGGTTCGGTAATTTATATTAGGGCATTGCATATTTAGCGTCAATGAGGAAACATAATATGTTTTATTTAACATTGTTGACCTAATATAGACCAAGTGGTAAAGAAAATATATCGACTGTACGCAGAGCGCTCTAAAGTTTGGAAACATTCATAGTTTAAAGGTACTCCTCACCAGTTTTATTCAATTCACCAAAAGTTACAACTGTAAATGATAAATATTAAAGTATGCCTGAAAGGATGCGGTATTGACATAGTTTATTCATCCACAGCGAAACCTACCTACAGATTTTTTAATGTCTCAAATTATACTAATTGTAACACATATTCTTGGTTATAATTTAATAATTATATTTCAATTACGGAATTAATAAGAAGAAAGAACACTTTATTCAAAGAACGACAAGTATGTAGTATAAAATAATATCATTGATAATTAGCATGTTCCTAAACATTGGTGTTGATTTCTGTTAAATTCTAAAGTTGGCTTTTACGTGTAATATAGCAGATTGACTCTGATTATTATAATCGTAGGGGAACCTAAAGCACGATGTTACAATTTATTCAAACCTACACAAATGTTGAAATACCCAAAAATTGTAATCCAAAATCGCTTAAGTTCGAAATATAAATGGATTTTTAATTCAATTCTACACTTTTTTGTTTTCTAACGATAATGTCCTACTTTGCCAGAAGCAAAAAATATTTAGAACAAATAGAATATTTTAATAGATTTTTATGGTGAAAGTCTCGGGGAAAAACTGGCTTCGCAATCAATACATAGTTAACCCTAAGGTTCGGTAATTTATATTAACTTGCATAGTTTGCTGTAAGGTCCGGTAATTTATATTAGGCTATTGGGATTTTGGCGTGAACGAAGAAACATGATGCGCAAAGTTACCACTGATAGCTTCGTTTACGTCGTAAACAACCCGTTATGCCTCCCTCTAGCCTCTACGTAACTGTACTATATTTTTCACCAATTACTACGCAACCATCCAAAAGTTACAATGTGACTGATATACGGTAGCATGAACAAACTGTGGACAGTTTATTGTGCCATAGGGGAACCTAGAGTACAGCTTTTACTTTCCTTAACACATTCGCGGACAGTTAATTTCGCATGGTTCAGTTATGGGGCACAGGCTACATCTTTGGAATTACTGAAGATAATTAATCCAAGACTGGAGCAAAATTATTAGAATTAAAAAACACATTTAATTAAGTGAAGTAATTATGTGAAATTAATTTGGCTGTTATTCCCGTCATGTCCCAGCCACAATTCCAAATTGATACCACAGGACACAACGGAAAATCCCATCTTGATGGCTTTTACCGCCATGTCCAACTCAGTTATTCGAAATATACCGTATGTGACAGGGCGGGATATGCCGCCAGGATATAAAAGCATTGTAACCTAAGATAATAAACTATTCTTTTATTAAAATTCAAAGTAAGGCAGTAATTTTTAGGGGAAAAAGGATAAACATGAAATCAAAAATACCATAAAATAAAACAATATTACAAAAGTGTCACCAGTAAACAAACATAAATCAAAAACCACGGTGAGCTTGAACCAATGTAACCTCGAAAGTCCTGCACTTCCGGTTTCTCACTGGTTTCCTATTCTTACTTGCCTACGGTGTATTCCTGTCAAATTTGAGCAAAATCGCCTGAGGGATTTCAGAATAACCTTACTTTTTCGTTTTTTTTCGCAAAAATTGTTCTGTTATTTTAAATAAAAGTCCAGTTTGAATGATTAAACGGTGGTGCAATGGTTAGTGTGCGCGGCTCTTGTACATGAGATCCTGGGTTCGAACCCTGCTCTGACCACCTTAAAATTTCTTTCGGCGGCGGTCACCTCGCATAGTGGCGGCGACACTATCGAGTATATAGTCAAGAAAAAGCTTCTGCAAATACCGTTCGGAATCGGTGTAAAACTGTAGGTCCCAATCAGTGAGTGAAAACTGGAAAGCGCACAGCTCAGTGATTGTGAGAAGTTCTCCCCAGTCCCTTCATGGGATGTACTGGGAAACCATTTATTTTTTATTATTAAAAGAACATAGTTATAGTAAATAATTACATCGAACACCAATAAAAATACACAATTACAATCAAACTCAACAGCAATGAAGGCTGTTATACTCGCAAATCGCTCGGTACAACTTGTCAGCATAGTCAGGATGATCTTTGGCTACTTTGTACTTATTCCACACATGTTTGAAATCGGAATGTACTGATTCCATAGCTTGTTCACTATAAAATCCTAGTCCAGCTTGCATTTCATCACAAGAGTCAGGAACGCGAAAAAAACAGCATGAACTTTAGGCGTGATCGAAATTCCCAAATGTAAATAGGTGTGTTTGAAATTCGCGATCATTCGTTTGAAGTCAGGATCTAGTTTCATACTGAAACAAGCTTGGACGACAGTGTGGAAATCATCAAAAGCTTTAACGTACTTATTTATACAGCAATTTGAACGGAGGAAATCGAGTTTTGACAGTAATTTTTTGCACGAATTTCCGTTGAAACCAGAACTGCCATGATAAACTCCACGCGTCACACTACATTTTTGCGCCCGCCGAAGAGCATCTTGTTTGGACTCTTTCAATAAGTTGTTGTACAACGTGTTGACTACGCCAAGCATCAAATGCAGTTCTGGCGGGGGAATGAATTCCAGAAAAGTTCTGTCCTTGCAAGTAGCAAAAACCGGAGGATTTTTTTTGTCCATTTCATTCTTCGAGGAGTAACACCACGTACAAGGATAAAAACTGGCCTTCGACATGATACCAACTAGGATGTGGGCGAGTTTCAGATCTGTCGCAACTGTTCCTTCGAAGTTGTTGATACGTATAGTTGTTGACAGCGTATAATCGATCATCCAGCGCATTGTACTCCACATATTTTTCGACTAAATCTTTCAAACCATCTTTGACGAGAAACAACCTTTTTGTTTTCCCAAAGCACAGCAGATAGATTTCATTCTGATTTTCATCGTGCGTCTTAGCTTTCGGCATTTTGACGTACATACGTTGTTGGCCGTAACGTTACAGGAAAAGTGTCACTTGATTCGAACAACAAATGCTGTGGCACAAAAAAAGAAGAATTGTAAAAAGTATATAATTAAAATTCGAAAAAAAAACTAAAAAGTGAGGTTATTCTGAAATCCCTCAGGCGATTTTGCTGAAATTTGGCAGGAATACTCCGTAAGCATGTAAGAATAGGAAACCAGTGAGAAACCGGAAGTGCAGGACTTTCGAGGTTAAAATTGGTTTAAGCCCACCGTGAAACTTTAAATATGGAACACAATTAATCTTAAAATGTATGGGAATCCTTAAAGCATTTTCCAGGACAAAGGGCAGGTTTGTTTGGGCAATTTTTGCATCTAAATGATGTTTCCTTACGGGTCTTCGATTTTTTACACTGGTCACACCTTAGATAAATTGTCTTTCTCTTATCAGTTGCTGGTGGTATTTTCTCGTTGTAATGTGCTTTTCCCGTGTAATCAGTATGTGTTATTGAAGACCTCTTATTTCCTCCATGAACTGGACCCGTTAATACAAAACCTCTTCCAGATTGGATGGCTTACGGCAGTTGAACCAACGATTTTATCAATATGTTTCGGAATTCTATGAATGATATTTTTGATCCAGTTTGTATTTTATATATATTAATTTGTATTTTATAATATAATCTTTTTGATATGATTATTATAAGTGATGATCTCCTTTGGTTTCAAAACATAACGTCCCCATTTTGTGGTAGTTTCAACAAGTTCAGGGTTGTAATAATTTTTTATGACACTTCGATTTGGTATCAAAAATGGCCATTGTAGGCACTCCATTTTGGCTAACTATCTTACAAATTCGGTTAGAATTCGTAATTCTGTTATACTGATTTCATAAAACTGAACTGCCATTTTGTTATCTGCTGGTTTCGTTATCTGTAAGTTGACGATACAAGTTCAATAACTATATATTCATATCTTCAAAGAATTCAATCTGAATTTTCTAAAGAACAAATAAAAAGGTAGATAAAGTTGGAAATTCTTATGCAAATTCGATTTGAAGTATGTATATAATTATCGATTACTGCTACCTGGCTAATGTCACACATTAGAGATGAATATATGTGTAATTTAATTTAATTGATACTATTTTAGAAATATTGAAAGAGTGTGAAAGTTTTAGTCACAAAGAAAGGTATTATGCAAATTTGGGTTCATTTCCCAATATATAGGTCGCCCGACTATATTTATGCTTAGTGTCAGGATTTTTCTGGGATCAAAAGTTTTCCGGAATGATGGATTAGACGTAAAACGGAATCCGATTAACCGTCCTGGTGGTTTTCTGAATGTTCCGCGCATTCAGCGCGTTTCAAGCCTCGTTTTTTATAAGTTCTGAAATTAAAAAATGTCAAATTCCATGTCATCATATTCAAAAACCTGTATACATACACTGGAAATCCCATGAATAAGGAATTTCAATCCCATGAATAAGGAATCAAAATTAGGACTTTAGGAGTGATTTGTCAAGCTGCTATAAAAGAAACACCAACTTGGTATACAGTTGGTAATGGTTTGTAATACAAATTACTATATTCAGTTTGTCCATTGGTCAAGGCGCACGATGTTCCCATCCAAAATAGAAAAATTGCCAAAACACAATCTTCAACTTTTGGCAGCCAATAAAACCTTAATGGTTGACTCTACGCCATTTTTGATGTGTTAACATATGTACATAGCAGTTGTCTTCGTTCACATTACCCAGCTAACGAAGTTGTTCGTGAATTTATATATTATCTTCGTGAATATTACAACCAGGGTTGCTGAAAGAAAAAAAACCTACCAAACAGCTTCTTGAAATCAACCAACACAAACTGTATCGCTATTCTTTATTACAGTATCTTTCAATTTAAATATCGACCTGTATTTACTGATATTGCTTTTATAATCCCGGGAAAGCTATTTTTGTTTATTATTATCCTCTTTATTTATTTATCTTTTATTATCCTCTCAAAAACTTAAGAAATTGTAATAAATTAACAACGCTAAAAAATCTTTCACAAAAACAATCCATACGCTTTGTTTTGTAATCGTACCAAAAGGCAACCATAATTACAACAAAAAACATGTGTGTGAAACAAGAATTTCATTCACTAGCTTGTTAGCAGTGGGTTTCTATGGCACAGGTGATCGAAAAGGTATTAGGGAAATGATGGAGAATGAGAGACCAAAGAAGACGGGAACTAATTTTAAATAGTGTTTATTGATACTAATGACAGCTAAATTATGTTTTATGTTGTTTGCGGTGAACGAAAATACGCATTCCCTTTGATTTCTGTCCGTTTAATGACCAACGAAAGTGTAAAATTGGTAAAATACAACAGCAAATAAAACTCTATGAAATGGCCTACTACCTCGTCGTCATGAAGAGGCATCGAAGAGAGTAATGGAAACTCTTAAGTATTATGCCTTGTTCACGCTGCCGCGAAATTGAGGTCGTTCGCAATTTGGGTTGAAATTGAGTTGAAATTGCTCAATTTCGCATATATTTTGACAATCACGAAATTGAGATATTTACAACAATTTCGTTGAAATTGACTTGAAATTGTCGTATACAACGCTGTTTTTACTCAACAAAATTAACGTAGTACTCTTTTTTGCATATATGCATGGAGAACGAAGCCGACAGAAAATTTTTCGGTGTGCCGCCGTCGTAGATAAATTTTTTGAAGTTCACGCCGCCGTCATTAAGGCATGCTTCGACTTAAAGTCTAGGCCGATTATCGCCTAAACCGCTTTTAAAGTCCCGAATTACTAAAAAAATAACAAATTTTATTTTACACAACCAACGAGATGAGCCTAAAAGTAACGTCTGCCGTAAAATCACGTTTAATAAAAACTCAGTTGCCGCCGTCGATTCATTTTTTTGTTGCTCCAACGCCGTCGATAATTATGGGTAGGCTTCGTTCACCGAACACGTGGTTAGTAAAATTACAATAAAAAACAAAACAATTGTATGCCGCCTCATTCATCAAATTGAAATTTTAACTTTTCAACGACATAGAGTACTGAAAATAAATTAAAAGTCGTGGTGAATCAGGGCATTATTTTAAAGTTCACGTACCATTCATTTATTTTATTGTTTTCATTCATTTCCTAGCTAAATTTCGGTTATTGTGCCCAGGCACTAAAATTTTACTAATGGTAATGTTTGTAAACAAACCGTTGTCATTTTCCAACGAAATTGCTCAAATGCCAGTGTGAACGATTTCAATTTCGTCCGACAATTTCAATCCGAAATTGTCAATTTCGTGGCAGCGTGAACAAGGCATTACTCTATGTTGTTAGCGTAGATAAAGGAATTAAGTAGATATCCCACAGGCGTTGTCAAGTACTGCCACTAGGTGCTGTGTTGTCGTTTTGTAACTTTCATTGACGTTTCTCATAACTTTCACTGACGTTTATTCAACAGTTTGGGACATTTTTTCAATACAAAAATAGAATCATTTTCCAGGTTGTGCTATTCAAACAACTAATTTAGTTTTTTTCATGTCGTTGTGTTCCCCACTTTCTAATTCAAATGCATTTTGGTTATGAGCTTTTTTTGGTGTACTGTTAGTATTGGTATTCGTTTGTGTTGACTTGTACAGCATCGGCCCACTAAACAAAACAAAATGCTTGTTTATGATGCCTACAACATCTACTGCTATCACCTGTTCTAAATACGTCTCGCAAGGTATATTTTATTTGGGATCAAACGTTGCAATTATTGCATTCAGCTCCATCTAGAAAATATCCCGTTGAACAAGAAATTTCCCACGGCATGTGCGATATCTAGTTAATTCCTTTATCTATTGGGGATTTATCCCCAAATTGGGGATTTTTTCCAAACAGGGGATTGTTTTTTGATGTGGGGATCTGGGGATTTTTGGGGATGAGAATTTAAGATGTATTAAAAGCGCTTATTTTATATAAGAGTTTGAAAGTTTTGATCTGGCACTACCTAAATCAAAACAAGGCATAGATTAATACTAATAGTTCTCCCACCAAATTTATGACCTTTGGCGTGGTGTGATATTTACTTTTGATTATGAAAAGAATTGCTTTACTAATACCAGATAGAGGCAATGGTTAAAAACAACGAACAAAATAACAACAGCGCCATTTCGTTTTGTGTGTTAAAATTATTGTGTTAAATACAACACAAATGTATGCTAACAATAACAGTCAATAAAAAAGTTTAAAACACATTTAAATTTCAATTTTTCACCAAAATTACATGAAAAATTAAAGCAGGAAGTTATTGTTGTTGTAACAGATTTTCTGTTTCCACTCGTTCGTCCCTGGAAGATATAAAAAAAAACAAAATTATGTGTAATTCCCCTATGTGTCACTGGAGGTAGCGGTGGGGAGCTAGAGAAATTGTGCCACCTCCAAGGGTCTGTCCTATAGGTCCACTGGGCGCAAGTCAGTAGGCCTATCAGGACAGTTGAAAATGTGGATAGTGTCATGAGGGCTTTTTAGGCAGTGTGGGCACTGATCTAAGGTGCTTGGGATTATCCTTGATCTGTATGAGTTCAGGATAGAACTCCGACCAGATCTAAGCTGTGCCAGAATGGTTCTGGTGTGCCTGGGGAGAAGCCTCTCATTATTCGAAATCGCGGGAGGGTGTTCATTAAGGAAGAAGTTATTGTAATTCCACCTGGTGTATGTCACTTTTCGTCAAACATCTCTCTATCACACCGACCGCATCACGAAGAGTGTGAAAGGAAACGTCAGATGAGCCAAATATTTTCTCTACTAAGATTTACACAAACAAATAATAAGCTTGTTTTTGTTATTCCCTGCTAAACTAATTTTTCGACAACTTTGTCTGGAGTGCCGCTTAAAATCAATTAATATCGCTTAGTTCCCCATACAAAGGTGTCGAAAAATTAGTTTAGCAGGGAATAACAAAACAAGCTTAATATTTAGTTGTGCGTATGTGTGATTGCAAAAACAAAGAGAATAAAGTTAATGTGGCAAGTCTACACTGTTTTTTTCTCGTTGCCAGTAAACACTTGCAAATCGTTATTGCTAAATGTTGTCAGCAAAATATGCATACACTTGTCCATAGACTAATTACTATACTAGACTTAACAGTTCTCTCAGGAAATTTATGACATTTGGCTTGGTGTGATCATAGACTAATAGATACATATATATGTATATTTATTCTCTCAATAAATTAAACATCATAGGTACGGTGGAAAGTAAACATTGGTTGGCGCAAAACATGGGTTCAATAATACCAGATAGAGGCAATAGTAAACAACGTCCAACAAAGGAACAACAACCGGATTTCGTGTTTTTGAGGCAAACTAGTTGTGTTAAATACAATACAAACGTATACCAACGATAAAAGTCAACAAAAAAGTGCAAAATACATTTAAATTTTTCAGTTCTACACCAAAACAACATGAAAAAGTTAAGTGAACATATTTTGTAACTCCACCTGGTGTTAGTTAATTTTAAATTTAATTTCTCTCACTTCCACAAACCTACGACGAAGACTATGAAATGAAACGTCAGATGAGAGAATAAATGTATCTATGTATCGATTAGTCTGTTAGTCTATGAGAGAATAAATGTATCTAGGTATGTATGTATGGCTATGGATGTGATATTTACGTTGGATGTCGAAAAGAATTGCTTTAATAATACCAGATAGAGGCAATGGTTCAAAATAACGACAACGGCATTTCGTTTTGTGTGTTAAAATTATTCTGTTAAATACAACACAAATGTATGCTAACAATAACAGTCAATAAAAAAGTTTAAAACACATTAAATTTCACAGTTTTTCACCAAAACGACATGAAAAATTTAAGCAAGAAGTTATTGTAATTCCACCTGGTGTATGTCACTTTTCGTCAAAATCTCTCACACCGACCGCATCACGAAGTGCGTGAAAGGAAACGTCAGACGAATCAAATATTCTCTCTAGTAAGAATGACTCCCATAGACTAATACATACCTAGAAAAACTTATTCTCTCATCTGACGTTTCATTTCACACTCTCATCGTAGGTTTGTGGAAATGAGAGCAATTAAATTTAAAATTATCTTACACCAGGTGGAGTTACAAAATATGTTCACTTAACTTTTTCCTGTCGTTTTGGTGTAGAACTGAAAAATTTAAATATATTTTGCACTTCTTTATTGACTTTTATCGTTGGTATACATTTGTATTGTATTTAACACAACTAGTTTGCCACAAAAACACGAAATTCGGTTGTTGTTCCTATGTTGATCGCTGTATACTATTGCCACTATCTGGTATTATTGAACCCATATTTCTACCATCCAATGTTTACTTTCCATCGTACCTCTGACGTTTAATTTATTGAGCGAATAAAACCTTCTATGGTATGTGTTATTCTATGATGACTCCATGCAGTTGTCAGTCCCTGAAAATATCAAAATGTGTTACTGGCAAGGCTGTACGTGATGACAACAATAAAACAAGTAACAAACATTTTTGATATTTGGCGTTGCTGAAAAGAATAGAAGCAGTGGAGAAGAAATATCGAGAAATACTAAAACTATGTACAAAACAAATAATGATGTAGATGAATCTGAAGATTATGAGACTGAAGTATTTGATATATTCTAAGCCTTAATGACTTTTAACCAATATCCAGATCAAAATCCAGATCTCATTTGTCATAATCTTTTTGTTATAACTAATTATTATTGAAATAATAATAATATAATATTTAGAATTTAATAATAATATAATAATTTATTATGTTTAAATTTTTCAGTATTTAAGTTTTCGTTTTGTTTGTTTTGTTAAACTGAATTCTAAATAAATTTTTATTTTAAAACTTAAAACTTTCTATAACTTCCTTTAAAACTATGGGGATTTTTCCGGGGATTTTAAATTTTTTTGGGGATTTTCGTGGATTAAAAATAACAAATTTGGGATTTCGCCTAAAAAAAACTGGCGACCCCTTTCAATAGAGTGGGAGTAAAGCGGATGTTTTTATGTTTTAAGGATTTTAAAGAGAGCTAAAAAATGTTTGCTACACTGAGAAGTTATAATAACAAGCTACATCAATTTATGCATGTTTATACTTCGTATAAATACCTATTCCTTTTCAGCATTTTAAAACAAAATAGTTAATGAATATGTGGGATGTTGAGTGGGAAACACTTTTTTTATTTTCTATGAATACATTTAAAGAGGCTTGTATGTAATCAGGTACTAAAGAATATGTTTTCATCTCATCTTAAGCGACATTATGACAGAATGCATCCTGAATTGCATTCTGTTTCTGGAAATGATAGAAATTAATTAATAAAAAAACTAAAAGAAGAATCTTTATGTTGAAAGTAGATACGCAAATAGTTATATCAATTGCACTGATAGGCAAATCAAGGCTACATATATTATCAGTTTAGCTTTAGCGAAAAAAGGTCGACCTTTTCAAGACGGAAAATTGTTCAAAGATTTATGTTCATCAATAATGCATTTATTTGGAGAAGCAGGAAGTCCATAGAATATATGGATGTACATACATAATAGTTATGGCTAGTTATAGAATGGGAAATGACAGATACTTGTCCGTATGTTTTGATGAAAGTGTTAACATGTCTGATATTAGCCAAATGATTATTTGCATAAGAATGGTTGATAATTTCTTTATCTCATTTGGGGAGATATTAAAAGTCGAGTCACCAGTGAAGCTATATATAATGCTTTTAACAAAAATGTTTTATGTCTGATAGAAAAAGAAAGGCTATCTGCTATTTGCACAGATGGTGCTGCAGTAATGGTTGGACAAAAATAGGGTTTCGTGGGCCATTTGTTAAAAGCAGGAATACATGTACGCACGTTTCATTGCATTATACACCAGTAAGCGCTGTTTTCAAAAAGTATAGATTTTGAAGGATCAATGAAAACAGCCGTTAAAATAATGAACCTCCTAAGAGGAGAAAATAGACGCAGGTTATGGTGATGTGTTAATGTATACGGAGATGCGGTGGCTAAGGATCTCGGAATTGTTCCAAAGATGCAGACATTTTAAATGCTTTAAAATGCCCTAATTTCCTCTACGACTTAGCTTATCTTGCTGACATGACCCAACACATCAATAGTTTGAACCTTGTATTACAAGGTAAGGATAAAAATGTAACTGAACTTATGCATGCAATTTATGACTTTGCAATAAAACTCATCATTTTGAAAAGGCAAATGAATGCCAAAGTCTATCAAACTTTCCCAAAACTCTAGAAATGTTTACACAATTTCCAAATGTAGAAAAACTTTAACTAATAAAAGAAGAAATAAATGTACTTTTGTTGAACTTCCAAAGAAGATTTAAAGATCTTGAGCTTGCAATGGATTATAAACATATTGTTACGAATTTCCTTATTCGTCCTTTTTGCGTTGTTTTATTCCCAATAATAAAACAAGGTTCGTTTTTAATTACGATAATTACAACGGTATCACTTCCTTTTATGTTACTTATATAGTACAACAGTTTACTTTATTTATAACACTTTAACAAGTCTTATATTTTTCTGTTAATTCGCGTTGCTTACTTTACGGGGTTCAATCACCAACTGAACTCTCCATTCCAAAGACCTCCGCTATTTATACCAACTCACCATACTCGAATGAAGTTATATCTAGCGAATTCAAGAACCTTCTAGATGTTGTTGTTGCTGCTTATCTTTGTAGAACAATCTCGAACACAGGAGAATTATCTATACTGAGGTGAATTCATGCTACTGGTTTAGCGAGATGGTACGTTGTTACAATGCATACTTTCAGGCGCAGCACTAACCGCCTGTTATTTACATACTGTTAGTAGAGTCATTAACAGCAAGCAAAAGCTTTTACTTATTCGTAACAATATTCCGCAAAAATATAGCATTTTTGAGGTTTTAATACGGACATTTTTCAGATTTATATGTCAGATTGACACATTTTAATCTTTAGTTGATTTAAATGTTTTGAAATTCTTTTTTTCAGGTTTTTTGAAATTCGCACTAGTTCAATAATATTCAATAATTTCATTATTGTTAAAACTATAGGCACGAACTATAGGCACGGGTAGGGCAATCTATCAAAGTGAACACATGCAAACAACACCCAGCGTTAGCATCACATACCTCCCAATAGGCATAAATTACTTGTGAATTCCGGTGTGTATTCCAGCTTGAATTACATTTGAATTCCAACCTCTTTCCAGTCTGTTTGAAGTTCGTTAAAAAACAACAATTAATTTGTTTGAAGCATGTTATTTAGAACACAGAGCTGATGCAAAATCATTGGCGGCGGTGATGGTGATGATTTTATAATTAAATTCTTCTCTTTAATAATTAAATTCTATAATTAAATAAAATTTTGTCGTTGTGGTTGTGAAAAAATAGTTGGAAATATTGAAAAACAACGGCGGCATCAAATCATGTCAGCTATGTTCTCTAAACGTCAATCATAAAATATTAATGGTGAAAAATATTTCAATGTAAAAGTCACGCAAACAAATAATTGTATTAATAGTGAAAACAAGGAATAAAATAAGAAAGGCAAAGAAATAATTCAACTGTGAGGAAAGAAAAATAAACGTATTTATTCAAAGCCAAAAACAGATGCTCGCAAAAAGTTGCAGAAAATGGTTTAAATATTATTGTTAAAAGACTGTTTAAATACTGTTATAACACTGTCCTATTGCTCGAATAACACTGCAATTCTATGCTTGAATTCAACGGTAAAAACAAGTTCGGTTCGACTTGAATTGCACTACAATTCCATGCTTGAATTCAAGCGTAGCAATAGGTTCAGTTCGACTTGAATAACACTATTATTCAAGGCTGGAATTACACTGTAAAGGTACTGTTTTGTTCGACTGTAATTCAGTGGTTAATTTTACTGGATTCACTATTGAATTCAAGTGTGTTCAACTGTAATTCAACACTGGAAATTCAAAATAGTGACTGGATTTCAAGTGTAATTCCACTTGACTTCCAGCCAAAATGCATAATGGGGTGGTTGCTGTACAACAATAGTCTCTGCATGAAAATAAGTATGATGGTATTGATGTAGCGGCAGCGAACAAACAAGTGGTCGCCCTCGCCAAAAAGTATTGAATAGTATAGAGAACTCATGGAACGAATTGTATGAGTCTAAAGCACTGATTCAAAACGTATTACTCTCTTTTTGTCATACCTTGGTCCATTCATAATTTTGATGTGAAACATTGATGCCTTTTGAAACATTTATGCTTTTTGTATTGTTTTATGTAATAGCATTGTCGAAACGGTGAGTTTATATTGAAATATTCTGTAAAGAGAATAATACTCGTTTATGCGATTTTACTCAGACTCTCTACATGAGAGTTATAATGGTATAATTATTTTGGTTTTGGCACTTGTTTTTTGAAAAATTATGCTAAATGCCGTTTGGCACAATTTTCCCAACATTTTTCCAATTTTTTTAATTTTGGTGTAATTTTTTAGCACAACTGTTTTGAAAACGGCACATTTTTTTTGACGAAATTTTTCCCCTTTAATTTATCTGAAAAATGTAGTTTTACAAATTGTAAGGTTCCTACACATCCTATGTAAGCGTATTTCCGGCGGAGCGTTTGCTTCACAAAATAGTGCACACTTTGTCTTATGCATTACAGCACATCAAAAAGTCTAATATTTGTTGCGTCAACTTGTTTGCATCAAATACGTACAATAAAAGCATGATTCCTCCGGGTTCATTGCGAGAGAAATGCCCGGCAAAGAGAATTTCGAAGTAAAGACGATTTGATCACTGTTCTCCATGATAATTGGAACAGATTCTATTCCAAGGAGATTGACAGAAACTGTTAAAAACAATGGATCTCTAACAATTTTTTTTTAAAGATGATTGGCCTGAAAATTGAGCCTGAAAATCAAACCTAGTTTGGCTTTTAATGTTGTAGAAATTCTATAAATATTTTATTTTTTTTTTTGTATTTTTATGGTACTTTGGCATTTATAAAGTGGCAGATTATTGGTGAAAAGTTATAAATTTACAAAATGGGTCACTTTACGATTGAGGAAATTGGGAAATATTAAGAACTTTCTTCCATAGTTCTGGGTCTTCAACTGAAACTGTAAGAAATCTACGCAATAAATTCGATAGAAATAGAGTACCATCAATGCAGTTTGTGGATCAATTTGTTAAGCGATTTCGGTGTGGTCCTTATTTTCGGCGGGGTCCTTATTGTGTTCTGTGGAAAATATTGCCGCTTTAGGTGAAAGTGTGCTCGAACAACCATCAAAATCAACTCGCCACCGTTCGCATAATTGAAAATTTTGTCAGACTCCTTTGCACAGAATTTTGCATAAAGACCTCGGTATGAAGGCCTACAAAGTCCTATAAGTACAAGAACTAAAACCTCGTGACCATCCGATGCGTTTTCGATTCGCTGAAGATCGCTTGGCTGAAAATTTTTGTTTTACCGAAAAATCATATTTTTTGATGGAGCTCATTTTCACCTCGAGGGCTGAGTTGGCAAACAAAATTGTCCCCTTTGGGTCTCGGTTTTTGGAATGGCGGCGTCAAGGGAACATTTTTCTTCGAAAATGAGCAACGTCGTCTCAGCGATTATTGTTCCCAAAAGTTGAAGAGAATGACATAGACGACGTATGGTTTCAACAGGACGACGCTATGTGCCACACAGCCAGTTTAAAAATCGATTTTTTGTGCACTGTGTTCGAAACCGCATATTCACCGGAAACTCGGAAGGCCATTGGTCGCCTCGCAGTTGCAATTTGACTCCGTTAGACCGTTAGAAATTAAATTAAAAATTGGGTAGATCGAATGAGGTACTGTAAAGCAAGTCGTGGAAGCCATTTGAACGATGTTGTGATTCATTCATAAATGCCAATGTTGATGCCAATCATAATAGATATGGAAAAATGTATATTAGTATTTTTTAACCCTTTCAGTACTTTTAATCAGCCGTTGAAGTTAAAAATTTGAAAATTGGTATATCGGCTAATTTCGGGCCCTTGATTCCAAAAATGCGACCAAAAATTTAAAAAACCTCTCAGTGTTACCGTTATTTAGTGTCCAATATATTGGACAGTGGTACCCTAGGTATGTAAAAAAGAAGTGATTTCATTTGGTTATTAATTCTTTGTTTTATTAGCTGCATTAACTGTATTGAACACAATTACGCAGATTGTATTTTAGTTTTCATGAAAAAGAGCAAAACAATTATTTCCCGCTTTTGACGCATAAAAATACAATTTTGACAAAAAATAAAGGTTTGTTTTGAACATCCTTCCATTTTGCAGCGACTAGCATTCTTAGCTTGAATAAATTTTATCAATTTCGACAGGTCTTGGCTGAATTTTCACCAACATATTAGAAACGTCAGTTCGAAAGCTAAGGGAATCTAAAATACCTTTCTTCGGAACTAGATTGCATAATTACTCTTACTGTCCATTTTCTTGAGCGAATATTAATGCGGTAATATGTATCATTTGGTCAAGCAGGTCTACGCCTCCCATACTATCATTGTACAAACGAACAACTTCCGGCCGATCTACCTCTATGTACTCCTTTTTTCCTTTGTCCCATCTTTTTGCTTTGTCTTTATTACCAAGTCCAATAAAATTTGACTCCAAATTGACCACTTTGTTGTCGAATAAGGCAAATAACAATAATATACAAGAAAACAATAACAAATTGTATTCGGGTTATCGCTGACTTTGAGTACAATAGTCCAATATAAGGGACCTGCACATTTTGGAGCACCCACGTAAAACGGTGCCTTATTTTTATTTTTTTCTTTCGCGAAATATATTTTTAGACTATTAACCAATACTTACGATTGTTTTTGCGTTCCAATTTCAACGAAAAATAGTGCATTTTTTGCAGTAAATTACTCAATTTTTTTTAAACTTTTGTGCACTTTATAAATTAAGAAAAAAAATACATTCAACTGCACCAGAAAACTCAGTTTATGAAACGTGGTAAAGAAGAACGACAACATTTACTCAAAAAACCCGTTATCTTAAAAACAAAAACTCTTATTTAAAGAAAAAGATCACTTAAAGCAAAGAGAAAAATTGTCCAATATATTGGACGCTATTACTGAAAGGGTTAATGCGAACTTACTGGCAAACCCTTTACATGCTATATGACATTAAAACCATATTAATACTTAATTTTAAGTTGTAAATTTATAGAGTATAAGATATTCTGTCACAGAATTATAAAAGACTAAAATGCCAATTTTAGCATAAGGGTTTCGCAAACGGCACAATGTTTGAAGCCATTTGGCAACACTTTTTAGGCGGTCTCTGGCAACACAACTCTATACTATTCAATATTTTTGTCGTCGCTCTGCTTATGACAAAACAAAAGCAATTATTTCAGGGTGATAAATATTGCTTTATTGTAAGAAAAAAGAAAGTGCAATAACAAAAGAGCCTTCAGCACAAAAACTATTCTTTCTTTATTTTCGAATGTAACATTTACTAATGTGTTCATAGAAATCGAACTGGTACCGTGTAACAAAAAGGTGTTAACACATGAGCCCGTGAGTTCGAACACACATTGTTTTTTTTTCTTACCGTTCAATTGTATTTTTTCTTGCCAATCAAACCAATTTGTTTAGTAATTTTCTTGACTTCAGTCCGGAAAATGTAAAATTTTGAACCCATTTCGTCTGGTGTTGAGTAGTACAAATCGCGACTTTTACAAATCTGGATTTATATTGGTACTATTTATGTATGTTGTCACTGTTACGAAACCATTTTTTAACGGAAATCCATTTACATCGATCCGGCAACAAAAAAAAACCAAAAGCAAAAGTCGACTTTTGTACAACACCAAAGTCGATTTCAACTTTTTTCCACAAAAAGGTGATTAGTCGAAAGTCGATTTATAGTAGACTTGTGTCGAACTCGTTCACTAGTTCTCGAACTCGTTCATTTAAGGTGCCCAGACACAACAATCACGAACATATGTACTTGCCATTTCGAACATGTGCATTATGTTCGTACGGGTGCTTTCTGGTCACCCCAAAATGAACTATATAGTTCATGAACGACACAACTCTAATTTATAGATCTCTACGTGACATGTGTAACACTTGAAATCGAAAAATACTTGGTGGCGATCTTAATACATGCTAGTGTTACCATGCTTCGATTTTGAAACGTACAAAAAGCGGAAAGTTCAAGAATAAACATTTAATTTAAATAAAAAAACGCAGTAGCAAATTTAGGTGGAAATGTATAGGGTGGAGCGCGGTAATTGCTTTTTTGCACTGCAGGCTGTCGCAGCACTGTGGGTCGAAGAGAGTGTGCGTGGCTGACGGGAGATTTGTATTCGTCTGCCTTTCAGTTGCCATTTTGTGTTGAAGCGCATTTTTTAAATGCGCACTCGATCATTGCAGTGCTGCGTGCTTTTCGTTGACGATTCGCTGTTCCCCCACACGGAAGTGTACCTGGACGGCAATCAATTGTAAATTGGGTAACTTCATTGAGAACAGCAGGGAATGTGTCATGTATACGAAGGGGACCTGAAAGAAGGACTACTTTTTCCAGGATAATCGTATTGCCGTAACTGTGAACTCCGAACGGTACTTGACTATGATACAGGATTTTTTTCAGCCTGCTCTTGAGCCAATGCAATTAGAGGATACATGGTTCCAACAGGATGGTGCCACTGCACACACAGCGAGGGTTACCATGAATTGTTTGAGGAAAATGTTTCCTGGACGGCTTATCTCTTTGAGGGGTGAGCTGAACTGGCCGGCACGCTCACCAGACTTAGCCCCATTCGATTTTTTCCTTTGGGGTTACCTGAAGTCGAAGCTGTGTATCAACCGTCCCAATTAACAATATTGAGGCTGAAATTGGCAGAATACCAGTCGATATGCTTGTTAGAGTTCATGAAAACTTCAGAAAACATATGCAGCAGTGTGTGGATAGCGATGGTCGACATTTGCCAGATACACTATTTAAAACCTTGTAATTTAAAAATTCCCTTACTGTTCAATATAATTGAAATATAAAATAAATTTTTCTAAGGTTCATGATTTTTTTATTTCATTCCCAAATAAGCAAATTACCGCGCTCCACCCTGTAGATTGTTACAGGACATTCTATGAAAATGACTTAAAACCGTAAAGGCGTTAGCTGGAACTATAGGTACTCGTAACCTCCAACACAACTAACTTCACCAGATCAACAAGTCGATACATGTCATTATTTTTTTATAACAGTCTGCACATGAAGGATCACACATGTGCTAGTCCTGATAACATTTCAGCGGAGATGTTGAAATATAGTGCATCAACATTAGCAGATCTCATTACGTTGGTCATCAGACGTGCATGGATAAACAACCAAATCGCTACGGAGGGGTATGAGACAGTCGTAATAACTATTCCGAAAAAGGGAGACCTAACGCTGTGCAAAAACTACAGAAAAACTAAACTAGCTTAAGACAACAGATATCGCAGGTGGTGGAGCAACATGTGCGTAGAAGCAAGCAGGTTTCAGACCTGGTCGCTCGCACGCCGATAACGTAAACACGCTCCAGAAAATCATTGAGGAATCTATTGAATTGCACTCGCCTTTCGAACAAGCTTTCGACAGTGTACACCGAAACGCACTGTGGTCCACATGCACCATTAAGGGAATACCGGACAAGATAGAATGCATCATTCGGAACCTATACAAGGATGCAACTGTATAGCATTTTAATTAAAAAGAAACCATGGACAAGGATACGTCGTGTAATCCACGTTATTCCTTCAACTGCAACACTATTCGGCATTTAGTGGAATATGTATGAACACCTACATGATATTCATCCCTATCGGGAACATTTGTTCCCTCGACATGTTTCCCCATTTCACTGAATTGCTATCGTGAATAAATTGTCCCTTTCCGTTTATCCCTTTTTACTAATAATTCAGTTAGGAATGATATCCCTGAGCAAAATAGTGAAATTGGACAATTTTCCCTTATCGTGAACGGTCATTTTTAAACTGCTATTTCTCTTTTTCACGTTAATTTGCTCACTTTGATTTCTGTAGGGAAATAATCAACATGTAAGTATTTTATTTGTTTAACAATTGGCTATTTAGGTTTACATAAAGTCTTTTCAGGACAAGATCAATTAACAAAGTGCAAAGTGATCTTCTGCTTGATAGAATGCAAAGCAACAGGCAAATTGTTTGCGGTTTTGTCAAACTGCCAAAAGATGTGGTGGCCGAATTTTGGAGCTCTGTGACAGAAGAGCTGAATGCTGTTGGTCCACCGTCAATTTGAGTGGAGAAAGGTAATGTAGTAAATAAAATATTACTAAATATAATAAAATCGAATATGTATTTGATAGGTGTGGGTGGATCAAAAGAGGTACATTAGGTCTAAAGGTGCAGAAAACCTTAAAAACCAAAACGCAACGGGAGGTGGCCCAAACTTGACAAAACGGTTGGTAGCTACCGAGCAGTACATTTACGACTTAATGGGAATGAAAGAATCGGTAGAAGGCCTGGAAAACTCGTTGACTTTTGGTTCCAGAAAAAAAAGCACCAACACAGATAATTGAAGAAGTTTTAGATGAACCAATGTGTTCTTCAAAAGCAACTTCACCACCACCCGATAACACCATAACCGAAGAGCCAAAAGGTATTAAAAGAAAAAGAGTGGAGCCAATATCAACGGCAGAGTTAATAACAAACGAGTTGCGGTCTCAGGATAATTTGTGTGAAAAAATTTCTGATATTGCTGAGTCAAAAAAGCTCAAAAACCAGAGTGCAGAAGTTGGAGTTGCGATGAAAAGAGTGTACCGTGCGCTGGAGAAGAGCAACGAACTAAAAGTGAAAACTCATAAGGAGTTTGAGCGGCACCATGCAGTAATGGAGGCGCATCGCAGTAGAGAAGTTGAAGCGAATTTGGAGCAAATAAGACAAAAATTATAAATAGAAAAAATGAAACTACAAATATTGGAGCAAAACAATTTTAAAAAAATCGGTTTTTAGTTTTGAAGTACTTTTAGTTATTTAAATATTATAAATGAATTGTTATTTTTCAATAAAAAAAAAAGAAAAAAAATAATTAGAATTGAGTTTATTTTTTGAGATAAAAGGCATTTTGTTCGTATAAATAACTGATTCAATAATGAAAATGTGTTTATTGAAGAACATTTATATACCGGTTCGCTACATCATTACGGATACGTTGAGCAGCAGCCAGATATAAGTTGCGTTCAATCTGATTTTCGGTTTCTAATGATATTTTGATAGCTTTCTTCGGCTCATAGTGTAATTCTCTGGCGCCAAGCAAACACCTCCATTTATTTTTCAACACTCCATTTGTTCTTTCGATTATGTTCCTGCATTTGGAATGGCATCATTAAAATTTTGTTCATTTGAACCAGGTGTGGGTGTTCTATACGGCGTTAACAGCCAAGGCTCTAAAGGATATCCGCCGTCGCCTAGAACATAGTTGTATACATGTATTACTTTTAATTATATATAAATATTTTTAAACTCTACCTAATAGCCTCTAAAGGATATCCGCCGTCGCCTAGAACATAGTTGTATACATGTATTACTTTTAATTATATATAAATATTTTTAAACTCTACCTAATAGCCGTCGGTGGTGCAATGGTTAGTGTGCGCGGCTCTTGTACTTGAGATCCTGGGTTCGAACCCGGCTCTGACCACCTTCAAATTTTCTTTCGGCGGCGGTCACCTCGCATAGTGACGGCGACACTATCGAGTATCTAGCCATGAAAAAGCTTCTCAAAATACCGTTCGGAATCGGTGTAAAAACTGTAGGTCCCAATCAGTGAGTGAAAACTGGAAAGCGCACAGCTCAGTGATTGTGAGAAGTTCTCCCCAGTCCCTTCATGGGATGTAATGGGAAACCATTTATTTGTTTTTTAATAGCCACACACGAGAACGCCTTGTCAAGTAGTCTTGTTCCATTTTTCTTCTGAAGGAACTGGCATTCCACACAAACGAATCGTGACATCCTCCAGGATGTGTCGCATCAACAAATCTTATTTTTGAATTATTATCACATATCTGCAATTGTATTGCAATTGTATTTACAATTATGTATAGTATATCAAAAAGAGTACATAATTTAAAAAAGACCACAACTTACAAGAGTTACGTTCAAGCTATGCTTTCCTTTGCGGTTATAATAGAGATGGTTGTTTTTTTTGCGCTACAATATTGATGTGCGTTCCATCAATGCAACCAGCAACACTATGTATTCTATACTTCCTATAGAACTCCTGCGATATACACCTTATATCTTCTTCCGATGGATAAACTATCCATCGGTCACATAGGTTCTGCTCTAAAGCGTCTAAAACTTGCGACAGAACCTCACTAAATGTTGATTGGGCCATTCCAACTTCATAGTCTCTTCCAACGCCACCCTCAGCAAAAAATCGTAAGCAAGCACTTAATTTTACGATTGGCGGAATACCAAAGCATTTTTTTGTTGCCGGTAAACACTTGGCCAGAACATCCAAAACGTAGGAGAAGGCTGCTTTATTAAGCCTATAATGTTGGCTAAATCTCTAAAAACAAAATTGCTTGCAAATAACTCTTCTAATTGACTTAAATTACTTACAATACGGCGGGCAATTCCGAAGGATTGGATGCATCACGCAAAATCCGACGTGCAATTCTTTGTTCTTTGATTTCCTCCTCCTCAAGCAGCAGCATCATCGTCCCGACTCTAAACATTTCGAATTTCCACCAACTTTTTATGTTTTAATTTATTTTTTTTCATTCACTACGGAATAATAACCAACACTATTATGAACAGCTGTTCTTCAAAGGGAACAAACATTTCACTTGAAATTCACGATAGCAATTTTCCCTTTAAGGGAATGAAAATTTCAAGGGAATAATTATTTCACTTTTTTTCACGATAGGGGTGATTGACTACCCAGGTGGAATATGTCTTATGGCCCAAAAATTTGATGACACTATATATGTCCGTTAGTTATTTAAACAAAATATAAAACAATATTAAAATACTAAGTATAAGTAAACGCTTCATGAAGGACATAGAACTTCAACAAATTCCCTCCATTTTCTGTTTTAATTTAATTTGGTTCCATGATAGCCGAGTTTGTTTATATTCTTTTTCCAGGCACCACTTCCATGTAGTTGGTAATCTTCCTCGCCTTCGAGACCGATAAGGGTTCCATTCAAGTACCGTCCCAGCAATATCTGATGTTGGGCGCCTAAATCCATTTCTTCTACATAGTTTGTCGAATTAAATAGGACTGTGCGTTGCCAAAGTTCTTCATTAGGAATTGTATTAGACCAGTTAATACGGAGTATTTGCCTCAGACATCGATTGATAAATGTTTGGACCTTCTTCATTGCCATCTTTATCAAGCTTCAAGTAGTGCAAGCGAACTACAGTACTGAATTCACACTGCAATTGAATATTCGTAATTTCCTATATTTTGATATCTTATTTCGCCAGATTTTGTGCATGTTTAGGACTGCAAGACGGACCTTATTTATTCGATCATGTATATCCGTGGCAGACCCACTATCCTGGGTAATCCTGCATCCTAAATAGTTGATTGATTCCACACAATTATAACAGCGTAACACAATTACCATGTATGTATGTAGTTGTACAATGGCTGCCTTGAAACAAATTTTTAGACTTTGTTTATAATCTGTGTGTCTTCTCTGATAGAACCACACACAGACAATATATGTAAATACAAGTGTAAAGTAAAATTCATCCGATTATTTATTTGAAATCGATTCGTTTAGCTTCGGAAAATTTTTCCCGTTTACGATCAAGTCAAATATTATTTGTTTCTTGCTTCTTAACTTCGTTTGCTACGACAAAACTGTAATGGCCAGTTTTTAAGTGGGTAGTTAACTATCAGATTACTTAATCTTAATTCTAAGTTAATTAGAGGTTAACTATGCATTTTGTTTTTCAGTGGTGAGTTAAAGTAAGTCGCCATATTGTCAACTATTATGGCAACCTTTGTATTCTTATTGGAAAAAAACGTGTGTTTTGGGATAAATACCAAAACAACAAAGGGGAACAAACAAAATGGAATTATGTAAAATAAGAAATAGATGCTTAAAATCGAAGTCATTTTAACAAAAATGTGTAAAAAACTATATAGGAGCAAAAATTTAACGATCTAGGCTCAACGTATGTGTACAAATACGCAAATCTGAAACGTGTATTTTATACAATCTTCATTTATCACTTTGACAGTCAGTAATTTGATTGTCAAAATAATATGGTTCTGACTATAAGTTAACCAACCAACATTGGGTGGTTAAATCATAGTTAAGCAATGACTAAAAAACACAATTCGATGTTTAGCCACAATTTAACTAAGAAACGAAGATCACCACTGACTGAAAAACTGGCCATAAGACATCTTGAAAGTGAGTAGCTTGATGCCATTAGAAGAGGTTAACGCAGTAGGAGTTGTTGTTGTTGTGGGCACCAGCAACAGGGATTTTGTTCTATGACTCTAAATGTCAAATTCAACACAAATACATATGACCAAATAAAGTAAACAAAAAAGTACAATAACAAAATACACTGCATTTGACAAATAGAGTCATAAGAAAGCTTTATCAGCTGTTCTAATGCGTTAACCTCTACTAGATCAGCAGATTCTGTTTGAATTGTGTTGTTAGAACAGCTGATTTGATTTTGCTTTTGTACTCTGTTGTTTACTACTTATATTATTGTTCGTATAGATTTGTGATGAATTTGACAAAAGCCAAGTGCGTGACAAAATTCCTGTTGTTGTTGTCGACAATTACAACACCACCTCCTCCTGCTACTGCCGTGGCTTTGTACCATGCGCAGATTTAAAACATTTATTCTTTCTAGCTTTTCGATAAATACATACTTACATACTGTGAGCGTTAAAAGCAAGTGTGCGTTTTTTAAAATATGTATTCAAACTTATTTGAATGTTAAAAAATAATAATTAATTCAGTTCTTAATATTTTATAAACATGGTGTTGGACCCGTTATCTATTTATGCCAAAATAACAAACATCTTACAATTACAAAAATACATAGCTAACACAAAAATTCCTTCATATTTGCCGGTCAAAAGAATGTGTTACTTGTATTTATGCATCCGCACAGTTATTTTTAGTTTCTTTTTTTCTAATTCTAATAATTTCTACAACAGGTCTCGGCACAAGGAGGACATACCGTAAATGTGAATGTATTAGTGTATTTGCACTGAAAGAAATAAGTACTGGCGTTCTATAGATCTTCACTGGACAATGTATTTATATTTTATACGGATTATAAAGTATAAATAACTAATTATGTAGTGAAGTAATTGCGTTTGAAGCTGTATCCAGTCATTTGTTCAAGACACGATTGCATACAAGATATGCAGCTTCATTCAAATAATGCAAGAAAAAATAAAAACCATATTCCCAATCTATTAATAATTTAAAACATGGCTGAAAATATAAAACAAAAGTATTAGTTCTATTCTGAAGATATGTTCAAAGTTAAAAAACATCTCAGTGTATCAGCTTTCGAATAGAATGCGTCATGGTCCCTACTTCGTTGAAAGCTGATGAGTTACTAATTGAAATTTGTCACTCTCATTCACTCAATTTTATGATATTCGTCATAGTAAAATAACCAAGTAGTAGCAGTAGACGTTGTTGTTATTGTAGGCTGCAACAACAGGTATTTTGTGTTTGTTTCAATCGCTTAAGTTGTCAATTTATACACGTAAGTATACCAACAGCACAGGAATGCAAAACAGTACAAAAACAATGTACATATGAATTTGACAACTTAAACGATTAATTCTATTAAAAAAATTAAATCAGCTGTTCAAACCTCTCCCGCGTCATATCTTGCTTATTTCATACTTTTTGCATAGTTTATGTAATTTGACTTCAACATGGTTGGAATTTGTATAGTCATATACAATAACACTATCAAAAAGCTGCTCGTGTATTGAAATATTCAATGAAGAGAGTAAGAGAGAGAGAGTAGAGAAGTACTAGGGTTTCACTCGTTTTGTTCGTTGGCATTTGAGTGAAGAGAAATTTTGACTGTCTACTTGTACATCGTTCTTGGGGGCTATGAACTCCGACCATTCATCTACAATATAGCCAGTGTTGCCAGAGACCGACTAAAAAATTATGCCAAATGTCCTCAAAAATTGTGTCATTTGCAAAATCATTATTCTAAAATTGGCATTGTAGTAATTGTTGTAATTCGACGACTAGAACACACACAGTCACTCCAAGAAATGGGTATTTTATCTGCGTTTGAAAATGTAACTTAAAAAGAAGCATTATTATGGTTTTAATCTGTTTCATTCAAACAAATAACTTAAAATATTTTTCAAATTTCTACAACATTAAAAGCCAAACTAAGTGTGATTTTCAGCTCCGATAAGTATCATATTTTTTACATAAATCTTTAATAAAAAATAATTTATAAATTATTCTTTAATAATTTCTTTCAATCTTCTTGAAATGGAAGTTCCCATGTTTTGGATAATTTCTTTTGGAATCCGTTACACTTGCCTGGAAATTATCTTTGTCTGACATTTCTCTTGTAATGAACCCGGATGAATCATAGTTGTATTGTACGTATTTGATGCCAACAATTTGACGTGACAAATATTAGACGTTTTGATGTGGGGTAAAGCATAATAAACAGTGTGCACTATTTTGTGAAGCCGACGCTTCGCCGAACATACGCTTACACAGGCGTGTAGGCAGGGCCGGATTATCCATAAGACAGGGTAGGCAACTGCTAGGGCGCACCGAGAAAAAAATTTAGTATCTTCATCAAGTGAAAATTTAATGTGAAGATTTTCTTTTTGTTAAACTACATTGTCATATTTCAAATTATTGTAGACGGGTAGTCGATTTTTTCACCTGGACACTACGTATCATAGATAAAGTAAACAAATAGATGAAGCACAAGTGTTGGGAACATTTTAGTGTAATGGGTAATTTTCTAGATGTGGTAGAAAGCAATATATGGGATTTTTTTTGTTCCCAAAAAAAATCAAAAAATATGACATGAAAATTCTAAAATTTCATAATAAAAGAAAAATAAATTTTCAACAAAAATATCACTTCGAAACAAAAATACAACACGTTACTTAAAGTAGAATATCTGATGGCCATCGAATTGCAAAGCCATGTCACCACCGACTATGTCTTAATAAATTGGTTCTTCCTCCGGTTCAGCTACCATTCCTTGTTGAGAGTCCTCAGACACTCTAACGGTTTTGGCATCTGCGACCACAGAAGTTGCTACAGTTTTTGGGTGGGAAAGTTTTTAGATTAAAAATGCGTTCCGGGATGTTCATCTTTGGGCTGTGTTACGGGTTTTCTCTTATTGATATCCCAACACCGGCGTCATGACTTTGAAATAATTTTTTATATAAGAAACAAATGCTTTTATGTAAAATCACATAAATTTTGTCACATTTTCCATTGTTTAAATTACTTTCACAAAAATGTCCCACAATTTTGAATAAACATCAATGAGATTTATGGGAAACTTCAGTGAAAGTGACAGTAGTACAGGACAGCACCTATTGAACAAAGTTAACAATGGACGCGCTATATCTATAATTTCCTTTATCTAGACTACGTATTAATCTACTCTATTGGCACGTCACTTTCATAAGGATGGCAGTATTGCCAATACTGGTTCACATGACAAACAGCATTGGGGGCGTCCCCACTTCGTTGTATACGTTACGCAGCAACACGTTTGCAACACTCGTTCTGTAATTGCGATTTGTGAGTTTTCGACCGTGGATTTAATTTAATAGGTTTTTAAATTTTTTTTACGATTATTTAGCTTTTCTTTCAGGAACAAAATGTTGAAGAATCCCGTAAAGAAAAGCAACCCGAAATCAACAAAAAAAGAGTGATAAATAACTAAAGAAGACATAAAACCTTTTCCAACTAAGCAGTGCAAATAAATACATATATACATTGCACGGTTGCCACGGTTGGTAATATCTAACTAAAATTGGTAACATTTAAACGGCTTGTAACATGGTAAAATATTATTCATTTTGGTAACCTTTAGAATTGAAATAATTAGTATGTATAAAAAACACATTTGATTTCATTCTTTTATTAGAAAATTTGACGAAATGTGATCTAAAATGTTACTGACAAACAGAAGAGAACATGAAGCAACACTATTTGGGAGAATTGAATGGTCATGGGCGTAGAACTAATAGTTACAGTAAACCTAATAGTTCTCTCACCAAAATTATGACATTTGGCCTGGCGTGATATTTACGTTCGATGTTGAAAAGAATTGCTGTACTAATACCAGAAAGAGGCAATGATTTAAAACAACGAGCAAAATAACAACAACAGCATTTCGTTTTGTGTGTTAAAATTATTGTATTAAATACAACACAAATGTATGCTAACAATAACAGTTCACAGTTTTTCACAAAAACGACATTAAAAATTAAAGCAAGAAGTTATTGTAATTCCACCTGGTGTATGACACTTTCTATCATACCGACCGCATCAAGAAGAGTGTGAAAGGAAATGTCAGATGAGCCGAATATTCTCTGTTGAATCCATAATTCAACAGCTACTACACTTGTTTTTTGTTTTCCATATCGAATTAGTTTAATTTTTTCATTTCTTTTGGTAAGATCGCCGAATCAACCTAGTTTTTAAGTCACTGACTTGAATTCGCCGTCAAAACGGTCTTATAATTTTATATTATTTTTTTTTTGTTTCTATACATTTCAACCGGAATGTCGTCTCTCTGTAAAAACGAGTTTAGTTACCATCAACATTGAATAATAAAGTCGGTTCAATCCGCCATTGAATTAGCAAATAAATTGTCTGGTTTTTCATTTGTTGGAATCGTCATTAGGAAACATCAAATTCTTGAACTCTGAACCAGAAGACCAGGAGTTCAACATTCTCTCTAGTATGATTTACTCTATGGGCATGGGCCTAACCAAAATACGCGCTTGTCGTCGTTCGCACTAAATAACTAAATATATTCGTCTCTTTCGCACTATCGAACTCTTTGTGCTTTGATTGGTCAGATTATAAAAGTGTTAGAATACTTGTGCACTAAATAATTTCTGATTGCAATTGAAAGGAAATAAAATGCAAAAAAAATTACGATTGTTTTATTTACCATATTTTATGCTTTGTTTTTTTAAAACTTTATATTAATGTATGTATGTATATGTAATGTGATTTTCTGTAATGAATTGTTTTAAATGAACATTTAATGTGCTAAATAAAAAAAATTTAAAAATTTGGTAATTTTTGGTAACTTTTTTGGAAAATTCTGGTAATTAAAAAATTATCGCTGTGGCAACCGTGATACATTGTAGTCTGATAATATCAAACGCCACGAAGTCGAAACTTTTCGGAATTAAAATGAATATTCGTTCACCCCAGAACCATTTAAATTCGTTGGTGATAATGGAGAAAAGGTAAAATTTCAAGATGTTTTACTCGATTTTGTATCTAAAGGAAGTTAGACGAGTTATTATTGATATTATTATAAAAAAACAACTTCCCGAAATTGTATTGTATTTAATAAAAAAAATACGCACACTTTCCTTTAATTTGTTTTTCTGTTTAGGGTGGGGGCATACCATCGAAATGATGTAAATAATATTTGCATTGTGGTAGAAGCTGGAAAGGGTAATGGGCCCCGAGAATTTGCATTGCCTAGGGGCCCGACATGCCCCCTGTATGTACTCGCTGAAAAATAACTGCCACAGCAACATATTGCAGGAAACATGAACATGTTTGCAAGTATTATTTTCATGAATTGAAGATCTGCTGCCATTGGGTTTCCTTGTTGTCTGTCTGGTTTTTGTTTTTAGCTGTTTCCAACAAACAGCCACTATCGGATTAGAAATACATATATTATAACCTATTAATCACTGTGTCGCAAACATGTTATATTGAATGGCAAACACAACGTGTTTATGCAGAAGTATACTATATTTGCGACAAGCTACAAATACGTTACATTTGCATCCAAACAACTACAAATTACAAAATTTTCAGCGTGATATAGGTTTGTTTCTTTACTTTTTGTGTAAAGTTTGGGCAAATGAGAGTAAAAGCAAAATTCGCTGTCATATACTCATATTTACTCTCATTTACCCAAAAGTAAAGAAATGCAAAAAACCACTTTTCTTACACGCAAACAACTGTCAAAACACAAAACATATGGTTGGCATTTGTTTATGTTTGAACATTCATCGTAAAATTGTGTGAAGTGATATTTTGTGTTATATAAAAATGGATGGAAATGAATTGAAACTGAATCAAAAACAATTTTAACTTCACAAACTAATTACGACACGATCAAATTTCAAAACACTTTTAACACTTTTACTTCACAAACAAAATTGTATTTTCTTATTTTGACGTTTCGAACTGCTGAGTGTTCACTACTTTACACAAACTTACCCGAAGAAAAAGTCTGTGTAAATTTGGGTAAAAGAGAAACGCATTTTGACGATAAGAGAAAAAAAATCTCTCTCATTTATACAATTTTGGAGTAAAGAAACGCTTTTGTGTAAGTTTGTGTAAATTTGTGTAACTTTGTGTAAAATTGTGCAAGTACAGAAACAGACCTATTATGTGATTGTATACCACAAGATACCGATAAATTGGAGTAAAAATAGATTGATTTTTCAGAAAAATTAAAGGGAGAAAATTTCACTACGAAAAATTGTGCCGTTGTTCCACCAAAATTAAAAAAAAATGCCAAAATATTTGTGGAAATTGTGCTAAACAGCACTTGGGATAATTTTTCAAAAAACAAGTGCTAAAACCAAAAAAATTGTACCAAACCGGCACAAATTATGCCAACATGGTAACACTGAATATAGCACTGACGGTAAATTAATTTTATTGAAAGTACCATGACTAAAACAGAATAACTTAAAATTTTTAAAGAAAATTTGGCTCCCAGTGTCGAAATGTTGTGTTTGAATAAGACTTTGGTCGTTCAACAAGCGAATGATCCCAAGCACACATAAAAATTAGTTAAATCATGGCTACTTTACAACACTCCTAACCAAGTGGACCACCCTCCAGTCACCGGACCACAATTCGATCCAAACATTTGTGGCAGTAACTTGATCGCGAAATTTGAAAGAGATTAATCAGTCACACATAAATCCGTTATAATGGAAGAAAGACAACAAATTTCACCTGACATATCACCAAATTTGTTGATGACGAAGAGATTACAAGCCGTTATTAAAGCCAAATGAAAACAAACAAAATATTGAAACGATTTTTTTATGAATAATTTTTGATTTGTACTTTCTTTTGACGCGACAAATATGAGGTAATTTTTGTTTTAGGTACGTACATACATTTGTATTTTTTGTAGTTGTAAGACTTGTTCCTTTTTCAGAAATTGATAGGGTTCCAAGCCCTTGTTTAGTAAATAGGCATACACAGTTGAATTAATTATTATGATTTAACTTTCAGATATATTTGAAAACATATTTAACAAATGTGTACACTTTCTTTTGACGCTCGCAGTATGTAGGTACATACATATGCATTAAAATAATTGTCGATATTATTTCAGCAACCATTATGGTAAGGCCTGCGTGGAACCGTTCAGCCAATGTTGCGCTGTTTGAATTTGGAATCCACCCATAAACCTTATTTATGCTCAGTACTCAATGTGTGATAAATACCTACATATGTTGTGAATATGTGGATTTAAATCCAACTGACCGCATTTTAGAGTATTTACTCAAACTATTCCAAACTCTCTACTATACTACGTACAGACATATGTACATATACTACATACGGATATGTGCACAGTAGATAAATATATATTTATGTACCTTACATATTGAAATGTATGTATGTAGGTATGTAATGTTGTTAATGTTTTGTATTTCTTCGCTCACCTGCACTCGTGCTCAGTTGGTGGATTCATTTTCTGCTCTTGTAGCTTGTCGTAAAAACCTTTCCACATTTTCTCCTCGTCCATGTTGATGATTAAATTATTCACTTAGGAGTTTGTATATATGTACGTATTCTATTTGGAATAAAAAAAAATATAAGATTCTTTGTGGTTTTATCCGGCGTTTCAGTTGTGTAATCCAACGTTCGTATTCATGCGAAAATGAGAACTGAGACAATAACGAATTTCTCCACGGGCTCTGGAAGTAACAACTGCGATGTCGCGAACCACGTTCATAACTAGTATAGAAATGATGCTCGGTATCGTGTTAGGCTTTCGATTGAAAATGTTTGAGACTGAATAAACTGCACTGACTCGCTCACTTACTCACGCGACCCAACAACATGACTGCGGGCGCAGTGTGTGTATGTTTTCTTTTGTATTTTTCACATTCAACAAGAATAACCTGTGAATCATTTGTGTTTATATTAGAAACAAAATAAAAACGAACAAACAAACGAAAGACCATGAAATGAAGCTGATGATACAGAGCAGCGCGTTGCTTATCCATTTAAGTAATCAGTAAGGTGTTTGTACTAAAGTAATGATGAATAATTGTTTCGCCATATTCATTCCTTCAGTTTTTTCTGTTATTTCTGAATTATAGTACAAAGTAAATGTACATATGTACATATAATATATACTTATACATATTTACATTTACACTTTGGGTGCTACCATTCGACCCGGATGCCAAACGACAGATGTATTGTGGTCAGTCATTAGGGGCTGTGGAGTCGCAATTTAGGAATTTCATTTGCACAACGCATCAGCTCTGTCTCAGATTTTAATATTTCATCTTCATCGAAATTGTCCGTTTGGAAATGGCTGAATTATGTCATTTATGTAATGTTTTGTTTTTTTGAGAAATCACCCACTGTGCGGTTAATAATTCGCATTACTCTTAAATAATTTATAGACCGTATATTAGAGCTAGAATCTGGATTGAGAGTAAAACTTGTTTTAGCAGTCTGTTAATTAAATAAGCATAGGCGAATTACAAAATGATGGGGAAATCTATTATGCGATATGGCAACTTGCATAAAAGCTGCTAATCAAAGTAACTTAAGCTTTCACTCAAACACATTTCATTCTCACACACCGGACCGGTCAAAACCATGATTCAACTATACATGTTATAACAGTAATACAAAAACTATAACAAGGTAACATCAACAGGTGTTTTATTTTGTTTGTGCAAAACAAAACAACACACACAAATACTACATTTGAATTTGGCAATTGGGGTTCCAAATGGCGTCAACAACAATTAAATCAGCTGTTCTACTGCTTCCACAACTAATGGCCAGTGTTTTTAATACTTCCCCAATCATTCGAAACTATATTCCCGCAATTTAAAGTTTAACGCATTTTCCCCCCTTTTACTCATACATACATATATACCAAAAAGGATGTCCAAGTAGAGAAGAAAAAACCGGCACAATTTGGCAACCCTGGTAGAAGAGAACCAAAAAAAGTCGACGCGATTCACTCAAACGCATTTCTTTCCCGCATTATAACTTGATTATTTCATAATTTTTACCTACTTTATGTAATTTTATTTAAATATAGATGGAATTTCTATAGTTAGATAGAATAACATCTTCAGAAAACTGCTCGTGTATTGAAATATTCAACGAAGAGAGTAAGAGAGCGAGCAAGGAAACGACACCCCAGTGTGCCAAACGGATCCGTAACGGAATCAGTTACGGATCCGCAAGCGGGAGAAATTCCTCCCAAAAACACGGAGCCAAAAACGGATTTTATGTCCGTTTTTCGGATCCGTTACGGACATCATTTTAGGATCCGTTGCGGATCGTTTATTTCAATAAAACGTATCCGGAGCGGAATCCGTTTCGGATCCGCAAGCGGGAGAAATTCCTTCTAAAAAACCGGATCCAAAAACGGATTTTTTCTCCGTTTTTGGGATCCGTTTCGGACTTCATATTCGGATCCGTTGCGGACCCGTGTTTTTTAATAAAACGGATTGTAATAAATTTGTAGTTTAATTTTATTTTAATTTTTGTATTATTATTATACAAATTCAGTCATTTCGTATTAAAGTAAAAAGCAAAAAAAATTCAATTCCTTTAAAATTAAAAAATAAAAGTAAAAATCAATTGAAATAAAATTTTGATTACAAAAAAAATAAATTAACAGTCTAACCCACGATGTGGAAACAAAATATAAGCGAACGAGCCTGTCACTCACTTTGCATTTGTTTTTGTATTTTTGAATTTACAAAATCAATTACAAAGTGAGTTACTGGCTTTCATTCGCTTAGGTTTTCTTTCGAGATCGATTTGCAAGATATGAGCCTGACAAAATTATCACTTTTTTGCAAGGATGACACCGAGGCCCAAATCTTTGGGGGCCCATAAAAAAAAGTTCATGACTTTGTGCAAAACTGGGAGACACATGTCTTTTTTTTTGTCTTTTATCACGTAGTGGTGTCCGTATATGGTTATATTTCCATGACTTACAAAATTACACACAGTGAAATTAAAAAATGTTCGGGAAATTTTTCACTTTTGCGGCTACCTAAACGCTACCTAAGCGATACCTAATCGGTGTTAAGAATCAATCCTATGTTCAAGGAAGTTGTTTACTAAGATCTTAGGTACATTTTTGTAGTTGATTGTTTCCTTGAATCTTGAACGGTTTGCTACCTATGGACCTGAACAGGGGATAAAAGGTAAAAAAAATCGAATAATTTTTTTTAAAGATTTTTGCGATTTTGACCTTGAAGATGAAGTTTTTTGAGTTTATATGTTGACAATTTTTAATCTTTATGACAAGAGCTTCAACTACAACAAATTTCGAACGGTTTGCAAGATATGAGCCTGACAAAATGGTCACTTTTTTGCAAAAATTACACCGAGCCCCCAAATCTTTAGGGCCCCATAAAAAGGAAAGTGCATGGCTTTGGGCAAAACAGGGAGACACGGGTCCTTTTTTTTGGTCTTTTATCACGTAGTGGTGTTCGTATATGGTTAGATTTGTTCGTGTTGCATTGTGTTATCCAGAAAGGGGCATCACTGCATTCTACACATATCTACACATTTAAAACATTCTCAGTTATTCCAAATCGGTTTTACGCACATTTTAAAGTTTTGACACTTTTTAACGCCTTTACTCAAAATCAGGATTTTAAATAAATTCCCAATGATTCCATTTTACTTTTCTTGCAGTTTAATGGTTTGCCTATTTTTCTCCCGTCTTGAAGTCGAGTCCTTTATTTACCTTATTTTACCCATATGCATATTTTTAACACCACCTTTTCCAAACGACCTTTCTCGTATTTTATACCCACATACACTTTTTTGTTGACAAATTTTTAATCATTTCAATCCAAATTTTAAAAATGTTGTAGGACTGTCCGTTGTTTGGCTATAAGCTGCAAAATCTTAAGAAATTAAGCTAAAACCAGTTGAAGCCGGGTGAAGCGACTTAAACGTACCCTTAAGGCATCCATTGCGTTCGAGTTCTTTAAAAAAAATAAATATATTCACCCTTCCGTTGAACCAATGGGCGCAGCAAATGTGCCCATATTCAAGAGCAGAGTGGCGTTGCGCTTAATATTACACTATGCAACATTTTTAAAGTCATCGAGTGCAAATTGCTTCTCGTGTGGAATTTCTCAAAGTACTTATCGAAACTAAAAAACCCCTATTTGGGGTGTGCTAGTTTAGCTGCCGTTCGGACTCTATGGTCTCATGTATATTTTGCCTGAAACTTAATTTTTCCGAAGAACATCAAATTTTTGTAATGGCTGTATCGCGGATACCAATTGAAATTCTGTTTTCCTGTCTTCGGCACAATTGTAGCCAATACTACATCTTCATATTGGGATACCTTATGACTCCACCAACAAGCTTCTGCAAGTAATGAATCTAGCTTTTTGCTATATATCGTTTTCCATTGGCATGGCGACCTGATGGAATCGCTCTCCTTGTTCGTTCGATTCGGTGGCAGAGAAACAAGCCGAGGCCAAATTGTCGGCGGCGGCGGCTCTGAGATTTTTAGCCGGTCGGCGGCGGCCGTTGTGAATTTTTGCCGGCGGCGGCTCAATTTTCGGCGTGTAGTCAACAATTTTTTGGTTGTATAAAAACAGTGATAGTGCGGGTGTTAATTGTTAAATAACAAAAGAATGACAATTGCAAAAAGGCAAAAATAATTACACACTGATTGAAAAGTTAAATTTAAAGTTCATTCCCTTTTTAAGTTTCAGGCGATCTTCAGCGTCTAATTCGAAGCTACAGCCATCATAGAGGAATTTAGGGCAGAGTAATTTATTCTCTCATCTGCCGATTCATTTCAAACTCTTCGTCGTCGGTTTGTGCAAATGAGGGATATTCGACGAAAATTAACTTACAGCAGGTAGAGGTACAACAACGGTTGATTTAATTGTTTTATTTCGATGTTGATTTTTTTGTTGATTTTTATCATTGGTATACATTTGTATTGTATTTAACACAACTATTTTGCCACAAAAACTCGAAATGCGGTTGTTGTTGCTTTGTCGGACGTTGTGTTCCAATGCCTCTATCTGGTATTATTGAACACATCCTTTCCACCATCTAATGTTCACTTGGAACTATACCTATGACTTTAAAAATATTGAGAGAATAAATTACTCTATCCAAAAGTCCTCTATGTCCTGTACTTTGTATACTTATACATACTAACCGCCTTAAGCATAAAAAGTTGTGAGAGGTTTGAGAGACGTTTTTTGTATGATAATCTGTCTCTCAAACCTCTCCCAACTTTTTATGAAAAATACCGTTAATTTTTTGTTTCGAATGATATTTTATGTTTACGCTTTCTTTTAACTTTTCATTTTATTTTGATTGTTTTTTTTATAAGAAAGTAAGTTCGATGCCAATTAATATTAAAATATATAGTTGTTGTTTCATTTTGTATTTCTTAATTTTTATTTGGAAATATATAAAATTCGAAACAAAAATCTTTATCAGAAAATGTGAGAGAAGATTTTAAATGTTTAACAATATAAAAGTTTTTGTAAATCAGTACAAATTTTGAGAACAAATGCACTTTAACCACATAAGCCCAATTTTTTGTTTTTTTTTAGAGTTATAGGTTTGCTCGTGGTGTGTGAAAACAGTTAAAAATTTCAGGAAACGCATAGTTTTCAAGATATGACCTTTCAAGTATTGGACATACAATTTGAAGTATTTAGGTCTATATCTAAAGGATCGGGTCGAAATTGGTACCGCTGTAAACGCTCTGTTAACCCACTGAGGAGAGGTTTAAAGTTTTATGTTTTTTAGTCCTAAGTTTTTACGAAAAATGTTCATTATGTCAAAATATAATCCATGTGAGGTGTATAATTTTACTTAGTAGGGACATAAATATTGTTACTAAATTGAACATACCCCATTAGAATAGTAAAATATTACACACCCCTTTTATTATCATATGTTTTTTGAAAGTTAACGTCTATAGTGTTAGTCAGTTGCGAGAGTTTGAAATTGTGTACATTTTCACCATGGAGTGGTCAGATAAGGAAAACCGTATCGCAGATATGAGTCGAGTGATTAAAAAAGACTTGAGACTTGCAGCTTAAAAACGGCGTACATGACATTTGTTGGCTGCAACTTTAACAAAAATTGGATAGGAAAATCCGAACGTCTTTTGGTGAAGTACGCTGATAACTTGCATAGAAAAATCTTGTTTACGGATGAAAAAATTTTTACCGTACAGGAAAAATTTAACAAACAAAATGATAGGGTTTATGCACGCTTATCTAAAGAAGTATCTGAGCTCATCCCACGGGTTGAAAAGAGTCATCATTCAGCTGAAGTCATGGTTTGGTGGGGTGCCTCATTTGATAGGGTAACTGACTTGCATTCCTGTGAACAATGGGTCAAAACATAGGCTAAAGTTTACGAAGAACCCGTTTTGGAAGCAGTTGTGAAGCCGCTTAACAATTCCCTGTTACAAAACCAGCCGTGGACTTTCCAGCAAGATTTAGCACCAGCTCTTAAGGCTAAAACGACACAAACCTGACTTCGAAACAATTTACCCGCTTTTATATACTCTGAAGACCCTCTGGATTACAAATTGTGCACCGTTTTCGAGGACATGGTCTGTCACAAAAGAAACCCCAACATTGATTCTCTTAAGGTGCGTGTAGCTATTGATGATTGTCCAATGCGACTTAAGGCGTGCGTGAAACAAAAACATTAGTTTTTGTTTTATAGCCCAAAATATAAGTAACAGTATTTATGTCCATACTAAGTATAATATATTCTGAAGGTAAGATTTCAAGCTTTAATTTGAGGTATTGATTGTCTCTTTAACCTTTTAAACACCAGATGATAATGATATATTTTTTGTTCCAAAACTATTAGGAAAACTGCAGCCGGTGGGACCTGGTTTAAAAGTAAATAATATGAGGAACGACGAAAAACACCCACTTTGAAAAATTATTTTAAAATAATCGCGCGGATTTGATGAAGTATATTGCATAATATGGGTTTCCAGGGTTAATGAGACATATTGTACCATGGTTCATATTTTGACATAAGTATTCTCCCAAAAAGTTTGAACCAAAACCTGAAACCGCCCCACAGTGGGTTAATGAAATCGGGAAAATTAGACGTTGTTTCAAAGGAGTTTACATAATCTTCCCAATGACAAGCCGATCCGATAATAAACAGCGAAGTATGTACATATATTTTATTTTAAAAGTGGAACGACCAAATCTCGAAAACAAAATTTGCTTTGTTTTACACGTTTCACATGCAAAATAAAAAAGTTAACTTAAAATTGCGCTTTAAGAAGGATATTTTCTTCGAAGCAGTGAAAACAAAATCTATAACCCTTTAAAATGGTTCTGCTTCCAATGATGAAGGTTTCAATATGATTCCAGCATTCGGAGCAGGCGCCGTAGCATGGAAAAATTTTTGGGTGTTCTTTCGCATATTATTTCTGTTTTACCAATTTCTGATAAAACGCCAGGTTATGTTTTAGTTTTGTGCCATTTTCACTATTTTTATATATTTGTCATTCTCGTTTTATAACGGAACTTGGGGTCATGTTAGACAGTGTTGTACAAATCATCATAACGAGTACAAGTACCGAGTATCTCGGTATTCGCTATTCGTTATTGGTTACATTAAAGCACTTAAGCTTTTAAGTACACCTAACGAAAAAATCGGCGGCTTCGAGTTAATCGACTCATATTTTAAGCCGATTTTAGCCGATTAAATCGGCGGCGGCTCGGAGTATAAAAAAATTACCGGCGGCGGCGGCTAGTCGGCTCAAATTCGCTCGGCTTGTTACTCTGTTCGGTGGTCAATTGGTGTAAGAACTAGAGATGGGCGCGAGTTACGTGATTGGCGTGCATGAGCGTGCGTAAGTCAAATCTTTGCCTGAGCACAATTTTCGCGTGAGTCACGCATATTTCCGACTAATTGATATCAATTAATTTCGATTTTCTAACTACCTTGTTTCGACGTTTCACGGTGGGGCCGATTGCAAAAAAGTGGTAATAACTTCAGACCTTCTAATCTATAGGTCCGATTGGATTAGAATGTACTAAGTATTTGTAGGGGCGAAATTAAGCTGCTTTCAGAATCTGGCACTTAGAAGCAATACGTTTTGCTACAACAGGGTGTCAAAATATAACACCTTTGTAACACACTTTAATGGCATGTAACTTCTGAATTTGTAAACCAATTTAAAAGCACTGTGTTTTCGACATTCTACTAAGCCTCACAAATAAAAATTGCATAAGGTGTCAAGGGACACCCGGTTGGAACGAAGTTCCTTTCGCTATGGATTATGTACTAGTTGGTTTCAACACGCCTAAGGCGCCCGTTGAAAAATCCGATAATTTAAATGGATCTTTAAGAAAATATACTTTTTGTAAAATTATAAACTTTTTTCACGAAAATTTTCTTTTTTATAGAATTAATTTTTTTAAAAAAGTATATTTTTGGGTGCCTTTTGTAAGAATATGTATTATATTTTCCCGAAAGGTAATTTTTTAAAGAAAGGTACTTCTTTTATTAAAAGCTACCGTTTTTTTTATGAAAGGTACTATTTTCAAGAAGTACTTTATGTAAGAAAAAGCCATAAGAGTATGCATTTTTACGAAGAAGTACTTTTTTAAGACCAGGTAATTTTTAAAGATGTGGTGCTCGTTTTTGGAAAAGGATATTTTTTTAAGAAAATTTACTTATTTTCAGAAAGGCTACTTGTCTCATTAAGAGAAAATAAAAAAAAATTATTTTATTTTTATGAAAATGTATTTTTTTAAGAGAAGGTATTTTTGAAGAAATGTTTTTTTTAAGAAATGGGAATTTTTGAAGAATATATTAATTTTTAAGAGTAGGTACTTATCTCAAGAAAAGTTATTTTGTTTCACGAAAAAGGTACTCATTAAAGAAAAGGTAGTTTTTTAAGAAAAGGTATTTATTTAAAACAAAGTATTTTTTAAGAAAATGTACATTTTGTAAGAAAACTAACTTTTTTTAAGCAAAGGTACTTCTTTATGATAAGGAAAATTTTTAAGAAAATGTACTTTGTATTTTTTTAAAAGACTGGATCAACCATATGCTAAGGAATAGATGGATAAACTGTGGTTCCCATGATGTAAATATTAGAGACAGAGTACAACGTGGAACTCCACAAGGAGGGATTATATCACCACTCCTATGGGTCCTCACAATATACAGTCTCCTTAGGAAACTTATCGATGAAGGACTTAAACCAATCTGCTACGCAGATGACGTTATAATACTTCTTAAGCGAAAGAACTCAAACCAATTATGCAGAGAGGCCGAGAGAGCACTGAGTATAGCGTATGAATGGGCACAGCCAAGGGGCTTAAATGTAAACCCGGACAAAACGGAAATATGTATATTCACAAGGAAGACGAAAATCTCAGATTATGAAGAGCCACGATTCTTGGGAAAGACGATTAAAATATCCGATAAGTTTAAATACTTAGGAGTAAACTTAGATCGGGAACTGAATTGGAAGCACCACATAGAGGAAAGGGCTAATAAGGCCTACAGATGCTGGTCGCTATGCAGAAGGGCTATAGGGTCCAAATGGTCGCAATACTCAGAGGGTTCAGAGAATGTGCTGCATTGGTATCAGCGGTGCAATAAGGACAACCTCGACAAGAGCCATGGAGACTATTTTATGTGTCCAGCCAATCGAGATTAGAATCAAATACGAGGCTGCCCTTGCGGCAAAACGCCTACAAGCTACAGGTGAATGGATCAACAGGGATCTCACGTTAAAACACCAATGGATAACTGGGGCCTTAGTCGGGTACACGCAAGATACGATTGAATCTGACCGAATACCCGAGATAAGGGTTAAGGCGAACTGCGTGACCCTAACGCCAACTAGAGACGCCTGGCAGAATGGGACCCTGGCACCAATGTAAATGGGACTTGCTGCTACACGGATGGCTCAAAGCTAGGAGAAAAAACGGGTCTAGGATTCTTCATTGAAAATCCAGCAACCGAATCCCACCTACGCCTACCGGATCATAATACGAACTTTCAGGCGGAAGTTCGCGCGATTACGGAGGCAAATATATTCACAAATAGCCAAATGGCAATAAAGGCAATATCATCGGAAACTGTCAAATCTAGAACGGTCCTTGACTGTAAGAAGGTGATAAACGATTACTCTATGCACGGCAGACTCAACATCATCTGGTTGCCGGGGCACAGCGGAGTATTCGGCAACGAGAGAGCGAACTTCCTGGCAAAGAAAGCCAGGGGACTCCAAACGGTGAGCCTAGATGGAGCGACACCCTTTGGGGTGACGAAGGCTGAGTTAAGTAAATGGCCGGAGTCGGCACATATAGCCCAGTGGAACCAGGAATCAGTAAGCAGGATGACAAAGATCCTATGGGAGACGCAGATGGATCGAGGACAAAAGGTTTGCTGAAACTGGGAAAATCCGAAATGACCAAAATGATGGGTGTCTTAACTGGGCATTCGGTATTACGAGCCCACCTGTACCGTATTGAAGTAGTGGCGAACAGTGAGTGCAGGGCATGCATTGAGGACGATGAGACGTTGGAGCACTTCTTATGCCACTGCCCGGCCTTCACCCAAGCTAGATCCAGATATCTTTCGGATAGTACGATACCGGACATAACCAAACTTGTGGGTATGGACTGGAACAAACTAACGAATTTCGTGAATAGCACCGTATTCCTATAAGGGATATAGTGAAGTAGTAGGATAAACTTAGAGCGCACAACAGGTCGAACTTAGCGGCTTAAGTGTATGTCTTACTGACATGAGAAGGTTTAGAGTGCTCCTTCTGAACACTCAACACCGCACCCCTCTTTTCAAACTAACTAAATGAATAGATCTGCCGGCGTTCCGACACGGGATAATGCCACGTTTTATTGACAATGGGCAAATAAACCTGTAGTTGACTGGTATAGTATGAAGAAGAATGTAAAGTCACTATTTGTCAGAAGCATGGTAAAATTATCTATCGGATAAACGCGTCAGCCCAGCTGATTTGTGTTTTTTTCTTCTTTTCCGTGGGTTAGCTGACAAATTCGATTTTGTTTCTTTTTGCTTTCTATAAAATTCAAAGAATTTCAATCAAAATAGTAGCATAGACTTTGTATCAAGTAAGACAAGCTTATACAATTTTCCACATTTTGTGTACATAGTGTTTTTCATTATCCAGCTAATTTTGACAGCTTAACCACGGAATTGATAATGCCACTACCTAATAGATAATTCTACCATGGTTAGAAGCCATGTTTAGATTTCGATCGTGTCCTGATTTGTTTAAAAAGCTTCTCATTATACTATAATAGATGTACCCGTTGTGCTTCGCTACCCCTGAATTGTAATTTTAATGAAACACAATTTTGTTATTTTTTTTTCTAATACACCGATTGTTATGAAAATTTCACATTGAGGTACTGATGACCGGCTGGTAGTCCTTGGCTCTACTTGGAAATCATTGGATATCATGAACTATCAGAGGTATGAAGATGAGATTTGGTACAAAAACGCGAACTTTGCGGCACCTGCAGATACTGGTTCTTCGTACTCTTCTCTCTCGCTCCGAAATTAAATGGCGAACATCAACTTTATGTTATTGCTTTGAACAACAACCACACAAACACACATAAAACCATGCGAACGACAAGCCGAAAGATAGTGACTCGCTTTTTGAAATGAAAGTGAGTGACTGACTTCGATCGCTTGGATTTTGTCGGAGACGGTGTAAGTGGGGTCCGATTTTGTACTGAATTGTATATGTTTTCGTTCGCTTGTTAGTGACTCCCAAATCAGCTGTTTGTCGCATAGAAAGAAAGCGAACGTTCGACGTCGTGACTTTGGCTGTTGAACTATTCATTTAAATGAAAATGTGCTTCATCGATAATGAGATTGTTCAAAACGTAATAGAATTTAACAGATTTTACACGTTCTTGGATTCAGTATGATGACATTCTAAAATGTTATTAAATTGTTTATTACCTGCAAACAATTAAAACTGCAAAAAAATTGTTATAAGCATTTCAAATCAGTCAGTCGAAGTTGGCCCACCCTGTACATTAAGGTGGAGTGAAATTAATAAAAAAGTCACACTCGAAAAGAGGAGAAGTAGTTCGGGATCCTTAATAAGGGGAAAATAAGAAAAAAATTTGAGGTTGCGCCACGCCCTTGAAATTGGGAAATTTTCCCTATTTCGGAGTATATTTCAAAAAAATTCGAAAAATTAACGAATTAATTTATTTGAAAGTTTCAGATTGATCAGTACCCAAACAAAAGTCTCTGAGGAAAAGAAGAGGATGATCGACCAATATTTGTAGCATTGGTGTCGATTTCAATGTTAAGTCAATTTTTTGAAGAGGGATGATCTGACTTATTTTACTTTTTTAAATTTTTCGACCATAATTTTTTTTTTTGCAGTCACTCCAAAGAAAGTAACAAGTATAAATTGCTATAGCTCATGAACTATTCACCCAGTTGTGATGCGGCCTTTAATTTTCAGCTTTACATTTTCAACAAGGAATATATATATATATGATCGAATTCGAATAATGGCTTGATTGCACACCGGAGGTAATAATGTGGGGTTTTGCTATATTTTACTTCGAAAATTTTTAAAAAAAAGCAGTATGTTTTCATTTTTGGATTTTATGAAAAACAATTATGTTTTTGTGGCTTTTGGAACGAAGTTCCTTATCGCACGTTGCGGGATGAGATATAAATGAAAAACTATTAAACAACTTTATTACATCCCAGTATTATCAACTATATTGGGTACTTTTGCTTTGGTTTGTGTCTAGACTAACAAATGGTGGGAAAGTTCTTGTTTAATGAGAAGTTTTCTAGGTGGAGTGCCTGTAACCAATATCTATCTATCTACATGTATAAAAATGAGCTTGTTGAAGTTGTTTGAAGTTTTTAGTACCGTATTGACACGACCGATCTTTTTGAAATTTTCATAGAATGTAGCTGTGTGGTCGGTGGTGAAAATAGAATACTTGAATTTTTTGGAATATAAAGGGGCCGTGGCCCAGCTCATTGGACCCTATTTTTGAAAACGCAATATCTGGAGGACTGTTTCACCAATCGCTTTGCAAATTTGTGTGGATTCATTTGGCAAAAAAATTCGTCATCCAACAAAAACATGGGCGGGATCGGATGTGTGAGCGTGGCAAACAACTTGAAATTTTGTACGGCTGTATCTCATGAACTAGGAGAGGTATGAATATATTTGGTATATAAGTTGTTTGTACAGTTCGAATTACAGTCAGGGTGTAAGTGGGCGGTACCACGCCCCCTTTTAACAAATATCTCTGACGGCTATTCTGATAGACCGATCGTTATGAAAATTTCACAATGAGGTACTGGTGACCGGCTGATAGTCCTTGACTATACTTGGAAAAGATTGGATAAAGGGATGTGGCACCGCCCATACAATTTGAAATTTAAAATGGCTATATATCATGAACTATCAGAGGTATGAAGATGAGATTTGGTATATATATTGTTGGTGCAGTACGACTTAAAGCCAGGATGGAAGTGGGCGGTGCCACGCCCCTTTTAAAAGAAACCGTTGTAGCAGTCATAATAATAGTTTGATCGTCCTGAATCGTCCCCGTAGGTTACAGTTGGCCTACAGATACGAACAGGCTATTTGGAAGCAAGTTGACAAAAAAGGTCGAAGTGACCCCCACACACGACAATATTTGACTATTACATAAAGTATACTACACTCCACGAAATAGATATAGCATACAACATTGGAGCTATGTTTACAAACCCAAAAAAGATTTATTTCATTGATGTATCATTACCAAATAAAAAATTTATTGAAAATTGTTTAATTCAAATACATAACAATTATATTTCAACATATGTTTTAAAGAAACTAACAAACTGACATTTTTTTCGAACGAAATATATAAAGCGTACAAATTTAATTTCAAAATATTTTTTATATAAGCTTAAAATATATGTTAGTCTAATAATTTATTGTACCACCTTTCGATATAATTATTGCATTAATGTGCTTCGGCATTGATTCGATCAGAAAACGGAATGTGGTCAGTGGAATATTCTACCATTCATGCTCAGTGCATGTCCTTAAATCCTTTACAGTCTCAAATTGACGTCCGTTAGCGTAAACTCGTTGTGATAGTATTGCCCAAATATTTTTTATTGAATTTACGTCAGGACTGATGGCCGGCCATTCCATCACATTTATGTTTCTGTCGGAAAAAATCTCTTTGTTGCTTTAGCATTATGGATGGCTGCGCTATCCTGTTGGAAAATCCATGGATCGTAAAAAAAATTTCTGAATAATCAATTAAATCGCTGCCAAAAGCTCAATATACAATTCTGCATTCATTTTATGATTAATGAAACATATCGGAGTAGGTCCGAGGTAGCCAAAAGCAGCTTGATTCTGAAACGGGATTCTCGTTCGCGCCAAATATCAGTCCCATATTTTTGTTATCCCTCAGGACCATATAGATTAAATTTCTTTTCGTCGCTAAATACCACAGATACAGAATACCAACTTGTGCTTTACCGCAAACAGCTATTGAACGCTTTTATGCCGTTTTTGTAGCCTATGTTGGATCACACGTTTAACGTATTTGAGATTTTCATCATTCTTCCAAATTTGTTGAATTCTGAATGTGGATACCGGGAGGCCTAATTAAAGCTTGATATTCAGACATGTGTATCTATAGCTAAACGCTTTATCTGCCGCTTAGTCCTTTCACATACAAGAGGTTTGCGTCGTGTTTTATTAGAAGTTCCATAATTGTCGTGATTTTTTAAAAAAGAGAAGATTGTTTTTTTTATTCCTTTGCATTCTTCTTGCAATCTCCCTTATAGTTGTGCCACATTCTCGTAAAGATCTAATTCTTGTACGCCTTTCAATTGATAGATGGAATCCCCGCGGGAATTCCTTTACCAAAAGCCCGATATTAAAATTATTTTTCATAAATATAAATTTATTTTAGAAATCATTCAACAATTAACCAACTTTAAAAATAGTTAGGTTCAACCCAAACGAAATGTTAAAAACCATTGTCAACATAAATTATCACATTTGTACGCTTTACTTACTTCGCTCTGTATTTATAACTTCTTCCAGTTATTTAAAGATAGAGGAGAAACTACAAATGATCTACGGAATGCTCTTCTTCCATGAGCCGTGTAATGGAAGAGAGGAGAAATTAGATGACTGTTAAAAATAATACCAAATCCATTTTTGTATGCTATATTTATTTCGTTTAGTGTGTATCAAACAATTGTCCGTACACCAGGCACTTGAGAATATATTACAATATATCTCAAAAAATGTATGGCCGATTCGTTTTAAATGATTTTTTTTTAAACTCACCTCAAAGCACTATTGTTGCGAGAACGCATGAGGAAAAGAAGAACAAGGTGAAAAAAGCTGTCTGTTCTTGTTGTTGGAATTATAGGCCTTTCAGTATATGTTGATACTTAGGGATCTTCGATCGATGCTAATTCTAATGGTATCAATTCAGGCACAGTAGTTAGGCATCTGGTGATGAACTTGTCACGGAGTTCGAAACTAGTCATGCCAGTGAGAGTGTGCTTAACTGAATTGTCTATTATTTTCAACAAAAACCAACCATTTTTCAATTAGAAAAATGTTCATTACTTGTAAGCTTGTAGTATGAATTTCTCATACATTAACCAAAAACTAACAAAAAATCGGCCATTAAAAATTCAAATTCAATTTTTTTTAAATCGGCCATATAACTTTTGAGATACGTTGAAATATGTTCACAACTGTCTGGTGTACGGACAATAGTTTGATACAGTAGGAATGTGAGGTTCGGTACATATACTACTGATATGATGCAAATTGCTTTTTGGGGAAAACCAATGAAAATACGGCTATGAAGCTAACAAAGTGACCACAGGTACGAATGAATATGAATATCATTGAGGTCAGTTTCGAGAGAATCCTACATATCTTTATCCAAATAATGAATTTAAAAAAAGTCAGAATAATCTTATTATCTTATTACACTGTGTGTAATTTTTTAAGTCATGGTAAAATAACCATATACGGACACCACTACGTGATAAAAGACAAAAAAAAAAAGACCCGTGTTTCCCAATTTTTCCCAAAGTCATGCACTTTTTTTTTTATGGGCCGCCAAAGATTTGGGGCCTCGGTATCATTTTCGTAAAAATGTGATAATTTTCTCAGGCTCATATCTTCTCAGGCTCATATTTCTTTCACCCATTCTCTTGCTTCCGGTTCCGCGTCTCGATCCTCTCCCAAGACTCTGGTGCATACACGCTGAAGGTAAATCCATGCCATTGAATGATTTTCATCAAGCGATGAATCAAAGTTGCTCTTGAATAGCTTTCTAATGTCAGGGCCATTAAGTACGCCTGTTAAATGAAAACAAAAAATAAAGACAGAAAAGAAAACATTAACATAGTGTAAATAGTACAATTAGGTGAACAAAAATTCGTTTTAAATTTACTACAATACCTTTTTTAATTTTGTCATCGCTACGCTTTGGGAAAACGCTTTTCAAATAGTCGAATGCGTTTGGACAATTTACAACGGCCACTTCGATGAATTTTTTAACAATTCCCAATTTTATGTGGAGCGGTGGCAGCAAGATGTCTTGAGTATTGTCAATTAAAGGTGCATTCTTCAGTCTATGTTGTTGTATTTGTTCATCCACACTTCCTCTTGGCCTCCACGAGATACATTGGAATTGATTCAGAGGTGAGCGTGAATCCCAATTACAAAGAAAACAAAAGAATTTTGGGAAGCCGCCCTTATCGATGATCCCTTGCAAAATGTTGATGACCTTCAAATCACAGCAAATCTTCCATTTATTTTCGTAATATTTGATTTTTTCCATTATATTTTTCAATGTTTCATAGCTTTCTTTCATGTTGATACCCATTGCTAGCGGAATGGAAGGTTTTCGGTTCGACACATGCAACAACACTGCTTTCAAGCTTGAAACAGAACCATCAATAAATAATCTCCACTCACTAGCGATGTAGTTCATTCCCATTTTTACCACCAAAGCTTTTATATCGTTGCAGTAAGCGAACGAATTGTCATCATTTAGAGTGTAGAGCATCTGAAATTCAGCTCGTCCTTTGCGGTACGCCGTAGAGTTAACATTAGCATGTGTGAGTTTTCTTTGCTTTAAAAAAGCTGTCAAAAATATTGCAAGTCGCTGCGATAATCCCAATATGGCCACAATGAAATCCATTTCCATTTGTGTTATTAGTTGTGGTCCATCTCTTCCCTGTTGGGGCTCATAATCGGTATCAAATGGATCTTCATAAGTAACACCACTTGCTGTACTCATTGCTGTAAATTCTGTAGTACGATCTGGAGTTGGCGGCCTTGGTGATACAAAATTTTCAGGTGCAAGCACTGGTAGTGTGGCTGTTGCAGTTGCTTTATAAATGTTGTTCTTCTCAGAATGTCGATTTAGACATGTGTAATTTACCCATGCATAGCAACTGGTTGCATCATGATCACCTGGGCGATTAATCCAGTTTACCGGCTTACAATACTTCATAGTACCTCTGCCTCCACTCAACCATGCCATGAGATTGTTATAACATTGGCGACACACTGTATTAGGTGTGTAGTTTTCACCGGTCAAGTCCACTTCGTCGAAAAACAATGTATATGCTCTTTTGAATTCACTAGTTAAAAGATTCTTTTCCTTCTGAAATCTTGTAGATGTTTTTTTTTCTGGTTTGATGACCGCAACCGTAGCAAAATAAATCAATATTTTCACACTGCATATTGAAATTGTCAGTTGCCAATGTTGTGTGCGAATTATACTGTAGCACTTTCACTTTATAACTTTCACCGCTGAGCTCTCGTTGACGTCGCGCTGTGTAATGCCTCGATGTGAGCGTCGTGTCGCTTTTATATTGTGTGCTGCGTCCCTTGTTGCGTGTGCTGAGCTTACTACATTGCCTGTGCTGCTGCTGTCGGTGCATGATCGCGTGATACCTAAGCGCTACCTAAACGGTGTTAACCCTTGGACAAACACATGGTTCTGGCCAGGCATATTTCATTTTTTGCTACCTATGGACCTGAACAGGAGAAAAAGGTAAAAAAAAATTAAATTAAAAAATTTTCGGCAAATTTTTCACTTTTGCGTGCTACCTAAACAGTGTTAAGAATCATCTCTAGGAAGTTTATATGTTCTAGAAATTTGTTTATTGAGATCTTAGGTAAATTTTTGTAGTTGATTGTTTCCTTGAATTTTGAACAGTTTGCTACCTATGGACCTGAACACGGGAAAAAAGGTAAAAAAAATCGAATTTTTTAAGTTTTTTGCGATTTTGATCTCGAAGGTGAAGTTTTTTTGATTTTATATGTTCGCAATTGTTCTTTATGACGAGAGCTACAACTTTGCCTCAGAGAGTAAATCGAAATTCTGAACGGTTTCCAAGATATGAGCTTGAGAAAATGATCACATTTTTACGAAAATGATACCGAGGCCCCAAATCTTTGGCGGCCCATAAAAAAAAAAGTGCATGACTTTGGGAAAAATTGGGAGACACGGGTCTTTTTTTTTTAGTCTTTTATCACGTAGTGGTGTCCGTATATGGTTATTTTTTTTCGTGTTGCACTGTGTTATAAAGGAACCGATGATCTGATTCCACGCATTCCCATGATATCTACAGACATGCCCATCGATTTCAAAAGATTGCAGTTTCCAATTGCAGTCGCTTCAAGTCTGTGGCTTAAATTTGACAAATCCGTATTTTTCCCACGGACAATATATGTTGCATGTTCACGTGTGAGTAAACCTTCAGACTTATATATTTGTACCAGATGGCAACACTAGCACTTGAATAAATAGACAAAAAAAATAACAAAATTGTGTTTCATTAAAACTACAATTCAGGGGTAGCGAAGCGCAACGGGTACAGCTATTACAGTATAATGATAAACTTTTTAACCAAATCAGCACACGATCGAAATCTAACCAAATACTTCTAACAAATAGTTATTTTACATTCCTTTTCATAATATAAAAGTCAACTAAAGGTTTATTTGCCCATTGTTAATTAAACGTGGCATTATGCCGAGTCTGAATGCCTGCAGATCTATTCATTTACTGCACACATAATGGACCAAACTAATTTTGTCCTCCATTTGGCATTACAAAAACTTTGAAGGCAAAACGAAGTTTGCCGGGCACAGCCAGTTTAGTATATATTGTAGTTTAAAAGTAAATTTAGAAAAGCCAAAGTGAAATAAGTTTAAAAAAGAAAATTTTCCTAAATAAGTGCCTTTTCTTAAAAAAACAAAATTGTATCAACAAAATAAAAATACAAAGTACCTTCTCTTAAAAAAATTCCTTATCTTAAAGAAGTACCTTTGTTTAAAAAAGGAAATTTCCTAACAAAAAGTACCTTTTATTAAAAAAAGTATTTTGTTAAAATAAGTACCTTTTCTTAAAAAATTACATTTTCTTACAACAAATTGCATTTTCTTAAAAAACTACCTTTTCTTTAAAGAGTACCTCTTTTTGTGAGTCTGGACGTTAAACCACACGTGAACATGCAACATATATTGTCCGTGGGAAAACACGGATTTGTCAAATTTAAGCTACAGACTTCAATCGACTGTTTTATTAATGGTCATCGCAAATGGCAACCGAATCGGAAACTGCAATCTTTTGAAATCGATGGGCTTGTCTGTAGGTATCATATAATTATAATTTTCAGTGATTATATTAGCCTCTATACATAATTCTTAATTTTTTTAAAAAATGCATTATTGGGATAACGATATTTAGTATGCTCTCGAAACTGACCTCATTGATATTCATATTCATTCGTACCTGTGGTCACTTTCTTAGCTTCATAGTCTGACCTTTTTAATAGCCGTATTTTCATTGGTTTTCCCCAAAAAGTAATTTGCATCATATCAGTAGTATATGTACCGAACCTCACATTCCTACTGTATCAAACTATTGTCCGTACACCAGACAGTTGTGAACATATTTCAACGTATCTCAAAAGTTATATGGCCGATTTAAAAAAAATTGAATTTGAATTTTTAATGGCCGATTTTTTGTTAGTTTTTGGTTAATGTATGAGAAATTCATACTACAAGCTTACAAGTAATGAACATTTTTCTAATTGAAAAATGGTTGATTTTTGTTGAAAATAATAGACAATTCAGTTAAGCACACTCTCACTGGCATGACTAGTTTCGAACTCCGTGACAAGTTCATCACCAGATGCCTAACTACTGTGCCTGAATTGATACCATTAGAATTAGCATCGATCGAAGATCCCTAAGTATCAACATATACTGAAAGGCCTATAATTCCAACAACAAGAACAGACAGCTTTTTTCACCTTGTTCTTCTTTTCCTCATGCGTTCTCGCAACAATAGTGCTTTGAGGTGAGTTTAAAAAAAAATCATTTAAAACGAATCGGCCATACATTTTTTGAGATATATTGTAATATATTCTCAAGTGCCTGGTGTACGGACAATTGTTTGATACACACTAAACGAAATAAATATAGCATACAAAAATGGATTTGGTATTATTTTTAACAGTCATCTAATTTCTCCTCTCTTCCATTACACGGCTCATGGAAGAAGAGCATTCCGTAGATCATTTGTAGTTTCTCCTCTATCTTTAAATAACTGGAAGAAGTTATAAATACAGAGCGAAGTAAGTAAAGCGTACAAATGTGATAATTTATGTTGACAATGGTTTTTAACATTTCGTTTGGGTTGAACCTAACTATTTTTAAAGTTGGTTAATTGTTGAATGATTTCTAAAATAAATTTATATTTATGAAAAATAATTTTAATATCGGGCTTTTGGTAAAGGAATTCCCGCGGGGAGTCCATCTATCAATTGAAAGGCGTACAAGAATTAGATCTTTACGAGAATGTGGCACAACTATAAGGGAGATTGCAAGAAGAATGCAAAGGAATAAAAAAAACAATCTTCTCTTTTTTAAAAAATCACGACAATTATGGAACTTCTAATAAAACACGACGCAAACCTCTTGTATGTGAAAGGACTAAGCGGCAGATAAAGCGTTTAGCTATAGATACACATGTCTGAATATCAAGCTTTAATTAGGCCTCCCGGTATCCACATTCAGAATTCAACAAATTTGGAAGAATGATGAAAATCTCAAATACGTTAAACGTGTGATCCAACATAGGCTACAAAAACGGCATAAAAGCGTTCAATAGCTGTTTGCGGTAAAGCACAAGTTGGTATTCTGTATCTGTGGTATTTAGCGACGAAAAGAAATTTAATCTATATGGTCCTGAGGGATAACAAAAATATGGGACTGATATTTGGCGCGAACGAGAATCCCGTTTCAGAATCAAGCTGCTTTTGGCTACCTCGGACCTACTCCGATATGTTTCATTAATCATAAAATGAATGCAGAATTGTATATTGAGCTTTTGGCAGCGATTTAATTGATTATTCAGAAATTTTTTTTACGATCCATGGATTTTCCAACAGGATAGCGCAGCCATCCATAATGCTAAAGCAACAAAGAGATTTTTTCCGACAGAAACATAAATGTGATGGAATGGCCGGCCATCAGTCCTGACGTAAATTCAATAAAAAATATTTGGGCAATACTATCACAACGAGTTTACGCTAACGGACGTCAATTTGAGACTGTAAAGGATTTAAGGACATGCACTGAGCATGAATGGTAGAATATTCCACTGACCACATTCCGTTTTCTGATCGAATCAATGCCGAAGCACATTAATGCAATAATTATATCGAAAGGTGGTACAATAAATTATTAGACTAACATATATTTTAAGCTTATATAAAAAATATTTTGAAATTAAATTTGTACGCTTTATATATTTCGTTCGAAAAAAATGTCAGTTTGTTAGTTTCTTTAAAACATATGTTGAAATATAATTGTTATGTATTTGAATTAAACAATTTTCAATAAATTTTTTATTTGGTAATGATACATCAATGAAATAAATCTTTTTTGGGTTTGTAAACATAGCTCCAATGTTGTATGCTATATCTATTTCGTGGAGTGTAGTATACTTTATGTAATAGTCAAATATTGTCGTGTGTGGGGGTCACTTCGACCTTTTTTGTCAACTTGCTTCCAAATAGCCTGTTCGTATCTGTAGGCCAACTGTAACCTACGGGGACGATTCAGGACGATCAAACTATTATTATGACTGCTACAACGGTTTCTTTTAAAAGGGGCGTGGCACCGCCCACTTCCATCCTGGCTTTAAGTCGTACTGCACCAACAATATATATACCAAATCTCATCTTCATACCTCTGATAGTTCATGATATATAGCCATTTTAAATTTCAAATTGTATGGGCGGTGCCACATCCCTTTATCCAATCTTTTCCAAGTATAGTCAAGGACTATCAGCCGGTCACCAGTACCTCATTGTGAAATTTTCATAACGATCGGTCTATCAGAATAGCCGTCAGAGATATTTGTTAAAAGGGGGCGTGGTACCGCCCACTTACACCCTGACTGTAATTCGAACTGTACAAACAACTTATATACCAAATATATTCATACCTCTCCTAGTTCATGAGATACAGCCGTACAAAATTTCAAGTTGTTTGCCACGCTCACACATCCGATCCCGCCCATGTTTTTGTTGGATGACGAATTTTTTTGCCAAATGCATCCACACAAATTTGCAAAGCGATTGGTGAAACAGTCCTCCAGATATTGCGTTTTCAAAAATAGGGTCCAATGAGCTGGGCCACGGCCCCTTTATATTCCAAAAAATTCAAGTATTCTATTTTCACCACCGACCACACAGCTACATTCTATGAAAATTTCAAAAAGATCGGTCGTGTCAATACGGTACTAAACACTTCAAACAACTTCAACAAGCTCATTTTTATACATGTAGATAGATAGATATTGGTTACAGGCACTCCACCTAGAAAACTTCTCATTAAACAAGAACTTTCCCACCATTTGTTAGTCTAGACACAAACCAAAGCAAAAGTACCCAATATAGTTGATAATACTGGGATGTAATAAAGTTGTTTAATAGTTTTTCATTTATATCTCATCCCGCAACGTGCGATAAGGAACTTCGTTCCAAAAGCCATAAAAACATAATTGTTTTTCATAAAATCCAAAAATGAAAACATACAGCTTTTTTTTAAAAATTTTCGAAGTAAAATATAGCAAAACCCCACATTATTACCTCCGGTGTGCAATCAAGCCATTATTCGAATTCGATCATATATATATATATTCCTTGTTGAAAATGTAAAGCTGAAAATTAAAGGCCGCATCACAACTGGGTGAATAGTTCATGAGCTGTAGCAATTTATACTTGTTACTTTCTTTGAAGTGACTGCAAATTGTAATTTTGACGAAAATTTAAAAAATGTTTGAAGGCGTGTAGCTTTTGAACGCCTGAACCGATTTTAGAGTTTCTAGTCGATGAATATTCACAACTACCAATAAGACACGCTCGTAGAGAAATTTAAAAAAATTATGGTCGAAAAATTTAAAAAAGTAAAATAAGTCAGATCATCCCTCTTAAAAAAATTGACTTAACATTGAAATCGACACCAATGCTAGAAATATTGGTCGATCATCCTCTTCTTTTCCTCAGAGACTTTTGTTTGGATACTGATCAATCTGAAACTTTCAAATAAATTAATTCGTTTATTTTTCGAATTTTTTTTAAATATACTCCGAAATAGGTAAAATTTCTCAATTTCAAGGGCGTGGCGCAACCTCAAATATTTTTTCCTTATTTCCCCTTATTAAGGATCCCGAACTACTTCTCCTCTTTTCGAGTGTGACTTTTTTATTTATTTCACTCCACCTTAATGTACAGGGTGGGCCAACTTCGACTGACTGATTTGAAATGCTTATAACAATTTTTTTGCAGTTTTAATTGTTTGCAGGTAATAAACAATTTAACAAAATTTTAGAATGTCATCATACTGAATGCAAGAACGGGTAAAATCTGTTAAATTCTATTACGTTTTGAACAATCTCATTATCGATGAAGAACATTTTCATTTAAATGAATGTTTGCCACGCTCACACATCCGATCCCGCCCATGTTTTTGTTGGATGACGAATTTTTTTGCCAAATGCATCCACACAAATTTGCAAAGCGATTGGTGAAACAGTCCTCCAGATATTGCGTTTTCAAAAATAGGGTCCAATGAGCTGGGCCACGGCCCCTTTATATTCCAAAAAATTCAAGTATTCTATTTTCACCACCGACCACACAGCTACATTCTATGAAAATTTCAAAAAGATCGGTCGTGTCAATACGGTACTAAAAACTTCAAACAACTTCAACAAGCTCATTTTTATACATGTAGATAGATAGATATTGGTTACAGGCACTCCACCTAGAAAACTTCTCATTAAACAAGAACTTTCCCACCATTTGTTAGTCTAGACACAAACCAAAGCAAAAGTACCCAATATAGTTGATAATACTGGGATGTAATAAAGTTGTTTAATAGTTTTTCATTTATATCTCATCCCGCAACGTGCGATAAGGAACTTCGTTCCAAAAGCCACAAAAACATAATTGTTTTTCATAAAATCCAAAAATGAAAACATACTGCTTTTTTTTAAAAATTTTCGAAGTAAAATATAGCAAAACCCCACATTATTACCTCCGGTGTGCAATCAAGCCATTATTCGAATTCGATCATATATATATATATATTCCTTGTTGAAAATGTAAAGCTGAAAATTAAAGGCCGCATCACAACTGGGTGAATAGTTCATGAGCTGTAGCAATTTATACTTGTTACTTTCTTTGAAGTGACTGCAAATTGTAATTTTGACGAAAATTTAAAAAATGTTTGAAGGCGTGTAGCTTTTGAACGCCTGAACCGATTTTAGAGTTTCTAGTCGATGAATATTCACAACTACCAATAAGACACGCTCGTAGAGAAATTTAAAAAAATTATGGTCGAAAAATTTAAAAAAGTAAAATAAGTCAGATCATCCCTCTTAAAAAAATTGACTTAACATTGAAATCGACACCAATGCTACAAATATTGGTCGATCATCCTCTTCTTTTCCTCAGAGACTTTTGTTTGGATACTGATCAATCTGAAACTTTCAAATAAATTAATTCGTTAATTTTTCGAATTTTTTTGAAATATACTCCGAAATAGGTAAAATTTCTCAATTTCAAGGGCGTGGCGCAACCTCAAATATTTTTTCCTTATTTCCCCTTATTAAGGATCCCGAACTACTTCTCCTCTTTTCGAGTGTGACTTTTTTATTTATTTCACTCCACCTTAATGTACAGGGTGGGCCAACTTCGACTGACTGATTTGAAATGCTTATAACAATTTTTTTGCAGTTTTAATTGTTTGCAGGTAATAAACAATTTAACAAAATTTTAGAATGTCATCATACTGAATGCAAGAACGGGTAAAATCTGTTAAATTCTATTACGTTTTGAACAATCTCATTATCGATGAAGCACATTTTCATTTAAATGAATAGTTTAATAAACAGATCTGTCGAATTTGGGGTACTGACAACCCTAGAGCAGTGTATCAGCGACAATTGCTCCCCCTCAGATGCGCTGTTTGGTGTGTAATTATGGCTGATAGTTATCGGCCTCTATTTTTGTTTCGAAAATTAAGCGGACAAACCACAAAACTTCACCGGGGCGGTGTATCGGACCATGTTGGAAATTTGTTTACGTCCGGTAGTTCTCAATAATCCTGAAATATGGTTCCAGCAAGCTGGAGTTACAGCTCATACTGCGAGAGACACAATGATATAAGCATTTCAAATAAGTACATATCTGTATAAGTACATATTAAGCGTGTTTGGTTACACCGCTTGCTAATATATTCGCTTGTTTTGTATGAAGCACTTAGCGGAGACTTAGCGAGAACTTAGCGACCAGAATCAATTTCGCTAAGTTTAAACAAATTTTTATGGCATCTTTTACCGTTTTCAACCCTTATTCATATTTTTGAATAAAATGACTTCGCTAAATTGAAGTTTTCTTTGCGACTTAGCAAGCGACGACTATTGTTACGATTAAGTAAGAGCTTCTACTTACTCTTAATGACCAGACTAACATTATGGAAATAACAGGGCTATTAATGCTGCGCCTGAAAGTATGCATTGTAACAACGTTCCAGCTCACTAAACCACTAGCATTAATTCGCCTCAGTTAAGATAATTCTCCACCATTCGAGATGATTCGACAAAGATAAGCAACAACGACTAGAAGGTTCTTGAATTCGCTAGATATAACTTCATTTGAGTATGGTGAGTTGGTATAAATAGCGGAGGTCTTTGGAATGGAGAGTTCAGTTTGTGATTAAACCCCGTAAAGTAAGCAACGCGATTTGATAGTAAAATAAATATAAGACTTATTAAAGTGGTGTAAATAAAGTAAACTGTTGTATTATATAAATAAAATAAAAGGAAGTTAAACCGTTGTAATTATCGTAATTTAAAACGAACGTTGTTTTATTATTGGGAATAAAACAATGAAAAAAGGACGAGTAAGGAATTTCGTAACATTGGTGTCAGAAGTGTGATTACGAATAAAGAACAACGATGAAGTTTGAAGAACTCAAAGTTGATCAACTAAATGCGGAGTTGCGTAAATTGGATCAACCGACAGCTGGTAATAAGGTAGAGCTGCAGAGGCGATTAATAGAAGAATTCAAGCGCCGAAACATTGACATTGACACATACCAGTTTGAGTGTAAAGAAGAAATGGAGGTATCTGCAAAGATGATGTAAAAATGTTTCGACGACGTTTGCAGCAATGATGGAAAAATTTTACGAAAATTCAAATAAATGTAACTGACACTAGTACAGTCTTCAAATATGATATACCACGGAAAAATACAACTCTGTGATATAGATTAAAACTCACCGCACTGCAACAATGCACTGCAAAACTAACCATTTTTCAATTAGAAAAATGTTCATGACTTGTAAGCTTGTAGTATGAATTTCTCATACATTAACCAAAAACTAAGAAAAATCGGTCAATAAAATTCAAATAAAAAAACTCTAGAATTATCAACGTGAAGCTGGGCGATAATTCTAGAATTATGAATGACAAATTTGGTGAGAATTCTAGAATTATGGACGATAAATTAAGCGAGAATTCTACAATTATTCAGGAAACATCAAATACCACAAATGAGAAACTGCAAGAAATCTCGGAAGTTGTGAGCAATATGGAGATTCAAGTGAACGATAAATTCAAAAAATTTTAACAAAAGTTCGAGGAAATGGGGCAGAAGATTGCAGAAGTCGAACATAAGTTCGAGGAAGTCGAACGGGAACTGCAAAATGATGTAAGTGAATTGCAAAGAAAAATTAATGAGGGTCCAGTGCGAGTAATTTCTGAAGGCTCTAGTAGATTGAAAGATCCCAGTTTCGATGGCTCTACACCGTTCGACGTTTTTAAATTCCAATTCGAAATGGTCGCAATTAAGAACTTGTGGAACAGCAACGACAAAGCATTAGAGCTAATTTTAGCACTGAAAGGCAGCGCAGCAGAAGCCCTTCAGAGCGTTCCCGTCAGTGCCAGAAACAACTACGAGGATATACTGGCTGCGTTACAACGCTACGTATAGTGGCGATCACAAGAAAGATTTATATCGCATGGAATTAAGAGGCCGAGTGCTAAAGCATAGTGAAACATTACAGAACTTCGCAACCGAGGTGGAACGTTTGGTGTTGATGACTTATCCTCTTATCAACGGCATCCGTGATCTTGACATAAAATACGTGACTTGTGCCACACAAAAAGCAATATTCGCCGAAAACGTTTCGTTCGCATTGGCGAAATTTGTATCCAAGCCTCAAATATAAAGAGTTCGAAAAATGTAAATGGAGTCGGAGTCAGGAGATTTGAAGGGCGCTATAAACGATTTTAAAGAATGACCCAAACTCTCACCAAGATGTTACCAGGCGCAAATAAGCCCAGGCCAAAGTGATACAATTGCGTCAAACCTGGTCATACTGCACGAAACTGCTGAGTCACGAAAACGATCAAGATCGAGCTCACACCAACGTGGCAATAAACGGGCAAATTTTACTACACAAAATGAATCTCCTTTAAACTAAAACGAGCTAACCGAGAGGGGCATGAACTGGCTCCCACAATCGAGGACCATACGATCTTCATCTCAATAATACAACAGAAAACCAAAAACCTCACTGTCTAAGGAGCTATCGGTGGTCGGAAGCGCATATTGACTATGGACACATGCGCGTCACAATCTATCATCTGATCTGATTTGATAAATGGGCCTTAAGTTAGATATGGGGCAGAAAGTTATGACGTGGGCTAATGTGGAAATTCCACTCAATGTGGGATACGACAATAAAACACAGATTAGAAGGCTGATCGCTCACAAACAGATAAAATTGCCAACAAACTCAGAAGCCACAGTATGGGCCCGAATGGAAGGAAATTGTGAGATCGGCGGTTTGGGGGTAGTTAAACAGGCAAGTATAAAAAACAACAACGTCATCATTGCCAAAGCTCTTGTAAAAACTAATAATGAAGGATACTTGCCTGTGCGAGTTCTAAACTTGTCCAACAACGAGGAGGTGATCGGCGACCGCACAGAAATTGCAGAATGTACACCAGCCGAGGCGGTTATCAACTGTGAAGTTAATTCTGACTACAACAAACTATCAGAAAAGGAGTAGAAACTACTAGAGTCGCATCTGAGTGAGTGGATGCCAGAACTAAAGCCGTCTGATAGGAGCACGGCAAATCAATTACTGTGGAAGCATGCGTCTGCCTTCGCCATGAAGTCACAATGCCAAGAACATCAATGGTAAAGCATGAAATCAACAAAGGGGAAGCGATACCAATAAAACAGGCGCTCAGAAGTCTTTCACTTGCAAGAAGAGATGAGGTGAAGAAACTTGTAGCTGAAATGCAGAAGGATGGTGTAATCGAACCTTCTTCAAGTCCATGGACCTCGCCGGTGGTACTAGTTAAGAAGAAAGATGGAAGTACCCGATTTTTCGTGGATTATAATGGTAGTGTGCGCGGCTCTTGTGCATGAGGACGTGGGTTCGACCCCTACTATGATCACCTTAAATTTCTTTCGACGACGGTCACATCGCTTAGTGACGGCGACACTATCGAGTATTAGGCCATGAAAAGCTTCTCAAAATACCGTTCGGAACCGGTGTAAAACTGTAGGTCCCAATCAGTGAGTGTAAAACTAGAACGCGCACAGCTCACCGGCTGTGAGAAGCTCTCCCTAATCCCTACATGGGATGTAACGGGAAACCATTTATTTATTTTATTTTATAGAAACCGGAACGATGTCACCAAAAAGGACAGCTATCGACTACCAAGAATTAATGACATATTGCATACGTTGTCAGGAACAAATTGGTTCTCCACCCGGGACTTACAAAGTGGTTATTGGCAAGTAGAAATCAATGAGAAAGACAAGGATAAAACTGCATTCAGCATAAAGGATGGTCTGTAGCAGTTCAAAGTAATGCTATTTGGACTCTGCAACGCTCCAGCCACCTTCGAGCGATTAATGGAGTGCGTGTTGAATGGACTTCATTGGCGAACATGCCTGGTGTAACTAGATATCATTGTCATGGGGAAAACATTCGAATCTTAAAGAAGTCGTTCAACGTATAACCGCGGCTGGATTGGAACTCAGTCCGAAGAAGTGTTCATTGTTCCAGAAGTCAGTAAAATACTAGGTACAACGGGTGACAGCAGATGTCATTTCCATAGATGAAGACAAAATCCTGACAGTGAGGGACTGGCCACGACCACAGAATCTCCATGAGCTGCTCAGATTTCTTGGACTCTGCACGTATTACAGAGGGTTGGTGCCAGGTTTCGCCACAGTGGCTGCAAGTCTACACGAATTGGCAATGAAAAATCGATCGTACTGTTGGAGCAGAAAACACGAAGAGTCATTCCACCAATTGAAGGAATATTAATGTACAGCTCTTTTACTTGCATACCCTGTTGCTGGCGAGAAATTTATGTTGGATACTGACGCGAGTGGTTACGGAATAGGTGGTGTGATCTGGCAGGTAATCAATGGCCAGGAAAAAGTTATTGGATACAACAGCCGAATACTCTCAAAGCCAGAGAGAAACTACCATGTTACGAGACGAGAGCTACTGGCAGTCATAGAGTGTGTCAAACACTACAACAAGTATCTGTACGGCCAGCCTTTCCACTTAAGAACCGATCACGCAGCGCTAAGGTGGCTACTGCAATTTAGGAACTCCGAAGGCCAAATTGCTCGTTGGATTGAAAGGCTGTACAGCTATGACTTCAGCATTGAGCATAGAAAAGGAGGAAACACGGTAATGCAGATGCCTGTCACGTCGTCCATGCAAGCTGGAATGTAAACACTGCTCAAAAGCTGATGTGAAAGAAAACATCATTGACGTCCGTTTGCTTCGACTGGAATCCAACGAAAACTGGTCAACGGCACAAATAAACGACCCTACACTGGTAAAAATCATTTCTGCAAAAAAAAAGATAAAAGATCAACCCGCAATGACATCGCCTCAGAGAGCCCCCTGATGAAACCATATTGGGCCCAGTGGAGCAACCTAAAATTGTTGAATGGTTGCCTATACCGCTTATAGGAAAGTGAAGATGGTAAAATAGTCAAAAACCTTCCTCTAAGGAGAAAGAGATAATGGCGGAATTCCATAACGGTCCGAGTGGTGGACATCTAGGTATAACCAAAACCATAGAATAGCTAAAGCAATGCTTCTACTGGGGTGGGTTGTCAACTAGCGGTAGCCGATTGGATAGCAAATTACACCCAATGTATGACAGCTAAGGGGCTGACGCAAAGAAGTCGTGGCCAGATGCAGCAATACAACTCTAGTGCACCCTTTGAGCGTATAGGTATGGGTGTGGCTGGTCGGTTTCTTTCCAGTCAGTAGCTCAGGAAACCAGTACGTCTCAGTGGTTATGGATTACTTCAGTAAATGGCCTGAAGTATACGCCATTCCAAATCAGGAAGCAAAGACAATAATTAAAGAGTTCGTGGATAAATGGATATGCCGTTTTGGTGTCCCCTCAGAACTTCACTCGGACCAGGGGAGGAATTTTGAATCCACTATCTTCAAAGAAATGTGTGAGTCATACGGCATTTGAAAAACAAGAACGATTCAACCGAAAGAAACCAACTGAAAGATTCAGCCGAACTCTTGAAGAATACCTGAGAAAAGTGGTCGGCGCAGATCAAAGGGATTGAGATGAACACATACCAAATTTCCTTTTGGCATACAGGTCAGCCATCCATGACTCCACCTCTCGAACACCCGCTAGTGTAATTTTTGCAACTGAGCTGAAGCTGCCTGGAGATTTGGAGTTCGGTATTAAACCGGCATCTGCCTCTGTGAATAGCGATAGAAATTGCCAAGATGCGGAGGATCTTAACGTTCTCCATGAATAATGAAAGATAGTCAGTAATAAGATGAAAGCCAAGTACAACCAAGCGGCAAATTTCGAAGGATTCCATGAGGGTCAGCTAGTTTTACTGTTCAACCCACAGCGCAAGAAAGGTTTATCTCCAAAACTGCAGACACACTGGGAAGGCTCTTACAAGGTTGTCAAACGAATACATGCCGTGGTTTATAGAATCCAGAATAGCCAAAGTCCAAGAGCTAAAATGAAAGCCGTGCATTTGGAAAGACTGGCCCTGTATGGAAAACGCGGAGTTCCGAACAGGCTTAAGTGGGGGCACTGTTACGAATTAGTAAAGGCTTTTACTTACTCTTAATGACTATTATGGAAATAACAGGGTGATTAATGCTGCGCCTGAAAGTGTGGATTGTAACAAAATACCAGCTCGCTAAACAAGTAGCATAGATTCGCCTCAGTTAAGATAATTCTCCACAAATTCGCTAGAGATAACTACATTTGAGTATGGTGAGTTCGTATAAATACCGGAGGTCTTTGGAACGTAGAGTTCAGTTTGTGATTAAACACCGTAAAGTAAGCAACGCGGATTGCTAGCAAAATATAAGACTTATTAAAGTGGTGTAAATAAAGTGAACTGTTGTACTATATAAGTAAAATAAAAGGAAGTTAACCAGTTGTAATTATCGTAATTTAAAGCGAACCTTGTTTTATTATTGGGAGTAAAACTACGCAAAAAGAACGAATAAGGAATTTCGTAAAAATATGTATGTTTGTTGTTTTACTTAAGTGACTGACCGATCAATCAGAAGCGGTCTGGCCAAACTCTAAATGATAGAATCATTAAATTATGGGATGTCTTATGAATGGGATGTCAGCTAAGAACGGAGTTTTCAAAATTCGACGTGTTGACGGTAAAAAGAGGCGTTACAATAAAACAGGAATTAATTCGTTCCGGCAAAACCCGTGCTGAAATAATTTTGAAAATTTCTCTGCCTATTGCCCCTGCCACTCAAATATAACACACAAAGGCAAATTACAGAAGAATGCGTTTCGGCCAAATACGTGAAGCAAAATCGATGGCATTGGCACATCCTGTGGGTCTTAACGCTAACAATACTTGAAAGTGTATGTTTCGAAATTCGATTTGTGAGCGGTAAAAATTGGCGTAGCGGCTTAATAAATATTTGATTACTCTGGAAAGACATTAGCAAAGATGCGAAAAGAATATTAGAAAGGAGAAGGTTAGAAATCATAATTTATCCTGATCCGAAAAATCGAGTACATAAATTAGAATCGCGACTTTCGTAGCAATGTGCACCTCATAGAGTACACGTTAAGAAAGAGGGGAGTTTACGAAATTCGTATTGTAGTCGGTAAAATTAGTGGTGGTTAATCAGAGGTATGCGTGTTGCATCCAAATACGTGTAGCAATGCCCATGCAATTTATTCTTATTTGTCTTATAAACTCCTGCAGCACTGCGAACGACGAACATCATTTCTCCAATTGGTCGATCGGTCATAGCTTTAATCCGATATTCTCCCATGGTATAATTTCGTTCCAACAGATTTTAGTTTGGCTTGTACTTGTATTCATGTTGGTATTGATTACTGTTGATTGAATGCTCAAACAACTGACTGAGAATTGTACGTACAGGACGACCATGGATTAATTCGGTCAGTATTTTGCCTTCTGCTTTGGCTGTGAAATGATACGAAGCGAGGTACTTTGTATCGACTGTGTTGGTTAGAAACCCATATTTGATGATTTTGTTGACTGAAGTTTTAAACATTCCTACGAATCTTTCGGCGCATCAATTTTATGCGGGGTAAAATGGTGCTGTGGGTATATGATTGATTTCCTGTTGTTTACAAAACTGTATGACTGCATCTGTTGGAAGTTGCGGACGGTGTTGCTGACTATTGTATTATTATAACGCTCAATTGCGAACATGGATGATAACGCTGAAATAGTATTCCTTGTTGTCGAAGTAAAATGGGTAAAATAGAGTCGAATATTGGTCCTGCAAAATCCATGTGAATCCTCCCTCAAGCTGATGTTGTCCTCGGTCAACTTTGGAATTTCTTTGTTGGAGACGGATTTCTGTCTTGCATACACAGAAAAAAAAACCATCGGTAATATTGTCTATTTTTGGTTGAGTGATTTTTTTGTATGAGTGCAAGAACAAGAGGCATTATTACCAAAATCCAAGGTGCAGAACACACTAGTAACAATAATGCTGAATTTGCATATACATATTGGCAACTCTACTTGTTGCTATTAGAATGTCAACAAGACGAATCTAATTTATTTATACACTTCGGTTAGTGGATGGTAATAAAGTTTAAAGAGAAGTTTTGATCGCGAATTATGGTAAAATTCGTTAAAAGTGCAAAGGAGTTTGTGGTGGACACAAGTCTTCACCCCGTCCGCATTTCGCTAAAACTGGTTAACTTCGGTCTGCTAAAACATCTTCTGCCGCTTTGAAAAAGTCTTTTGGAACATTAGGGTTTTTCAGTAAGAGCGCTACAAAAGTTTTTTTAAATAAAACAAAACCGGTTTTAGATACCAATGAAATTCTTTATTCCTGTGAAAGTACAGTGGTCGACAAAAGTCAACATACGATCCTCATTCTTCCTGCCAGTCGAGTACAAATACATTATGGAGAAAAGTAATGATGCAGTTTTCTTTGAAACCTTTTTTTAATAATATAATATCACATACAACTTGTACTTGAATACAAACTTAAACAAATATTCACGAAAAACGAAAAAAAAAGCATTGACAAAAGTCTAAATACGGCCATACCTTATGATTTTGTGCGCTGCTGAATGATTAGAGAAGTCCCGTTGGCTGAATTTTAATATTGTGCTTTGCATTAGGATCCAATAAATTTTGTTTAGTTGGAGTTTGGTTAGATTCAAGAAATACTTAATTGTGAAAGTGGCTCGTCGAGAAGAAATTTAAAGTTTTGTGCGACACTTAGTTGCGAAATATAGAAAACCTTTGGTTAAATATCAAAACCGTTAAATTTAAGAAAATCAATAGCAGACAATATTAAATAAATCTAAAAACACCTGTACTGCTGACCAAAAATCCCGCAGTGGGCGCCCAAAGAATTTAAATACCAGAGATGCCAACTTTACGAGAAGTGGACAAAAGTCTGAAAATGAAATCCCCAAATTGGGCCCAAGGGTTGGTAAAAAAAAATAAGATACTATAGTGCATTCACGAATAATTCAATGAACTTTGAATAATGATAGTTACCATAGCAGGACCCGGCGCAAAAAAACATTATACGCGAAAAAAAGACGCAAATTCGCTTGGAATTTTGCCAACAGCATATCCAAAAAGGCACTGATTTCTGGAAATGAGTATTGATTACGGATGAGACTAAAAGTAATTACTTTGGAAATGACGGGAGAATTAAAGTTTGTAGTAAATTTACCACAGCAATGAATCCGAAAGACTAGACCCTACTGTTAAACATGTTGCGGGCAGCGTGTAGGTTTGGGGTGCCGCCGGTGTATCAGTATTTGGAAATCTGGTACTTATTAAGAGTAAAATGGATTGTTGCCAATATAAATTGGCCTTAGAACAAATTTTGAAAGCATCGGTCGGTATTTTATATATTCGTTATACTTGGATTTTCCCCGAAGATAACAAACCAAAAAACACCGCTCATAACGTGGACGATTTTCTGATTTATTATGCCTCACGAAAATGGTACACTCCCCGTTAAATCCGACACTTAAATATCATTAAGCACGTTTTGGAGCTTATTGAACGTAAAGTCAAACAAATTGGGACTACTAGTGCTCCAATACTGAATGAGAAGCTTCAAAACGAATGCTGAGTTGGAAAGTTTTGTTGTTTCAATGCCCAGATGATTGCAAGCAGTTATAGATGCCCGTGGTGTGCCAACCAAATTATAGATTTAATAATCAGAATAATTTTTCATTTTTAAATAAGTTGCTTATGTTAGTTTCGAAGCCGTATGTAGACTTTTGTCAACGCATTTTTTCCGTTTTTTGTAAATAATTTTTGCGTGAATATTGCAGTAAATAAATTTTTTCGTGTTCTGTTAATAAAAATAGATTTTAAACAAAAGTGCATCATTAGTTTGCTTCATAATGTTTTCAGACTCAAGAGGTAGCAGAAATGGGGATCGTATGTAGACTTTTGTCGGCCACTGTACGTTCGATGCCATTATGTATGGAACTCGATTTCTTTTGCATGGCCACCACGGGCACGCTTGCAGAAGTCCAGACCCTGAACCCAATTTTCGACGGTTTTCAAGCATAAATCGGCCGATACTGCTGCAATTTCACGTTCGATATCACAGTGCAACACGAAAAAAAATAACCATATACGGACACCACTACGTGATAAAAGACTAAAAAAAAAAGACCCGTGTCTCCCAATTTTTCCCAAATTCATGCACTTTTTTTTTTATGGGCCGCCAAAATTTGGGGCCTCGGTATCATTTTCGTAAAAATGTGATCATTTTCTCAGGCTCATATCTTGCAAACCGTTCAGAATTTCGATTTACTCTCTGAGGCAAAGTAGCTCTTGTCATAAAGAACAAAAATTGCGAACATACAAAATCAAAAAAACTTCACCTTCCAGATCAAAATCGCAAAAAACTTAAAAAAATTCGATTTTTTTACCTTTTTTCCCGTGTTCAGGTCCATAGGTAGCAAACCGTTCAAAATTCAAGGAAACAATCAACTACAAAAATTTACCTAAGATCTCAATAAACAAATTTCTAGAACATATAAACTTCCTAGAGATGATTCTTAACACTGTTTAGGTAGCACGCAAAAGTGGAAAATTTGCCGAAAATTTTTTAATTTCATTTTTTTTACCTTTTTCTCCTGTTCAGGTCCATAGGTAGCAAAAACTGAAATATGCCTGGCAAGAACCATGTGTTTGTCCAAGGGTTAACACCGTTTAGGTAGCGCTTAGGTATCACGCGATCATGCACCGACAGCAGCAGCACAGGCAATGCAGTAAGCTCAGCACACGCAACGCATGTGTGAGTTTTCTTTGCTTTAAAAAAGCTGTCAAAAATATTGCAAGTCGCTGCGATAATCCCAATATGGCCACAATGAAATCCATTTCCATTTGCCTCAGAGAGTAAATCGAAATTCTGAACGGTTTGCAAGATATGAGCCTGAGAAAATGATCACATTTTTTCGAAAATGATACCGAGGCCCCAAATCTTTGGCGGCCCATAAAAAAAAAAGTGCATGACTTTGGGAAAAATTGGGAAACACGGGTCTTTTTTTTTAGTCTTTTATCACGTAGTGGTGTCCGTATATGGTTATTTTGCCATGACTTAAAAAATTACACACAGTGTATTCGTACGAAGTTCATCAATCTTCGCTGGCTTGTTGGCATATACCATAGACTTGACGTAGCCCCACAGGAAATAATCTGACGGCGTCAAATCGCACGACCGAGGCGGCCAATCGACTGGGCCATTTCGTGAGATAACACGTTCACCAAACTTGGTTTCCAATAAATTGATTGTGGCATTCGCTCCATATTATCCAATTGGGGCCAAAAATATTCGGTAGCGATTCGCATTCACAGTAATGTGCCGGTCTTGATCATCACGGAAGAAGTACGGCCCAATGACGCCGACGTCCCATAAACCGCACCAAACCGTAAATTTTTCGGGATGCAATGATGACTCATGGATTACGTGTGGATTGCTGTCTGACCAACAACGCATATTTTGCTTATTGACGAAGCCATTCAGCCAGAAATGAGCCTCATCGCTGAAGATGATTTTCCGATGAAAATCCGAATCATTTTCAAGTTGTAGCTCAGCCCAATTCACGAACATACGACGCTTATGGTGGTCAAGCGGCTTCAGTTCTTGCGTCAATTTGATCTTGTAAGGATGTAGGCCAAGATCTTTTCGCAAAATTCGCCACAACGACGTCACAGAGATGCAGAACGCTTGAGAACGACGTGTGAGAGACACATTTGGGCTTCCTTGAACTGAAGCCTCAGCGGCAGCAATATTCTCGACACTACGGGCACTTCTTTGTCTCACTGGCACGGGAACATTTTGTACTGTGTCTGTGGATTCAAATTTTTCCACTAGACGCTCAATTATTGATCTGGTAGGACGATTATGACGACCATAAATTGGACGTAGCGCTCTTAAAGTTGAGGCCACTGACTCCAAATTTCGGTAGTAAATTTTAATAATTTCGACTCGTTGTTGGCTCGTATATCTTTCCATGATGAAATGGCAAACCTTACTGAGGAGAAATGTGAAAAGAGCGGGAAAAAATATTGTGTCGTTTGCTGTCCCTATCGATTTACTTTTGTAGCGTCTCTGTTGAAAAGCCCGTTATGTGTAAAAAGGAAATGAACGAGACCTCTGACATCAATGAACTGATTGGTTCCACATTTCAGTATCTGCATAAGTTCTATCGGAACTGCCCAATAAACATGATTTCGTCGAGATATTTACCAAGCGAGTGCTCAAAGACAACAAACTAGGACAGCAGAATTATCTGGACTTTACAGAAAAGGCTGACACAAAATGTTCTAAATGCATAGTTGTGCAATATTGCGATCGTCAGTGGCCGTCGGTGGTGCAATGGTTAGTGTGCGCGGCTCTTGTACATGGGATCCTGGGTTCGAACCCGGCTCTGACCATCTTCAAAAAAAAATTTCTTTCGGCGGCGGTCACCTCGCATAGTGACGGCGACACTATCGAGTATCTAGCCATGAAAAAGCTTCTCAAATTACCGTTCGGAATCTGTAGGTCCCAACTGTAGGTCCCAATCAGTGAGTGAAAACTGGAAAGCGCACAGCTCAGTGTTTGTAAGAAGTTCTCCCCAGTCCCTTCATGGGATGTAATGGGAAACCATTTATTTTTTTTGTAGTGTCAATAGTCCCACTACATCAATAAATGCTACACCCAAAGGACCCATAGGCACCAACGAGCCAGTTAAATGTTTTCTAAGTGACCGTGCGGGTAGGTATAATGAATACTCAATGTCTTTGAATTAACCTACTATGCAGCGAATCATTCATATATTTTAGGGACACAAGACAAAATTGTGGGAGGTTTTGTCAAGTTACGTCATTCCTCCTTTGGAACCGGAATTGTTGGAGGTCATGCCTAGTCTTAATAAGAAGCAGCAAACTCAACATTGAAGAGGATCACAAAAACACAAACATCATCGAATGTTTGAAACGAAAATTGTAGCGAAAGGTATCTCTACTCTGCTTTAGTGGCGTTTTTAGTTGTGCTCCATGAATTTAACTTCATTTGCGCATTTTAAAAGTTAAATTATTACTTATGTATTGTATTTACAGTGCGAAGATAAGTAAAAATACATCGCTAGTGATAATTGAGTGTTCAGTGCACTGCTTGTTTATACTGTTTTTCTATTACTTTGTAGTTGTTTGATTTTTGCATTGTCTTTGTTTCATTATTTGTGTGTCAGAGTTGTCATCTAGGTTTGGGATAATAAGTTCATACCTGTTTTGTCGATTTTGGAAGTCTTCCTTTAGTACTTCTTTCTAATTTATTTATTAGTATTCCGATTTACTTGTCATGACTTGCATGAACCAAGACTGTCAATTTAGATCGGATACCGATACTTTGATTTCATGCAGGTTGTTTGATGACTTGGTAAATGTTAAATGTGTTAGTCTTTATGCAAGAGTGGCAGACAATCTTGGTGATGATAAGGGTCTTCGTTGGTATTGCCTGGGCTGTAGAAAATTAGATGTGGAATTCTTCAGATTTTTCAGGAGCATGAAGTCCGAATTTTCTGATATGGAAAAGAAGCTTTCGGCTTTATCTGGTAGATTTTCTACCTTTATTGGGATGTTCCATAAGTATCCAGGATTAGAAAAGAGTGCAGTTTCACCAAAAGCATCATCTTCGAAAAGGAAGAAGACGGTTACGAAGTCCACTCCACTCTTGGTAATTCCTTCCTCGTCGAAATTAATGGATGTTAACTCTCCAGCTCCAAGTGCCGTGCAATCTTCTGTCCCTTCTACTTTTGCTGAAGTTGTTTCTATAGCTTCCATGGACAGGGATTAGTTAACTCCTCCGGGTGATAATCCCGGACTTGACTCCGGGACCGAGAACATTGACTGTTGTACCGGCAAGGAAGACAGTATTTGTGTCTAGACTTGCCCCCGACACGACCGAAGAGGAGATACGACTTTACATATCGTCGAAATTAGTCGGAAATAATTCGATTGCTTCCATTCAGTGTTTCAAGCTTAAATCACAATTTTCATAACGTACATCTTCATTCAAAATTATTGCACCGGATGACCAAACTGGTGGATATGGAATTTTAGCCTAACAGAACCTTCGTAAGGGAATCTGAGTATCAATTTGGTTGACGTGATAATTTTGCTAGATTACCTTCCGGAAATAGGGGAGATCCAAAAAACTAATTGGGTGTTTGGATATGTCGTATCAGAATGCTCGCGGTTTGAATACTAAATTTTCTAGATTATTTGTTGATAGCTTTGATTTTGAGTTTGATGTCATTACATTTTCTGTGACACGACCCAACCTAATGTTTTTAATTCTGAGTTGTTCTGCAACAAGTATCTACGTGTTTTATATAAAAGAACGTGTTGGTAAAAATGGTGGTGGTGTTTTAATCTTAATTGGACATTCTTTATCTTCTGTGTTAGTTACAATTTATGATATTGGTGGTCTTGAATTTATTGTAGTGTCCATTAATTTAGGAAATTTGAAACTGTTTGTCACGTGTTCTTATACACCGCTGTATATCGGGTGGGTGCCTTTAACTTGCCGTCTGTGACATGGGTGTCTTTACCCGAACCAATTTTCTACATATGATACCATGCAAGTTGGCTGCAATCGCTGTTCGCGTATGCTTTTCGCGTGCGAACTTTATTCTTTTGAATAATTTTATCTTTGATACTGACTGGTATAATTTATGTCAGTGTGATAATGGTTTTGAATTCGAAATCGCTCTGGATGAATTCTATATTATTAATGGCAATATTTCTAAGTCGGTATCCAAAAGGTCTATGATGGGTAATACTGGTCCTCCATGGTCGTCAAGGGCTCTAAACAGTCTCAAGAATGTAAGGAATATATTTAAAAAATCTGGGCCCCAACTATGTAACTCCTTTCGAAAGAATAATTTACCGGAATCGGAATTTTAGTACCATGGATCTCGAATTCGAATGAGTGATATCCGAAAGTCGGATTCTACTTCGAGATTTAACCATGTATCTCGATTTTCGAACAGAAATGAACTCGATTTGTGGCATTCTTATTCGGTTGCTCTTGAAATAGCGGAAAGAAATAAATTATTTGATTTTGATAAAAAAAAAGCAAATTTCATATCATTATTGCTTTTTACTAGCAAAAACTTAGTTTATGGCTAAATGTCTTTTAAAAAATTTAACTGAGGTACATGTTTTCTGATTATTCAATGTTACAGGGTTTTTTTTCCAAATTATTGCCATGACCAATGTATGGCTATACTTCGGAAAACAGCGACTCTGGGAATTCGTTCACTAAATAAGATGACAGAAAAATCTCCTATTACCAAACCATAGCATTCCATAGTATTAGTGTTTTTTATTCAAAAAAAATATTTTTAATATGCACTTATTTTGACGTAAATTTGTACACTGCATTTGTGCCACTGCCTCTTCCTTCGTTTATTAGAGCGCTAGAGTTTTCATATACATATAACGACAATTATTAATTCGTATGTATGTACATTAGACCTGCCCATATTTTAAATTTTTTTGTTTAACTTCGCTTTCCACCTTTATATCTTTGGAGCCAAGAAATAAGAAAAAAAATGGTGTCCCTTAACATCCCATGAAGGGATTGGGGAGAGCTTCTCACAATCAGTGAGATGTGCGCTTTCTAGTTTTACACTCAATGATTGGGGCCTACAGTTTTACTCCGATTTCGAACGGTATTTTGAGAAGCTGTTTCATGGCTAAGTACTCGATAGTGTCGCCATCACTAAGCGAGGTGACCGTCGTAGAAAGACATGTAAGGTGGTCTGAGCAGGGATCGAACCCTCGTTCTCATGCACAAGAGCCGCGCACACTAGCCATTGCACCACCGGCAATGAACTGTGGAAAAAATCGGAAATGTTGTACCAAAACTCAGCGCATCGCGCTTGAAGTTAGAACTGCAGTGTTTTGCTATATGCCGAAAGGTACAGATACAAAATTACAGATTAGTTTTGAACGTATTATTGTTTTGCCAAGGTTTAAAGCCAATTATTTAAAGTTTCTATTAGTTTCTAATCTATTTCTAAAAACAAACTGGGAAAAACAGACAGATTTTTTTTACAGCATCCGAATCATGGAATTTCATAATTTTCATTGTGAAGTTTCGTTTTTATAGCCTCCCATTTTCGAAGTGTCACTCCATCGCGTAATGTCTCATTACTTTCACTTAAAGTTACATAACCTATGAACAAAATGGGACATAAATCAAGAAAATCGATGAACGCGTTTCGCTTTTAAGGTGGGTACTATGTTTTTTCACGGGGAAAAAATAAGCCCAACCATTTTTTCCTCGTGAAAACACTACTAGTGTTGTGAAGTTGAAAAGAAAGTTGACTACGAGTTTTTGGTTGTTTCCAACACAGAAACGACGTCCTTTTTTTTGCCGCTTTTCAACACATAAATCGACGAATATTGGTTTTTCTTTTGACATTTGTTTGTTTACGTGCTCCACAAACGTATTTACATTTGTGCTGCCCATTATCATGCCAACTGTGTTGGTTTGGCCAACTTTCCAGGTAAGCACACTCATGAATATTCTACTGTACTCTCGCTGAAACCTTGTACTTCTACACAGATTCCCGACCTGGTTAGAATTGCCACCAATGCTGCAGATGTCTGCCATTGCTGCAGATTAACCAACAGACAGAAACAAAAGGACGGCAGCTGCTGAATTACCCAGCACAAAACAACGAGCCGCGATTTAAACAGCTCGGAGGAAGACGCCCGTACTAAAGAAAGAAATTTAAATAGTGTGATAATCACACATTGTGCTAATGGCGCAATACCAACGTTGCAGAAGTACTGGCGATGCTTAGTCTACAGCATATTTCATGCAAGGATCGGAAAACAATAATTGTTTTGGTTTCAACAAAAATAAATATAAAGTTGGGCTGAATTGCCTTTGGTCGGGGTAGGCACAGAAAATGATAAAACAAAATTGAAATTAGAGACAAAATCAAGAATGCGAGAAGATTAAAAATTAGCTGTCGCACGAACCCATGGGGATCACAAGGTCGAAAAAACTTGTCCACTTAAGGACAGTTGGGTATGGGCAAGTGTGGGTACTTAAACGAAAGGTATTCGTCTCACAAATTCAGCGGTTTTTCGTGCGATGTCTGTAAGCCTAGTTATGTCCAAATTAAAAATCGTGCGAGCATAAAAATAAAGCTAAACGAACGAAATTCAGTCACTAACATTCGATTGAAATTGGGTTCCTCTAATTCGAAATTTTCGTTCAACTGGCTCTATATTAGTTCCCTAATACAGCACATTCGAACTATAGGAACCAAAATTTGTAGTGAAAAGATTTGAAAAATTTGATGTTTTTGTTCGACTTCAAATGAAAAGTTTGTGGAACCTAAATCAACTTTCTTTCAACAAGAACACAAACGAAAGCTTTCGTTCGAGAAACAGACTGTTAATCTTTTGGTATCCAAATATATTGGTATCCTCTAAAATAACATTTACGATAGATACACCCATTTTATTTAGCTAAAAATAAAATAATTTTGATTAAAAAATAACCGGGTAAAAAATAAATTCCCTACAGAAACTAAACGTCGCAGCAAATGTTTTACTGATTGTTCAATAGATAAAACAATGCACGTTGTTGTGCACGTTCAGCATCTTTATGCCTTGATTTTTGGACGAATTTGCATTTAGAAATATCGTTTACTAGGGATATTTAACGATATAGTAATTGTAAAAGAAGTTAATTCATTCGAAAATCGTTCATTGGAAAATGAAATCAACACGATCAAAACAAATCATACTAAACCAATCAGAAAAGGCACTATTCTAGAATGAATATTGGAAATATATGTATATTTTAAACCAAAAGTATTTCCATTTCATTTGCATCCGTGAAGAAAAAAATTACTAGTTCTGAACCATAGAACTAGTACTCGCCCTTACATACAACTGTAGAAATTAACATTGCGATGTACTAGGATTGGGAGAAATTATTATTAGCCATTGTAATTTGAGCATTAAAGATTTGAAGTTTATAACAGATATAGTTTTTAAATTGAAATTTGGCAAAATGCATCCTCATGAGAAACAATATTTTTTCTAATCTCTGCAGGAAACTGCCAAAATAGTTCATAAAAGTACTAGTTCATGCACTAGAGGAGAACTGAACCAGTTATATTTTGAAAATATTTCAATTGTGGCGTTTTCAATTTTAAATGAACTGCAGAATATAAAGCTGCATTTTATAAGTATAACCTTTATTTCCTTTTATTTTAATACTGTAAACTATTTAAAGTTTTCAACACCAACGTGCATGCAGCTTACATTAATGGCCTGTTTTATAAAACGAATTCCAATGAACGAACGAATCGGCCAAAATTGAAACGTATAGGCCAGATGAGTTATTTATTTCAGATATTCATTCTTCACACGTTCCTTTAATAATTTTCTAAATGAATTATATAATTTGACCAATGAAATTCAATTATTTCCGTTTTACTTTTGGCCGATTCGTTCGTTCGTTCAAATTCGTGTTATGGAAACAGGTCATTATTATGTTTTATGTGAAAACAGTGTAAATTATTAAGCAAAGTATACCATTAACAAAATAAAATTATGGCCAAGTATAGAATACAGAAAATTTAGTTTTATTTTTTGGACTGACGGTCCTTGGGTCCTGTGATCTTATCTTATCATTGATCTTATCCAATGTTGTCCGACAACAAATTTGCCTTTATTGTTTTGGCACATTTATTTTCTCTTGTTTCACCCAAAATTCAGCAATTCAATTCAATTCAAGTACTATCTACACAGCTCTAGTTAAGTACCAATTTGTAATGCCTAGTACTGAACTATGTTTATTTTTTATGGTACAGAACTAGTTCAAAACCGATCATTTAGAACTACTCAATTTGACTCTGACCTAGTATTGTTAAACTGGTGCACTACTAGTTTACAAGCGACACTCGATAGATAATTTCTTCCAATCGTAGGACATTGCAATGTTAATTTCTACTGTAGTTTGTATGGGCGAGTACTAGTTCTATGGTTCAAAAATACTAGTTCTGAACTAGTATTTTTTTCCTGGTGGGTATGACACAACTTAACGAATACTTTTGTAGAATTTATTCGCCATTATTCTATTTACACATAAAAGGTATTTTTAAGTGCCTGTATTTGCTGCTGATGCTATGTGATGGTTTTAAGGAAGCTTGTTGCTGATGAGGATGGTGGTGATGCATGGAAGGCAGCGATGGCGGCATCCGCTGTTGTGGCTGTATTGTAGTATTTGCCACCTCCTGGGATTGAAGCAAAGCCGATAATTGTTGTTGCTACTGCAGTTGTGTTGATTGACCATAGTTTAACGACGATAATGACGCGGATAAGCGGTTCCTATTAAAAGGGCACGTCCCGAAACAATGTGTTTATATTTATCCGTTTCGATACCAGCATATAAAACCCCATGGAATATCATATCAACCCTGAAACAAATACAGTTTTTGGTAGATCCAATTTCGAATTATAAGTTACTATGTTTTTTAAACACGCGAATGTTATAAATATTACCTATATTTGTTTCAAACAGTTGCCGCTGTCATTTTTCTTCTAAGAAATCTGCTTGCAAACCAGTGTTGTAAAAAACAACAACTTTTCCTCGTGAAAAGAACATAGTACTGTCTGGTGGAAAAATTTAGCTTGAATTTCACGACCATTTTTTTATATGGATTTTCACCGTGGAAAGTCAGCATAGTACCCACCTTTATTCACAATTAAGTGAAGGTATATCATTTTGACAAGAATATTGATTTTTTGTTTCAATGAATTTGCAAAAATATAACCATATACGGACACCACTACGTGATAAGAGACCAAAAAACGAAAGACCAGTGTCTCCCGGTTTTACCCAAAGTCATGCATTTTTTTATGGGCCCGCAAAGATTTGGGATCTCGGTGTAATTTTTGCAAAAAAGTGATCATTTTGTCAGGCTCATATCTTGCAAACCGATCTGAATTTTGATTTACTCTCCATAGCTCTTGTCATAAATAGCAAAAATTGTGAACATACAAAATCAAAAAACTTCATCTTCAAGGTCAACATCGCAAAAAACTTAAAAAAATTCGATTTTTTTATATTTTTTCCCCTGTTCCATAGGTAGTAAACCGTTCAAAATAATCAAATACAAAAATTTACCTAATCAATAAACAAGTTTCTAGAACATATGAACTTCCTAGGAATGATTCTTAACACCGTTTACTTCAACATTGAGATACTATGCTATCTCACCGACCGCAGCAGCACAGGCAAAGCAGTACGCTCAGCACACGCAACAAAGGACGCAGCACACAATAGTGGTCTTCATGAAAGCTCGAAAGAACCTCGCAAACTCGAAAACATCAGCTCTGTTCGAGTTCTTTCCCAGTAAAAATTTGCAAGAATCTACTTTTGAGAGCGAAACAACAATTTTACTCTCTTTATGCAAATTTGCAAATAAAGTACGCGAAAACAGCTGATGTTTGTGTATTCAAGGAAACAGCTGATTTTTCTGTTTGCATTTCATTAAACAAAAGCTGTGATTTTTATTTGAAAGAAATTTATAGAATTTCTTTAAATTTTTTGGCATAATATGCCTAAATCACTGGCCTTCATTTCATCCGCTCTATTGACTAAGTCAATAATGACAGCATCTATTTCGTCTTCACTTTCCGATGAGGACGAATCCAACAATGTTAGCGCAGTAACGATAGCATATGCTCGTACATCGGGAATTCCATTTCCACCTTAAAAAACATAAAACTTAATTATTCTTAAAAAGCAAGGAACAAATAGGGTATTAAACGAAAAAAAATAACATTTTCCGCGCTGCTCCATATTTTGTGAAATATACGCCTCCAAAGCTTGAATGTATAATTTTTGACAAAGTTTGTAACGTCCGCTCTATGTTCTGCAATTTTGCCGCCGGACTTACAAAAAAGTACGTCACGGACGGAAATATGTTTGCGCATGCTAACCTCACTACAAAATGTATTGTACTTACAAATTCTTCCAACAAATACATTTTTGGAAGTTACCACAAGTTCCAATAGAATTGAAAGAAATTGTATCCTTTGCCACATACATACATTCTGGCGTGTATTTCCATACCTTTGCTACTGCCACAGTTTTCCAATAATGACGACGGCGGTTCACCAGAATTTCCTGAATGCCACTGCACATTATTGTTTTCCATTTTGTTTCTAAAGTTCACAAATATATTGAATAAAATATTAAACAAAATAATTTGTACTTACCTCTGTCATTGTTAATTTATTTTTGTGTTTTGTTTCTTTACATAAAACAGCTGATCTCAAACAGCTGTTCTATCTTGCAATTTTATGTTGGCTAAAATTTCTCCAACCAAAATTTGCAAAATCTCTGACATCGAACTGTCAAAATTTTCGCTCTCTGGCTCTCATTTACTGGACTTTTGGAGTAAACGAACAGAGTTCAGTAAAAATTTGTACAAATTTGCACAAATTTTCGAGTACTCGAACAGAGCTATCGTAAACTTGCACAGCAAACGTCAAAACAATAAATTTCCCATACAAAACGACTTGCACAAAAGTGGAAAGTTTTCTAGGAAAATTTGCTGAGCGAACTTGGAAAAAGAAACGTGAAAACTTTTGACATTTCAATGTCAATATTTTTGTATTGAAAAAAAGAAAGGGTTTTTGATTTATGCGAAAAAAATAAAATAATGGAATAGGTAAAGCATATACTTTTAATTTTAATTTGTTTATTTACTTTATTAGCCTTTTTTGACAATTGCTGCATAGATACACTGAACAACTTTATTTGGTGCCTCATGAAACGCTTCGGCGCAAACTTACGCTGAGCAAAAGTTCTAGGTTTTCTTGTTTGCATGAATACCACTAATATAAAAGCGACACGACGCTCACATCGAGGCATTACACAGCGCGACGTCAACGAGAGCTCAGCGGTGAAAGTTATAGAGAAAGTGCTACAGCATAATTCGCACACAACATTGGCAACTGACAGTTTCAATATGCAGTGTGAAAATATTGATTTATTTTTCTACGTTTGCGGTCATCAAATCAGAAAGAAAAACGTTCTACAAGATTTCAAAAGGAAAGAAATCTTTAAATAGTGGATTCAAGAGAGCATATAAGTTGTTTTTTGACGAAGTAGACTTGATCGGTGAAAATTACACACCTAATACAGTGTGTCGCCAATGATATAACAATCTCATGGCATGGTTGAGTGGCAGCAAACATAGTATGAAGTATTGTAAGCCGGTAAACTGGATTAATCGCCCAGGTTATCATTATGAAACCAGTTGCTATGCATGCGTAAATTACACATGTCGTCTAAATCAACACGCTGAGAAGAACAAAATTTATTAAGCAACTGTAACAGGCACACTACCAGTGCTTGCGCCTGAAAATTTTATATCACCAAGGCCGCCAACTCCAGATCGTAGGACAGAATTTACAGAAATGACTAGAGCACGTGGTGTTACTTATGAAGATCCATTTGATACTGATTATGAACCCTAACAGGGAAGAGATGGACCACAACTAATAACACAAATGGAAATGGATTTCATTGGGGCCATATTGGGATGGCAGCTACCACCAGGGCAGCTACCACCAACACATTTGAAGCAAGTCAATTAGAAAAATGCCTTAATTACAATTGCAAAAAAATTTCCGAGTTATGGAAAAAACGCAAGCGTACAAAATTAAACTTCTGAAAACATATTCTTTTTGGCTTGCCCAAAAATAGTCGACTTTACTAAACCCACGCATCTGGGTCGAATCAAGCTCGAGGACGTCCTAAAGTAAGTTTCGCAGAGTGTTCCAGCAGAACCAAGCAAAGACGAATAGCAGAACTAGCAGAAATTGATGTGTCTGCTGTTGATGATTTGCGTTTTGCTACACTACAAACGAATCCATCGATTTTGCCAGCAAATGTTAATGAAGTAATATCGCTTATAACGGAAGCAAGTTTAATAAAACATCAGTATTTGTTAATAAGAAGCTGTATAAACAGTAAAATTGATGTTTGTTTTTTACCCAGCTACGACTACATTTTGAAAGCAAACAAGAAAAGTTACCCAGACCAAATACCTAAGGGAATCTCACGCTAAAGTTGAACTGCAAAGTCTATTGGATCATACCGCTACGCGGATACTAGAGCTACAGATCGATGTAATTAATGAAGTTTTGGTTGAGTCTCTCAACGGCCTTACATTAATAGGAAAATGGAGTTTTGATGGCAGTTCTGGACACAGCGAGTACAAACAGAAAGTTGAAAATATTAATTTGGAAGATAGTAACTTATTTGTACCGCTTGTAACAAAACCAGATGAGGCTCATTTTACCAAAATAATTTGGAAAAATCCTCGCCCATCATCCACCGGCTACTGCCGCCCAATCAGGTTTCAATTTAAAAAAGAGTCCATTCGATTGTCCATCGATGAAGAGATGTATTTCAAGAAGAAAATTGCCAATTTAATTCCCACCAAAATCAATACAGCTCAGAAAACAATACATATTGAACATTTTCTGCAACTTACAATGGTGGATGGTAAAGTATGTAATGCTTTAACTCAAACTTCATCCGCAAAATGTTACATATGTAATGCGAAATCAACAATATTGAAAAATGTTTACAAAAAGAAGTTAAAAAAGGTCACTATGAATTTGGATTGTCATCTTTACACGCATACATTAGATTGTTTGAATATTTTCCTCATGTATCATATTGACTTGAACTCAAATAATGGCAAATTTGGTCCTTAGATGGAAAAGCCTAATTACTCAAAACAAAACAGAATATTCAGTCACAATTCCGAGAAAAAATGGGACTAATAGTCGACAAGCCAAAAACTGGAGGAAGTGGGTCTTCTAATGATGAAAACACGGCAAGAGAATTTTTCAATAACGCTGGCTTGTCTGCTGAAATAACAGGCCTAGATAAAGATATAATTGAGAGATGTGCAACATTATTGTAAGCTTTGTCTTCAGGGTATAAAATTAATGTTGAAATATTTAGAAAATATGCGCTGGATACTGCTAAGGACCTGATACAGAAGTATTCATGGTACTACCTTCCAGCCTCAGTCCACAAAAATTTAATTCACGCTCCTGATGTTATTGAACATGCACTGGTATCGATTGGAGAGCTCTCTGAAGGAGCAGCTGAGTCTAGGAATAAAGAAATCAAAAAAATTTTGACTCCACTACGCGCGTAAAACTTCACGCGTTTCAACAAATACGAATTTTTTTAATCGTTTACTTCTTACTTCGGATCCTTTTATAACGGGGCAACGAAAATTACCATGGAAGCACAAATTAATTTTATTAAAATCTGTTTTTGATTTGCTAGATTAATTTTGAAATCGATTGTCATTCAACATTTTTATAATTTTTTACTATTGTTTTCTTTATTATTATTTTATAAATGGTTAATTTGCATCTTTTGTAAACTTAATCTTATGAAAAACTTGTTATGAATTAAAAACAAATTGCGTACAATTTTTTTTTTCACATGGGGCGGAATTGGTTGGTAGGGGGTGGGTATGGAGGTATCAACCACTCCCATTTTATCATTAAATAATTCTCACATCTTTATAAAGCCGTGACCAAAGTTTCACGTTGATATCTCTACTGGAAATATTTTTGGCCACCGACTCCATACAAGTCCGACCACAGTGCAGCAAGAAGCTTTTGTATGAGCGCCACACCAGTGTTACCATGTTGGCATAATTTGTGCCGTTTTGGCATAATTATTTTGGTTTTGAAACTTGTTTTTTGAATAATTATGCCAAGTGTTGTTTAGCACAATATCCTCATCATTTTCCCAATTTTTGTAACATTTATGCAATTTTTTAGCACAATTTTTCCCTTTAATTTTTCTAAAAATGTTACATCCTATTTACAATATCACATTTTAGGTTACTGGCTAACAAAGCAACTCCACAGGCTTAAAAACAAAAACTTTATTCATGAAATATCAGAAACAGGTTGACTATTTAAAAAATTCCATATAGAGATAAATGACAAAATTCCTTATAAATTTACTTATATTATTAGGGATACCATAGTGCACTCTTCAACTCAGGAGTCAAAACCTGTTGTAAGACGTACTTTTTTACCTGGAATAAAAATATGGACGACAAACTTCAAATTAGTCGTATTGGACAGTAGTTCCTTCAATATCAAGGCATGACTTTTGTAAAATGGTCTAAATCCGATGGAAGTTCTTCTCGAAACTTCACATACAAACTCCAGGGAAAATTTCCGTGTTCATTATGAGAGAAATATTCGAGAAAGCAAATTTCGAAGTAGTGACGAATTGACCACTGTTCGCTGGGATAAGTGGAAGGGATTCCAAAAGAAATTATCCAAAACTTAGGAAATTTTATTCTAAGATGATTGAAAGAAATTGTTAAAAATTATGGACCTTTAACAAAATAATAAAATCTTTTTTTTTAAGTTTTATTTAATGTCTGTCTTTCGTTATTGTTGTAGAATTTGTTAAAATATTTTAGGTTAGTGTTTTGTATGAAACTAAGATACAGGATGTAACAAATTAAAACCATAATATTTATTTCTAAGTTAAACGGTTAACGTTTAACATCTTTTAATGGCGAGATGAGCATCCATTTATTGGAGCGACTGTTGTGTTTTGAACTCAGAATTAGAAAAAACACGGAAAGCTAATTTTAGCATAATGGTTTTGCAAACGGCACAATTTTTAAGAATATTTGGCATAATTTGTTAGTCGGTCTCTGGCAACACTGCGCCACACACACGACGACAAGCGAAAACACATCAAGAAATTGTAAACTCTCAGAGAACAACATGTCAAAGGAATGAAGACAGTCAAAATTTCTCTTCACTCATATGCCAACAAACAAAACGAGTGAAACCCTAGTACTTCTCTACTCTCTCTCTTACTCTCTTCATTGAATATTTCAATACACGAGCAGCTTTTTGATAGTGTTATTGTATATAACTATACAAAGTCCAACCAAGTTGAAATAAAATTACATAAACTATGCAAAAAGTATGAAATAAGCAAGATATGACGCGAGAGAGAAATGCGTTTGGGTGTACTTTTTGGTTCTCTTTTACCAGGGTTGCCAAGTTGCGCACATCTTCTGGTCGTCTAATTATGAATACTACCATAGAGTAATACTTAAGAGTTTCCATTACTCTTTTCGATGCCTCTTCGTGACGACGAGGTAGTACGCCATTTCATAGAGTTTTATTTGCTGCTGTATTTTGCCAATTTTACACTTTCGTTGGACATAAAACGGACAAAAATCAAAGGGAATGCGTATTTTCGTTCAATGCAAACAACATAAAAAATAATTTAGCTGTCGTCAGTATCAATAAACACTAGCGGTATTCATGCAAACGTGAAAGCCGAGAACTTTTGCTCAGCGCAAGTTTCCCTCGCACCGTTGCATGAGGCACCAGGTAAAGTTGCTCAGCGTAGTTGTGCTCAAAACCATATCAGCTGACCAAGATGGATACATAGGGTGGTAGCAGTAGCAATTGCATGTATTATGTATGTGTACTTTTTCTACTGTTCTAGTACTATCACCTTATTTATCCATCCTAGTCAGATGATAACGAAATGTCAAAAGTTTACACGTTTCTTCATCCCACGTTTGCGCAGCAAATTTGCCTCGAAAACTTTCCACTTTTGAGCAAGTCGCTTTGTATGGGAAATTTGTTTGTTTTGACGTTTGCTGTGCAAGTTTACGATGTTTTCGAGTTTACGAGGTTCTTTCGAGCTTTCATGAAGACCTCTACTATTTAAAATTAGTCTCTGTCTTCTTTGGTCTCTCATTCTCCATCATCGGCCTTGTACCTTTTCGATCAGCTGTGCCATAGAATCCCCCTGGTACTACCGACAACAACGAATGGTTTTTGAATACGAGTACAACATTCAGTGGCTACTGTCCTTAGGTCCCAAATATGCATTGCCTCATACTTTATTTATTTATTTATTTGAAACTCAGCCTTTATCCAATAGGATACAGCCGGTAACTATTTTGAACAACGTTATAATAATTAAGACTTAATGCATACATACATAAAAATTAAAACAAAAAAGTTACAAGTAACCAAAATTATTAAAAGTAAAAACAAAAATTAAAAATTACAGCAGACAGTTGTCCGAGGCCTTCGGCCACGGACTGTCCCTGCAGGCTGTGTCAGAGACACGGCCATTAAGTTTAACGTAGAATACGCCATCCGATAAGACAGAAAACATATATAACAATAAATTCATTTGCTTATATTATTTTTTTTTCTGTCTTATCGGATGGCGTATTCTACGTTAAACTTAATGGCTGTGTCTCTGACACAGCCTGCAGGGACAGTCCGTGGCCGATGGCCTCGGACAACTGTCTGCTGTAATTTTTATATTTGCCAACGGCATTTGATTCAAGAACGTTTAAAAAAAATATTATATTCAATTTTTTTAAACTTAATTTAATTTATGTATTTTAATTAATATTTTTATTGAAATAAGTTCTGCGAATGTTTAGAGGGCCGCCCTAATATTAAAAAAGGTTTACCTTATCGAGTCTTCGCATTAGCAGTCGAGCGTTGTGTGAAAGCTTTACGCTTTACAATTCAAAATTAATGTTACAACAGCTTTATTGAAGCTTTCGCAAAAAAGCTTTATTACGTTAGCTTACTGTTTGTTTCACTTTTTACTAGATACATGTTGCCAAGCAACATTAGCTTGCTGTTCGTTTCACTTTTTACTAGATACATGTTCCTAAGCAATGTTGAGCAACCAAAAACACTCAACCAAAACCCACACATATGTTTGAGTGTATGTGTTTAAACAATTTTCATTTGAGAAATTAAAATACTAGAAATATATCAACCAATATGAAATGTATATCAAACGAAAGATAACATCTTCATTTACCTACAAAAAAAATTTTAAAAAAATTCATCTAGCCGTTTCCTCAAATTCCTCATACCGTAAGGTAAGACGTATTCTACGTCAAAAAGTTATAAGGTAAATATATATGTAAATGGGGCTACAAACTTTGGTCTCAAAATTACATTAATGTTAGTAAAAGTTAAAATATAAGAGAAAAAACGTAAAACAGATGTGGAACAGATCAAATATTTGTTTGAACGAAAAATGTATACATACGTAAGTATATAAATTGATTCTGTGGTTCAATTAGATTGAAAATACGGAAGTAAACAGAAACGATAGAGAGCAGGAGCAGAAACCGACTAGGGTCATAGGAGTAACCAAATAATAGATTTGGAACAGGAACAATTAGGCAAATTCTGGAACATATATAGATGGACATTAATTGGTACTAGTACGACGTTAAACGGCTTTTATCAGGATAGAGAGTATGAGCAGGAACATTAACATTTAACAATAAAATGCAGGAACACATTAGTCAGGAGAACCAAAATAGTAATAAATAGGAGAACCAATAAATAGTGTCAGGAGAACCAAATAATAGTTAGTAGTAGTAAGCTTTAATCAACACAGGACCAGTAATAAATTGATTGAGATTTTGATTTACAATTTAATGAATCGGACATGATCAATGTTTTATATTCGTGTGCCTAACATATACTACAAATACCTAAAAATACTTAGAAATAGTTACAAATCTTAAAAAATACTTAAAAATAATGATGAATGACAGAATTTTACGTAATTTATAAATGATAAAATATTAGGAAATTCATAGAAACCATGAAAAAATAAAAAAATCAAGAAAATTTTAAAATCGATAAATAGAATTACAAAATAATTATATGGAGCAAGAGGAAAGGGAAGGACAGCAGTATCATGAATTAATAGGATAATATTTCAATATGTGATAGGAATGTGTATGTAAGGAAATTGAATATGTGAAAAATAGGTAGAGTAGTAGTTGGCAACCAATGATATTTAATAATTCACGAAATTAAATGTTGCTTAATTATCAGATATGAATCTGACGTTGGTAAAGTTTCATATATTTCATTGTAAATCATACAAACACGGCGAAAGGGATTATAAAAGTCATATTCAAAGCGGGCCATCGGTAATTTTATGGGATAATAGTATCTAGACGACATACGGGGAACATTAAAGTGTATTTGACTTAAGAGCTTGGATCAATAGAGCTTGAATCAATAGAGCTCCTTATGAGTTTTACAATAAACATTGCACTTAGCATCTTTATGCGTGTTTCAAGTGTGGAATTTAGTTAATCGATTTTCATATGGAGGCAAATTTTCAATATTCCAGGCCAGACCTCGTAACGCAAACAAAAGAAATTGCTTTTGAATAGATTCAATACGATCTATATAACATGAATTATAAGGGCACCAAACGACACATCCATATTCTAAACTAGGTCTAACAAGACAGACAAAGAGACGTTTAGTAAGTTAACCTAGCTAAGATCTGGATTTATTAATGCAAGTATTAATATGAATGTCAAATTTCATTCTACGATCGAGCAAAACGCCTAAGTCTAAGAAGGATGACACACTTTCCAATTTCCGAGAGCCAATATAGTAATTCACACACAGGTCGGTTCCTCTGTAAAACGATAGTTTTTTGCATTTAGAGAGGTTTAGACTCATCCCGTTAGTCGAACACCACTCTGTGAGCCTATTGAGGTCGTCCTGAAGACATATTGAATCTTCCACCGTCTTACAGGAGCACAATAATCGTCTGCATACATTAAAATATCAGAAGATCTGATTATAGATGGAAGGTCATTTATATATAAAACGAAAAGTAAGGGCCCCAAATGACTACTTTTGGGAACTCCGGACGTAACTTCTATATCAGATATTAAGACGTTTTTAAATTTTAAGATAAGAAGATAACCATACCAACAATGTCTGTGGAAACCCTATCACATCAAGTTTGTATAATAGCAAATCATGAACAACGGTGTCAAACGCCTTACTAAAATCCGTATAAATAACATCTACCTGATTATTCTCTGTAAACATATAAGATGCAAATTCCATTGAATTCGTAGTGGTCGACCTACCTTTAATAAATCCATGCTGATAGGGCGAAATCAAAGATCTAATATAATGTGAGAGCCTATTAGTTACTAATATCTCGAATAGCTTGGGTATAGCACTCAGTTTTGCAATACCCCTATAGTTCTCAACACAGCACCTATTATCACTCTTAAATAAAGGGATTATAAACTAGACTTCCAAATAGAAGCGAAATATCCTGCAAGTAAAGAATCATTAAAAAGCTTCGTTAGTGGAATATACAATTCATTGGCACACAAACGCAGTATAGAGGTTGAAACTCCGTCGGGGCCAGGGGAATTTGAATGTTTTAGGGTTTTAAGGGTAATCAAGTGGAGAGGTCGTGCGAGTATAAGTACTACGGAAAAACGAAGTAAACATATCAGCAATAATAAAAAATATCGGAGGATTCAGAACCTTTAAAATTCATACTACATGGAATACCAACAACTTTCCGCTTAGAATTTACAAAGTTGAAAAAATGTTTCGGATTTTTTATTAGAAGTATTCTCATCCTAGAACTATAGGAAGAATAAAATTTACGATTTAAAGTATTAAATTTACTCCTATATACCTCTGGTATCAACGGTAAATTAAAATCTCCAACACAAATAATGTCCGAACTAGAATCTATTGACCTCACTGCTAAACTGATCAATTGCAAATGATTCATGTGGTCATCCACACATGAATTTGGTGGTATATAAGAACAGCTAATTATAATGGATTTAACGCCACAACGAAGACGAACACATGAACTCGGACACATAATCGGAAGAAATGTTAACCAACTCATCAGGAAATGTACAGTGCACCGCAATAAGAACTCCACCGCCAGTTTTACCACCTAACCTCTCCTTTCTGAATACCTGATAATCTTGACAAAAAATTTCTGAATCGTATACCCCTGGTTTTAACCAAGTTTCAGAGAGACAGATAACACCATAACCACAATCAACACTATTTAAGTAAATATCCATCAACTTAGTATTTAAACCCCTAACATTCTGATACAAAATCTAGAAATTAAACTTAAATATAACGATATCGTCACCCAAATCAGAAAGTTTGAATTTGATGTAATTACCGGTATTTTCAATAGTGGTATTTGGAGATAATCTAGATAAAAACACAGTTCTTCTTGGAGACACAACCACCAAACTGCAAGTCTACCATTATTCTGTATTTTCCCTGCCACCTCATCGAGATTGATGGATCCGTACCTGAAACATGATCAGACGGTGGAGACACAGCCCAGCTATTAGCCTCATTCGCGCTTTTTAAGATTATCGCAGAATGATTCAATTGTATTCAGATAACTAAACTCATAGACTAATACTTATAGTTGGGACTACTATAAGTATTAGTCTATGAGTTCTCCCACCAAATTTATGACATTTGGCCTGGTGTGATATTTACGGTTCAAAACAACAAACAAAATAACAACAACGGCATTTCGTTTTGTGTGTTACAATTATGTATTCTAACAATAACAGTCAATAAAAAAGTATAAAACATTTAAATTTCACAGTTTTTCACCAAAAGGACATGAAAAATTAATGAAATTTTCGTCAAACATCTCTCTATCACACCGACCAGATGCGCCAAATATTTTATCTACTAAGATTTACTCTATGACTAAACTAGTTTCACTCATGGTGAGTCACTTGAGTAAAACGGGGTTGTGTAGAAGGGACAAAGCAATACTTGACACAGTGGGGGAAACGAGAAAATTTTTGGATCAAAATTACAACATATTGATATTGATTGCTGACAAATGTGGAAAAACCGGGGCAATGTACAGGGAAGATTATAGATCGAAGATGACAAATTATATAAACGAGAATTGCTAAATTTGACGGAGAATAAGCGTGTTTTGGCTACACCGCTTGCTTATATATTCGCTTGTTTTTTACGAAGCCTTTAGCGAAGACTTAGCGACGTGAATAATTTTCGCTGGTTAAACAAATTTTTTTTACATCTTTTACCGTTTCATGTTTTTGAATAAAATGACTTATCGCTAAATATCCGTTTTCTTTGCAACTTAGCAAGTGACAATCGATAGCTTGCAAACAAAACACGACTAATAATAGATTGACCAACAGGGTTGCCGCACCACCCAGGGTATACGGTCTACCCAAAAACCATAAAGATGGACACCCGCTTATAGGGCATTTACATGCAATTGATCTTGCAGATCGACTCGATAATTGACAAATCACACCATTATCATGTGATTTCTCATACATTTTTGCACCCAAGATCGAGTAAATGTATCTCGATAACGTTATTATCATGGCACTAATCATTTCACACGCAGAGTTGTATACGCACTTTCAGTATGAGACTGTGCGAACATGAAACGGAAATGGAAAAGTTAAGGAAATGTACTTCACTGAACATGAACATTAATGACAACACATACAAACATGATTAATATAAGACGTAGTGTTATAAGAACAGCTGATATTGCTGTCTTACTTTGTTTTCTAAATACTAACAAAATCTCAAGAAATTCTAAACAAATTTCACATAAAAAATCATTAATGACATAAAAATTATTTCTACAAATAAAGAAATAGACAAAATTACTAAATGCCAGAATTGTATGATACTAATACATACAAATCATCATGCCATCATCTGGTATAATTCCATAATGGCATCATGAAATACAAAAATGTCAAACCTAAATCGAGTAAGAGTGCATGTAAACACCTCTTTGCCGTAGAATGATAATCACGACGTTATCACGACAAAAGAGTGCATGTAAACGTGCTATTAGACCAATATGCTCAGCAATCAACTAACGAGGCTACGCACTTTGTAAGTGTACTCGTATGACCAGTATACTTAATAATTTGACGAAGGACTCCGGATATAATGTTAAAGACGCGATTGATTTTAAATCTAGAATTGAGAATATCGGAATAGATGATGATAAAATATTGGTGTCATTCGACGTGGTGTCCCTGTTCCCAAGTATACCGGTACATTTGGCCATTAAGACCGTAGGGAAGAAATGGAGTATACTGGAAAAATGTAAACATATACCACAAGACTTGTTCATTGAATTTCTGAAATTTTTCATAAAAAAGACCGAATATTTCGAATACGAGGACAAATTTCATGAGCAAAGAAAATGTATGCCTATGGGATCACCAGCTTCACCAGTCATAGCTGGCATAATAATGGAGGAGCTACTTGACGAAACTTCGACGAGAATGGAAGTGAAGCCCACTATCTTGAAAAAGTAAGGCTCTTAACACATACAACGGATAAATAAAATTCACCGTGGAAGAGGAAAAGGTCAACAGATCACCATATCTGTACTTGATTGGTACCAGAAGTCTACAGCGTCCGGAAGACTAATTAACTTCAATTCTAAGCACCCTAGAAGAATTATTATCAATACGACGTCAAATTTCGTGAATAGAGCTCTGAAGATCAGCGACAAGGAGTTTCATGTGGAAAATATAAGGAGAATAAGGAAAATTCTTCGCAAAAATGATTTCCCGGGCAGAACAATAAATGGCCTACTGGATGGGAATAGACACACAGGACAATTTATGGAACGAGGACAAGATCAACCAGACTGAACCCCGCCGAAAATTTTCGAATCCCTGACTTATATACCTGGTTATTCCGAGAGACTGAAGCATTCCGATATCTATGACAAAGGGTCATCTGAGTTGGCGTGAAAATCACACAAAGTCAAAAGTGACGGAAAAGGATAAGTCTAATATTGTAATATATCGAATAAAATGTAATGGGGACAAGACTGACGTATACGTTGGCACCACGATTACGAAATTGAAGGGCCACCTATAAACCTATGGAACAGAAAATGGCATTAGCGGCCCATTGTGCTACGACGGGTCATAATCCTAACTTTGACGACGTTGACATTTTAGGGGAGGAGACCAATTACTCACGACGATATACTCTCGAAATACTGTACGTAATTAACGCTCCCTCTGAGAAAAGACTCAATTACAAGACACTGCGTGCGAGTAATTTGTTTTTTTTTTGTGATTTATAATACATGTATGTAATAATTGGCAATCGTTTTGTGATCAAGATGTTATTAATGTTAATTATTTTTGTATATAGAACCCTGAGGTTCATTAGCGATGCGAAATATGGGGTATATTTAATAAATCTTGAAGAAACAGTCGAACCCGGTGGTATTTTCATTTTATGGCCTGAAGCCAAACTAATTAATATAATACAAAAGGTCAACAATCAACGTCATAATTAAAAATTATCGTACTAAAACAATAATGGATGTTAAACCAAACTCAAAACGAGTACATAAATATTAGCCGGGTGAACCGACTTAAACATACCCTCACCATTAGTTATCCGATGGTGTAAGTTCCATTAAAAAAGGTTAATATTTTTGTTTTGGCTGCTGACCAACCTTCAGTTAGCCGTGGCAAATTTGCCCATATTCAATAACTAAGATAATTTGGTGAATGAAATTCATACTACAATCGTACAAGGTCAGGAACATTTCTCTAATTGGAAAATGGTTGGGTTTTGTTGGAAATAATAAACAATTCAGTTAAGCACACTCACTGGTATGACTAGTTTCGAACTCCGTGACAAGTTCATCATAAAATGCCTGACTACTATGCCTGAATTGATACCATAGGTAGTTCATCAATCGTATATCCAAGTATACAAATTTAATTTTGCAATTTACATACGCGAATTAGTATCGATCGAAGATCCCTAAGTATCAATACACACTGAAAGGTCTATAATTCCAACACAAGAACAGACAGCTTTTTTCCACCATGTTCTTCTTTTCATCATGCGTACTTGCATTGTTGCAGTGCTTTGAGATGAGTTTTAGTCTATATCACAGAGTTGTATTTTTACGTGGTATAGCTTTTTGATGACTGGGCTAGTGTCAGTTACGTTTATTTGAATTTTATGACCGTTTTTGTTAGTTTTTAGTTAATGTATGAGAAATTTATACTGCAAGCTTATAAGGTCAGGAACATTTTTCTAATTGAAAAATGGTTGGTTTTTATTGGAAATAATAGAGAATTCAGTTAAGCACACTCATTGGCATGACTAGTTTCGAAGATCGGTTTGGTTTACATGTGGGTGTGGCAAAATAATCATTGTTTCAGAAGTGAGTTTCACTAAGATTGGAAGTATTTTACACGAGTTATCATGTCGATAATCCAGACGGCCTCCCAGTTTTTATGTGATAAGGCATAGTGACTTGGCCAATTTTCTCCAGTTAAGTACAAATTTACAGATTAATAAGCAATATCTGAGTTGAAGATAATTACATACACTAAATACTAAATATATCGATTTGTATGGGATGTACAAGGAGTGTGGTTATAACACCCATTTTCAATCCCAAACCGTTTGGTAAAATAATTGCCAATGACAAAATTTCATTGCGATCGTAAAAGGTTTACGGCAGATAACATGTTGACCAGCAGCCAGACAGACAGATGGGGTCAAAAGTCTTAAAAAGTCCCAAAACGAATTTCGTCCATAAATAAAAATAGGTATCAAATAATATATACCCCCATCCCTATGGGTAAGGATGTTCGAATATTTATGGTCTACGAAATTGGGTTTTAATCGAATATATGGCGTAAAGTGCCCGTAATAGTGTGATTGTTCAGGATTAAATTCAAAGTTTCCACTGGGCAAATAATCAAGCTACAATTCACCCATTTGCTGTGTACTTTAGAAATGCCCAAAACCAATTAGAGCCTATAAATTTTGTTTCGGTTTCCGCTATTTTGGAGCACAATACTATTACCGTACATCTTTTTCAAAAGAAATTAATTAATTTTCTGAATACGGGTCCGCCGCTCAGTATAAAAAAAATCGAAAGAAGATTTTGGATGTCCTGCTGAGTGGCACTTCTTTGCCACGTCTCATAGCAAGGGCCCACCTGATGGAATAGGTGGTGCCCTTACGAGGGCGGCAGCGAAAGCAAATCTTCAACGACCATTCAATAATCAGATCCTTACTCGACATGATTTGTATTGGTTTGCAAAAGAATTGGAGAAATTGCATGTGGATTATTGCTCAAACGGGGTATATAATACAGAGAAACATATTTTACAACACCGATTTGAAAATTCTATCACTGTACCCGGCACTCAAAAATTATATTATTCCTTTCAACAAATCTGAAATAAAAGCCAAAATATTTTCAAATGATATCGATCGATTAAAACCAATAAAAGTAATAAAGAACTAAATTTACATTTAGATTATGTACAATATGTAATTACACTTGAGATCCCGAATATGGGACAGTGTATATTCAAATTTCAAATTGTTTATAGTCTACAAATTTCGATAGCTTTCATAAATAAACGATTGAAAAATATCTGAACCTGTATTGTATGATACATATGTAAATGATTGTCATATACATATTACCACAATATCATTTGAAATCGAAACAGCCTTCACACATACATATATTCAAGTTAGAGTAAAATTTTATTTACAATATATTTTACAAAATCAATTCATAAAATATAAAAATAGAGGCGCCGGGTAACTTAGACCATGTGCGCTCGAGAAACGAAAACCTTAGCTAACCCAGTTAGCCATAAAGCGGTTCGGTCCGCTTAGACGAAGCAAAAACGGATGCATCCATTTTGCTGATCCGAAAACGGACAATAAATCTACTCCAGTTACCCATAAAGCGGATCGGGCCGCTAAGACGGTGCAAAAGTGGATACATCCATTTTGCTGGACCTAAAGCGGACCATAAATCAACCACTTAAACATATCTACACAAGCGCCGAGGAATAAATCCGCTTTGCTGGTCCAAAAATGGACCGTAAATCAACCGCTTAAACGTATCTACAAGCGTCGAGTAATAAATCCGCTTTGCTGGTCCAAAAACGGACCGTAAATCAACCGCTTAAACGTACATGAAAATGCAACAAAAAAGAAACACAAAACGAAGCAATCGTTCATCTTCGAAATTGACAGTTATTCTTTTGCCGTCCTTGTTGTTAGAAGCGAAAAGCGTGTATAATTTTGCGATTTGAAGCCAGTAAGACCAAAAAGTTGTAACAATACAACAAATAAAATGTCGTAAAAATATAATATTATTAACAAACAAAATAGTGCGGTTTTTTAGGAAAACATTTTCTCGTTAATAAAGATATATTTATTCAGTAATTTAGAAAAATAATGAGTGAAAAAAGAAAAAGAGTCAAGTCTATTTAACTCCATAAAAGAACAAAAAATTGACATATCACATGAGTTAATAAATAATGTAAACGAGCCAATACAGGACAGAAAAGAAAAACAGTTACAAAATGCACTTAATGATGACGTGGAATCCGTTTTGGAGAATAATAATAGTGAAACCGAAACCATTGCACCAATAATTAATAGTTTAAAAGAACTGATGGCCGAATGGTCCATAAAACATAATATTACCACAACCGTAGTTAATGAACTGTTAAAAATATTGAAGCACTTCTTCCCCGAATTGCCCACCGACAGCAGAACGCTAAGGCACACGCCTAGAGATGCTCTTGCAATAATCTCAGAAATCAGTGGGGGTGTTTACATGCATTACGGACTGGAAAATTGTCTAACAGATTTTATTGAAAATGAGCAGTATGAGGGGAATGAAATAACTTTGAATTTTAATGTGGATGGTTTACCAGTTTCGAAAAGTTCAAACAGACAATTATGGCCAATATTAATAAATGTAGTGAATACCAGTATTGTGTTGCCTGTAGGGACTTTTGAAGGAAAAAATAAGCCATTGGATAACAACGAATTCCTTAAGCCAACTGTAACTGAAATGTGCAATTTAATGGCGAAAGGATTCACTTGGCGGGATAAATGTTTTGAAATACGTATGGGTGCTTTTATTTGGGTGCGCGAGCATTTGTTTTAGACCCGAGGCATTAACGAATTTGAAAGATGGAAAGTAACGGAGCTTAGGCAATTTTTATTATATACGGGACCTGTTATATACATATATACGGGATACTAAATGTTTTAGATTCCGACCGATATTTCCATTTTATGAAATTAAGTACAGCGATAAAAATTGTACTAAATACCGAATACTGCACAAATCACAATGATGGAGCTGGAGAACTGCTAAGAAACTTTTTGTCGGATATACCAGAACTATATTACTTGCACATGTTAACATATTATTTCCATTGTCTAACTCACTTACCGAAAGATGCACTCAAATTTAAGAATTTAGAAGAAATAAGTGCTTTTAAATTTGAAAATTACTTACACATTTTAAATGGTATGATTAAAAAAAATGCAATATATCAAGCCAACTTTATAATAGATTAGTAGAAAAATGTTTTTTTTCAATTAATGCGCCGCAGTAATGATGCAACCATAAATCTGGGAAAATACATAAACGAGTCTTTCTCATTCACTAAAACACCGAGATATATGTTTTCTCCGAATGCTCCCAACAACTTTTATACAATAAATGACAGAATATACAAATTATTGGCAGTTAACAAACACAATGGAAATATAATATTTCGATCCCGCGAAGCAAAACATTTGAAACAATTTTATACCGCTAACCTAAAAAATTATAATATTATATATCAATATGCTGAAGAAATTGAATTAGAGGACGACGGCGTTACACACGACCTTAAAGATATAAATACAAAAGTTTTAGTATTAAAACATATTAATAATAACTTCCATTTCATCCCTTTAATGCATTGATTTATTAGATAACAATGATATTTAAAAGAAATATGGATTATAATGTACAATTCGAATACGCAAGTCAAGCAAGGACGACTGATGTGGGGTCTATACCTACAGCAGAAGGTATGTGAAAAACTTAAAGTAGTATCTAACTTTTAAATTTCCTCATAAATTATGCATTTAATTATTTTATTAAATCGCTCTGTGTAGGAATTTACTTTTGAAAGTGGACTACCTCACCACTGAGGTGAAAAAGCTTGCTGAGGAAAACGCAAGTACGCAAAAGCTTCTGCTACGGTTGACAGAAGAGGTTGTTGGACTCAGAAAGGATTTTTCTAAATTTAAGAAAAATTACATACAAAATAATTCTATCGAGCATATAGTACCTGGAAATCCCTTCGCCAACATTCAAGAATTTATGGAATTTGAGGAATCCATAAAATCGAATGAAGAAAAATGCAAGCAGTTGGTAATAAATGTGAATAACTTTTTGTGTTTTTGTAGTAACAATATTTTAATAGGGAAGCGAATTTTCTCGTTGCGCCGCAGTGGAACCCGCAAAGTTTGTCAGGGACAATTGGCGTCGCGATTTAAGAGAAGCCACGGCGAAAAATCTCTCCTGGAATGGCACTGCTGAAAATGCGGGTATAAGGAGCCTCAGCATAACTCTTGCATTAAGAAGTAAGAGTCAAATTTGTAGTCTATAAATAAGTATGTGCTGTAAATCAAATGAAAGCTTCATGATAATTATGGTTTTTAATTGAACTTAACAAAATTACGAATTATGTATTTCACAGATGCTTATCGGCAAAGATTGCCCACAAAGGAGGGCACAGTTTTGAAAGAGCCTCTCAAAGTTTTTTAAATTACGCAAGGGATAAACAAGCACGGAAGAGAAAAAGTGAAAAGGAAAATTCAACTTAGGTGTCCACTTAATTTTACATTCAATATTCTTCTCTATTTAATTTCAATAATTTTAAAATGAATACAACTTTTTAAGTTTTAATATGTATTTAAGTCTTACTTTCCACATGAATTACTTCAACTAACTAGAATTATAAGAAAAAACTTAAACATATTTTTTTATAAATATTAATAGTTATAATACAAATTTTTACAATAAAACATTTATAATGAATGAAACAAAAAATATTTAATATTTTTCATAGATTTTTTTTTCATATTATTAATTTTTCTACTCTCTGCCGCTAAAATTATCCGCTTTTCCACCGTCAAAACGGTCTGCTTTCATTCCGCTAAAATTGTCCTCTTTCTCACCATAAAAACGGTCCGTTTAATTGCCGCTAAAATTATCCGTTTTTCTACCGTCACAACGGTCCGTTTTGCCACCGTCGAAACGCTCCGTTTTCGTCTTCCTTTTTTATCCAAAATGGACCGTTATCTAGCCGTTTACGACTCCGCAAACGGACATATTTTCCGTTTCAGCGGTCAGTAAACGGACCGTTTTCGGTTAGTGAAGAGTGTTAAATGTAAAGAATGAAATTAGTGAATTTTTTAAGTAATAATGAGTATTAGAGAAAGAAGACTGGTCCGAACATCACGAAGGTCATGAATGTCCAGGGAGGAACGTATCCTGGGCAACATATACTGCAAGGAACAATGAAGAATTTTATCTATAGGGAGAGCAATTCTAGAGGAACTACATTCCTCAAAAATATGTGAAACGGACAGAAAATCACCTCAGAAGTAGCATATGCGAGGGTCTGCGCCTTCGTAGAAATGACAGGTGTTGAATTTAGTTTTGCCTACCCTTAGACGGTTTAAAATAATGCACTCACTTCTACTGAAGTTTATGTTGTAACGCGGTTTGGAGACCGCCGGATTGACTCGCCTGAGGAAAAGGGCAGAACGTTGCCAGCTATCAACGTTCATTGAGTGTCGTAGCGAATTTTAGATGCTGGTAAGTGTAAAAGGGAAGCAAGGTATTTCGGTGACTGCCGATAGTCTCAAAGCCTCTTTTGCCTCTCTATCCGCCAGACGGTATTATCTAATGTGCCCCTATGTTTCCCTTGAAGAGCTTTGGTGACACTAAGGCTATAGGTAAAAATAAGAGTTTTCTTTTGCTCAATCGACCCGTATTCGATAGCAGATTTGATTCTGCCGTGAAAATGCCCGAATAGTTCGGTAATCGAGAATTACGTACCACTATAAAATTATCAACAGTTAGTTGATTGAAAGACCCATGAGTGAAGAGGATCATCTCCGGACGATAGAGCGAAATCCTTTCCATCAATAGGTTTCTGTAAATAACTGCATTTGTTGAACTCTTTTTGTAGCTACTCAGGATGTCGTCAATAAGAATTGGAATGCGATCAATCGAAGACGCCAGTTTTCTGTCGCGAAGATTAATGTGGGACCAAAAAATATCGTGGAGACCATGGGAGGGCAAGGTAATTATATACAAGGTGGCGCAAAAGTAATCCTCCTATCAGAAAATGCTATAAATTTTGCGATTGGCCCCTAATGTCAGTTCTGTTTTGACATTTGTGTAGTAAACACATGCGAAATACACGTTAATAAACAATGTTACGCTACACTGCTCCAGAACGCGGAATATTGCTGACTATTTATTTGGCCAATAATCGGTCGGTGACTTAGGCACAACGTGAATTTCGTCGCAGATTTGCTGGCCGTCCAACGCCTACTGGTGAAACACTGCGACGTTTAGCCGCTCGCCTCGAAGAGACTGGCACAACACGAGATGCTGCCAGGCGTGGCAGACCCCGGAGTAGCCGTTTTGCAGAGAATATTGCTGCCATTCTAAAGCATTTGTTAATGGCAGCGTTCAATTTCTTCACATTGTTGTCGGATGTCCAGCCATAAATAGCGATCGCATGGGAAATGGTACCAATAGCCAGAGATCTGCATATGTCAACAGCCGTGTCAATGTGAGGTCCTTTGGTCTTCGAGCAGATAAGGCGAAGAAGATTGTTAATCTTACCGAGTCTCGACTGTATGAGTTTGATGTGTTCGTTCCATATCACGTTCTTGGTAAAAATTAAGCCTAAAATTCTCAACTTAGTGTTTATCTTGACGTTACTCTCACCAAGACCAATGAAACCATCACGACAGTTCCTTTTCCTACCAACATGAAGTACTTCAGTCTTGCTGGACGGTATTACTGCACCCACAGATTTAGCCCATTCCTGAGCAATGTGATTGAAAGAGTACAGGTTACTCTCGACAGCCTCAGAGCTGCCAGATGAAACCGCAAAAATATTGTCCGCAAAGATTCCGACGTAATCAATTCCGTAAAGTTTTCCAACGTCCTACAAAGTGTGTCGCATAAATGTTATACAGGATCACTGATAAAGGGGAACCCTGAGGAATACCGTTGTCTAATGGAAAAGTTCTGGACAAATGACCATCAATTCTAACGATCATCCGGTGGTCTGATAGGAAGGATTTAAGAAGGTGTAGCATTTGTCTCAGCACTCCCCAGTTATTTAGCTCTATAAGCACGTTAGTCAAAATTACACGGTCAAAAGCCTTTCCAAGTCTCGGAAAGGACAAGACTGTGTTTTCGTTGCCGCTGATTGTTACGCAGAACTACCTCAAGATGATGGCATAAAGTGTGGGTCCCGTTGTGAGGAAGGAAAGCATGCTGAATGTTAAGGAAATAGTCCCTCGCAAACCGATAGAATCGTCTGGCCAAAATTTTCACTAATATTTTAGAGAGAACAGGGAGCAGTGAAATCGGCCTATGTCCTTCCAAGGCACATGGATTTTTCCCTTGCTTGGGTATGGGCGAGAGGATAGCGATATTCCAATCATGCGGAAAGGTACCTAAAGCTATAATGTTGTTATACAAATTGCATATCCGTCTCCTAATATGAAAAGGAGCATGTTCAACCATCCAGTATGTCAATTTGTCTAAAGAGGGGGTCGACCCTCTTAAAGTGTCAAGAATTTCGTCGAGTTCAGGTACGTCGAATAACCGAGTTAACCCGGGAAAAGATTAGCGGTGGGTGAAAGATTATCGATTCTCAACCCACGCTTGGTGGAAATAACCGCTTGGTCGAAAGCCATGTCAGAACTCAGAGAGCTCCAGAAATAAGCGAATTGATCTGCTATTTTCCTAGGATGGGAAACGACGTTGCCATTTATAAAGATAGAAGAGAAATTGTCCGACCTTGTGTTTCTCAAATTATTAATTTTAGAGGTGACGAGTGTCCCAAAATGGATCAAGCGAATTTAGGAAACGGGTCCACGTCAATCTTTTGGCTTTTTTACACTCTCTTTTGACTAATGCACACATTTTCCTGTAGTACAAAAAATTTTCTAGATTTCTAACCCTACGAAAGAGCCTCCAAGCTTGTTGTCGCTTTCTAATAAGCCTTGAAATCTCAGAGATCACTAGGTTTTCGGCTGATGGGGATCGATTCGATTGCTGCCTTCCTGATCCGACGTTTGATTTATTTTTATTTATTTATTGATCACAACCCATAGAATAACACATACCATAGAAGGTTTTATTCGCTCAATAAATTAAACGTCATAGGTACGATGGAAAGTAAACATTGGATGGTAGAAATATGGGTTCAATAATACCAGATAGTGGCAATAGTATACAGCGATCAACATAGGAATAACAACCGAATTTCGTGTTTTTGTGGCAAACTAGTTGTGTTAAATACAATACAAATGTATACCAATGATAAAAGTCAATAAAAAAGTGCAAAATATATTTAAATTTTTCAGTTCTACATCAAAACGACAGGAAAAAGTTCAGTGAACATATTTTGTAACTCCACCTGGTGTAAGATAATTTTAAATTTAATTGCCCTCATTTCCACAAACCTACGATTAGAGTGTGAAATGAAACGTCAGATGAGAGAATAAGTTTATCTAGGTATGTATTAGTCTATGTCACAACCAATACAAAAGAAAACTAATTCTTATATCGCGTGTATTGGATCACAGGACGTTACATCAAAATAATGCTTACAAAATTGTGAGTATGTATACATACATACATAATTAAGAAATTCCAAATACGAATCGTGTTTACGAAAAAGTGACGTTCAGATAAATGGCTATTATATCACGCACGGGAAGTTAACAAACCAAAGATAACAAACTAAATTTTATTGAGAGAAAAAGAGACTAGATTGCGAGAGAATGCAAGTCCTCTCTGAGCAATTTTAAAAATTCTCTTTTTAGTATTGCCAGGCAATAATGATGTTCCATTAACTTAATTAGGTGGTATCACTGGGTTTGCATAGGAATTGCCATTTAATTAAATTTTTTCCGTAATTTTAATAAATATGGTACCACTAATAGAATTTGACAATTCTTTGTAAATTATTCCGAATTTTCTTTACGGCAACGATAACAAATCTAAATGACAATTCCAACAAACCAAAATCATCCCTTAAATGTGTAAACAAATTGTGTCCAAAGAAATAAAGTTCAGTTTAATTAAAAAAGAGCTAATAAAGTGAATTAAAAAAATGTTACGTAAAATTAAAAATCTTGGTTGTGATGCAGTGTATAAGTTTGATGTATAAGCTTTATGCTAATTATACTTATGTGGAAAGTAAATGCTTTAGACTCTGGAACCGTGATACTTGGCGGATGATGAGGACTTCTAAACACAACTGTGGACAACATATCTAAACACCCATAGAGACGCGAGAGCACGTCTGAAAAAAGTTATAGTAAAATGAGTTTTTTATTGTTTTTTTTTCTCAGTGACCACCACTTGCAACGGGCCTGGAACGAAGATAAAGAGAGTAATAGTAAGTACTGGAAGCAACTACTACGTTCAACATATCGAAACTTTCAACTACGTGCGTGAGTGATTTTGAAAAAAAATTCTAGTATAAAAACTTTTTTCTTATTATGTTTTTTTTTTCAGTGACAACCACTTCCAAAGGACTTGGAACAAAGATTGTGAGATGTTTCACTTAGTGAGTGATGAGGACTGGAAGAGGCCACTGCGGACAACATATGTAAATTTTCAAAGAGGTGCGTGAACGAATTTAAAAAAAATTTCTCATACAATCGCTTTTTTAATATTGCTTTTTTTTTCAGTGACCACCACTTCCAAAGGACCTGGAACGATGATTGTGAGGGGCTACTCTTAGTGAGTGATGACGACTGGTAGAGGCCACTACGAACAACATATATAAACAATCAAAGAGGTGCGTAAGCGAATTTTAAAAAAATTTCGAATACAAAAACTTTTTTCTTATTGTTTTTTTTTCAGTGACCACCATTTCCAAAGGAAGTGATGAGTGATGACGACTGGAAGTGACAACTGCGGACAACATATGTAAATTTTCAAAGAGGTGCGTGAGTGAATTTAAAAAAAATTTCTCATACAATCACTTTTTTCTCATTGTTTTTTTATCAGTGACCACCACTTCCAAAGAACCTGGAACGATGATTGTGAGGGGCTACTCTTAGTGAGTGATGAGGACTGGAAGAGGCCACTACGAACAACATATATAAACAATCAAAGAGGTGCGTAAGCGAATTTTAAAAAAATTTCGAATACAACTACTTTTTTCTTATTGTTTTTTTTTTCAGTGACCACCATTTCCAAAGGACCTGGAACGATGATTGTGAGGGGCTACACTTAGTGAGTGATGAGGACTGGAAGTGACAACTGCGGACAACATATGTAAACAATCAAAAAGGTGCGTGAGCGAATTTTAAAAAAATTTCTCATACAACTACTTTTTTCTTATTGTTTTTTTTTCAGTGACCACCATTTCCAAAGGACCTGGAACGATGATTGTGAGGGGCTACACTTAGTGAGTGATGAGGACTGGAAGTGACAACTGCGGACAACATATGTAAACAATCAAAAAGGTGCGTGAGCGAATTTTAAAAAAATTTCTCATACAAATACTTTTTTCTTATTGTTTTTTTTTTCAGTGACCACCATTTCCAAAGGACCTGGAACGATGATTGTGAGGGGCTACACTTAGTGAGTGATGAGGACTGGAAGTGACAACTGCGGACAACATATGTAAACAATCAAAATGGTGCGTGAGCGAATTTTAAAAAAATTTCTCATACAACTACTTTTTTCTTATTGTTTTTTTTTCAGTGACCACCATTTCCAAAGGACCTGGAACGATGATTGTGAGGGGCTACACTTAGTGAGTGATGAGGACTGGAAGTGACAACTGCGGACAACATATGTAAACAACCAAAAAGGTGCGTGAGCGAATTTTAAAAAAATTTCGAATACAACTACTTTTTTCTTATTGTTTTTTTTTCAGTGACCACCATTTCCAAAGGACCTGGAACGATGATTGTGAGGGGCTACACTTAGTGAGTGATGAGGACTGGAAGTGACAACTGCGGACAACATATGTAAACAATCAAAAAGGTGCGTGAGCGAATTTTAAAAAAATTTCTCATACAATCACTTTTTTCTCATTGTTTTTTTATCAGTGACCACCACTTCCAAAGAACTTGGAACGATGATTGTGAGGGGCTACTCTTAGTGAGTGATGAGGACTGGAAGAGGCCACTACGAACAACATATATAAACAATCAAAGAGGTGCGTAAGCGAATTTTAAAAAAATTTCGAATACAAAAACTTTTTTCTTATTGTTTTTTTTTTCAGTGACCACCATTTCCAAAGGACCTGGAACGATGATTGTGAGGGGCTACACTTAGTGAGTGATGAGGACTGGAAGTGACAACTGCGGACAACATATGTAAACAATCAAAAAGGTGCGTGAGCGAATTTTAAAAAAATTTCTCATACAACTACTTTTTTCTTATTGTTTTTTTTTCAGTGACCACCATTTCCAAAGGACCTGGAACGATGATTGTGAGGGGCTACACTTAGTGAGTGATGAGGACTGGAAGTGACAACTGCGGACAACATATGTAAATAATCAAAAAGGTGCGTGAGCGAATTTTAAAAAAATTTCTCATACAACTACTTTTTTCTTATTGTTTTTTTTTCAGTGACCACCATTTCCAAAGGACCTGGAACGATGATTGTGAGGGGCTACACTTAGTGAGTGATGAGGACTGGAAGTGACAACTGCGGACAACATATGTAAACAATCAAAAAGGTGCGTGAGCGAATTTTAAAAAAATTTCTCATACAACTACTTTTTTCTTATTGTTTTTTTTTCAGTGACCACCATTTCCAAAGGACCTGGAACGATGATTGTGAGGGGCTACACTTAGTGAGTGATGAGGACTGGAAGTGAAAACTGCGGACAACATATGTAAACAACCAAAAAGGTGCGTGAGCGAATTTTAAAAAAATTTCGAATACAACTACTTTTTTCTTATTGTTTTTTTTTCAGTGACCGCCATTTCCAAAGGACCTGGAACGATGATTGTGAGGGGCTACACTTAGTGAGTGATGAGGACTGGAAGTGACAACTGCGGACAACATATGTAAACAATCAAAAAGGTGCGTGAGCGAATTTTAAAAAAATTTCTCATACAATCACTTTTTTCTCATTGTTTTTTTATCAGTGACCACCACTTCCAAAGAACCTGGAACGATGATTGTGAGGGGCTACTCTTAGTGAGTGATGAGGACTGGAAGAGGCCACTACGAACAACATATATAAACAATCAAAGAGGTGCGTAAGCGAATTTTAAAAAAATTTCGAATACAACTACTTTTTTCTTATTGTTTTTTTTTCAGTGACCACCATTTCCAAAGGACCTGGAACGATGATTGTGAGGGGCTACACTTAGTGAGTGATGAGGACTGGAAGTGACAACTGCGGACAACATATGTAAACAATCAACAAGGTGCGTGAGCGAATTTTAAAAAAATTTCTCATACAACTACTTTTTTCTTATTGTTTTTTTTTCAGTGACCACCATTTCCAAAGGACCTGGAACGATGATTGTGAGGGGCTACACTTAGTGAGTGATGAGGACTGGAAGTGACAACTGCGGACAACATATGTAAACAATCAAAAAGGTGCGTGAGCGAATTTTAAAAAAATTTCTCATACAACTACTTTTTTCTTATTGTTTTTTTTTCAGTGACCACCATTTCCAAAGGACCTGGAACAATGATTGTGAGGGGCTACACTTAGTGAGTGATGAGGACTGGAAGTGACAACTGCGGACAACATATGTAAACAATCAAAAAGGTGCGTGAGCGAATTTTAAAAAAATTTCTCATACAACTACTTTTTTCTTATTGTTTTTTTTTTCAGTGACCACCATTTCCAAAGGACCTGGAACGATGATTGTGAGGGGCTACACTTAGTGAGTGATGAGGACTGGAAGAGTCGACTACGGACAACATATCTAAACATTCAAAGAGGTGCGTGAGCGAATTTTAAAAAAATTTCGAATACAAAAACTTTTTTAATATTGTTTTTTTTTTTCAGTGACCACCATTTCCAAAGGACCTGGAACGATGATTGTGAGGGGCTACACTTAGTGAGTGATGAGGACTGGAAGTGACAACTCCGGACAACATATGTAAACAATCAAAAAGGTGCGTGAGCGAATTTTAAAAAAATTTCTCATACAACTACTTTTTTCTTATTGTTTTTTTTTCAGTGACCACCATTTCCAAAGGACCTGGAACGATGATTGTGAGGGGCTACACTTAGTGAGTGATGAGGACTGGAAGTGACAACTGCGGACAACATATGTAAACAATCAAAAAGGTGCGTGAGCGAATTTTAAAAAAATTTCTCATACAACTACTTTTTTCTTATTGTTTTTTTTTCAGTGACCACCATTTCCAAAGGACCTGGAACGATGATTGTGAGGGGCTACACTTAGTGAGTGATGAGGACTGGAAGTGACAACTGCGGACAACATATGTAAAGAGTCTAATTTTAGCCGTCATGAATGACAGACGTCTAGCGCATACCGGTTATGTATTAGAAATTTTCGTGAAAGTTTCGTGTGATAAGCTTTTTGTCAATTTAATTATCTACTTATTTAAGTGCTTCTTGAAGAATATAATCAAGCAGACTAATAAACTAATATATATTTAATAAAATGAGTGAGCATAATGCTCAAAACTCATCATTATTAAATACAGTAACCAAATCAATAGACAATGAAAGAAAAAGAAAACGCGACAACAGCAACAACAACAATATGGAGAGTTCAGCTCGAAGTAAACTACTAAAGAGTAATTATTACTCAGTACTTGACACCGAAGAAGAGTTCGAATGTGATAATGAAACATTATCAACATTTAAAGAACACCTACAAGGTCATAACGACAAACGTCAAACACAAAACACCAACAACTCATCTTCAGCAAATAACATCTCTATACGACCGCCAAATGAAACGGCAACAACAAGCAACAACACTACTCTGAACCAAAATGTTCCCACTACAAATAATAATAACCAAAACAAAAATGAAAAAATTCCACCCATACATATTTTTGGTGTTAACCCCAACGAACTAATTAAATTTATAAAAAATGGTCTAAAAATTGATGACTTCAAAATGAAAGATTTTAGTAACAAATACAACAAAATAATTTTGTTTCTAAACTCAATCGAAAACTATGTTCGTGTTAAATCACAGTTACAGAAGACAAATACAAAATTTTTTACATTCACGCCAAAGTGCATTAAAAACAAAACAATTTTGCTTAAAGGGCTCAGTGCTGATACTGACCCAGACTTAATACTTGCAGAACTTCGAAAACACCAAAACGAACAACGGGAGTTTATAAAAGTTAGTAATTATTACACCAGCAAATCGAAGAAAGAAGGTTATGCTCTTCCTATCTTCTTGGTCCAAATCAGCTCGGACAGCAATACAAACCAGCTAAAATCCATTAGAGGTTTAATACACCGCTGTATCCAGTGGGAACCACTAAAGAAACCCGAAATCCCCCAATGCAGGAAATGCCAAGGGTTCTTCCATAGCGCAGCAAATTGCTATTTACAGAGAAGATGTGTAAAATGTAACGAAGTACATGATATTGGTAAATGTAATTTGTCCAATACAGCTGCAAATGAGCGTGACAAACTTTATTGTGTTCTATGCAATAAATATGGTCATCCTGCCTCATACAAGGGCTGTGAAAAGTATAAAGAATTGCAAAGGAAAATGAGAGAAAAAAGACAGATGTTATCGAATACCAGAAACCAAAACTACTCAAAAGTAAATCCTAACATTAGCTATGCAAATATACTGAGAACAAATGGAGTCAATATTAATGATATTCAAAATGTAAATAACTCGAATAACATGGATAACTCATTTATTCTGGACCTTAAAAATTCTATTCAAAATCTATCAAACCAAATTATAAACTTCCAGAAACAACTAGCAATCCAAGCTTCCAGAATAGATACACTATTTTCTTTAATTAATGAGTAATGGATAATTTAAGCACTACAAATCTCTTATATAAAAATTTAAATATTGTTACAATTAATGTTAATTCTATAATAAGTTTAAGCAGAAGATACAACTTGACAAACTTTCTCGAGCAATACAACCCAGATTTAGTTCTTCTGAATGAGACTAAACTTAATATGAGACATAACTTATCTTTCAAAAATTACAATTTTATAAGAAAGGATAGAGTCGGTGCTATAAGAGGAGGAGGTACAGCAATTTTGATTAAAAAAGAAATTAAATTTAGATCATACTCTAATAATACAATAGAAAAGTTTAAATGTTTGGAGACCTGTATTGTTAGGGTACCAATGGCATCAAACAAAAGTATGTATATAATTTCAGCTTATTATCCTTCGGGTAATAATAACAATTTTCTAAAGAACGAAATGCAACTTCTATTTGAAACATTAAAGTTGGACAACCCAAACAACTATTACATATTAGCTGGGGATTTGAATAGTAAGCATGAAGATTGGGGCAACACCGCGACCAATCCTAAGGGAATTATGCTGAAAGATTGGTTAATGAACAATGAAGTTAGGTTTAGATGCAACTTATTATCTTCAGTATCGCCTTCCTATCCACGATGTGGATCCTATCTAGACCTATGTATTACCGACCACAGAATCTGTATACAAAGAGAAAATGCTACTACGAACTGTCTGAAAGTATTGGACTTTGATAGCGACCATAGCGCAGTGCAGATCTTTGCTTCTAGAAACGCCAATAGAGAACCTTTTTTACTTATCGAGGAAGTGCAGAATTCGCACCTTAATTATAAGAAAACGGGTTGGGAAAAATTTAAAAGTGCTATTAACAATGCCCTGAATAATGATTCTCTCATTCCCAATGATAGAAATTTGACCAATCTTGAAATAGATGACTACTTAAGAAAGCTGAATGACATATTAACAAATGCTATTGCTAAAACTGTACCCAAACACAAAAGTGAGGACCAAGTAAAAAAGTTTGTCAGGCCTATCATTAGGAAATTGGATAGGGAAAAGAGCAAAATTCTTACATCCATTAAGAAACATAACAGACTAGAGATCATTATCCCGCCAGGAGACCTGATGTTTTTAAAAAATAAATTAAAATTAGTTAGAAAACTCATACAAGATAACTTTATTGAGTCTGCGAGCAAATATTATGAGAAAAAACTTCGGCTTGTTAACCCCAAGGACCCAGCTCAAATGTCAACAGTAATGAAAAAACATTTCAGAAAGCAACACACAACCAAATTAAACACAATAAAAATCAGACAGAATGACATAAATCTTCTAGAAAGAGTTGGAATTGATCCAAGTACATTAGAGATAGAACCCAATTTGAACAAGTATGTTATAAACGATGAAGAACAAATATTGAATGTTATTGGCGCTTACTTGGAAACCGTACACTCACCGAAGAATGTGGACATTGATAATCACATACATAACGAGGTCAACGACTGCTTCACCTGGTTTTTGCAAACTAAAACTGTGCATGAAAACAGTCAAACGACTATTACCAATTTCAGCGAAAATATAAAGGCCAATGAACTGGACATATCTATGACAGAGGAATATTTCATAACTCAAGATGATATATTATATATATTCTCTAAACTGAAGGGAAAATTATCCTCAGGAATAGATAATGTACCCAACATTATTCTAAGGAATATTCCTACAGTATTAATATTTGAGTATTGTACATTGTTTAACAATATGATCAACAATTCATATTTCCCCAAAGACTGGAAAATGGCAAAAGTTGTTGCATTACCGAAAAAGGACAGGGATAATAGCAGTCCTAAGAACTACCGTCCCATTAGTTTGCTTCCGAATATTAGCAAAATTTTCGAAATGTGCGTTAACAACAGCTTAGTTAAGTTTTGTGACAAATTTAATCTTAAAACTGATAACCAGTTTGGGTTTAAATATAAACATTCCACAACTCATGCCATAAATTCATTGGTTTCTAATATAAATTGGAATCTGAATAGGAATTTTTATACTGGAGCTTGCCTCATTGACTTTGAGAAGGCTTTCGATACCATCTGGATCTCAGGTCTAATCTTCAAGCTAATACAATATCATTTCCCGGTTCAATTTGTTATATTACTTTATAACATGATAAATGAAAAGCAATTCGTGGTATGCCACCAAGAAAAAATCAGCTCTAATAAATTTAAAATTGTTAATGGCCTACAACAGGGTACTGTGAATGCTCCAATTCTTTTTAATATACATATATATTAATGACTTATTGAAACAACTCGAAAATATAATAGGCTTTGCTGACGACATCGTAATTTATCATGCCGATGACAAGATAGAAAAAATTAATGCAAATCTGCAAGACAAATTCAATATTGTCGAACGATATGCCACCGACTGGAATATGACAATTAGTACTGATAAATGCGAGTCAATACTTTTCCGGCCTCCAGTGGACAAGTGTAATTATAACATTAGGACAAAGTGGAAACAATTTGGAATAAAATCTTTGATGAATAACAAGACTATTCCTAACAAAGAAGTTGTTAAATATTTAGGCATCTACCTCGATAAATTTTTGTACTTTAATACACATGTGAACATAAAATTAACAAAGGCAAGAAATGCTTTTTTTAATTACAAATCACTTTTCTATTCGAAATTCATCAATCAAAAGGTAAAAGTCCTTATGTATCAATCGTTAGTACGGCCTATGCCCAATATGCCCAATATGGTTCAACATTTCTCCGTCATATATGGAAAAATTGAGAAAATTCGAAAGAAAATGTTTAAGAGCTTGTACTTTACTATACAGATCTCCATCCAGTAACTTCACTAAATACGTATCTAATAAAGCCTTATATGACTCAGCTCAAATTATTAGAATTGACAATTTTATTATTAAAACAATACGAAACCATATTATAAAATGTACCGAATGCAATGTGAATAATTTAATTATGGCACCTTACTACATAAACGATGATTATATACGTAAATCCTTATCCACAGGTTATGTACCCCCAGAGGCCTTTCTATACCTTGATAGCAAAGGCCTTATACAAAATCGTAATGGCATACCTATCTTCTATCATCTATATAGAAGATGTACCAACAAAACTATTGACAGTAATATGATACTTTATAATGATATTAGATTTGATACTAGCATATCTAAGAGAGATGAATACTCAACAAGATTAATCAATACCAAAAAGTTTTGGTGGATACAAAATTAATATTCTTTCTTTCTTATGTTATTTTACTATTTGATATACTTCTTTATTATAGAAACACATACAGTAATGTTTTTTTAAGCTTTTTCATTACAAATTAAAATTTATATAAAGTAAATTGTACCTTGAATTGTTATCTAGCTTGTAAAAGAAAATCACTTACTTATGTTTATATAATAAATATGCTAGAGTGCTCGATTTAGAGACAGTGTGTATGTAAAATAGACCATATCTTTAATACTATTTGTTTATTTTTAGTAAAAATTAAAAGAAAATCAAAAATTTAAATTAAATAAACGACTACCAAAAAAAAAAAAAAAAAAAAAAACAACATATGTAAACAATCAAAAAGGTGCGTGAGCGAATTTTAAAAAAATTTCTCATACAACTACTTTTTTCTTATTGTTTTTTTTTCAGTGACCACCATTTCCAAAGGACCTGGAACGATGATTGTGAGGGGCTACACTTAGTGAGTGATGAGGACTGGAAGTGACAACTGCGGACAACATATCTAAACATTCAAAGAGGTGCGTGAGCGAATTTTAAAAAAATTTCGAATACAACTACTTTTTTCTTATTGTTTTTTTTTCAGTGACCACCATTTCCAAAGGACCTGGAACGATGATTGTGAGGGGCTACACTTAGTGAGTGATGAGGACTGGAAGAGTCGACTACGGACAACATATCTAAACATTCAAAGAGGTGCGTGAGCGAATTTTAAAAAAATTTCTCATACAACTACTTTTTTCTTATTGTTTTTTTTTCAGTGACCACCATTTCCAAAGGACCTGGAACGATGATTGTGAGGGGCTACACTTAGTGAGTGATGAGGACTGGAAGAGTCGACTACGGACAACATATCTAAACATTCAAAGAGGTGCGTGAGCGAATTTTAAAAAAATTTCTCATACAACTACTTTTTTCTTATTGTTTTTTTTTCAGTGACCACCATTTCCAAAGGACCTGGAACGATGATTGTGAGGGGCTACACTTAGTGAGTAATGAGGACTGGAAGAGGCCACTACGGACAACATATCTAAACATTCAAAGATGTGCGTGAGCGAATTTTAAAAAAATTTCGAATACAACTACTTTTTTCTTATTGTTTTTTTTTCAGTGACCACCATTTCCAAAGGACCTGGAACGATGATTGTGAGGGGCTACACTTAGTGAGTGATGAGGACTGGAAGAGTCGACTACGGACAACATATCTAAACATTCAAAGAGGTGCGTGAGCGAATTTTAAAAAAATTTCTCATACAACTACTTTTTTCTTATTGTTTTTTTTTTCAGTGACCACCATTTCCAAAGGACCTGGAACGATGATTGTGAGGGGCTACACTTAGTGAGTGATGAGGACTGGAAGTGACAACTGCGGACAACATACGTAAACAATCAAAAAGGTGCGTGAACGAATTTTAAAAAAATTTCTCATACAACTACTTTTTTCTTATTGTTTTTTTTTCAGTGACCACCATTTCCAAAGGACCTGGAGCGATGATTATGAGAGGTGATACTTGGCGAATGATGAGGAATGGAAGCACCAACTGGGGGCAACATATTTAGACTTTCAAAGAGGTGAGTGAGCGGTTCTAAAAAAAATCTCATATAAAAACTTTTTTATTGTTTTTTTTTCAGTGATTACACCAGTTCCAAGTTACCTGGAACGATGATTATGTTAGGTGATACTTGGAGAATGATGAGGACTAGAAGCACTCATTACGGGCAACATATACAAACTTTCAAAGAGGTGCGTGAGTGATTTATAAAAGAATTTCTAAAGAATAAATAGTAAATCAATGGATTAATAACCAAAATGTGTGTCAACATGTGGTTAATGCGTTTTATTATCAATATACATTAGGGTGATAACTTTTTTAGACAACATTCTCCCCAGGGCTTTTCTAATGGCAAATATTGTATTAATGATAAAAAAAAAACAATTTCAGTTCAATTTGGTAAAAAAACCCTTACGCACCGACAGCGATTTCTAAAATGCCTTTAATATATTTTTTTTAATAACAATTTTTTTAAAATATGGTTTATACATATGTAAGTATGTAAACAAATAATAACAATAAATGATTAAAAGTAGGTATTGTAAGATATACACTTTAGGTTCAAAGTACGCGATGTTTTATAAAGCGGATATATATCTTGTACTACTTTTATTCCCCGTTTCATTCAAAACTTTAACGCGTTTGGTGCGCAACCTTTTTTTACGATAGCGAAAACTAAAAACGCAGTTCTTAATATTTGTCCATGCCCTACGCGATTTTGTCTGGGGAGATTTGATATTTGCAAAAAATGCAAAAAGTTATTACCCTAATATACATACTTACATTAATATCGAGCGTGCTGATATGCGATGGACAAATAAGGAGGTCACTACTTTTGTGGCTCTGGACACTTGTTTCGCAGTCCCGGCAAAAAAAAACAACTATGTATATGGTGGGGAGAAAGGTATCGTCAACGAGTCCAATGTACTAGAAGGTGCGCACAGACGGTTGGGAGAAGTTTCCAGTACTAAAACTGTTTCGTCATGTTGATCAAAAAATTTTTTTGGGAATTTGAAAATTTGTGGAAATGTTTTTCGCAGACCTGACAAAAAAAGCAATGGTAAGGTCAAGAAGTTTCAAAATGTTAGAATATGCGCACAGGCATTGGGATGGTTTGTAGCGCAAAAATTGGTTAGCAATAGTATTTTTGTGTCTGGCGTCCACTTTGATCGTCCCAGTCCTGACAATGATTGGAAATGAAATCAAAATTTTTAAATTTATATTATTTATTATTAATATTAAAAAACAAAAAAAAACTTAAAGCGAAAACCTAAAAAACTTAAAATTCAATTTGTAAAGGAAAATATAATTTATTGATTGTATATGCTGTTGTTGTACGGTGACATATACGGTGGAGGTTGGTGTTGTGGCAGTGGATGGGGGTGAACTTGATGGGGTTGCTGTTGGTATACTGGCTGTTGGTAGGATAACTGTTGGTGGGGTTGATGCTGGTGGGCTGGCTGTTGGTAAGCTGGCTGTTGTTGGGCTGGCTGTTGATAAGCGAGCTGTAGTACGGCTGGCTGTTGGTATGCTGGTTGTGGGTGGAGTGGGGGTTGGTAGGCTAGTTGTTGGTGGGGTGGGGGTGGTATGCTTGCTGTTGGTTGGTTGGTGGTTGATATACTGGCTGTTTGTGGATTGGGGGTTGATAGGCTGGCCGTTGTTGGGTTGGCAGTTGGAGGGCTACTTGGTATTGCGTTTGTTTGTAGGCTGGATGTTCGGGAACTGGAGGTTGGTGAACTGGCTGTTGGTGAGCTGACTGTTGCTGAACTAGCTGCTGGTGGGCTGGCTGTAGGTACATTGGGGATGGAGGTTGGTATACTGACTGTCCGTTGGTTGGAGGTAGGTTTGTTGGCTGTTGCTGGATTTGGACTTGGTAGGCTGTCTGTTGGTGTACTTGGGGTTGGTACGCTGGCAGTTGGTGGTTTTGGGGTTGGTAGTCGGGCTGTTGGTGGGCTACCTGTTGAGATGGATTTTGTTGGTGGGCTGGCTGCTGGGGAGCTGTCTGTTGGTGAGCTGGCTGTTGGAGTTTTAATTGGTTGTGAGCTGGCTCTTGATGGGGTTGCTGTTGGTCTAATTGATTTTGGTGCTGTTGTTGGTAGGTCAACTTGTTTTTGGTCGACGGTTGTTGGCTTTGCTGTTGTTGCCGATTATGTTGCCGAAGCTTATTTTTTAATGCTGTCGGCAGTTTTTTGTAGAACACGGAGCGTTCAAACACTTTGTGCCCGCAATTTGGGCAGAGGAATTTCTTTATTAAAGTCTGAAAAGAAAAATTTAGGAATTAGTGTGTGACAACATATTTTTTATATAGCTTAGTCAAAAGAGATCTCCAGTATAAAGTTGAAGAGAATTTGTTGACTAAACCTAACAAAAATGTTCACTAAATACATAAATTATAAAAGTAATAAATTTGAAAACCCTACTTACCATTTTTAACTCCCGATGCTTTAACTGTAAATGAGAAAAGACGCTGCTAAGTGCTGCCAAGTCGGGTTTCAAAGTTGTAGGCTTGAAACCGAAGCACATTTAACAAGGTGCTGTTATCTCCAAAACAAATACAAGACTATAACAGGTTTCTATTGAAAATCCTTATTAAACTTCTAAAATTCTAATAACAAAAATAGAACAAATGCAGTTTAGCCACATATGTCCGATTTTTAGATTCTTTATATTAACTTCATCTGTCTGTATGCATGCATGCCGAAAAAACTTTGGCTTGATTTTTAACCCTTTTCCCGTGATCCAATCGAGCTGAAACTTCGCTTACTTATAGTCAAAAACTATATTTCTTACTGGTTGGTTTTTTTATTTAAGGCTGTAGGGTTGCCCCTGTGAAGTAGAAAAATAAAAATTCCAGGAAACCAATAGTTTTCCAGATATGGGCGTAAAAATCAATTTCAAGACCAGTTCTAGTTTCTTTACACTTCCCCACTTCCTTTTTGGACACAGTGGAAACTTTTGCTACATATTTGTTTTGTATTTATGAAATGTATGTCTTTTTCATTCAAACTCATAAATCCCCAGATTAGCTCGTAAAACTAGAATATGTACGAAATGTCAAGTATTTATGAAAACACGAGGTATACAAAGAGTATAGGGTATACAGAATCGAACACTCTCAGAGAGACTATAAACAAATGAAAATTTCCCATGAGGATAGATCGATGAGTTTTGTTAAAAGTTTTGTTTTGTATCCGTGTTTTTGGAATGAACGAAAACCGGGAAATTTAATTAGATGAATGCCATGTAAAATAATCAAGTAGTAGCAGTAGACGTTGTTGTTGTAGGCAGAAACAACAGGCATTTTGTTTTTGTACCAATCGCATTAGTTGTTAAGCTATACACGTACATAAGTATACCAAGAAAACCGGAATACAAAAAGGTACAAAAACAAAGTACATTCAGTTTGACAGCTGAAACGGTCAACCACAAAGAAAAATTTCTGTTCTAATCATAAGCGTGCTTATTTACTTTTTTACATTTATTTTAACATATGAGCATAGTTATCCTTATAAATAAAACCACATAGTATATAACTCTCAAACGGAATCGTAGGTAATTTAACCCAATTTAATTATCCTTTACAATTAAATTTTGTACTGTGTTTTATTTTAATTTAAATATATTTTGTGATATTTTTTCTATTCCACTGCATGTATTCCCAAATTGCAATCTAGTAACCATATCATTTCGAATTATTTTTGTTAAAAGAGAATATTTTCAAATAAAGCTTAACTAAACTCATCTACCTAAGACGAAATACACGAAAATTTAAGAGTTTGTATGAAATCCCACATTATCTTTCTCTGCGAAATATTAGGAAAATATGGAAGTAAGACATGAAATTCATTTTTTGAAACTACAATCTTTGTCATATACTTAATTTATATGATAGTATTAAAAAAATACGTGAAATAAAGTTATCACGAAAGCTTATTATGATAATCACGTCATATCACCATATGGGAACAGCTGTTATTTGAAAGATGATTTCTGACAACACTGCCGCTACTGTTCTCTTTGTATTCTCCATCAGTGTTGCCATGACGACATTTTGAGTGCTTCTAGTGTAGCTTTTATGTGGCCTCAGCTCTTATTTCAGATACGCTAGTTGCTTTTTAAAACTTTTTTAAATATCACTATTTAGTAACACTAGAATTGTCATTATTTTAAAATAGAGTAACATATGAATATTTATTTAATAGTTTACTTATTTTGATGTCTTATGCTCTTACTTTTTATCAAGTTAGATGTTATTACGAATTGCAGTTCGTGCGAATGGCCGCCTCGATGCACCACAGATTTTCACCCTTTTATAAAAATATGTTCAAGTACTAATTCTATTTCGGAAAATATGCATATTTTACAGAATGTTGCCTAAGGAAACATTAATAAAAGTTTAATTATTTTTACAGAATCATTTTTTAAATGCTTGTTTTCTTATATAAACCGGGAAACCATGAAGGTAGAAAATATTGTATGAGACTACCTAAAGTAGAGAAAAGTTTTCATGATTCAACTTTGTCACAATTTTACTAATTTTACTCGACAGCACTGCAGGTTTCATTTTGTTTACAAAATGTTAAGATGGGTTTTCACGATCGTTATTAGGTAACTTTTCGTGGAAAGTATATTTCCAAAATAGGAAATATTTTCCATTTACAAACATCATTTTTATTTCTCAGTTTACACTACGAAAGGGACAAAATTTACAGCGGTTTTTCCAATTGTCTTCTACTTTCAACAGATTTTTTTAAATTAACTACATTGAATTAAATATAAACAAAAGTAATGTATTTGTTGCATGCGTTCAAAAATGTCAACGTATATATAGCTCATATTTTTCCCTTTGTTTAAGTCGGGTAAAATGAGAAAAAATTCACTCTGCTTCGCAAAGGGAAACTTTTTCATGGCTGGAAATATTTCCCAACACCATCGTGAAACCGCCAAATGTTTTGTATAAAGAATAATTCATATTATATAAATTTTGTTATTTTTTAATTTTTGTTTTTATGCTAAACAATACATTTTTTTCCTGCTCAATGTTTAAAATTTTATTTAAATTTTTTATTTTTTTTTCTTCTTTGTAATTGTATTTATATATTGTATTTATAAGATATTTTTATTTGTAAATTTTAATTTAAGATGAGTTTTGAAAAAATTATTCCATCTCCAGCTGGACTTATTTGTAGCGGAGTAAATAAATAAATAAACAAATAAATAAAATAAGTGGAACCTGCAAAAGTCGAACGAGAAAAACTAGGAATATTGTGATATGACGTGAAACTTATTACAGAACAATTTTGAAAAATTTTAATGATCGAAATTATTTTTTATTATATTATTATAAAAACAATTTTTTTGGTTTAGTGCGTTGTTAAAATGAAATATATTCACCTTCTCTGAGTAATTTGTAGATGTGGCTATACATTGCCTTTAAATGAAATAACTGTGCATATTACAAAGATGATCAAGAATTAGAAGACCCTCGTAAAAGAGAACGAAAAAGTGATAACAATTCACTCAAACGCATTTCTCTCTCGCGCCATATCTTTCTTCATACTTTTTGTATAATTTAAGCAATTGTACTCAAAGACGATCTAGAATTAGACGACCAGAAGATGTGCGCAATTTGGCAACCCTGGCAAAGAACCAAAAAGTGCTAGAAATTCGCTCAGAGGCATTTCTCTCACGCGTCATATCTTGATTATTTCATACTTTTTGCATAGTTTTTGTAATTTTACTTCAACATGGTTGGAATTTGTATAGTTATATACAATAACAGTATCAAAAAACTGCTAGTGTATTGAAATATTCAATGAAGAGAGTAATGACTGAGAATGACTAGGGTTTCACTTGTTGTGTTTGTTGGCATTTGAGTCAAGAGAAATTTTGACTGTCTACTTTCCTGTAATATCCGGCAACTGTCAAACACCCCGTTTGCATTTGACCGTAGTTCATATGGAGATGAATATTCCATATGACCTGAATACGGTGGTTTGCAACTCTGTCATAACTCTCAGAAGTGTGGCCAAGTTTGAAATGATTTTGTTTTGTAAACTGTAACTGCAATAGCGTTGCAGAATTTACTGGTAGTGGTAGTGCAAAAAATAAATTTGCTAACATCAAAAATTTATAAATCTATTAATTTTTAACCTATTTGCATAAGAAGTAAGTATTAATACAGTGCTGCATATATGAGATGTATTAGAAATGAGATTACTGTGTTGTAATTGTTTATATGTGTGCAAGTGTGTATTGTTCTTTTGTAATTTAGTTTAAGGTGTTTTATTCAAGTTCTTTAATTCATTCGTACGAGTATACATCAAAAACACTACGTCTAAGAATTATAAAACATTTTGAATACATATTAAGAGTCATTTAAATTGTCCACTTAAATGTCGACTTAAGCAATGACAATGTTTATTTATAATTTATAATTTATAATTTATAATTTATAATTTATAATTTATAATTTATTATTTATAATTTATAATTTATAATTTATAATTTATAATTTATAATTTATAATTTATAATTTATAATTTATAATTTATAATTTATAATTTATAATTTATAATTTATAATTTATAATTTATAATTTATAATTTATAATTTATAATTTATAATTTATAATTTATAATTTATAATTTATAATTTATAATTTATAATTTATAATTTATAATTTATAATTTATAATTTATAATTTATAATTTATAATTTATAATTTATAATTTATAATTTATAATTTATAATTTATAATTTATAATTTATAATTTATAATTTATAATTTATAATTTATAATTTATAATTTATAATTTATAATTTATAATTTATAATTTATAATTTATAATTTATAATTTATAATTTATAATTTATAATTTATAATTAATAATTAATAAAAAGCTATAATGTATAATGTATAATTCCTAATTTATACTTTATAAGTTCTCAGTAGTTATTACAGCTGCAGACAAGCCAAAAGCTTCGGGGGGTTTGAATTATTAAAATATTAAAAGTAATATTAATAAGTAAATAAATAAAAAAATAAGATATTACTTATAATTTTATACTAAAGTTTATAGTCTATAGTTTATAGTTGATACTTTATAGTTTATAGTCTATAGGTTATAGTTTATTGTTTATACTTTATAGTTTATTGTTTATAGTAAAAATATATACAGATACGATTTCGAATGAATTTTATATTAATTTGAAAAGAAACGAACAAAAATTCGAAAACTGTATAAGAAATTCAAACTGAATTTCGAAAAGAACTGGCAAAATTCAACAGGAATTTGAAAAAAATTCATAAGGAATTTAAAAAGTTCTACACGAGTTGAAACAGTTTGTAGAAAAATATATTATTATAAATTTACATATGTATAAAAAATATATACAGATACAAATTCGAATGCATTTTATATTAATTCGAAAAGAAACGAACAAAAATTCGTAAACTGTACAAGAAATTCAAACTGAATTTCGAATAGAACTGGCAAAATTCAACACGAATTTGAAAAAAATTCAGAAGGAATTTAAAAAGTTCTACACGAGTTGCAACAGTTTGTAGAAAAATAACCATAAAATATTTATATTTTTAACCGAACATACATATGTATGTACATGCAGTTGGAGAATATTGCATATGTATCTCTTCAACAAAATAAGGGACATATATATAAATATATAATATATATATACATAATACTATTAGTCCTCATCACTCCCTAAGTGTAGCCCCTCACAATCATCGTTCCAGGTCCTTTGGAAATGGTGGTCACTGAAAAAAAAAACAATAAGAAAAAAGTATTTGTATGAGAAATTTTTTTAAAATTCGCTCACGCACCTTTTTGATTGTTTACATATGTTGTCCGCAGTTGTCACTTCCAGTCCTCATCACTCACTAAGTGTAGCCCCTCACAATCATCGTTCCAGGTCCTTTGGAAATGGTGGTCACTGAAAAAAAAAACAATAAGAAAAAAGTATTTGTATGAGAAACTTTTTTAAAATTCGCTCACGCACCTTTTTGATTGTTTACATATGTTGTCCGCAGTTGTCACTTCCAGTCCTCATCACTCACTAAGTGTAGCCCCTCACAATCATCGTTCCAGGTCCTTTGGAAATGGTGGTCACTGAAAAAAAAAAACAATATTAAAAAAGTTTTTGTATTCGAAATTTTTTTAAAATTCGCTCACGCACCTTTTTGATTGTTTACATATGTTGTCCGCAGTTGTCACTTCCAGTCCTCATCACTCACTAAGTGTAGCCCCTCACAATCATCGTTCCAGGTCCTTTGGAAATGGTGGTCACTGAAAAAAAAACAATAAGAAAAAAGTAGTTGTATTCGAAATTTTTTTAAAATTCGCTCACGCACCTTTTTGGTTGTTTACATATGTTGTCCGCAGTTGTCACTTCCAGTCCTCATCACTCACTAAGTGTAGCCCCTCACAATCATCGTTCCAGGTCCTTTGGAAATGGTGGTCACTGAAAAAAAAACAATAAGAAAAAAGTAGTTGTATTCGAAATTTTTTTAAAATTCGCTCACGCACCTTTTTGATTGTTTACATATGTTGTCCGCAGTTGTCACTTCCAGTCCTCATCACTCACTAAGTGTAGCCCCTCACAATCATCGTTCCAGGCCCTTTGGAAATGGTGGTCACTGAAAAAAAAAAACAATATTAAAAAAGTTTTTGTATTCGAAATTTTTTTAAAATTCGCTCACGCACCTCTTTGAATGTTTAGATATGTTGTCCGTAGTGGCCTCTTCCAGTCCTCATTACTCACTAAGTGTAGCCCCTCACAATCATCGTTCCAGGTCCTTTGGAAATGGTGGTCACTGAAAAAAAAACAATAAGAAAAAAGTTTTTGTATTCGAAATTTTTTTAAAATTCGCTCACGCACCTTTTTGATTGTTTACATATGTTGTCCGCAGTTGTCACTTCCAGTCCTCATCACTCACTAAGTGTAGCCCCTCACAATCATCGTTCCAGGTCCTTTGGAAATGGTGGTCACTGAAAAAAAAACAATAAGAAAAAAGTAGTTGTATTCGAAATTTTTTTAAAATTCGCTCACGCACCTTTTTGGTTGTTTACATATGTTGTCCGCAGTTGTCACTTCCAGTCCTCATCACTCACTAAGTGTAGCCCCTCACAATCATCGTTCCAGGTCCTTTGGAAATGGTGGTCACTGAAAAAAAAAACAATAAGAAAAAAGTATTTGTATGAGAAATTTTTTTAAAATTCGCTCACGCACCTTTTTGATTGTTTACATATGTTGTCCGCAGTTGTCACTTCCAGTCCTCATCACTCACTAAGTGTAGCCCCTCACAATCATCGTTCCAGGTCCTTTGGAAATGGTGGTCACTGAAAAAAAAAAAACAATATTAAAAAAGTTTTTGTATTCGAAATATTTTTAAAATTCGCTCACGCACCTTTTTGATTGTTTACATATGTTGTCCGCAGTTGCCACTTCCAGTCCTCATCACTCACTAAGTGTAGCCCCTCACAATCATCGTTCCAGGTCCTTTGGAAATGGTGGTCACTGAAAAAAAAACAATAAGAAAAAAGTAGTTGTATTCGAAATTTTTTTAAAATTCGCTCACGCACCTTTTTGGTTGTTTACATATGTTGTCCGCAGTTGTCACTTCCAGTCCTCATCACTCACTAAGTGTAGCCCCTCACAATCATCGTTCCAGGTCCTTTGGAAATGGTGGTCACTGAAAAAAAAACAATAAGAAAAAAGTAGTTGTATTCGAAATTTTTTTAAAATTCGCTCACGCACCTTTTTGATTGTTTACATATGTTGTCCGCAGTTGTCACTTCCAGTCCTCATCACTCACTAAGTGTAGCCCCTCACAATCATCGTTCCAGGTCCTTTGGAAATGGTGGTCACTGAAAAAAAAACAATAAGAAAAAAGTAGTTGTATGAGAAATTTTTTTAAAATTCGCTCACGCACCTTTTTGATTGTTTACATATGTTGTCCGCAGTTGTCACTTCCAGTCCTCATCACTCACTAAGTGTAGCCCCTCACAATCATCGTTCCAGGTCCTTTGGAAATGGTGGTCACTGAAAAAAAAAACAATATTAAAAAAGTTTTTGTATTCGAAATTTTTTTAAAATTCGCTCACGCACCTCTTTGAATGTTTAGATATGTTGTCCGTAGTCGACTCTTCCAGTCCTCATCACTCACTAAGTGTAGCCCCTCACAATCATCGTTCCAGGTCCTTTGGAAATGGTGGTCACTGAAAAAAAAACAATAAGAAAAAAGTAGTTGTATTCGAAATTTTTTTAAAATTCGCTCACGCACCTTTTTGATTGTTTACATATGTTGTCCGCAGTTGTCACTTCCAGTCCTCATCACTCACTAAGTGTAGCCCCTCACAATCATCGTTTCAGGTCCTTTGGAAATGGTGGTCACTGAAAACAAAACAATAAGAAAAAAGTAGTTGTATGAGAAATTTTTTTAAAATTCGCTCACGCACCTTTTTGATTGTTTACATATGTTGTCCGCAGTTGTCACTTCCAGTCCTCATCACTCACTAAGTGTAGCCCCTCACAATCATCGTTCCATGTCCTTTGGAAATGGTGGTCACTGAAAAAAAAAAAACAATATTAAAAAAGTTTTTGTATTCGAAATTTTTTTAAAATTCGCTCACGCACCTCTTTGAATGTTTAGATATGTTGTCCGTAGTCGACTCTTCCAGTCCTCATCACTCACTAAGTGTAGCCCCTCACAATCATCGTTCCAGGTCCTTTGGAAATGGTGGTCACTGAAAAAAAAACAATAAGAAAAAAGTTTTTGTATTCGAAATTTTTTTAAAATTCGCTCACGCACCTCTTTGAATGTTTAGATATGTTGTCCGTAGTGGCCTCTTCCAGTCCTCATTACTCGCTAAGTGTAGCCCCTCACAATCATCGTTCCAGGTCCTTTGGAAATGGTGGTCACTGAAAAGAAAACAATAAGAAAAAAGTTTTTGTATTCGAAATTTTTTTAAAATTCGCTCACGCACCTTTTTGATTGTTTATATATGTTGTCCGCAGTTGTCTCTTCCAGTCCTCATCATTCCCTATGTGTAACCTCTCACAATCATCGTTCCAGGTCCTTTGGAAATGGTAGTCACTGAAAAAAAATAATAAAAAAGCTTTTGTATTAGAATTTTTTTTAAAATTCGCTCACGCACCTCTTTGATTCTTTAGATATGTTGTCCGCAGTTGTCACTTCCAGTCCTCATCACTCCCTAAGTGTAGCCCCTCACAATCATCGTTCCAGGTTCTTTGGAAATGGTGGTCACTGAAAAAAAAAACAATAAGCAAAAAGTAGTTGTATGAGAAATTTTTTTTAAATTCGCTCACGCACCTCTTTGAAAATTTACATATGTTGTCCGCAGTTGTCACTTCCAGTCCTCATCACTCAGTAAGTGTAGCCCCTCACAATCATCGTTCCAGGTCCTTTGGAAATGGTGGTCACTGAAAAAAAAAAAACAATAAGAAAAGTTTTTGTATTCGAAATTTTTTTAAAATTCGCTTACGCACCTCTTTGATTGTTTATATATGTTGTCTGTAGTGGCCTCTTCCAGTCCTCATCCCTCACTAAGTGTAACCACTCACAATCATCGTTCCAGGTTCTTTGGAAGTGGTGGTCACTGAAAAAAAAACAATATTAAAAAAGTTTTTGTATTCGAAATTTTTTTAAAATTCGCTCACGCACCTCTTTGATTGTTTATATATGTTGTCCCTAGTGGCCTCTTCCAGTCCTCAACACGCACTAAGTGTGACCACTCACAATCATCGTTCCAGGTTCTTTGGAAGTGGTGGTCACTGAAAAAAAAACAATATTAAAAAAGTTTTTGTATTCGAAATTTTTTAAAAATTCGCTCACGCACCTCTTTGAACATTTAAATATGTTGTCCGTAGTCGACTCTTCCAGTCCTCATCACTCACTAAGTGTAGCCCCTCACAATCATCGTTCCAGGTCCTTTGGAAATGGTGGTCACTGAAAAAAAAACAATAAGAAAAAAGTAGTTGTATTCGAAATTTTTTTAAAATTCGCTCACGCACCTTTTTGGTTGTTTACATATGTTGTCCGCAGTTGTCACTTCCAGTCCTCATCACTCACTAAGTGTAGCCCCTCACAATCATCGTTCCAGGTCCTTTGGAAATGGTGGTCACTGAAAACAAAACAATAAGAAAAAAGTAGTTGTATGAGAAATTTTTTTAAAATTCGCTCACGCACCTTTTTGATTGTTTACATATGTTGTCCGCAGTTGTCACTTCCAGTCCTCATCACTCACTAAGTGTAGCCCCTCACAATCATCGTTCCAGGTCCTTTGGAAATGGTGGTCACTGAAAAAAAAACAATAAGAAAAAAGTAGTTGTATGAGAAATTTTTTTAAAATTCGTTCACGCACCTTTTTGATTGTTTACGTATGTTGTCCGTAGTTGTCTCTTCCACTCCTCATCATTCCCTATGTGTAACCTCTCACAATCATCGTTCCAGGTCCTTTGGAAATGGTAGTCACTGAAAAAAAATAATAAAAAAGTTTTTGTATTAGAATTTTTTTAAAAATTCGCTCACGCACCTCTTTGAACATTTAAATATGTTGTCCGCAGTTGTCACTTCCAGTCCTCATCAATCCCTAAGTGAAACATCTCACAATCTTTGTTCCAGGTCCTTTGGAAGTGGTTGTCACTGAAAAAAAAAAACATAATAAGAAAAAAGTTTTTATACTAGATTTTTTTTTAAATCACCTACGCACCTCTGAAAGTTTTGGTATGTTGCCCGTAGTTGTTGCTTCCAGTCCTTATCAATCTTTTTGTGTTTCACATTTTATTTGTTTAGTTTTTCTTTTATTCACATTTTAGGGGTTGATTTACACGAATTTGGTTTGTTGGTACTGTCAATTTAGTTTGTGAAAGTTCACAAAGAAAGAAATTCGGAGTAAATGTAAATATATGATTGCGTTACCATATTTATAAAAATATTACGAACACATTATATTCAAATGGCAAGTTCCTTGCAAATGGTGTTACCAATTAATTACATTAAAGAACTTCATTATTGCCTGGCAATGCTGAAATGAGCATAACCACAATTTTTCAGAGAGAGAGCACAACCTCTCACTATTTGGTCTCTGTCTCTCTCTCAAAAAATTTAGTTTGTTAACTTCACGCCGATTATTATATCTTATCTGCACAAGTCGGTTGCCTCTGTTAGATCTCAAAAACTCCAGTTTTTCATAGAGATAAACTGGACATCCAGTATATATTATCTTATGCAAATATATTAACGATCTGCATATCAACAAGTTATCAAATGACACTCCAAAGATTTGTTTTGAATACTCAGACACACTGTCAAAACGTTTTAGACCAAATATGTATCTCGCGATATTATTATAAGTAACATTTAATTTCCGTTTAGCGTCTGAGTTACAATATGCGAAAAGTTCGCATCCATATAACAACGTTGGAATCAGATACGTTTTGGCCAAAAGCATCCTAATTGTAAATGATGTAAACCATTGTGAGCACCAAAGATTGCGAAGCATTCCATAAACTATTCCAGTAGTAAAATATACGTGATCCGACCAAGTTAAGTATTTGTTAAGCACCACTCCTAAGTTTTTGGCAGATTCAACTACCTCAATAATTGAATCACCTAACATTAAACTTCGATTAATTGAAGGATTCTGACGACGCTTGCGAATCATCAGACATTTCGATTTTCTTGGATTTATGGATAGTCCATTTGCAGTAGCCCATTCAAGAACAATTGATAGATCAGTATTAATTCTAATTGCAGTGGAAGAAAAATTAAATATTTTCTCAAGTTTTAATAGGAGTACTGTATGGTCAACTGAGTCAAAGGCCGTAGTGTGGTCCAGTAATACAAGAAATGCTACGTTGTTACCATCTAAACGCGACCGAATATCATCGGAGACTTTAATTAGTGCACTTACACAAGATTGTTTATCCGTAAGGAGGTTGTTTTCCGTAATAAAATCATTAATTTGATTAAGTAAAAGACGCTCGAAAGCTTTTGAAAGAAATTGAAGTATTGAAATAGGTCGAAATTCCTTGTCTGTCTTTGGAATTGGCAGCACTTTGGCATATTTCCAGTTCGTTGGATATGTAGATGTAGTCACTATAGTGTTAAAGAGATGTGTTATATACCGAAGGATTATCGGCAATATAATTTTTAAGAAAGCAGGGTGTAGATCATCAAAGCCAATCGCATTCGACTTTATACTTAGTAGAGCTCTAAGAACATCATCGCTTCTAAAACAAATGAATTGCAGTTTATTTAGATTTTGCGGTCGTACGGAATTTTCGTAAAAAACAGTATCTCCAGCAGACATCTCCAAATTAAGAAAATTACTGTTAAGTTTATCAACGTCCGGTACATGTACTAATTGCCGGGTTTTACCAGCGAATCCGTGTCACGGATAACCTTCCACTTACTTTTGGAACCGATCGATGATGAGAACTTTCTCTCATAATATTTTGTTTTCGCATCGCGTATTTTAGACGTTACACTATTTCTAAGATTACAGTACAAAATGTGAAATGACGGTATTTTATATCTCTTCCATCTACTATAAGCTATGTTGCGAATATCTATCAGCTTCTTTATGTCTTCGTTAAACCGCCCCTTCTCTGTTGAAAACCTTTCCAGTTTCAATTGAAAGAGAGGCCAGTTTGCCCTAGAGTCAAGAAAGCGAGGAGAAAATTCTTTTTTCTGGAGTAGGGATATCATTCGATATTAAAATGGGGAAGTGGTCGCCGACTTCGGGCAAAGGCAGAGTTTTCCAAGACAAGATGGGTGCCAAATCTGAAGTGCTCATGGAAACATCTATTGAGGTAAGGGTGTGGCGAGTGTTAAGCAATGTAGGGGAGCCATCGGTAAGAATAACGAGACCGTTGGTCTCAGCAAATTCCTCCCAAATGATACCCCCTAGGGAAGTATTAGTAGAACCCCAGAGTGTGTTTTGCGCATTCAAGTGCCCAAGTAAAAGGGTACGGCCTCCAACAGGGAGGTTGAAATGCTGGACCATATTAGCGTTAAGAGAGATATCGTGTTCTTTACATTCAGTGGTGGACATATAATTAAGGACAAATTGAAAAAATTAAATACTTCAATTGCAATTTATTTGTTTACTCTCTGATGCTACTTTATGAGCCTACAGTGTATTGTAACGGTAGATTATAACAGTACTCAAGCATCTTACAGCAAATATCACTGCAGCTTAGAAAACAAAATTTGAGCTTAATGAAACAGTCGCATTTTGGAGTTGTCTTCACTTGGTCACATAATTAGGAACGATAATATTTTTTTAATTCTTATTTTAAAAAAAATTAAAAAAACGGTAAGTGCAATAAAATATTGAAATCACATTTGTAAACATGACTATTTAAGTAACATTATTTGTAGACATGGGCCGTAAAAAGAGTTGTACTCCGGAACTGCGCAAGATTATAATTTGCAAGTACATAAAGGAAAAAAAGTCGATTAGGGCAATTGCGACGGATCTTTTGTGTTCTAATTCAATGGTGTACAATGCTATTGTCCATTACAGAAGTAGTGGAAGCGTTGAGAACAAAAGCAGGAAGCCCCGGCCAAGGAAAACTACTAAAGCAGATGATCGCCTAATTTGCAGAACGAGCAAGGCAAATCCTTTTCTGAGTTCAAAACAAATTCACAGTGAATTACCGGCACACATTAGCGGTGAAATATCAACGCGAACCCTAAGGCGTCGATTACTTGAAGATGGACTCCGTGGATGCATTGCAAGAAAAAAAACACATGTTTCAAAAAAAATTTAAAAAGTCGTATTAAATTTGCAAAGGAACATGCTGAAAAACCCTTGCAGTTTTGGAAACATATACTCGGAGTGATGAATCCAAATTCAACTTGTATAGATCAGATGAGATCCAAACAAAGAACTCGACCCACGGTATACATTAAAGACAATAAAGCATGGTGGAGGAAATATTATGGTTTGGGCTGCATTTTCGTGGTTTGGTGTAGGTCCAATTCGTAGGATAAATCAGAAAATGGACCAACATTTGTATAAAGATATTATGGCAAATACAATGAAACCATATGCGGACGAACACATGCCAGCTCCTTTCGTTTTTATGCAGGACAACTATCCAAAGCACACTGCTAAGACCGTTAAATCGTGGTTTGCTGGAGAAAAAATAAATGTTTTGGAATGGCCGGCATAGAGCCCCGATTTAAACCCGATTGAAAATCTGTGGGCGGATGTGGAGAGGGCGTTAGGAAAGAAATCAAGCAAAAATGCCGCCGAATTATTCAATAATGTGCAACAAATATGGCAGAATATAACCATTGACCGATGTCAACATCTAGTTGAAAGTCTTCCACGGAGATGCAAGGCTGTGCTTGCATCAAAGGGGTACACTATTAAATATTAGATTTAAATCTTCATTTAATCAATTGCATTTAATTTTAAGTTAATAAAACAACTTTTAATATGTAAATGAACAACAGATTTAAGTGCCCTTAATTAGTAGTTCAAGTTAAAATCATATAATTTTATATGAAAAATTTGTTACATTCTTTTTTAATAAATAAATACTTTAAAATATACGAAAAACAAATATACTTCATGAAAAAAATATTTCCTATTTTGATTAAAAAAACAAAATACCAATCTTCAAAATGAAAACTGGTGTCCCTAATTATATGACCACCACTGTATAAGACACACAGTGACGTGATATGTCTTCGCGAGTATAGCAATACCGGATTTGGCGTAATTATAGTATAGTGGTGAAAAGTACTATAACTGTTTCCTTCCGTTATATGCGTTTCTTGTAAGACGATAATGTTGGGTCTGTGTAAAGAGACAATGAGCTCCAAGGCGTAGTTGTGACACAGAAAGCCCTTGATGTTCCATTGAAGAATTGTGATGTTACGACCAGAGTCCATAATGAAAATTATAAGCTAAAAATAAGAAGGAAAAAATAATTAGTTGTTTTGTGGGTTAATTGACTTATTTGGAAGAGTTTCTCTAAATATTTTTGGGGTGATTAGAACATTAAGTTGTGGGAATTTCTTATATGCCTGACTGCATGGAGAATTCCCATCATTAAAGTCGTCTACGTTCATCCGAGGTGGTGAGGCCAGAGGATCATTTTCAGAAAAAGCACGCTGAGTTGTTTCGTAGTTGTGTGTTGTGATTGAAGTATGGAGCTTAGAAAGTGTGCTCTCAGAATCATCTGACATATCATTATCAGATGATGTTGTGATTTTTCAGATGGTATTTTTTCCGCTCACGACGGTAGCATAAAATTTCTTTGGCACATGTGGTTGAATGAGGTTATTTGTTGGGTCTTCCTTGAATATCTTCCATTCATCACGGGCAGTGCATCTTCGTTTTTGTGTGTAACAAAGCTATGGCAGGAGGGGTCATAGGAAGTGTGTGTGTCGTTATTGCAATTTACGCAGAATTTGCGACTGCAAGGGCTGTGTGGAGGGGAAATTCCACATTCCTTGCACAGTGAAATTCCTCTACAGTGGTTTTTGATATGGCCCAACTTGTGGCAATTATTTCATTTCATTGGGTTTGGGATGTATTCGTGGACTCGTACGGACCGCCAATCAAGATCCACCAACTCTGTGGGGTGGATGACATCGAAGGTGATCACCGCTCCGCCAGTAGCTATTAGGTTGTCTCCATCCTTTTTCATAAATTTACGAATTCCAATGACGTTTGACTCTCGTAGATGTTCCAGTATGTCTTTTTCTGAGATGGTTTTTATTTTGTTGCAGAAAATTAGACCTTGCGAAGAATTGAGGGTAGAGTGTGGGACAATTTTAACGGGAACAACGTCGATAAACTTGGCACTCAAGAATTTTTTGGCTGCCTTTAAGTTGTTTGCCTTTATTATAAGGTCGCCGCTTCTAAGCTCAGATATTTCTGAATATTCCCGGGAAATATGTTTACTTCCTCGACCGATTTGGAAGAAGGAAGCCAATGGTTTTGTTTGTATAGATGCATCCAATGATGTTGCCGAAGCAATTAAAAATCTTGGGAAGTCATCATAATTCGGTTGTTTGGTGGGAAGTGGTATAAAGGTGCCGTCAGACTATGCAAGTAAAGTGCTTGCAGCAAGCATTTCTTGCATGGTGTGACGACCCGAAAATTGCTTGCATGTGGGCGATTGCTTCAAGTGATTTCCTTGCATGCAAGCACTTGCACCAGAAAAACTTGCATGGTGTGACTAGTTCATGCAAGCGTTTGCATGCGAGCAAATCACTTCAAATCACTTGCTGCAAGCGCTGGCCGCTTGCACGGTTTGCACATGCAAGTTTTTCGCTTGCGTGCAACTCAAGAAATTTAATTTATCCTCCGAAACGTGTGCGAAATTATGGAAAAACTCGTCTCCCTCTGCCCGCAAATCTCTCATCAGTGTTGTGTAGTACGGATTTTGAGCACCGCGTTCCCAAAACGGTCGAACCCAAATTGCTCTTCGACCAGCCGTATTTTTTTGTCTCAAATGCTGCACTATCCGTAGGATGACCTCCACAAGAATCAATTGCCTCGATTCCAACAATTCTGCTTCTTCTTCAAATACAATGGCATCACCACAAAATTCCTCATCGAACTCTTCATTTTCCGTCTATTTTCGATGAAACATGAAACGAAACTGAACTGAAAATGTCAAATAAATAACCACACACAGTCAAAACTCACTTGCAGCAAGTACACGCAGCAAGCGCTTGCGCTTGCATGGTGTGACGACCCGAAAAGTGCTTGCAAGCAGTTTGCTTGCATGCAAGGAAAAATTCGCTTGCAGCAAGCACTTTCCTTGCATAGTGTGACTGCCCACTGCAAGCACTTGCAAGCAATTTTCAAAATCGGAATTCTTGGAACGCTTGCTGCAAGCACTTTACTTGCATAGTCTGACGGCACCTTAAAGTCTGTTGGATCGAGCCGTGTTCGCTTGTTTCTTCTTGCGTATTTATCCTTATCCCTATCCGGGTCCAGGTCAGCGTACCTGTTGGTGTTCTGGTGGTACATCCCGTTCATTTTGATATTATTGAAACACTCACTGAATGAAGGTTATTTTAGCCGAGAAGAAAAAGAATTTGTCACAACACGGAAGTTAAGCAAATAGAAAGAGAAACGGTAACTGTTTATTATAACACTCGAAAAGTAAAGACGTTCAATCGAAAAACAGTGGTGTGAGAAAAGAGATGTTTACTCGGCTACTGCCAGACGAAGAAATGCTAGTGAGTAAAATTTTATATTTATATAATTTATATGGTTAGAAGTAATAATCATCCCAAGTTTACTTGTACATATTTAGCCATTTCTTGCAAAGTTTTGATCCTCGCATAATAAAACTTTCAGCACTTGTTACCAACATATACAGCTACAAAATATTAAAAAATAAAGAAGATCTCAGGTGACAGTTTCTGGGAAAGTGAATTTAAATTTTTATTTTTAAAAAATTATATTTGAAGAAATTTATTTTTGGTTTTATAATATTTTTTGTTAAACCGCACGTCATGCTTAAACATATCCAATAAGAATTATTTTATTAGTTTCATTCAGTCAAGAGATATATTTTTTAAAAAAAAAGTCGTTTCTAAACTTTTTTAAATTTGTAATCTTGAATAAAACATCAGATTTTCATTCGTTTATAAAAATTATTACGTATCTTGAAACAGCACACCCAAGAGATCATATGTACCAATTTTCATCAAAATCGGAGACATCATCCCATTTGTTCATGATCGCTTTTCATGGAACTAGTCATAGGCTTAAGGGGTACCGATGAATCAGCTGTTCAATTTAGTACTTGGAGAAGAAATGGAGAATAGTCTGTCGAAGAAGAAATGGCGATAGGGACTGGAATTCAGCAAAAATGTTACTGAAATATACAACTGTTAATCACCATTGTGTTTGATTGTTTTCATCAATTTGATGTTTTTCGCAGTTTGTCGATGAGTTTTTGCATGTTGTAGTTGTTTAAAACAAGTGATAAAATTTGATAAAATTATAAGAAAAAGTAATTGTAAGGAATTAAAAGAAACTAAATTCGAGGCAGTACTTTCATTTGGCCTATGGTAGATGGTAACACATCGTAGGGTACAAGTGTAGTTGAGCACAAAATTTGTTGAAATAAAGTAACATATTGTGAATAGGTATGTTACAAGAAAAAGTGGCAAAAATAATAATCATTACAAAATATTTCAAATTGAAATTGCAAATTGAAAGGCATCCCAAAGTGTTGTTCCTGGGATGACCTTTCATAAGAATGTGGTGTTCATTTCAAGAAAGCTGTGTATATCAGTTGTACTTAAGAACAACGTTTCCAACTTGAAAACCAAAAAAATTGTTTACAAAAAATCAAGTCAAGTGGACAGTCTTGTGGTGATTTTGTGGGGGAGAGTACGGTTTCGGCTGAAGTTCAGGACCTGGGGCAGGCAAAAAAAAATTTTTTAAAAAAAAACCAAAATTAAAGAAAAAGTAAAGAATGTGACATAATGGAAAACTAGCCGTCGGACGAACCCATGGGGCCCACAGGGCCCAAAAAACCGGTGCACCCACGACCATTTGGGTATGGATTAGTGTGGGTACTTCAACGAAAGGTATGCATGCCACGAATTCGGCGGTGTCATTCTTTTTTTCGTGGGATGTCTAAGTGTATATAAGTCAACTTTTGTGCGTACAGTAACCATGAGATTATTTAAATGTAACAATATAACAATATATATATATATTATTTAAATGTAACAATATATACCGGCCGATTTCGGTCGCCAGAGCCTTTTCTGTCAAATGCAGGGTGCACCACGTGCAGGCAAGGTTGACTTGTGTAGGAGAGGCTATGTGTATATACTTGTAAAAGGTCCACTGTTTACAAAAAGGATATGAGAAAATGTTGCATATGTTACTGCCTAAGTTAAACAGAAATCTGCAGAACAATTCCACATACTTTTTGTTGGTGTACCGGGTGTACCAGTATATTTGCGCGTCACTACACCATTAACACCCCGCCACTACCTACGAACATAAAGTAGAATGTATGGAGCGAACTAAGACAAGGGTGATGGTACCATAATCACCATAATTTTTAAACGCCTTTAAAAATTATGTTCAATTATGTATATATTGCAACTTAGGGTCCGCACTACAGTCACCTACCTATTTATACCATCGTCTATCTGTGCTATATCCTTCGTGGGTACCGTTGCACACGTTTACATTACTGAGTACCTAACACAATTTTTCAAACTATATACATGCATGGGTACGCACATGCCGCTGCAACGACGGAGGTAGCTACCTAATTGCATAACACATGACCCAGCAGAAAGTAACACATGTTATACATACATACTCCTGTGAACCAAGCATATTTGCTTGGCCACATATAAAAAGCGGAATCGTACACCAAAACATCCTACACTATCCCCTAGACATGGGCCACACATGCCTTAAATACGGAAGCAGCTAACAAATATTTACCGCATAAAGTGGGTAAAATGAAAGAACCAAAATTTAGAAATCTGCTACTTACATGTTACTTTGAAAGGAAGAAGAGAAATATAAATACGAACAACATAAGGAAATGAAAAACGAAACCTTAAACAAAACCCCCTGTTTTCCCTAAGTGAACTATTCAGCCCTTTATATCTGCGATGCAGACATAAAGGTTAATAGGCTCGGGTGCGCACGAGCTTATTTAGCGGCAACGTATGCCTATGTGTAAAGAATCTATATGGAATCCTAAAAGAACTATTCTGACGCGATTAGTTACCTGAAAGAAAAAACGATTCTAACTATACTGCGAAACAAACCACTGCCAACATATTTCGACCTTTGGAAAATTTCGACCTAAATAACACCAACTGAAACCAAAAGAAAGTATAAAATAGGTAAAATTTAAAATGTTGTACTTTCCTATAAATGGGTAATACTTATACGCTTGAAAACATTGTATACATATTATGTACATATGTATATTATAATATTGGCTGCATTGGTTTTAAATGGTGTTGGTGGCGATGGTCTCCCTGATGAGCTTTATGGGTACTTTTATTCCATGGTACGTTTTGTGTAATGGTATTTCGACTTCATCTTCTTTATTTCCTTTCCTTCTTGCCTTTTTGTTGCTCTTTCCTGATGTTGTTCTTCTACATACCATCGGCACAATTCCTGCAGGAGTACTATAGACAGATGCTCTAACATTTTCATGCGGGGCTCTAAGCATCTGTCGTTTCTGAAGAATATATTGTATTTGCTGGAGAGTTTGCTCACGCTTTCAACTATTATTTGTTTCCTCAACTGCTTTGTTTCCATTCGCTCTTTAAATACTTCGGCAGTTATTGTCATGTGGTCGACAAACACATGAAATACTTCGTCTGATGGATTTTTCAGTCTTAATTCATTGCCATAATTTTGAAGAGCAATGAATTCTTCTGACGAGTCATATAGCAAGGTAGCTTTCGTCAGGTAGGGCTCGCATTGTGCGCAGTTGCTATGCTTTTTTAAAACCCATTTTATGCCGTATCCTCCGAAGTAACGTACGGCCGCCTGCTCCGACGTACTTGGTCCGTCATTATCACATACATTCATATTATCATTATCATCATCATCGTCACAAACTTCTATGGCACCAGCTGCAATTAGGCCACTCCAGTCTATTTGTAATTGCTTTTCCTCGTCGTCCTCACAGTTCGTCATGGAGGAGTTATTCTTCTTAACTATCGACATGGACAGTAAGGTACCCATCTTATACTGAAGTTCTCTCACCGACGGATCAGTGTTGCTTCCGAATTGGCCACGGAGGACAGAGAACATATTTTCCACGTTGTCCTGATTAAATCGCCCAGGACATATGTAAGACAATTCGGGATGTCGTTCGAATTGCTCCAATGCCATTTGTTGGAATCCTTCAAGAAATTTGCAATAGTTCTTGTGGCTTCTCGTCTGACCCTTAATCTTATACTGCATTATTTCCTGTCTATATTTCTCCATCAGTTGCAGTTGGTTGTTGTCACGCGTCACTGGTATTCTCTCCATGCTACCCCTACTATTATGTGATCTCGCGTTGACAACATCAAAAGATTTGTTCAATGTGTCGGTTAGGCGTTTGGTGGCATTGACATTGGCGGCATTTGCTGGGTCTACGTATAAATTATTTGCGGACATGAAGTCTATAGCATTGGCCATAGTGTCACTATAGACTTGGGCAGCTAGATGTACTCGCATTTTTTTGAAGCCAGTCGGATCCAGGTGATCTCCTGTAATTTTGGGCATCAGCCTAGCTGTGTTGGACTCAATGTCGTGCTGGTACGTTTCCTTGTACACGTCCCAGCTGGCTGTGCCATGTGGAGTTTCGATGGGGTTACTGAGGTGTGCGTTACGTATTCCCTTCATGCAATGTGGCGTGTCACTGAATGTATAAATTTTGCGATCATCTTTGACGTAATATAACTTCGATTCGGTATTGTGGAGGCGGTTGTATGCAGCTAAATTCGAGGGGCATTGGTCCGAGATCATGGAAACCACTTCGAATCCGCAGCTATTTTCTATCACTTCAACATTTTCCGCAATAATTTGCGATAATTAAGCGCCATTATAACCTGGACCACTGAAGTGGAACGACGTTGTAAATTGCCACTCCGAAAAGGCCCCTTTCATCACGAAAAACAATCCTTTTTTGGCAAGAACTTTGCTACGATTGCCTCTTCCGTCGTCCTCAAATCCGTCAACTTGGTCAGTTTTGACGTTATATTCCGCTTCAGGTCTTAACGCTATCTCATCGAAGGTTAAGATGGCAGCCTTTTCAATGGCGGTCATGGTGCCAGCCTTCGCTTTAAGGGCCTTTACAAGTATTTCATTTGTACCCGGTTTCAGGGACTTCACGGGCGTCCAGCGGTATATTGTTGAATTGGCTGGTAATGAAAATCCAAGAGTGTCTCACATATATACCAAGCCTTTCTTGTTGTGGGAAAAGTAATTCAGCAGGAGCATTTTCTGATCTTTGGTATATATTTTGCGGTAGCCATTGCATATTAATTCTGCAAATGCCTTTGCGTCTTCAGATATGAGGCCTTTTATCTCTACAGTGTTTTCGTTCCATATCTTAGCCGCAGACTGATACTGTTCCTCTTGTGTCTTTAACGCCTCTTGCAGTTTGAAGTTCTGCTTGCGGAAGAACTCTTCATTGTTACAGTTGTTGCAGCTAACTGTCGCTTTGCCGAAAATCTCAAGTAGGTCCTCATACTTCTGGCGGAAATATCCCTCGTCTTTGCAATTTCGGCAAGTTGTTTCCATCGGCTGCACCTGGCTCTCCTCCGGGTTGTGGTCCTCTGTTTGTTCCAGCTTCACCTCCTGGTTCTGCTCGTGTCTTTCTTCCACCTTTTGCTCCGGGGTCAGCTCCTGGGTCTGCTCACGATTCTGATCCTGAATGTGGTGTTGCTCATCAAAAAGAACTTTTTCCTCCTGTTGCTGCTGCTGTTGCTCCTGCTGCTGTTCAGCCAATAAAATGTGGTGTTCCATGTTGTGGCCCTGATCAGTCGAAGTGAGCTGTTGCACTAATACCTCCTCCTTCTGCTTGTGTATAAACTGCTGCCGTAGCTCCTGCCACCGTTCCTGACGTAGACGCTGCCGGTGCTGCTCCAACTGTTGACGGCGATCCTGTTCCAGTTGGCGACGTCGCTCCAGTTTTTCCTGCGGGGCTTCTTTGCGCTGCTCCTGAATTGGCTGTCGTGCCTGCATACGCTGCAATTGGCGATGTTGCTGCTGCTGCTCCATGAGTTTCCGCTGCTGATCTTCATGCTTCCGCTCGCACTCCAGATAATGCTTATGCTGCATGATCTTCTGCTTCGTTACGTTTAACTCCTCCTTATCGTCATATTCCATTTCACCCGTCGGTACGGGGGTCACGTCGATCTCCTTATTCCCATGGAGGCGAAGAAATGGTATCGCGTGTGGCAAATAACAATTCGGGCCCAAATCTTCGTCCCGGAAGTGCTCTTTGCAAATGAAAAGTGTTTTCAATTGCTTTGCTCCTTCCTTTAAAGAGCAGATTTGAAGCCAGTGCTTTAATCTGTCTTCACAAGTTGGGAACGAAAACATTGTCGCACAAGGAGGTCTACTGGACGAACACCCTTGAATCGAACATGACAGACGAACTTTCTACGAAGTCCGACTGATGCGCAACTGGATCATTATGTCCTGTAAAAAGAAAAATAATAAATTATGTACAGCATAACATATTTGGTTTCATTATAAATACAGACGGTCTCAATTCAAAGATACTTTTTGGTCGAAGGGTTTTCAATTTTAGGTAAATGAATTAATTTAATTAATTTATTCAGCCTTTTTAAGAACATTGAATGATTTTGAATCGTGTTAGAAGACAATATTTAAGAATCGTGTATTATCTTAAAAACATAAATTTGGAACAGTTACATACTTTGCAGGTTTTGTGTCAAGAAATGTTTTACAACAATATGATGTATGAGAACGCCCTTGCTCCAGGGACTACAATAACGTGAGAGTTTGTATTATCTCGAATATAAATAAATGTATATAAAAATAAATGCAGATATAAAAATATATAAAATGTACAAATTAAACTTAACAAATATATAGGGACGTATAAAAAGAAATGGAAAAATATTATATTATTAAATAATAATAAATATTAAATAAAAATAAAATATTCACATTTGTATCAAAATTTGGTGGACTTTCGTTGAGGAATCCAATTGGTGAAAAGTAGTTGGTATTCGTCCAACTATAAAGTTGTTGCCTATTGAAAATATCAACTATTATCTGATTTGGGTGGACACGAAGTCTAGAAATGAATCTATTTAAAATATCGCAGACATATAGACCTATTGGAGTTATTTGCGACTCTCTATAAATTACATCATTTGAGTATCGTTTATTCTCAGATTCAAAGTATTTGCCTACACAGTGACGCAAAACTTTACGTTCTAAAATACCCAATTCTTTCATAATTATTGGGGAAATGCTAAACCAAATTGGAAATCCGTAGAGGAATATTGGTCTAATACTTGTTTTATATAAAAGTAATTTGGTATTTTTGGGTAAATTTTTATTGACAAGAATTCTTGAAAATATATTTAATATTCTGTACGCTTTGTACATCACACATCGTGCATGTTTATTAAATTTCATTAATTTGTCAAATTCAATGCCCAAGTATTTAAAGGTATTTTTGATTGGAATTCCGTACCGTCAATGTTCAGTTTCAATCTTTTACTTTCCGGAACAACAAATGACCTACACTTTCCGGAGGCATTTCTAATACAAATGGCCTCAGATTTGGAAATATTAATTTTGATACCCCAAGTTTCATAAAAGTGTTTTACTTTCGTTAAATGTTGTTTAACGTTATCTAAAGCTATAAGGGGAGACTCGTCATGAGAATTAAGAAGAGAGTCATCTGCATAAAGCAATCCGCAAGAATTATCATCATTGTGAGGAAAGTCATTCATGAATAAGTTATATAAATGTGGTGCCAAAATAGACCCTTGAGGAACACCGGAGTAGGCATTTCCAAGATTTGGAAAAAGGGCATCAAACTGTACACAAAATAAACGGTTTGAAAAGAAACTATGAGACAATTTAACTATACTTGGTCTAAACCCCAATTGAATCATCTTGAAGAGAATGCCCCTATCGTTGTGAAATTTCAAAAGAGCATCTGTTGTCGAATGTTCCCTTTTAAACCCAAATTGGTAATTCGATGTGTATGGACAATTCATATTCAGATCCATTTTAATTCTAACGATGTTCTCAAACAGTTTACCCAAATTTGATAGTAAAGAAATAGGCCTCAAATTAGTTATGTCGTTACTGCTGACCTTCTTTTTAATTGGAACTAGTTTCGAAATTTTCCAAGCCTTTGGGAAGTATGAATTGCTTATACAATTATTAAATATTATCATCAAATACTCAAGTGCCTTCGTAGGAAGTTTCCTAATAATGTAATTTGAGATGTTATCCAGTCCATGTGATTTTTTATTGTTTATATTACAAACAATATTTTCCAAATCAGATAATGTAACTAGATTTGAATCGTTACATAAGTTAAGCGCGGTATTTTGTGAGTTAAATAAAATAATATTATTCGGAACACAAGAAATATATTCAGAAATAGACTGATCAATTCTTTCAGTATCACCAATTGGAAAGTCCCTATATATGTTAGAAAAGTATTCTCGAAGCTTTTCCAAACATACAGATTTGTCCGAGATTACGGAGCCATCGACTGATAATTTTCTCAAATTACTTTGTCTTTTGTAATTTAAAATGTGATAAATGGATTTGTGAGCCCTAGGACCTGGTCTAACATTCCGTAGCCTTGTATTGAAAGTATTCTGTTGCTCAATTCGAACTAGTTCTTTAATAATAATGTTCAGTAATTGAATTTGTTTGGATAACAGTAAATATTGCGCATCGAGACGATTTAATGTTCTATTGAATATATTTTTCATTTCGCTTTGGCATCTGTACTTAACTTTATATAATTTTCTAATATTCTGAGAAACATTGAAACAGGTAAATGAATTACAAAAACTTCGTAATCTCGGGATGCATATTTCAACGACAATATTCGACGTCCCAAACTTGGCGCCAACAGATTGGACATGGTAAAACATACATCCGGTTATGTCATTCCGGAAAAATTTATGTATTTCTCCAGCTTCCACAATAAAGAATGCATACAAAAGGGGTGTTTTTTTTCAAGATATCTGTAGTAAAATATTCAATTTGTATCCTACAATTTGAAAATTATTAGTTAAAGGTTTGAAATTAGCGAAATGAGTCGGTTTACGCTTCAAGAAAATTCCGAAATATTAAAAACTTTCTTCCAAACTTCTGAGTGTTCAACTGAAACTGTAAGAAATGTACGAAATACACACATTTAAGATACTCACAGCTCTTAATTACTCTGCGTACTGATGCCACTGCAGCTTGAGTTGTTATTTTGGAGAAGGATAAGGCAGAATTAGAAGCAATTGTGATGATTTTTCGTATTTTTTTTTTCATACGTAGATAAAGACAATGAAACCCTTCGTTTTCAATTTTTTCCATACCCCTCGGGGTCCTTGATGCAATTGTCGAACACTGTTGGGCTTTTTCCGATAGATTTAACATTTTTTGTTTTGCCATTTCGACTCGTAAAATAATCAACATGTAATAAATTGTAATAAACAAACGCTCCCTACAAAAAATCATCGCTTATTTATTCAACTGAACCAAGAAAATAATACCACATTTTTGCAATTTGTTAGAAATTCCTCAAAAAACTTCATTATTTAACAAACAAACTATTGTAATGATTGTTTTTATATCTCAACATGTCAGTTTTTATAACACTTTTACAAATATAGTGCTTGGTACTTACCTAGGTCCAGTGTTGGCATTGATCCTTGCCGTAGCCTCTTATTGGGGATGCAGTCTTCCTCAAAATGGCGGCTGCAGACTCTGCTCCACTCCGTAACCCTCTTCTTCGGACACAACTTAATGTTGTCCAACCACATGGACTTGTAGCGCGCGTTCTTTGGAAGCTGGAAGGTTTGCACACCTTCCCGATTCTTTCCGTTACAATTTTTCACAATGCAAAACATTACTTTTTTGTAATCACTTTTTAAATTCTTCGACAAAAAAACACTTGTGTTTCGTTTGAACTTTTCAAAAAGAAGAACGACAAATTGCAATGGCCGCGCAAAGCTTGTGGCATTTTCAATCCAACTTACCTCACCATGCCACAATTCCACTCCGCCCAAATTACAACAACCGAATGGAAATTTAAGTTCTATTCCAATTCGATTAAGGAACCACCTCCCACCACCTTCAAACAATCCAACTTACCACAACCTGCTACACTTCCCCTCCGACCAAATTAGAACCATTTGAAAAAATAAATAAACGTATTATACTAAATCTTAAAATGAACAGAATTAATAAGAAAATTATAGTAAATATAAATAAATTTACGTAATTATTGCATTTATAAATTAATTCTCTTCATTACAACAGCCAAATCGAACTTGAAGTTGTATTCAAATTCGATTAAGGATGCACCTCCTTTAAACAATCCAACTTACAATAACGTGGCACAATTCCCCACCTACCGAATTAGATAAAGACAACCAATTCCAACTTAAAGTTGTAATCCAATTGGATTTTCGAAACAACTCCTACACAAAAGCCAGAAGTTATCGAAAAATGTCTAACATCAATCATACCATGTACCAAATAAATAACAACACAATAAAACCTTTATATATTGCAAAATTTTCAGCATAATTTTATTAAATACAAAAATACTTATTTCAAAACTTTGTATATAAAAGTACATAAGTACGTACATGGAATACATTTAAAAATATTATATGCTTCACAACTTAAAGTTGTAATCCAATTGGATTTTCGAAACAACTCCTACACAAAAGCCAGAAGTTATCGAAAAATGTCTAACATCAATCATACCATGTACCAAATAAATAACAACACAATAAAACCTTTATATTTTGCAAAATTTTCAGTATAATTTTATTAAATACAAAAACACTTATTTCAAAACTTTGTTAATAAAACTACATAAGTACGTACATGAAATACATTTAAAAATATTATATGCTTTACAATTATAAACAAACTATGCATTTCTTAACAAATTAATAATCAATTAAGTCTAAATTATTTCATTTCAGATAAACAAATGTGAACAAATGTATCTACTTTGAAATTCCCGCAAATATATTTCAACTGGGTTCAATGACCCAACCTCAATCAACCATTCACAATGCCAAATATTCAAAGTGAACAAAACAAAAAATGGAAGAACTCCTGGAAATGGCTGGAAAGCAATTATAAACAAAAAACCGGGAAGCGTAGACGAAAACAAAACTCCAAAAACCAGATTTTCTTTTAATGCACTGTACTCTATATGTTTCCCATGTATTCCACGGAACTCGTTAGTACAAAAACGAACTAGTGCACACTCTTAAAGTATTACTCGGTGCATAGGCTGCTCCTCGGTTTCTATTTGTTTCAATTTCTTTTCTTGTAAAATATGTTTTTTGCTGCAGTGTTTGTTCCGCTTCCAATTTAGAATCTTCCATTTCACTTGCGCCTTCAACTGGTTTATCAGCTTCGCCGAATGCTTTTTCGTCATTTTGGGAATACTGTGGATACTATAGGGCTTTCGTGCATCCAGGATTCATCTGTTTCGTCTTCTGTTTCACTTGAAGCAACTTCAAAATTGGGGTCTTCAATCGAGTCACCTGAAAATTTAAAAAGATTGCCACCTAAATAGTTTAAAAACACTCAGTATCTGTAAATATATAGCATCGATTCATACACGATTCGGTTCACTTTCGATGAGAGGAGTATAAAACGTATTAATAAACAACTCATCTCCGATGTTGTGTTCCATTTTTCCTTTTAATTCCTTATTATGTTGATTAATCTCTATTTTTACCAGTTTACAAACCTATAATAAAAGCATAAGTCGAAAATTTTATTGAAATTGTCATTAGAATAAAAGCATAATTGAGAAAATAACGTTACTTTCATTTTATAATCTTAGAATAACAACATAATTAAAGATACCTCTGTCAAATATTTATATGTGCAAAATAATTTTTTTTCTTTCCTTCTGAAAACTAACTATAATTCAATGTCGACCATATACAATTTGTTCGATAATATCGCTCTCTCTTTTTCATATACTTTTTTCTCTTTTGGACTTTATTTCCTGACACTTTAAAGTGAACAACACTATTTTTCGCGGGTTTTAGTATAAAATATCTTTCTGTACGTGACTAAAGTGATGGTTATGAATATATTCTAAGAAATGTTTTATTCACAGTTCTGTTTGTAGTTGAACATGCCACGTGGAAGTGAACTTACGGATGAGGAGCGCGAAGAAATTGTTGGAATCGGCATCGGAATACAGTTTCGAATTTCCTCAAAGACCCCGAAAACTATGGTTGTATTAAGTGGAGTGGACGCATCCCAAGTGTAGACCAGAGGACTAAGAGGCACATTCGGCATTTAGCAGCTAATGAGAATATGACTTGTGGGGAAATAAAGCTGGAATTGGGTCTAAATGTAACGAGACAGCGTGTCCAGCAACTGCTAAAGGACGATATAGATCTTCGGTACCAAAGCAAAATGGCCAAACTACGCTTAACCCAGCGCCATAAAAATGCGCGTATTTCTTTTGCAGAAAAGTACAAGTTTTGGGAGGACGAATTAGAAACCGTCATATTTAGTGATGAGAAAACGATAATTTGGACGGACCTGATGGTCACCATAAATATTGGAGAGATTTACGACATCCTCGGCAAACGTGCTACAAGCGAAACCACGGTGGTGGATCTCTTATGATATGGGCTGCATTTGGAGCACGAGGGATGTCAGAAATATGCTCTTTGATCTGTTGGATTTAATTGACTTTGCTGGCGAATTATTTGGAGATAACTTGACTTTTCAACAAGACAACGACCTGATCAACATTGCTCGGATCACAATTGATTTTGTTAAGTCCCGAAATATTCCATTACTGGAGTGGCCAGCCATAAGTCCCGACCTCAACCCAATTGAAGATCTTTGGGGGATACTTTCCGCCAAGGTGTTTGCAAAGCCGAAGCTGTATATGACGCTTAAAGGACTAAAACTAGCAATATTGGCGGAATGAGAGAAAATTGGCATGTCCACTTTAAGCAACTTAGTGAGTTCTACGCCACGCAGGCTACAACAAGTTCTTATACACAAGGGCAACTCAATATCATATTAATTACGTATTTTAATTGGATAAGAATATGAATTAAATTTAAGTTTCATTTTTGCATATCCATATAAATATATTCTATGAAGAATATATCAAACACTTTGTTTTGTTCGAAAAAAGAAATGAAAAAATATGTTTTCGTATAATTTAAAAGAACACATAAATATAAACTAATATATAAAATAAAAATTAAAAAATAAATAGTTTTCAAAGCTCCAACTCAACGTGATACATTGCACATATAAATATTTGACAGGGGTATGTTTGCAAAATAAAACAACTGTGTTTATGTAAAAACACATAATTATAAATATGTTTCAAATTGTTCAATTTATGGATTTAACAAAAACAAAATCTCGTATTTGCAGAAATGTTAAATTTTTTTTTTTTGGTTTAACAAAATTGAGAAATACACACTTTTCATCTCTTGAACATTTTGGAAAATCCACATATTATAAAACGTATGATATAAAATTTGGAAAAAATACAAAACTCAGATATGCAGTTTCTACACTCTTTAAAACAAATGGTACCGTTCTCAACGACTGTTCATTTTCAAATGTGGAACAACAACATAAATAACATAATATTTTATTCATTTTTACAAAAGTTCAACAAATATGTTATTTAGTTATGACATTTCGTTATCTCAGGAAGTAGAAGATCATTATAAAAATTTGACACAAGATGGATCCGGATATGGCGATTCCAAAAACACAAAAACACGTTTTGGTATAAGTCGACTTATGTTATTTTTCATTGTTGCCACAGATAGGTTCATCTTTTTCTTTATTCTTTACATACCTGGCTTCTTCCTTTTTCTCTATATGAAGAGTGTACTCTTCATAAGACAGGTTACCTACTGAATAACGGTATTTTTAGGAGCCAACTATTCAATATTTTTTATATCAAATGTTTCAGAGAAACTTACTTTTTTCATACTTTTTTACACAAATCATTAACATAAACATTTGGTTACAGCACGACAAAAATGGGGCTCAATTGATGAAAAAGAATCAAAAAAATTTTTCAACATTTGTCTCTCTTCTGTTGAGCTCACACTTTTTTCAGCAAATTTATTATAATTTGTTTTTGGTATCAAAGGCTCCTTCACCCAAGACAGCCCAGCTTTTTGAATATGTCCAAAGTGTTCATGAAATAAAAATGACAAACCCGTACATTTGCGCATTTTGCATAAAGACGCGTCTTCCACTTTTCTGTTCCGAGGTGTTGCACATTGCACGTGTTGCAATTAAACTGTTCGCAAACTAAACATTTGACTAAAATCTCTAAATATTATAAGATTCATATATTTTTATTCACTTAACGGTTGACAACAACAAGTTGCAACATTTTGTGAAAAATTTTTGAATTAATATGGGACTTATCCCCTCATTTTTATATAGGTTGGACTTAGAACTTTTCCTTATCACTTTACAAGAATGAGTAAAACGAGAATCTACAAACAAATTTCTATAAATGATGTAGTTCTGCTTATTCTATCCTCAAACCAACTAGATTTTTTTAAATAAGAAAAAGTTGGTAAAAATGTAAGTATATATTTGATATAAGTATATTAGGGCGGGTTAAATTTTTTTTGATGAAGCGTATAGCAAAAACGTAATCTATAGGTGATTTTCAGAAATTTTCCTCAAGAGACCATAGCTCTAAGTCGGATTTGGAGCCCCGCAAAATTTCACCAACAGATTACGTTTTTGCTATACGCTTCATCAAAAAAAATCGTTCCATACAATTTGACACGCCCTAAAGTATATACATATTTATAATTGCAATATTGCACACAGTACTTTGCACTAATCTAAGTAAAAACTCATTCCTGGCAATAGGTCAGTTCATAGACTAATACTTACAGTAGACCTAATAGTTCACTCATCAAATTTATGACATTTTGCCTGGTGTGATATTTACGTTCGATGTTGAAAAGAATTGCTTTACTAATACCAGATAGAGGCAATGGTTCAAAATAACAACAACGGCATTTCGTTTTGTGTGTTAAAATTATTGTGTTAAATACAACACAAATGTATGCTAACAATAACAGTCAATAAAAAAGTTTAAAACACATTTAAATTTCACAATTTTTCACCAACCCGTCATGAAATATTAAAGCAAGAAGTTATCCCACCTGGTGTATGTCACTTTTCTCTATCACACCGACCGCATCAAGAAGAGTGTGAAAGGAAACGTCAGATGAGCCAAATATTCTCTCTAGTATGAGATTACTCTTTGGGTCTGTCTGCGTACTGATAATTTGTAAGAATTTGTACAAATTGTTACTGGATGTTGTCTGTTTACACCAGAAAGTCAGTAACGAGAGAGCAAGAGAGAGATTACTTTGACAGTTCGATAATAGAGACATAAAGGAATTTAGGATAGAGTCATTTATTCCATAGAGTAATGATGTATAGAGACGCCAACTCTCTCAGTAAATTGATGACATTTAGTGTGTTGCAGATGGGCGGTCGGATGTTGGAAGTATTGCTTTAATAATACCAGGTAGAGACAATGGCTCAAACCAACCAACAATAAATCAGCAACGGCATTTCGTTTTGTGTGTTATAATATTTGTGTAAATATACCACAAATATATAAAGGCAAAAAAAAACAACAACAACAAGTCCAAAATACGTTTAAATTTCAGTTTTTCTTCAGAACTACATGAAAAATGTAAGTCAACAATTTTTTGACGTAAGTCAATTTACGTCAAATACCTCTCTACCGCACCGATCGCACCACGAATAATGTGGAGGAAATGATAGATGAGAACAATAGCAGATCTATACGTCATTACTCTATGATTTATTCTCTCAATATTTTTAACGTCATAGGTATGGTTGCAAGTGAACATTGGATGGATGGTCGCAAACATGGGTTCAGTAATACCCGACAGAGGCAATAGTCCTCAACGTCCAACAAAGCAACAACAAAATAGTTGTGTTAAATACAATACAAATGTATACCAACGACAAAAGTCCACAAAAAAGTGCAAAATACTTTAAATTTCACAGTGCTATACGAAAACGAAATGAAAAAGTTAAGTCAACAGTTCCTGTAACTCCACCTGCTGAAAGTTAATTTTCGTCGAATTTCTCTCATTTGCACAAACCTTCGACGAAGAGTGTGAAACGAAAAGTCAGATGAGACAATAAAATACTCTATCCTAAATTCCTCTATGGATAAAGAACTTACAAGTTTTTACTGGACAAGAATTTGCAAGAATTTACCTTTTTGGTTTTTGTGGTAGAAAATGGCATTTGCCACCCGATCGCACTCTCATCTTGACAACTTTGTATGATAAAAAAATATTAAAACCATTTCGAAGCGCCATACAAAATGACATTTCCATGCAAAATAGAATTGTTTTTATATTTAAAGTTGGAAATGTTAAAGTCCCACCCACAAAATTGTTTTTGAGATAAAAAAATATCTGGAAAGTTTCAGGCAAATCGGAGCAAATTTGGTGCGGGTCTCAAGGTCAGAATTTCGGTAAAAGCGACACTTTTTGTCGAGTAACTCAAAAACTATATATTCTATAGAGCACAAATGTTCCTTGAGCATCCATTATTTGAATAAAATGCTACTTTTTGATGTGCTAACATCTATAGTCACGGATAGGGCAATCTATCAAAGTGAACACATTCAAACAACACACAGAGTTAGCATCACATACGTAGTTGTTGTACAACAATAGTCTGTGCCTGAAAATAAGTATGATGGTATTGATGTTGCGGTAGCGAACAAACAAGCAGGTCGTCGTCGCCAAAGAGTATTGAATAGTATTGCGAACTCATGGGACTAATTGTATGACTCACAAACAGTGGTGACATCCCATAACTTGATCCATTCATAATTTTGATGTGAAACATTGATGCCTTTTGAAACATTTATGTTTTTTGTATCACAGGAAAAATAAACATCGGTTATATTGCCCAGTTTGTGTTTGGTGATTTTTTTTATATGAAGACAAGAAAATGTGGCATTATTGCCTAAATCAAAAGTGTAAAACACACTACCAGCAGCAATGCTGAATTTACGTTCTAATGTTGGCAATACCCTGCTTAACTGCGACGAGGCAACAGCATACCGACTAGACACCGTGCATTAAAGCGAGACGAATATAAAGTTATAAGAGTTTGTATTACTACTGTGTCGCTGTGTATGTACACCATTAATTTGTGAAAGGAAAAACAAAAAAGGAATTTTGACAAAGTTTCTTAGCGTTCATTTTTTTAGATTTCCCAAAAAATTATGCAAATTTTTAATTTCATAAAGAATTGTCAGTAAAAATTTGATTTCCAAGTGTTTTTAATAGCCAACACATTTGCATTGGCCAAGATTCTATTGTCAAATTTGTATAATTAGAAAAGTGTCATTGCTTGGTTGTCTCTTGTTATCAATGGAAGTGTCGTGATAGACCCTTAGCCAGCGAAATGTTTGTAATAAGCGACGGGAAAATAAATATCACTTAGCCACTTGGTGAATATAAATGTGTGTCCAAACTTTATAGCAAAACGTTTGATAGTTTTATCTAATCTTTAATTAATTTCTTCACAGGAAAATTGAGGGAACGTCATTGGAGCCAACGACATAAATTATAATATTATCGTTTGTTTAAATGTTATTGTAGGAAAAAAATCTGGTTATTCAATAAAATGGTTCTATATTAAAATACAACAAAATTTGTTTCTGTAAATATGGAAAATATGGGCTAACGATTTGGTGAGAATGCACATTTTAAATGAATATAATTCACCTACACCAAATTCTGTAAATTGCCCTTTCTTCGTTGGGTAAATATATAAGCATATAAGCAAATGGTTTGACAACGTAAAATTGCCTACGTTAATTTGTAATATTGCCCACTTAAATAGCTGACCCGATGTTGTTCAGTGCACTGGCTGCTTTCAGACCATGAATTTGGGTAATTTCACACAAAGTTTTTTTTTCTGTGTATTGTTTTATGTAATAACATTGTCGAAATGGCGCATTTATATTGAAATATTCTAGAAAGAGAATAAGACTCGTTTATGCTCTGTTACTCAGACTCTCTAAAGTACATGAGAGCGGAAAAAGAGTGCAATAAGTTCTCTATAATATTCAATACTTTTTGTCGTCGTTCTGTTTACGACAAAACAAAAACAATTATTTCAGTGAGCTGAATATTGCTTTTTATTCAGTTGTATGCCAGCATTCAAACAAGCAGGTCATCGTCGTTCTTTTTATGACAAAACAAAAACAATTATTTCAGGGAGCTAAATATTGCTTGATTTATTTCAACAATATTACATCTAATGTCAAAGCAGATATAAGAAAAAAGAAAGTGCAATAGCAAGAAAGCCTTCAGCACAAAAACTATTCTTTTTTTATTTTCCAATGTAACATTTACTACAGTGTTCATAGAAATCGAACAGGTACTGTGTAACAAAAAGGTGTTAACACAATAGAGGAATAAATGTTAATTTACACACAGAAATTTGTGTTTTTTAATTTTACAAAAATTGCAAATTGCTGTTTGCGCCAAAAACACTCTTTCGTTTTCGGAATAATAGTGGTCTTCGTGTAAGCTCGAAAGAACCTCGTAAACTCGAAAACGTCGTAAACTTGGACAGCAAACGTCAAAACCAACAAATTTCCCATACAAAGCGACCTGAACAAAAGTGGAAAGTTTTCGAGGCAAATTTGCGTGAAACGTGAAAACTTTTAACATTTCAATGTCAATATTTTTGTCTTGGAAAAAGAGAGGGTTTTTTGATTTATATGAAAACAAAAATAATGGAATAGGTAAAGCATATATTTTTAATTTTAAATAAATAAATAAATGGTTTCCCATTACATCCCATGAAGGGACAGGGGAGAGCTTCTCACAATCACTAAGCTGTGCGCTTTCCAGTTTTCACTCACTGATTGGGACCTACAGTTTTACACCGATTCCGAACGGTATTTTGAGAAGCTTTTTCATGCCGAAAGAAATTTTAAGTTGGTCAGAGCAGGGATCGAACCCACCGACGGCCATCTTTATTTACAAATTCTACTTTACTTAGATACACTGAGCAACTTTATTTGGTGCCTCATGAAACGCTTCGGGGCAAACTTATGCTGAGCAAAAGTTCTAGGTATTCTTGTTTGCATGAATACCACCAATGAGTTGCGTGGTCTAAGAAGAAACGCGACGATATACTTTGTGTAAACAAACAAAATTAGGAAATAGTAAGAACATAAAATAAAATATAAATCATTGTAATTTTATTTTTTAAGAGGTAAACGATTTTTTAATGTTCTGTAATTAACCTTTCACCATTTCTTTTAAAATAGAAGACAGTTTTGGTGATTTATAATGTTTTATTCAAACTGAGGTTGTTTACATACAAAAGTTCTTATTTTTTTTGCAAGTTTTTGCTGGATGTCGACTGTGTACTTTTGTGATATTTTTACTGGGAGAGTAAAATCTATCTTACTCTCTCAAAAATAGTTACTGGATTTTTTTTACTGGAAAAGTACGCAGACAGACCTATTTTCTATCTGGGAGAGTAAAATCTATCTTACTCTCTCAAAATAGTAGTTTTGTTCGTTTACTTTCCCAGTAAATATTTGCAAGAATATACTTTTGAGAGAGAAAGAACGATTTTACTCTCTTTATGAAAATTTGCACAAAAAGTACGCGAACGACTTCCAGTAAAAATTTTCAAAGAAATGGCTGATATAGTTTTATCCTTTGTTACATATGTTCATTTTGGCTTGTAGTTAGTTACATTACTTATTACATATAAATATACTGCCGCAGTTGTCTAATTATGACGTCGTAGGTTCACCAGAATTTGATTTCCATTTTCTTTTTAAACTTCATACATATTTTAAATACAATAATAAAAAACCCATTTGTACTTTTTTCTGCTGTTGTTAATTTATTTTTCACTTTTATTTGTTTACATAAAACAGCTGATCTCAAACAGCTATCTTAATATTTAAAAGTATCTTCCGACAGTCGAAAGTAAACATCTTTTAAATCCATTTTAATGAAAAGTTTTCTGTAGTATCACAACAATCTTCACATTTTAATATCATTTTATTTATTTTGTTTTCGTTTCGTGTTTACTATTAGCTTTGTTCGCTTACTTTCCAAGTAAAAAATTGCAAGAATCTACTTTTGAGAGAAAAATAACGAGTTTACTCTCTTTGTGAAAATTTGCACAAAAAATTCGGGAACCACTTCCAGCTCTCTGGCTCTCATTTATTGGACTTCTGGAGTAAACAAACATGACTCAGTAAAAATTTGCACAAATTTTCGAGTAATCGAACACATAGAATAATACATACGTAGATAAACTTATTCTCTCATCTGACGTTTCATTTCACACTCTTCATCGTAGGTTTGTGGAAATGAGAGCAATTAAATTTAAAATTATCTTACACCAGGTGGAGTTACAAAATGTGTTCACTTAACTTTTTCCTGTCGTTTTGGTGTAGAACTGAAAATGTTAAATATATTTTGCACTTTTTTGTTGACTTTTATCGTTGGTATACATTTGTATTGTATTCAACACAACTAGTTTGCCACAAAAACACGAAATTCGGTTGTTGTTCCTTTGTTGATCGCTGTATACTATTGCCACTATCTGGTATTTTTGAACCCATATTTTCCACCATCCAATGTTTACTTTCCATCGTACCTATGACGTTTAATTTATTGAGCGAATAAAAGCTTCTATGGTATGTATTATTCTATGATCGAACAGAGCAATTGTCATATGTTCACAGCAATGTAAAAATAGTAGTAGGCACTACAAACTACGATCGACTATCTTTAACACAACCCGAGTTTCACTCGACCAAGAACTGTCAACTAAGCAACAGCTGTACCCGGGTGAGCAAATCATGTCAGCAGGTTTGCTTAGAATTTTATTAATTATTGCTGGCCCTTCCGAGGTCTCGATCTGTTCAGTTTTGCACACAAATCGTAACCCTACCCAGATCCAGTACAATCGTAACCTTACCCAGGTCCAGTACAATGGATGCCAAAACTTTTGTCATCTTAGGTAATATGGCCTCGCTAGTCACAGAGACTGGTCGAGAAGCTTCGTGGCAAGTTGTTGGGGCTAATTACAGCAATCGGTCAACACTGATCCTGTTTTAACACCCCCAACCCGTGGTCGATATACACTCTCAGATCACAATGCAGTTATGCCTTCCCAATGGCTTTGCTCGGTTTGCAACGGTGTAATACATAGGAATATAACATCAGTACAGTGTAATTGCTATAGAAAATGGAATATGGTGATAGGTTCGAACAGGAACTAGAACGGGAACGTCGGAAACTGTTGTGTTGCTAATGCCGGAACAACAATCGGCACTCCAGTGGGGAATGCGACCCTTATACCTACACCACCCCCAAGATTAGTGCGATTACCCTCACTCTTGCCTCGACCTCTACAACAATTTCATCAGACAACCAACCCGCCCCAGTTGCCATCGTGAAATTCGCAATTGCGTTCAGTAATTTCAACTGAGCTTCACGCTAAAACTCACCTGCGCCCGTCAGCTACCCAGTTGCTATCGACAACTCCCATGCTGTCCCGTCAGCTTCTCAATTGCGTCCTGTTACTCTCAGGCACGCACTATTTCAGCCGCAACCTGCGGCCACCCAGTTGCGCATTGCAACCCCTCATCTGACCATGGCAGCCATACAGTCGCCCCAGACGACAACTCAGCTGAGCCCGACTCATTACGGCTGCACACACCAGTTGCACCCCGCAATCTCACAGCTGCTTTTGACAGCCTCTCAATTACCTCCGGTAATACCCCAGCTATACAGCTCCCAACCTACAGTTGGTGTTCAGCAATCTTTTAGGATCATGCAATTTAATTGTATTAGTCTTAAAAGCTAAATTGCTGAGGTCACCAACTACATGCCCACAAATAAGATTCTTCTAGCCGCCGTTCAGGAGACTAATCTCACCAGTGAGTGTAGACTTCCATCTCATGGTAACTATGTCATCATTCGGAGAGAAATCACGGTGGCGGGCTCGCGTTCATTATCGAGCGATGAGTAAACTTCAGACTCACAGACCCACCCTCCCCAATCCCGCACGATCAGTTCCTTGAAACGATGAGCATAGCAATAGAGACTAGAGATATCGTGAATCTATCGCCCATCTACATTGAAACCTATCCCAGGGTGATAGTACAATTATACTTGGCGATTTCAATGCTCATCGAGAGATGTGATTCTCCCAGCTGATCTCCGATAAACGCACGTTCGTCAACTACAACAAAGTCAACTGGCCTGGATTTACGAACGTCATTGTTGAATCCCTTCGTCATTTCCAGCTACTCGCTTGCGGCAGACAGTGTGAGAGGATACCATTCTCAAGGCTGCAAAGCGATTTATCCTAGCTGGTAGAATTCCTAATTGTAGATCCACCTACCCATCTGATGCTACGCGTCTAGCAGATCAGCGTGATCTCATATGCGCCAGCAACCCGGCCGATGAACGGGTAATATCGCGTTTGATAGTACGCATTACACGGATGCCAAGAAATGCGCTACCATATTCTGCCATCAATTTATTGCACACTCGACCCAGCAATTGTCCAATTATGACCTAAGAGAGCTGTAGTTCGGAGAACTACAATCTAAACCCTATAAAGTTCTCGGTCCAGGTGGCGTCTCGATGCTAATGCTAAAGAAACTCAGACTAATAGGCATTCGGTATCTAGCGTTTACGCTCATACTTCCGGTATGCCAACTGGTCTTACCAGACGTGTTGAAAACTGCTCGAGTAATCCCACTCCTAATACCTGCTATCCAGGGAGAGTCTTACCGCTCGATCTCACTCTTATCACCTGTAGCAAATGCCCTGAAAGAGCATTTTCAGCTCGTCTTTAGACCTGTCTACAGCTTTCGACACTGTTGATCAGTCGATCCTACCCGAAGACAACTCGTTCCTCGATAACTTTAGCAAGCGCTGGCTTGGTAACAATGGGAGGCAAGCATTTGTATGGTTCAGGATCAGAATTCCCGTTATCGCAAGATACTCTTCAACATTTATCCTGCGAATCTTCCTGCACCCCCTCAAGCACGATTGCACTATCATCTCCTCGGGCGTAAATGTAGACGGCATAAGCGCCAGAATTAACAGCTATCTACCCTTACTAGCTTTCTGCGGAAACGAAATTTGTAGTTATCTCCGTCGAAGTCTTCTGTGACCCTATTTACCTCTTGGACCACAGAAGTAAGTAGAGCTCGACATCGCTGTCAATGGGGGGGTCTATACCCACATCCGTAACCCCAAAATTCTCGAAGTTCATTTCGATAATCTCCTTACATTCTCCAAGCATGCGGATCATATTAGGAGAAAAGTCCACACCCGTAACAAGGTCATTAAGGCCCTTGCAGCGACAACTTGGGGCATGGAGAAGGAAACAATTGTAGTGATTTATAAAGCTATGTATAAGTCGCTCGGTCTTCAACTATGCCGCCCCGGTTTGGTCCTCATTTCTAAATGAAACTCAATGGAAAGGTCTGCAGAGGATCCAAAATAGTGTGCTTCGAATCGCAACACAAATGACGAACGTGGATCATTTACATGAGGAGACCAAGAGACTGTCAGTGCACCGACATAATGTGTTGTTGACGAGACAGTTTCTTGTGGCTTGTCATCTGCCCAGTCACCCCAACCATCATATTCTGATGCAGAATTCACCTGAAAGATCTGGAAGGACATCAGACGCTACTGCCCGGACATCCAAGACGTCATTCCACCTGACGTCAATAGACTGTCGATTGCAGTAGCCCAGAAAATGTTGCACAACACGGCGGTGTCAGATGCCATAAATAGCTATTCCTACAACAGGGTTCTTAATGAACACCCACCCGCGATTTCGGATAATGAGTCTTCGGTCCAGGCACACCAGCTTAGATCTGGTTGGAGTTCTACTTTCAATTTATACAGATAGATTATAATCCCAGGGACTTTAGATAAAGTGCATACAAAGCCCTTATGAAACTATTCACAATTTCAACTGTCCTGATAGGCATACTGACTTGCGCCCAGTGGACCTATGGGACATACACTTGGAGGTGGTACAAGGTCACAGCCACCTCCAGTGACACATAGGGGAATTACTCTTAATTTAGTTTTTTTTATATCTTCCAGGGACGAACGAGTGGCAACAATATGTTACAACTAGAAGAGCAATTTTCCATTGCAGAGTTCTTTATTGCAGACAAAATGGTCATAAAAAAAATCTACATCACCTGATTGGAATCAGTAATGCAAGTTACGCATCAGATACAGAGCTGTGATGCATTAACGAACAGGCATCGTTTCACTTCCACTAATAAGCGACAGCCACCACAGGAGTATCATAATCATCCTTCTTACCCAAAATAATAAAAATATCAATGAATGTTCCAACTCACGCCCGATGTGTTAACACCTATCTGTTCGATTTCTACGAACACATTAGTAAATGTTACATTGCAAAGTAAAAAAAATGTCAAGCTTTTTTAAACAATAATAAATTCATTTAATAAGTATTGATTAATTGAGTATCAGAGATCGGAATGAATCCCATTCAATTGCCACTTTCTTGTCTTTTAAAAAACGATGGATTGCTAGCACGAGACATCAACGAATTATCACGTGGCATTCGGTGTCGTACCGAAGCGAATGTCTCGTTGCTACGTCTACACACAATCGTTTGTTCGTATGACTGTCACATTGCTTTGTGCCTATGACGTACCAAAGCAATTACCTGTTGATGATTCGTTGTTGTCTTGTGCTAGCAATGCAACGTTTTTCATTGCCTCTTACATACAATTTCATTGCTTCCGAGGCAATTTTATTGTCTTTAGAAGCAATGTTTTGTATGTATCAGAAAATATGCATGAATCGCCCTTGAACGACAGATTGATTGTTTTGTAAAAGAGTGACTGAGATAAGATAGCACGATACATCAACCAGCGAGTGTATTTCATTTTATTCTCAGGGGCATCGAATAAAAATGATAAAGTTTCTTTTCAAATAAAAAGTCAGTTCTTTGTATGTTTAATTTTATAGAAAATAACAAATTATAATGAATTCATACTCTTGAAATGAATTCATTATAATTTGTTATTTTCTATAAAATTTATAAAGTTTTAAAATAATGGAAATATAAATTAAAAACATGTAATAAATAAAATTGAGTAAGATAAAATAAAATTTAAATTCCGGTACATACATTTCAGGAGTATGTAGTTTTAGAAAAATTAGAATAAATGTTTGCATTCGCCAATGTATGCAGAATTTCGCGTTTTGCGTATCCCTTGTAACGGGTACCGGCAGTAAAGCAATGAAATTCCTGCACATGCCATGCAGTGAAACTCACAAGAACATTCAAATTTGGTGCCTAAGATTCATTGCTTTTGTCTTGCTTTCAAAGATTCATCGCTTTTTTAAATTCTTTATATTAACTTCGACTCCGGTCTTGAGGACTTGAGGTCTTGGCACAAATCTGTTATTGTTGTATTGTGTCATCGTATTTAACGTTGGCCTTGTGTTTGTTGCTGCTTTGCATTCGGTATTAAAGTGATTTTTGTGCATTTTGATATAATTTTCCTACGCGATTTTCTCCGGAAGTTCCTGGCCCATTTTATTAATTTTTCGATTGATCTTTAGTGCGGGTTTCGACGAAGAATTTAAGCCAAAAATCAAGGCGATCCGGTATCACGGAGCCGGGATTAAAGTGTTTTAATTTGCGATAATTGTACCCATTTTATTTAACGTTGGTCGTTTGTTTGTTTGTTCGCTGCTCTGCAGTAGGTATTGAAAGTGATTATTGGGAGATTTTCATATAATTTTCCCAAGCGATTTTCTCCGGAAGTCCGTGACCGATTTTATTGACTTTTGGATCAAAACTAGTGCGGATTTCGACGAAGAGTGAAGGCCAAAAATTAAGGTGATCCGATATCGGGGAGCCGAGATTTAAGTGTTTTAATTTGGAGTATTTTGCTCATTATAGAAGTGATTTTGTGAATTTTTCAGTTAACCATTTCCTTTTCAAACTCAAAACCCACAATGACACAGTAGGCAGGCGCGCGGATAACGCCGCAGTTTTGAATTACAAATTATTGGATACTGTAGAATTTTATTAAAAAGCTAAATAAGTCATTTTTAATAAAAAGAAAAACAAACTGACGTGAAAACACTAAATATTTGGAAAAAAATCAAAGACATTTTAAAGTGTGAAAGTTATAATTTGTTTCCAATTTTTCGACCTTTATTTTAATTATTCTTGACTAATTATTCAAGCTTAAGGTCACTTCTGATTTTATAAAACTTTTTGTTTTTCTCTCTCGATATATTTTTGAAAATATTCGTATATAAAATTCTTTATAAAATCAAGAAGGAAAGGTGGTCATGCCTAGTTTGACAATTTCCAATAACTTAACAGCAAACGGGAATTGAAATTAAATTGCAACTTACAACAAATTGATTCGGTTACAACAAAAAGTTGTTTACATCATCTGTTACTTGTTGAAGAAAAGAACATTCGCAAATTATTGCATTTTGAAAATACGAAAAATTTGCAACAAATCTTGTTTATCATTTACAAGAAAAAAGAATATTTTTACTAAAATAAAAAAAAAATACTAAAGAAATTGAAAAAAAATAAAAAAATATAAAGATATAAAATATTTATAGATTCAACCTCAACCATAGTTATCACAGGTAAGTCGCACAACCATAATAGTTATCACAGGTAAGTCGCACAACCATAATATTGAATTTTGAATTTTAGCATGGTGAAAAAGGTCGAAACTACATTGCAACGTCTACTTCGACTACAAAAGGAAAAAGAAAAGCGTGAACTTAAAAAGCATCAAGAATCACCAGTGTCTCGTGCATCTCGGATCGAAAAGCGACGTCAAAAACGACGCGATGAATCACCAATGTCTCGCGAAGCACGACTCACTCAACAACGTCAAGCAGATGAAGCAAGACGGCGTGATGAATCAACAACGTCTCGCGAAGTACGACTCACTCAAAAACGTCAAGCAAATGAAGCAAGACGGCGTGATGAATCACCAATGTCTCGCGAAGCACGACTCACTCAACAACGTCAAGCAGATGAAGCAAGACGGCGTGATGAATCACCAACGTCTCGCGAAGCACGACTCACTCAAAAACGTCAAGCAAATGAAGCAACACGGCGTGATGAATCACCAACGTCTCGCGAAGCACGACTCACTCAACAACGTCAAGCAGATGAAGCAAGACGGCGTGATGAATACCCAACGTCTCGCGAAGCACGACTCACTCAAAAATGTCAAGCAAATGAAGCAACACGGCGTGATGAATCACCAACGTCTCGCGCAGCACGACTCACTCAACAACGTCAAGCAGATGAAGCAAGACGGCGTGATGAATACCCAACGTCTCGCGAAGCACGACTCACTAAAAAATGTCAAGCAAATGAAGCAACACGGCGTGATGAATCACCAACGTCTCGCGAAGCACGACTCACTGAACAACGTCAAGCAGATGAAGCAAGACGGCGTGATGAATCACCAACGTCTCGCGAAGCACGACTCACTCAAAAACGTCAAGCAGATCAAGCTGCAATAAATGCTCAATTGGATATTGACGCCACAGTAGCTGCTTTCGAAGCAAAAATTAATGTTTATGCTGAATGCATCTGTGAAGTCTGCCACAAGCGATGCTACAAGCAACAAGTGTCAAACTGCAGCTTTTCTGGTGCAAGTCCACATTATCTTCCCGTCGAGTTGGCCCAAAAAAGTTCATTGCTTTGCTGTCACCGTTGTAAGACACATTTGAAGTCGAGCAAAGCACGCCATCCTTCGATGGCATATTGGAACAATCTCGATCCTGGTGTTATTCCTCAAGAGATTGCAATTCTCACACAAGTGGAGATTCGTTTACTCGCTCGAATCATTCCATTCTTGAAAATTATCAAGTATGATGGTGTTTTCGGACAGTTTGGATTCAAGGGTCAAGCAGCTTTGTTCGCCCAAGATATTTTCGAAGTTACTGAAAATCTTCCAACCATGTTGCCTTGATCACCTGATTCTACCGGCTTGATTGTCGTCACTGAGTCATTGGAGAACCTCGACATCACACGTGAGTTCACAATTTCACGCGACAATGTTAGTAACGCAATAGAGTGGCTAAAGGCGAACAATCCATTGTACCGTGATGTTCAAAATAACACAAATTGTACACAACTCGATGACGCAAGTTTTATCAGAGTTCAGCCGCCTCGACCAGCACCACGCCCACGTCGTGTTTCACGAATTAATGAATTCTCGAATATTATTCGTGCACTGTGGAGTCAGGCACATTTACAGTTCGAACCAAATGCAGACAAACAATGTTGTGCTATGGCAATTGGAGCTATTGTTCGCTCGTCCATTCAGTCGCCTATTGAATGGGACTCCAACACATTCAATTGTAGTTTTATAGAGTCGAATAGACTTTACGAAAGGATTGTCTCTCTTCATCCACCTGGTGAAATTCCAGAGAGTGGTTATATTCTCGTCAACAACTTCAATATCGTACCACATATTACAATGTTTGGAGTCACTGTATCGCTTCGCTACCCTGATGATCCAGAAATATTTGGCAATCTTGAGGATTTCAGAAACCTACCAGGTTTTGGTTTTTGCCTTTTTCAAGGTGTACTGTTACTGTTTAGCAAGTATCCAGCTGGAGTTTTGATTGCAAATTCGAAAAGCTACGCTATTATGAAGATTTATGACAAGTTCTATTTTGCTGACTCTCATTCGTGTGGTCCAAAAGGAGCTACTGCGTCAAAAAGAAATGGCCGAGCGTGTCTTATCGAGTGTAGCAATATTGACGAATTCATTCGCATCTGTGAGCGTGCGACAGGTTCTACAAATGCCCAGTACACGCTTGACTATATGAAGATTGATAAAGAAGCAACCTCTCAAGTCGTTCATATAGATCATGAAATTGACGCTGATGGCCAACTTTCATGCATTCCATCTACTGCTTCTCCTCATATCGGCTCTAAACGCTCTGATGTCATATCTGTTCCTTCTGAAGTTGACGCGATACCCGTCCAAACTTCTGTTATGGCACCAATTGAAGCACGTCAGCCTCAAGAAGATTCGGAGTTAATTGGCATTCCAAGCGATGGTGGTAGAACGAAACAGCTCAAGATTTCAAGAAAAACTACAAACAATATAGTCAATGATCCTCATGAGCTGCATGCTGAAGAGAATGCATGGTATCATCTCTTGCCCAATGGCGTGAATGGACTTAAAGAACAACGACCAGTACAAATTTCGCCACTTGACTACTTCCAAGCACATATCATGGGAAATGATACCAGATTTCAACGTACTGATTACTTATTTTACGCACTTTCTATGTATGAACATCTTCGCATAACGACCAATATCAACGTACTTGGAAAGAAAGTGCGAAATAATGAGCAGATGGTGGAAGACGTTCATCTATACGTCAAGAATTTGCGAGGTTCTTTGGCGTATTGGAACACTGCTTTCATGGAGGTTATTGCAATGATCAGATGCTTAGGACCACCGCATTATTTCATCACATTAAGTTGCAATGACCTACATTGGAGTGACATGATTAATGCATTGTTGATTGCTGATGGTAACGCGGACAAACATCCAGCTTCTTTAAGCACATATCAAGTTGAAAAACTTATTGAAAAATATCCAATGGTCATCAGTCGTCATTTCATGATTCGAGTGCACGCAATAATGAGTTTACTAAGATCAGGTAATACTATTCTCGGTGGGAAATTGGTCGACGAATGGTGGCGAATTGAATTCCAAAATCGTGGATCGCCGCATCTTCACATGCTAGTTTGGGTGGAGGGAACGCCAAGCTTTGACACTAAAGAAGGCATCGCACGAATCGATGAAGTCATAACGTGTGAATTGCCAGACAATGATGAGGAAATGAAAACCCTAGTCAATGGAGTTCAGCGACATCATCATACTCAGACGTGCTACAAGAATGGTTCGGTCGAATATCGCTTCAACTTTCCTCGTATTCCAAGCAATCAAACTCATATCGTCGCAAATACTTCTGACGAGTTTATTAAAAATGGAGGTCGTATGTGCATTTTAGAACGAAAACCAGAAGCAAACTTCATTAATAATTATAATAAAACGATGCTGAAATGTTGGAAAGGAAATATGGACATTCAACCGTGTGGAAACAATGAATCAATTGCCAATTATCTTGCAAAATATTGTTCCAAGAATGAGCCAACCGAGGAGTCGGCAGGTGTGCGAGATGCAATTCGTACTATACGCCAAGAACAAAGTACCACATCTGATAAAATGTTCAAGATTTGCATGAAAATTGTGCGAGAGCGACACGTTTCTGCTTGCGAATGCAGTTCTCGATTGGGTCACCTTCCGTTGAGACATGCCTCGCGTAAATGTGTGTTCTTAAACACGCGCAAGCCTGAACAGCGTTCACGCTTAATCTCATCAAGGAGCAGATTCGTCGCTGCTATGGTGGAGATATGAATTCAGTTAAAGTTGGTGCTCTTACTGGTGTTGCAGCAAGGTTGATCTCAGGTCGAACTCTTCACTCGATGTTCAAATTACCAGTCCAACGTGATGGCAAGGTCACAAAACTTCCAAGTCTAACTGGAATCTATTTAAGATCTTTGCGATTGCAATGGCGCGAAACTCAATTCCTCATCATCGACGAAATTTCTATGGTTCCTTACGAAATGCTCGAGCATTTACGTCTACAACAACTTAAAGATAGCAACGAATTGTTTGGAGGGATGAATATTTTGATGTTTGGTGACTTGATGCAGCTACCACCTGTTCGAGGAAACGCTGTGTTCCATCAATCAAAGAGCTTGGAGCCAGCTATTCATATTTGGCGTACTTTGTCTTTCTGTGAACTAGTTCAGAACATGCGACAGCGGGGAGACAACTTTCATCGATTTACTCAATGACTTGCGAATCGGAGAGTTAAAGACGGAACACATTGAAATTTTACTCGGGAAAGTCGATAAAAATCTTTGTAATGAATTTAGTGTTGGAAAAGCGCTCCGCATCGATCCGACCAATGCACTGGTCGATGAACATAATCGTGAAGCTCTTACTCACCACCAACAACAAGGCGTAAATATGGTAGATCTTCTAGCAGCTGACCGAATCTCAGATGCGATAAAAGATATCAGCGCCATCAACTTAGAGAGTCTCATTCCGGAAGACATCAACAAGACTGGTGGGCTGCCAAAGGCATTAAGGCTCTTTATCGGAGCCAAGGTTATGCTCCGATATAACATCGACACAAGCAAAGGTCTTGATAATGGTGCGATGGGTGAAATAGTTGATATTATTTGGCCACTGTTTCGTCGAGCACAAATGTATGAACAAGATTTGCCAAATGTCAAAATAAATTTCGTTGAGATCGGCGAACACATCATCCAGCCAAGAACTGTCGAATTTCCGGCAAAATTATCGGCAGGCACAGCAGAAAGACGAATGCTTCCGCTTATACAATGTTGGGCAGTGACTGTACACAAAATGCAAGGTTCAACGGTCGATCGAGCAGTCATCAACTTGGGACCTAAGATATTTGCAAAAGGTCAAGCGTACGTTGCGCTGATCCGAGTAAGATCTCTCGAAGGAATTCGCTTAGAAGATCTTGACGTGTCGAAAATTCAAGGCAAAACGATCTGCAACCTACCAGCGTTGGAAGAAATGGAACGATTGCGAAAACTTCCGTCATATCGACACACAATATGAAGCATTCAAAAAATTGGGATATTGTTATTGGCGACGATAAAAATTTAAACAAATAAAAAATTTTTTTTAAAAAAAAAATTTAAAAATTTAAAATACCAACCCAACCCAACCATACACCGAAGTAATCAATTTCACAAGTTTCCTTTTTAAAAAATGTATTAAAAATAATAAAAATAATATAAAAATAATGTTAAAACGAAAGATCGACTAAAAGTACGAAAGTACAAAAAGGATACTAATTTAAAAAAAAAATATTAAAAAAGTGTTTTATGTTCTGTGTCATATATAAAGAATTTATAGTCAAAAACTTTGTTTTTTACGGGTTGGTTTTTTCTTGCTTTCATTCGTCACGATATGGGATTCACACACATGTATGTTGTGCTTCTTCTCATTATGTCATAGGGAATCCAAAACACAAGCAACAATACCACACACGGCAATGCCAGCAAAGCAACGTGTATGTAAACATTAACAAAGACGATTTACACATTTGTACATCGTTTTTGACATTAATACCATTGACAATGTGGTATCTTGATATGGCAAGATTCATACATATCTTTACGATTGAAAGCTAGGCAAATGCAACGAATCTTGAGTAGACAACAAAATTTAATCAACTCGTGCACAACTCTGCTGAGTATTGATATGATGCCCAGAATGCAGTCAATTCCAAAAGCCATTATACGAAATGTACCCCTGTCAAATATTTATATGTGCAATGTATCATGTTGAATTAGAGCTTTGAAAACCAAATTTTATTTTGATTTTTATTTTATATATTAGTTTATATTTATGTATGTGTTCTTTTAAATTATACGAAAACATATTTTTTCATTTCTTTTTTAGAACAAAACAAAGTGTTTAATATATTCTTCATAGAATATATTTATATGTGCATATATGCAAAAATAAAACTTAAATTTAAGTCTTATTCTTATCCAATTGCAATACGTAATTAATATGATATTGAGTTGCCCTTGTGTATAAGAACTTGTTGTAGCCTGCGTGGCGTAGAACTCACTAAGTTGCTTAAAGTGGACATGTCAATTTTCTCTCATTCCGCCAATATTGCTAGTTTTAGTCCTTTAAGCGTCATATACTGCTTCGGCTTTGCAAACACCTTGGCGGAAAGTGTCCCCCAAAGGTCTTCAATTGGGTTGAGGTCGGGACTTATGGCTGGCCACTCCAGGGCCCAAAGTATGTAACTCGCTTCGAAAGAAAAATGTAACGGAACCGAATTTTTGGTACCATGGATCTCGCATGAGCGATATCCGAATCTATCCGATATCTGGTTTCGATTTTCGGAAAGATTGAACTATGTATCTCGATTTTCGAACAGAAATGAACTCGATTTTTGAGATTCTTATTCGGCTGCTCTTGAGATAGCGGAAAGAAATAAAATATTTTATTTTTATAATAAATAGACAAATTTTATATTATTAATTAACGAATTTTTATGCACAATAAGAAAAAGAATGATTTTTTGTAGCAAAAACTTATTTTTATGGCTAAATGTCTTTTAAAAAATTTGATTATTCAATGTTCTATGGTATTTTTCAACTTATTGCCATGCCCATGACCAAAGTATCGCTATACTTCGGAAAACAGCGACTCTAAGGAATTCGTGCACTAAATAAGACGGCAAAAAATCTCCTACTACTATACCATAGTATTAGTGTCTTCATTAAAGAAAAATATTTTTACTATTTACTTATTTTGACTTAAATTTGTACCTACACTGAATTTGTGCCACTGCCTCTTCCTTCGTTTATTAGAGCCTTCGTGTGATAGAGTCTTCATATACTTATAACGACAGTAATGCTTTTCACTCACTAAATGAATTTTGAATGTAGGGAATGTCGTTATGCCGTTGACTGCTGCCGAAGTCGCATTATTTTGTAAATATTCAATGTATATGAATAGGGTACAAAAAGGCATAGTCCAGTATGGAACTAGGGACGGCCGAAATGTTTAAAACTAGTGAATAATAAGAAATTGTAAATATTTTCCTTACCGTTCCAATGAAATAATTAACCACAGGACTCTTAATTTACTTTATCTAGGATATTTCTAAAACTTATATATGAACAATAACAAACCAAAAATAATTTTGACATGAAATGTTGCCAACCAAAAAACAAAACATTTTCCGAAAGTATTGGTAACACTTTTTGTTCAATCCGAAAGTAGTACATGGTACCATTTTAAATACGGATCGGAAAGAACTTTCGAATAGTTGTAATTTTCGAATCGAATTACATAGTAGGGGCCCAGTAATGGAATATTTAGGGACTTAAAAAAATCCCTTGTGAGCCGAGCACTGTGAATCGGGGCGTTTTCTTGTTGAAAATTCCAGATATCTCCATATAAATCGCCAGCAAAGTCAATTAAATTGCTGTCCAACAGATCAACGTATACTTCCGCATTCATATTTGTTTGGACAAAGCATAGTTCTGACTTCCCTCGTGTTCCAAATCATAATAGAACCACCACCGTGGTTTCGCTTGTAGCACGTTTGCCGAGGATGTCGTAAATCTCTCCAATATTTATGGTGACAATCAAGTCCGTCCAAACTAAAGTTTTTCTCATCACTAAATATAATGTTTTCAAATTCGTCCTCCCAAAACTTGTACTTTTCTGCAATACGTGCTTTTGTAGGCCCTGGGTTAATCGTGGTTTGGCCATTTTGCTTTGGTACCGAAGACCTATATCGTCCTGTAGCAGTTGCTGGACACGATGTCTTGTTACATTTATACCCAATTCCACCTTCATTTCCCTACAACTCATATTGGCATTAGCTGCTAAATGCCGATTGCGCCGCTTAGTCCTCTAGTCTACAGTTGGGATTCGTCCACTGCGCTTAATACAACCATAGTTTTCAGGGTCTTTGAGGAAATTCGAAACTGTATTGCGATGCCGATTTACAACAGCTGCAATCTCGCCAATTCCTTTACCTGCAAGTCTCATTCCAACAATTTTTCCGCGCTCCTCATCCGTAAGTTCACTTCCACGTGGCATGTTCTACTAGAAACAGAACTGTGAATAAAACGTTTCTTAGAATATATTCATTACGATCACTTTACTCACGTACAGAAAGATATTTTATACTAAACACCCGAGAAAAATAGAGTTGTTCACTTTCAAGTGTCAGGAACGCGACTGCACATATAATTATTTTCTATTGAATTGCAAACTTACAGCGATAATCATAGATAACGGGACTACAAATAAAATCCAAAAGAGAAAAAAGTATATGATAAAGAGATAGGGATATTATCGAAAAAGTTGTATATGGTCGACATTAAATTACAGTTAGTTTTCAAAGGGAAAGAATCAAAATCACCCTTATCGTGAATAAGTTGGGGAATTTCTGTTCCCATGAAATTTTTGTTCCCTTCTTTAAACAGCTGTTCAAATTAAAGTCAGCTATCAGTGCGTAGTGAATGTAATTTAGAAGATCTTTATTTTTCAATTGAAATTTTAATTGTGTACGGACCGAAAAGAAAATGTTTAGAATCGGCGCCCTTATTTTGATGCAGGATGAAGAAAGCAATCAGCTTCGAATTAGTCGCAGACATTTGCGAGATGCGTCTAACCCCTTGGAGTTACCCGACACATCGTAAGTTAATTAAATCCATACATATACATATTGCGCTTGTAAAATAACTTTTGTGTTAGATTTATTCAACATTACAGGCTTAATAAGGCAGTGTTCTCAAGTGTGCTGGAAGTGCTTACTCAATCCCTGCAGCCTACGAAAAAGTCGTTTGGAATTCCGACGATTATAAAACTTTGCACCTGCTTGCGGTTCTTTGCAGAGGGCGGATATCAAAAGGAAGTAGCTAGAGACTACGAAGTTGGACTAGCTCAGCCCACCTTCTGCGAAGTGCTGTCACAGGTGCTAGATGTTTTGGAACAGCATCTATGCAGTAAGTGCATAACTTATCCGACTACGGAGGAGAGTAGAGTTACTGCTCAAGAGTTTTATGGTAAATACGGGATACCTGGAGTTGTGGGATGGTACGCACATCAACAAAATAAAAAAAGCTTCAATTCATTAAAAACAAACTAAAATATATCACTTCAATTCAGTTCAAATCTTAATACTAGTTTTAAAAGATTTAAATATGTAGTTTATAAAAAGTAAATCGAAAAATTAAAGTTTATTTCAGGTACTTCGTTTAAATGAGATCTGAAATTAAGAAGGAATATTAGAAAAGTTTACAAATAATTTCAATTTACCTTTTCTTTTAATTATTGTTGTGAATTATTTTCAGTTTAATTTCCTCAAGCTCTATTATTTTTTTCTATTTTTCTTTGAACTTCTTTAATGCGGAGTTGTTCTAATGTTGATTGATGCTGCTCCATCATTTTTAATTTTTTGCCCTTTAAGTCATTGCTCTTTTCAAAGGCGCGGTAAATTCTTTTGTTAGAGCTCTCCATTTCTTTATGATTATTTCGGAAGCAAAACTGAAGTGAACAAATTCAAGGGAAAACCGAATAAAATTCGGGTGAAAAAGCTATTCACGATTAGGGGAATTTTGTTAAACTGCCAACGTTTTTTTTTTTTGGGTTATCATTTCACAGTGAATGAATAGAAAAATGGAAAACATTTTATGGGAAAAATTATTCACGATTGCAATTTAGGGAAAAAATTACGAGGGTAATAAAGTTCACGATAAGGGTGAATTATTTTGCACATATAAATATTTGACAGAGGCAATTGTTTTGTTGTGGTTTGAAATCGTTTTTTTTTTTTGTTTGCTATTGCACTTTCTTTTTTCTTATATCTACTTTAACATTAGATGTAATACTGTTAAAATAAATAAAGCAATATTTAGCTCACAGAAATAATGATTTTTGTTTTGTCATAAACAGGGCGACGACAAAAAGTCATGTAGTCGCATGTAGTCTGAGTAAAAGAGCATAAACGAGTCTTATTCTCTTTCTCGTAAATTTCAATATAAATGCACCATTTCGACAATGTTTTTACATAAAACAATACAGAAAGCTTAAATGTTTCACAACAAAATTATGAATGGACCAAGTTATGACAAAAAGAGAGTAATAAGTTTTGAATCATTCGCCAGATATCGCCACTGCTTGTGAGTCATACAATTCGTTCCATGAGTTCTCTATACTATTCAATACTTTCTGGCGACGGCGACCTGCTTGTTTGTTCGCTGCCGCTGCTACGCCAATACCATCATACTTATTTTCAGGCAGACTCGTGTTGTACAGATGCTAACGCTCTCTGTGTGTTGTTTGCATGTGTTCACTTTTATAGATTGCCCTCCCCATGCCTATAGATGTTAACACATCAAAATTGCTGAAGAAAGTAGCGTAACTACAAGTGATTCTCTTTTCACCGATATCAAGTGATATTTAAGTATCAACAACGATATGCGAAATACTTTAGTGCCGCCCAAAAACATTACAAAAAATGCAGTTTTTGTTTTTTTTTTGTATATTTTTGTTTTAATTTACTTTTTCTTTCATTTAGGTATATAAGATGAAAATTTACTTCATGGTAGTAATATACATAATTAAACGTGTACATACAATAATCATATGATGCATATTGTTTTCTTAGTACTGTTGATTCATCATTACTCATTTGAACTGTGTATATGTATGTTGTATCTCGCATGTATGTATGTATGTAGTGGTGTAGGTATGGATGTTAGTGGTATTTCGCTGATTTTCTAGTTATGTATGTATAACAGTGCAACTACAAGGAATGGCTTTAGCAAACCTTTGATAAGTTATCAATAATCAAAATAGTCCATCAATTAATTGGGCAGAATTAATCGATCAATCAATGCTTGTAGAATTATCTTTAAATACTAATAAATAATTACGTAAAAATATTATCGTTAGTTTCGGCATTTCTCTCGTTAGTTAATTGTATGTTTTTTTTGACCATCAGTAATTGGTGTATATATTATATATATGTTTCTTGCGTTTGTTATCGTTTAGATGCTTTTATTTAATTGGAGTAAAAATCGGCGTTTAAAATATATAGATATATCCCTAGAAAGACGCATCATCATCGTACTATTGGTGTTTACTTTTGCATTTTCGGATTTCTGCTTATAATGCTGCTGCAGATAGATAGGTTGACTTTTATTATTTTATAAGTGGTGAATAATATGAAAGATTGAAAAAAAGGTATAACGACAACACAGCGTATCGTATTTGTTAAACTTGTATTTGACTGCTTGTCCCGTATTGAACCTCTTGTTCATTTGTGTTGTTGTATGTTTGTTTCTCTTCCATCAGAATTATTTAGCTGATCTCATTTATGATGATCAGTAGTCATTGCCCCTAGTGCGATCCGTGTTAGAATAGTCGTTGTCCTGCAAGAATATAAAAAAATATTGCGGTGAAATGTAAATGGAATATTTTACTATCTAATGGCGGGCAAATAAAAGTGTAACGTGGCATATCAGTCTAACTCATATCGAAATGTTTGTAATCGATATGTACAAACATACACTATGTGCATACATAGAGTAATGTCACCTAGAGCTGTCATTCTTCTCGCCTGACGTTTCATTTCACACTCTTCGTGGTGGAATTGCAAAAAATTTTGACTTAAAGTTGTCACACACAACAATTTTAACGCACAAAACGAAATGCCTGTGATGTCTTCTAGTTGGTTGATTTGAGCCATTGCCTCTATCTGGAGATATTAAAGCAATTCCTTCCAACATGCAACGTCCATATTCAACCACAACAAACTTCGTAAATTTGCTGAGATAAATCGCTACTCTATATGTAATTCCTCTATGCATGCATATCGACGCATAGAGTAATTGTGTACCTAGAGTAACAACTTCTCTCAGTTAAAATATGAGATTACGCTTAGTTGCATATGAACGTTGCATGTTGAAAAGTATTGATTTATTAATAGCAGATAGAGGCAATGGTTCAAAACAACCAGCAAGAAACCAACAACGTCATTTCCTTTTGTGTGTTAACATATTTGTGTTGCATACAACACAAATGTATACTAACAATAAAAAATATCAAAAAAGCCCAAAATACGTTTAAATTTTACGGCTCTCCACCAAAACGACAAAACACATTTAAGTTAACAGTTCTTGTAACTCCACCTGGTGTACACCGACTTCACCACGAAGAGTGTGAAATGAGACGTCAGATGAGAAAGGTTGGGTGTCATAACTCTACGTATGATAGACAACATGAAATCAAAATATGACACAAAACACTGAATCTAAAATTGCAAAACAAGATATTGACTTTTTGTGTTTCTCTTGGTCCAGAACGAATGCGAGAAGAATCGCTTTTAGCATGCTGTTCTTCTTGAAAATCACGATCTCTGTTGTTGTGTTTAGGCGGCATCCTATCGTCCCCTCTTCGATTATAGTCATACTTCGACATATGTCTGCTGGAATTATTGTATTCATTGTTTTCGCGATCACCTTCATTGTCTCGGAAGTCACCACGGTCGCTACGCTCGGTGCGTTCTCCACTTCGGTGACTGTCGAAACGTCGATGATCATTGTAACCGCTATAACCTCCACGGTAAGAGTTATTTCTGTCGCGAAAGGAGCCGCTGCCGAAATACTTTTGTTGTGCTCCGGCACCACCGCCACTTCCACGTCCATCTCGATCACGATCGTCGGTTTGACGAGTATTGAAATGTGGCCTTGGTGCTGGAGGACCATCGTATACGCCCAATGGTTTCTTCGAGGATACCTCCTCTTCCTGTTTCTTCTCGTAATGATAAAAGTCATCGAAAATGGAGGTTGCATGCTTATACGCATGCAGAATTTCCAAAACTTCTACTCCCTTGGCATTGGGTACTTCTTGTGTGTCTCGGGAGTTGGTAACGGGTTTATTTTCATTATTCTCGAGTGTTATGTGACGCAGTTGATTGTTGGGTACATCCTTTACATATATCCATTTTACTTTGAATTTACCCTTCCATTTGTCCTGTGACCATACACTTGACGTTGAGTTGTAATCGACAGCCGTCATCATCTGAGCCATGCCACAAAAGTGACCAGAGCCATTGACCGAAAAGAATAAAAGAATATTGCCACCATCCTTATGACGTTCTTTAAAGGCATCATCTAATCTCTTATTGCCGTGATCTGTAGAGCACCAGATTTCGTACTTTATGCTGCGATGTACGTCATCCTCCGAATATGATTTGATAACAAAAAATCTAAAAACAGAAACTCAACTAAAAGTTTTCAAAATATATTGCACGGATATTATTCACCTGGCTGAAGCAGCAGTGTCGAAGTCTATTTCAGCAGGATTGTAATTGTTCTTATCTCGTAATACCTCCAGTACTGCCTGTGGCGCTTCAATTGTAGTATCATTCACTTCAACATTTTTTGAACTACTTTCGTCACGGTAATCGTACGAGCCACTGTCATAATCCTGACGCGTCGACGTATAATGGCCCCTACGATCTCCATAGCGACCGGCGCCAGAGACAACAGTATTACTGACAACACTTGCCCCTCCCCCGGAAGCAGCATCACCACGACGCATATGTCCTGACTGTCGATTACCCTGGCCTTGGTGCAATGGTGGCTGAGAGGACCAATTCTTTCTGGAATGTCCATTAGGCGAATTCCTTGATCGTCCAAAATTATTACTGTAATTGCCTTTACTGTTGTCATCTCTAGGAACGTCTTGTCCTTTAGTTTGGACCCCGTTGTCTTGTTGGGCAGTCAAATCGAAGTCAGCACCAATTCCCGGTGAAAAGTCGGAATTTATGTCATTTGAACCCAAGTCAATTGGTGGTGGAGGCGACGGCACTGGTGGTGGATTATTGTTCGGCAAATCCCAAATGTTCACATCTAAGTTATGTTTACCCGGCACCATTGGGGGTGGGGGCATGCCAGGACCTTTCTTCTTATGGCTGGAAGTTGTTGACGTGGTCTGAAATGAATTTCAATGTACAATACTTAGTTGTTATACACCAATAGCATTGATCTTACTCTTGAAGTAAGTTTAGCTGGTTGGGAAGCTATCGAGGCCCACGTAGTCTTTTTAGGTGCTGCCGTCGAAGTTGTCGTTTTCTTTTCTTCAGATAAACTATTTGCATTCGGTCTATTGTCCAACTTTTCCGATGAATAACTATCAGGTCGACTGTCATCGTATCGGTTTCCCTAATTATAACAATAAAATCTCTTTGCTAAAACTTGTACATAGGTCTGAGGATTCTTACCCTGTTATAGTTCCCCGACGAATTTTCGGTATTTGATCTGCGAGAATTGTTTGAACCCCAAGCATTGGGTGGGTAGTCATCTCTCTTATTGTTATAGTATGCTGATTTATTGTATTTTTTATTTGAATCTGTAAATAATAATTTATGTATTTTAATTATGTATGTGTTTTCAAAATGATAAAAAAAGAATAAATATGATCGATATTCAACATTGTACGCTGGCAAATTTATTACTGGCACAAACAAAATTAATTAATTTTTTTACAATCGATTGTAAGTTTGCAACCAAAAGTATAAATATGCAAAAAAAATTGCTCTGATCAAACAGTGTCTTAAATATCGAGGTATGTATGTACAACATTCAAAACTCTGTTGGCCACATTCGAAATACGTATCAGAGGGGCATACTCCGTCGTTCGAATCTCGACCACATTAAGTAGGCTACGATTAACGTCAACATTACTCGCGCCAAAAGTACAAAAACCTTAGGTCCTTCTAAAAAAAATCAAACGACATCTTTCGTAGCATTACGACTTGGTACTTTATTTTATGAGAAAAAAAAACTCGTAATTAATTATCTAGTGTAATTAATTACGCTGTATCGAAAGAAAAAAATCAGTACATAAATTTATAAATTTTTAACAAAAATCGGTGCGGATGAACAAATTTAAATACAAGATTAGCGTGTGTTTCTTCAATCTGTAAGCATATTCAGCTTCTAGGCGGTGCAAGAATGAGAATAGACAACAAAAGAAAAAGGCCAAACAAGTATTGTGTTTAATATATATTGTTTTTAATACATATGTACAATTCAACAATTTAAATCCCATGTGGGCGATTTTTCATAATGAAAAATTACCCAAAACCCAATTATGAAAAATCATTTTTGCTATACAAAATTTATCAAAATGTTTATATTATTTATTTTAATTAATAAATACATTAAAAATTTTCGATTGCGGCGCTTACTACGGTACTGGAAAAATGGAATGAATATGGCAAACACAACATTGAAAATTGTTTTGTTTTTAAAACATTTTCTTCTGCGGCGCTTAATTCGATAGCTTCTATTCTGAATATAAAAACACCTTTTTTTTTTTATTGGTAAATTCATTTAGTAACAAAATTGTAATACATGATAATTGATTTATAGCCTCAGCGTCTTGAAGACATTGTAGAGGCACCTTACTAATAAATACATTGAAAATTTTCACAAAAAATCCCGCGATTTTTCGTCTTTGTTGCTTAATTAAACAGTTTCTATTCCGAATATAAAAAATTAAATAAAAATGATAATCAGCACACTGAAAACGTTTTTTAAAAGAATCGCGCAATTGTTTATAGAAGATTTTATCCTCCGGCGCTGAATTTGGCCAGTTTCTATTCCGAATATTTAGGTGATTTTTCATAATTTTGGGCGATTTTTCATATTTCGCGTAGGTAATTTGTGGGATAAATTTCTATTTTCTTTTTGGGTCAAAAAAAATTATTCCTCAGATAACAACAGTACGATTTATATTACGATTTACAATACGATTTATGTCACCTTCGGTACTTGGTTCATTTCTCAAAGAAGTGATACTATATTTCTTGTTGTAGGATATACAAGTGTACATGTATGTATATCCTACAACACCCGTTCTCGATGAATCAATGACAGCTTATTACTCAGATTTAAAAACTGTTGTTTCGGTAATGGCTTCGTTTCTACTCGTTTCTACTTACATGCTGAATTGTCACAATATTTTCTTCAACCTCCTGCCTTACGAAGTGATGTTTCACATCAATGTGTTTTTTACTCTATTATTCTCCACATTGTAGGCTAACTTGAGTGCACTTGATTGTCTTCGAAAACCATTATTAGTTTGACATTACTTAACATATCTGTCAGTAAGCCACACACCTTCTTGTACCGCTAACGACAACGCAACATACTCCGATCCGGTTGTTTCTTTGATGCCCAAATTTCCATATACTTTAAAAAAAAGTCCGCTTGTTGATTTTCTGGATTCTTCATCAGCATCATAGACGGAGTCAACAAAACCGACCAACGGTTGCTCGTCCACTCTCTTGGTATAAATCAACTCCATATCTATGGTTGATTTTAAATATCTCACTAGCCTTTTCACTCCCTGCCACTGTACAATAGTTGGAGATTCCTGGTACCGACTTAGCTCAGATATAGCATAACATACATCAGGCCTGCTACACAGCATTACTTGCATAACACTTGGTACATTTTACTTTTCTTCATTTTGGACACTTCTAAACTGTACCGACTTATCCATTGGTGTCGCCACTCCGTAACAATCTTCCATGTTCATGAAACGTAGGACTGGCATTCTTTTGCGACAGTGTTAACAAATTAGTGTACTGTATTTCAATACCAAGGAACTGTATAAAACTGTCAGGCTTTACGATTTCAAATATTTTCGTAAGTTGCCTTTTTACATCATTGTACAGCGCATCATTTTCACCAACAAGCAATAAATCATCGAAATACAGAACAAGATACAGCACACACCCATCACGTAATCGAATGTAGGTACAGTAGTCAGTCATGCTGTGATCTAGTAAACCCCATTGTCATAGCAGCGTCATGGAATTTCCTCTACCAGCACAACGGGGACTGCTTCAGTGGGTACAGGGATTTCTTCAGCGTGCACACCAATCCATTTTTAGTTCAAACCTTCAGGGACCACCATATACACCGTTTCGTTTAACTCACCATTGAGAAACGCGGTTGTAACGTCCATTTGACAAATTTTGTAGCCTTTATAAGTCAATTCTCCCTTTGTACATGGAGGGATGTCCATTCTTATCGGTCTTCAATTTAAAAACCCATCGACAAGTGATGACCTTCATATTTGGCTCCCTCCTCTTGACTAAAGCAAGCAGGTCAGTTGAAAAATTTATTTTAGACAGATTTATCTGATCGGCAGCTTTGCCTTTGACCTGCCAAATTTGAGTGCCGCCGGAGCGCATCAGTATTCCTGTCCTCTTCCGCATGATTCGCAGCCACCTCGCTCGGATCATCTCGGCTATGATGCACAGCACCTCCACCAAAAACGTCATTGTCTCCATCAAAAGCATCACCATAAGAGTGATCACAATTTCCACTTTCTGCCGTCATATTTTCATCACCGTCATCAAAACCTTCTTTCTCTTTCCACCACAACCAACGTTTGATCATCGCAAGCAGCTTTCCTGGCTTCAGTATTTGGATTACATAAGCCCTCATTGTCGTTAACGTTTACTTCAGATTTGAAAGTAAAATTTGACTCATCAAATTTTACGTTTCGGGCAACAACTGCCTCTCTTGCTACTGGATTCCACAGCTGATATCCACTAATACCATAGCCAACAAATACTAACACATTGCTTTTTGCATGAAATTTGGATCTCTTTTCTGTCGTCAAAAGTTCAAACGCACGACAACCAAAAATACGCAATTTACCAACATCAGGCTTCACTCTGCTGGGATTTTATTTTGGACGGTACTCGTTGGAACTGTTCAGTAAGTACGTTGCTGTTTGCACTGCTTCACCCCACATATTTTTGTTAAGGTAGGATTCGATCAACATTGTCCTCACTTTTTCAAAAACACATCCGACTTACGTTTTATTAAATATAACCGGGCAAAATGGTTGACGTCATCTATAAAGCTGACAAAATACTTGAAGCCAACGTGAGTGATAGGTGTAATCGGGCCGCATACATCCGTGTGAATTCTTTCGAGAATTCTTGAAGTTGGGTGCCTATGACACAGTTATCACATACAACTTTCTCCTCCGCAACTTCAAAACCAGTCACCATTTTGTTACATTGCAGCTTTTTAAGATACACATCATTTAGATCCTTTTCTTGCAACGCTTTTCTAGACAACAAATTTACCTCAATTCTGAGGAAAATACTGAAGGATTTTTGGACGTAGCTGAACGAAGTCGGCATAAAGTCTAATTAAACATCCGATAATGGCCCGACTTTTTCTATCGTTTTCTGACACATTGTACTATTTGTCGTCGCAATTTCAGAGACGTACCAATTAATTATACTTTACAAATTAATTATTAATTTTATTTGACGACCGCGACGTCTTAAGCACTTGCTTGCTCGTTTGTAACTGAAGACAACAAACAAAATGATGCAGACAAAACAAAAACAATTTAATTCACCGAAACTATACAGTAAAAACATTTTTGGGGGATTCCCTTAGTCTACTTTTACATTGACAATTATAATTGTCACAATTGTTGAGTTTGACGGAGAGAGAGGTAAGAAGAATGGAACGAGGAAAAAACTTGTCCGTACTAGGCAATTCATTTTGTTCTTCTCATTCGTAAATTTTTAGTAATGGCGGCTGCAGAATAATTTCACATTTCTTTTCATTTACTCATTCGTAAAAATGTCACACGAATAGTCTGCATATGGCTCAGATTTATACGAATGTCAGAAGCAGCAATAAAAAAAAGAATTGTCCAAACAAAATTGGATGTGTAAACACAATTGGCAAGTTCAAAAGCGAATCATAAAGAATTGTGACAATTATAATTGTCAATGTAAAAGTAGACTTACTGGCGCATGGTTACGGAATGAAAACAAAATCAAATAGAATATAAAATTCCCTTCAGAGGTTGTGCAGAAACGTCGCATTATTTTCGTTTGGAATTTCAGAGCTGAAGGAATTTCAGATATGTTGGCTAATTGTCTGATATAATTTAAGAGAACTTCAGACGTCCGACACTTCGAAAGCAATTGTTTACTGGGTAGTTGTGTCAAATACAACACAAAGGTATACCAACAATAAAAAGTGCAAAATACATTTAAATTTCACAGTTGTATACCAAAACGGAATGAAAAAGTTAAATCAACAGTTATTGTTGTTATAACAGATTGTCTGTTTGAACTGGTTCGTCCCTGGAAGATATAAAAAACAAAATTAAGTATAATTCCCCTATTTGTCACTGGAGGTAGCGATGAGGAGCTGGAGAAATTGTGCCACCTCCAATGGTCTCTTCCATAGGTCTACTGGACGCAAGTTAGTAGGCCTATCAGAACAGTTAAAGATGTGTATAGTGTCATGAGGGCAGGAAGATTCGCAAGATAAATGTTGAAGTGTATAGGTGACAGTACTCCTCATTGTGGCACACCCACTTTTAACTTGCGATAACAGAAATTCTGGCCCCTGAACTCTACAAATGCTTGTCTCTCATTGAGATAGTTACCAAGCCAGCGCTTGGTAGTGTTTGGGAAGGACGAGTTCAAGATCTATGGAGTGATCAACAGTGTCGAAAGCTTTAGACAGGTCTAAAGGGTCTGCTCTGATTAACCCTGCTGTTAGATTAAGCCCATTTGGTCCAAATAATGGCTAGTTTTCTTTGTAAGTTTTGAACGGTGATATATACTGACTTCATTTTTCAGGTCACGTGATCTTTTTTATAAACCAATGGCATGAGCAAAAATTAAATTTTCTAACTAGAAACAGGACTGAGTCAAATAAGAAATTACAAATTTCAGATTAAGGGACCATTTGGTCCATAGAATATATTCTTTGATTTTCTTTACAATTATGTTCAAAATATAAAATAACAATAATAATAAAAATATTTGAGTATTACTGACCAAAGATAGATACAAAGAATACGAATAGATGGATATTTTGTTTGTAAATTGCAGTATGGACCAAATGGTCTCTTAAGCCAACATTCGTTAAAAATACGAATCTTAGGTTAAGGGACCATTTGGTCCATAGTATATTTCCTTTGATTTTCTTTACATTTATTTTCAAAACAAAGATGATAATAATAATTACAATATTTAGTGAATATTGAACTAAAATATATACAACGAATGTAATTAAATTGATATTCTGCATGAAAATTGCAGTATGGACCAAATGGTCCCTTAACCTAACATTCGTATTTTTTTTCCTAACCTAACAGCAGGGTTAAGGCCATTGGTGACGTGGGTAGTTATCTCATTTAACCCTGCTGTTAGATTAGGACCATTTGGTCCAAATTTTTTCTGTTTTCCCTTGTAACTTTGGAACGGTGATATATACTGACTAAATTTTTCTGCTAATGGGGTCTTTTAATAAAACAATGTTATGTGCGAAAATTAAATTTTCTAACTTTATTCAGGACTGAGAAAAATACAAAATGACGAATCTTAGATTAGAGGACCATTTGGTCAATAGTACATTTTTTCATTACCAAGCGAATGTAAATTCATGTCAAATATTTAGAAGATGTTTTTGATATGTCAAATACTTGCTTTAGAAATTATTGAACCAAAATAGTTACAAAGGATAAGATAAAATTATTATTTTGGATGAAAATTCCAGTATGGACCAAATGGTCCCTCAATCTAAGATTCGTAAGTTTTTTCATTACCAAGCGAATGTAAATTCATGTCAAATATTTAGAAGATGTTTTTGATATGTTAGCGGATGTTTTTGATATGTCAAATACTTGCTTTAGAAATTTTTGAACCAAAATAGTTACAAAGAATAAGATAAAATTATTATTTTGGATGAAAATTGCAGTATGGACCAAATGGTCCCTCAATCTAAGATTCGTAAGTTTTTTCTAATCTAACAGCAGGGTTAAAGCCCTCGAAGTGCTATGCGCTTGCTGAAGCCATGTTAGTGTTGTTTCAGGGTCGGCAAGAGTAGGGACTCCAAAACATTTGCGGGATAACTCGAGCAGTTTCCCGCACGTCCGGTATGATCAGTTGGCATACCGAAAGGGTGAGCGTATGCGCGACAAACCAAATCCCTATTGGTCCGAGGTTCTTCAGCATTATCATCGAGATGCCATCAGGACCGAGAGCTTTAGAGGGTTTAGATTTGGAGATTATGGCTTCGACTTCCATGGGTGGGAAGGAGCAAGGTGCTAGATCTCGTTTGAGATTCTTAGTTCTGCGAACTACAGCTCTCTTAGCCCTATTCTGCTGGGTTGGGTGTGCAATAAATTGCTGGCAGAATTTGGTAGCGCATTTCTTGGCATCCGTGTAATGAGTATTATCAAACGCGATAGCAATGTGACTCTTATCGTTTCCATTGCCAGATAGACCTCTGATGGTAGACCATAGCCTTATCGAACCAATATTTCAGTTTTCCAGATGTTCAAGCCATCTGTCACGACGGTGGTGGTTGGTGAGTAAATTAATCTCATCCGTCAGGGGCAATATTCGTTCATCGACTGGGTTGATGGCGCGTATGCGATCATGCTGATCCGCTAGACGCGCATCATCAGATGGGTAGTTGGATATACAGTTGGGAATTCTACCAGCGGGATAAAACGCTTTGCAGCTTTGAGAATGGCATCCCAGAGGATCATCTCACCCTGTCTGGCTTAAAGCCCGGCCAGCTGGCTTTATTGTAGTTGACGAACAGTATTGACGAACAAGTTGACGGTCTACAATATTAATGCCACGATGGTCTGAGACTAGCTGGGAGAACCACCTCTCATAATGAGTCGCCAAGTATAATTGTACTATGACCCTGGAATAGGTGTTCAATAGTAGGATGATAGCTCGCACCGATTCTATTAACGGGCGATTTCAATAACAATGTATCCGGTATCTATCGCTATACTCATCGCTTCAAGGAACTGATCGGGGTGGGTAGGGGAGGGTGGGTCTGTGAGTCTGAAGCTCACGCATCGCTCGATGATGAATCTGAGCCCGCCACCGTGATTTCTCTCACTGTCTCTCCGAATAATGGCATAGTTCTCATGAGATGAAAGTCTACACTCACTGGTGAGCTTAGTCTCCTGAACGGCGGCTATAAGGATCTTATGAGTATACATATAGTTGGTGATCTCAGCAATTTTGTTCTTTAGACCATTACAATTAAATTGCATGATACTGAACGATTGCTGATCACCAACTGTATGCAGTTGCCGCCGAGACTGGTGCCGTGGCGTTAGGTTGGGAGCTGTCTGGCGTAACTGGGGTATTGCCGGAGGCAATTGAGAGGCTATCGAAAGCAGCGCTGGGGTTGCGGGGTGCAACTGATTGGGTGGTGAGTGCAGCCATGATGATTCGCGCGCTGTCGGGCACAGCTGAGTCGTCGTCTGAGGCGACTGTATGGCTGAAAAGGTCAGCTGAGGGTTGCAATGCGCAACTAGGTGGCCGCAGGTTCCGGCTGAAATAGGGTTGCAATGCGCAACTAGGTGGCCGCAGGTTCCGGCTGAAATAAGGCGTGCCTGAGAGTAACAGGACGTAATTGAGAAGCTGACGGGGGCAGCATGGGAGTTGTCGATAGCAACTGGGTAGCTGACGGACGCAGCTCAGTTTGAGCGTGAAGCTCATTTGAAATTGCGGGGGCAACTGGGATGGGTGGTTTGCCTCAGCTAATTGTTGTAGTGGCCGAGGCGTGAGTGAGGGAAATTGCACCAATCTGGGGGTGGTGTAAGAGTAATAACACATTTACACCAAATAACCAAATAAATCAAATTTCAAACAAAAACTGGTAAAAAAATCCTAGAGGCACAATTTTTGGAACCGAAAAAAGGTAAAATTTTTTGAGATTGAAAGCTCGACTTCGGCAACCATATGTTTTGTGCCAAATACTATTATAGAAAAATACGAAATTCATTCATGAGTAGAGTATAGAGTAATAGAGTATGGATTTTCGTTCAGTCTCATAAATCCGTCGTATTACTCGAAAAACTTGTATTTTTACGAAATTTCAACAGTTTTCATTCAAATTGAAGTCTGAATTTATGAGGAATACAAGGTGTACGAAGTATTTAAGAGTTTGAATGAAAACGCATAGTGTCATATTTCGAATATTTTCTAATATTTCCCAGAGATAAATACTTGTCATAAATTGAACAAATATAAAACAAATAAATAGCAAAAGTTATCAATGATTTCAAATGAAAATGTGGGGAAAGTAAAAAAACCAGAAGTGGGGTTTAAATCGATATACTTGTGCGGCAGTAGATTTAGGGTCTCAACCAAACCTAAAAATTATGAAAACATGGACTTGGTATCAGAAATCGGGTTTGACCTTATCATCACACATTTCCGCAATATCGTAGCCGTTCCTCTTCTCGTAATTCATTCTAATAAGACTATCAGAACAAATGTACCAATACTCCTTATTATCTTTATAAATATAAAATCCATATAAATCTTTGAATTGTTATGATTAATTTGGAACCATCAACATAATAGTGTTTGGTTACTGTATTTGACAATGTTCTCAAGAGTCTTAACCCTGAATAACCAATCTTATTTTTATGTGTTATAACCAATGTTAGTCAATTCGACGAAGATGCTCTAAAAACTGATTGTAAGAAACTATTGTAGCATCAAATATTTAAAAGTTATTAAAAACGAAATTCAAAATCAATCACATTAGTTTTGGTTATGAATTATTTTGGTATGAAATCACTTGCTACTTTTATTCAGTCTGCGATGGACTACTAAATATTAGTAGTCGAAACGACTAACATTGGTTATCCAGAGTTAAGTACTACAAATTTGCAGTATTCAGTCATATCCATGTGCTTCTATGTACACTTACAAGCGAAAAATTTAAAAAGATGGTAAAATGATTGGTCCTACATCCGTTAAGTGGATTTAAATATAATTTTTGTTGATTAGTGAATTTTTCAAAGCTGTTAGCTTTGTAGCCGCAATTCCTTCAAACAGAGTGAGCCTGAAAACGTAATACAACTTAAAAAGAGTTATGAAATGAGGCAAGAGCTACAGTATAGTCGAAGATTGCAAATGAAAATTGTAAACGGCTTGAAGTAAAACCGAAAAACGAATTCTTGAGGTCCTAAACAAAAAATTTTCTTTTAATGTTCAACTAATGTTGGAGCCGATATAATTATATCGTCGATATAATTAGCACATCCACCGTTTCCCAGTAAAATTTGTTCAATATACTTTTGAAAGATAGCAGGAGCGTAAGCGATACCGTATGGCAGACTTTGGTACTGAAATAGTCCTAGAGGCGTGTTGATAACCATGATTTCCTTAGACTCCTCGTCTAATTCCATTTGAAGGTAGGCATCTTTTAGGTCTACGGTGGAAAAGAATTTCCCATGTCGTATTACATGAAGTAAACTGTCTCGAGTTGGTAAAGGATATTGTTCAATCTCGATTTGTTTATTTCCGACTACTTTAAAATCACCACAAATACGTATTGCATTGTTTGGCTTTTGAGCGATTGCAATGGGTGATGCCCACTGGCTGAATTTGATCGGCTTAATAATGTTTAAATTCACGAGTCTTTCAATTTCCTCTTTAAATTTTGGCATTTAAGCAAAACGAACTTGCCTACTACGAAAAATTTGTGGTTTTGCATCGGCCTTCAAACGAATATTTGCTTTAAAATCTGTAACTGTATCGAGAGTGGTATCGAAAAAGGGATTGGTATTTTTGACACAATTCATGAATATTGTTTTTACACGTATCCGAAACAGTTTTTATTTGTTGGATATGAAACCAGAATTTATTAAAAAGATCGATGCCGAAAAGATTTTCGCCAAGTTCAGTGTTTACAACAATTATTGCCACTTCTTTCTCTTGTTTTCCACATTTTACATTTGTATACAATTCTCCCAGGACGGGTATTATTTTCCTTCCGAAACTGTATAAAATTCTACAACACTAATTAGAACAAAACTTTAAAACAAAATGAACGATTGATTTTTATTCATCACAATGTGTACTGTGATTTTATAGAAAAATAAAATATACATTGAATTTAAAATTAATATAATAACAACAAAAACAATAAGATTTCTTATTTTAAGCTCCAAAAAGTAAGTGCTCATGTACGACTTCTCCGCATAAACCACTTATGGCCAGTTTTTCGGTCAGTGGTGATCTTCGTTTCTTAATTCAAATAATTCTGGTTAAACATCGAATTGTGTTTTTCAGTCATTGTTTAACTATGATTTAACCCACAATGTTGGTTGATTAACTTTTAGGCAGAACCATATGATTTTGACAATCAAATTACTGACTGTCAAAATGAGAAATGTTAGATTGTATAAAATATATGCTTCTGTTTTGCGTATTTGTACACACACGTTGAGTCTAGATCGTTAAATGATTGCGCCTTTAGTTTTTTACACATTTTTGTTAAAATAACTTCGTTTTTTTGCATCTATTTCTTATTTTACATAATTCCATTTTGTTTGTTCCTCTTTGTTGTTTTGGTATTTATCCCAAACCAGTTGTTTTTTCTTTCTTAACTTTCAATTAGGATTAAGTAATCTTGTAGTTAACTACCCACTTAAAAACTGGCCATTAGAACAGTAAAAATTAATATTTGGTTAGTGATCTCTTGTTCGTAATGATTGCCTCTAATCGCCTTGAAGTAGAATTAACAAGATTTTGGGTCACCTCAGTCGGAATTCGTCCCCACACTTCCTCTCTTTCTCTGATCTTTCTCTTCTTTGTGTTGCAGGCAGTGTGCTTTGGATCATTATCTTGGGTAAATATATAATTTGATGTTAAGCCCATTGTTTGGACGCTAGGCTGGAGATGAGTTTTTAAAATATCTATGTACATATATATTTCTTGTGATCCATTATGCCATCAATTATTTGCAAAGATCCGGCACCACCTACGCTCATACAACCCCATACAAGCAGTGATCCTCCGCCATGTTTAAAGGTTGGACACAGATTTTTGTCTCTGAATTCCTCGTTGCCTTTCGCCATATTTTTAATCGTTCATCCTGACTATAAATGTATATTATATTTTCTTTCGTCTGTGAAAATAACTCGATTCCAGAACTCCATAGATTTATTTATGTGTGTTTTGGCATAAGCAAGGCGTTTTTGCTTGTTTACCTTGCTGATATATGTATGGAACACGCCCATGAAAGCCAACCTCATACAGTACATTACGGATAGTATTAACGCAAACACTTTTGCCGTAGCTTATATTTACTGACTTTGTCAGTTGAGTAGCTGTAACTTTGGGATTTTTTTTATTTCTCGAACAATATATCTTCTATTAGTCTCCGTTAAATCTTTTGGTTTTAAGGTCTTTTCACTAATTTACCAATTTCTCGTAAAGATTTATTGCTCTCTCGGTCTCGGATGTTTCCTTACGTATAGGAGTCATATCGACAATATTTTGTAATATGTCTTTGTCCTCCGACAAACTCTTACTGATAGGCTTGGAAACATACCACTTCATAATTTTTGCATGATGTTAAGTTTAATTTCCCGTTATTTCAAACCCGTTTCCTCAACATAAGTATGTATAAATGAGCCCTCACTTTTTGGAGCTAAGAAAGAGTACTTATTCCGTTTTTGTTGTAATTTTAGAAACTCTGAAAGCTGAATATGTTTTATTTTCTCACGAAATCAAAGTACACGTTCTACTAAATACAAAACAATTGTTAGTCTTTTCAAAAGTGTAAGAGTGAAGTGAAAAGATTATATACATTTTTAATAAGAAACTGATCACTCATTTTTTGGAGTGACTGTATGTTTTTAAATTGATGATTGAAATTGATGCACCAGAATCCATTTGAAATTTTATAATTTTGTTGCAAATTTGAAATTGAACCAGACATCTCCAAAATTGTTTCCATGGTGTCTATTTGATTATGCGATTTATCATCGTTTCTTTTATCACTATTTTTGTTTTGTTTTATATTTACCGATCTACACACAGGAGCAATGTGTCTCTTTTTATTACAAATGGCATTTCGAAATTTACACTGCTCTCTTGCGTGGGAGCGAAAACAACCTGAACACGATTTTAGTTTGTTTTGATAGTTATTTTCTTTTGATTTTTTTGTAACTGTTTTTGTTTTGTACTGCATTTATGTTAATATGATTTTCATGGAGTTGGTCAGGGTTCGGACTTTACTGTAATTGCAGTAGATCTTCTGCGCTTTTTACCAAAATTTAATTTTCTACTGCGGCACTGCGGTTTTTTCAAATCTACTGCGATTTTTTCGCAACGACCATTTTTCTGACAATTCTCTGTAGTACGTTGAAGCAACAAGAAGCACGCTCAACTTTTTACGTTGTGTTAAGTCAAGAATCACTGAAACTTAAGTAGTACATGAAATACTCGAAAGATGGCAGCATAGATGTTAAATTAATAGTCAAATGGAACCACATCGTCTTTCATGTAATGGGGTTCAGTGTTGCCACAATCATTTTCTATTTCAAATCTGCCAAAAACTACAAACTACACTTTAATTTTCTTAGTAAAAATGGTTCGTGCCTTTACTCATTTGAAATAAAATTTAATGACATTTTTATTTGCATGAACGATAAGTATTATCATAATTAAAGCATTTTCATTCCCAATTCTATTTTTCTGAACCCATCTTCGCACGATCATTCTTGAATGCAAACATTGTATCATACAAACATATGATATGAAAAATGTGTTTGCGTTCACACGTTCGAACTTGATTTAATTTTTCATTTTTTTCTCACTTTTAACGAGTGAAATGGCTCGCGAACTCGTAGCAGGTCTAGTTATTAACGAAATTTTAGATGGTAACAAAACATGTATGGCAGTTAGAGGTATTGAACCCTAATCTGTTTTATTTAGGCTGCACGTGCCATTCCCTCAATCTTTGCTCAAAAGCAGCATCTAAGCAAATGCCTTGTGAAATAGAAGCTTTAATCAAAAAAAAAACAATGAGTGTTCGAACTCACGGGCGATGTGTTAACACCTTTTTGTTACACGGTACCTGATCGATTTCTATGAACACAGACCCACAAACCCGGAGGTAGAGTTAATATAAAGTATTTTATGTACGTATAACCACGTCACTATTCTCTTTGCTATGCATAAGACAAAACCGAAGATCAACATAAAACACTTTTTTAATATTACTCCAAATTAATACTCCAAATTAAAACACTTAAATCTCGGCTCGCCGATATCGGGTCGCCTTAATTTTTGGCGGGTCGCCTTTTCTTAAAAAAGTAAATTTTCTTACAAAAAGTACCTTTTCTTAAAAAAAGTAATTTTGAAATAAGTACCTTCTCTTAAAAAAGTACATTATGTTACAACAAATTGTCTTTTTCTTAAAAAGCTACATTTTCTTTAAAGAATACCTTTTTTGTAAAACAAAATAACTTTTCTTGAGATAAGTATCTACTCTTAAAATAGTATCTGTTCTTTCGTAAAAAAAGCTTTTCTTCAAAAAAAATACCTTCTCTTACAAAAAATACATTTTCTTACAAAAACATCCTTTTCTTAAAAGTACCATTTCTTAAAAATAAAGTACCACCTCTTCTTTTGTTTTCTTGAGATAAGTATGTAGCCTTCCTGAAAATGAGTAAATTTTCTTAAAAAGTAACCTTATCCTAAAAAGAGTACCACGTCTTTAAAAAGTACCTGTTCTTAAAAATGTATTTTATGTAAAAAACATCATACTCTTAGGCTTTTTCTTAGCTTAGTGACGCAGACACTATCGAGTATTCAGCCATGAAAAAGCTTCTCAAAATACCGTTCCAAACCGGTGTAAAACTGTAGGACCCAATCAGTTAGTGTAAAACTAGAACGCGCACAGCTTACTGGTTTGTGAGCTCCTTTTCGGGAAAATATAATACATATTCTTACAAAAGGGGCCTAAAAATATATATATATATTTCTTAGCAAAAGTTTATCATTTTACAAGATCCATATAAATTACAGTATTTTTCAACAGGCGCCTTAGGTGTGTTGGAACTAACTAGTACATAATATATAACGAGAGGAACTTTGTTCCAACCGGGTGTCCCCTGATACCACATGCAATTTTTATTTATTAAATATTTATCTTTTGTAAGAAACATTTTCATTAGATTATTGTCAATAAATACAAACAAAAATTAACTTTCTGCTATAGAAAATAGCAAAATTATCAAATAATTTTTGTAAAATTCACCAAAAATTATATCAAATTTTACGCATTAAAAATTGCAAATCTATAAATCAAATCGACTACCACAATCTTCTCTAGACGAGTGTTTCAACATGGAATGAATATAATCTTACGTATGTAGCAAATTGAGACCATTTTCGAAACAAAGATTCAAAAAATTGTTATCAAAACACGTACAATGTAATACTAACAGTGCATTTATGTACAATTTTCAATAAATAATTTCAAACACACTTCAACACATTTATTGAAGCAATGAAACAAAATCATTGTACTAATAAAACAAATTCTATGCCAAAATGATTCAAATTCGTTGCACCAATGAAACAAATTCATAGCAGCAATAAACAAATTCATTGCAGCAATGAAGCAAATTCCTTGCAAGAACGATACTTATTTAATGCAAAAACGATACTTATTCATTGCAACAGTGAAACAAATTCATTCAGCAACGAAACAAATTCGTTGCAGCAACAACCATACTTTCAGCAAAGTAACGAACAATTTGCAGTTGATGAACACATTTTCATAGCGGGAATGAAACGCTACGTTGTTAGCTCACTTTCGATGACAAAAGTTGTTAGGGTGATGAACATTTTCAACCGTGTGACGATGCTTTTCCGTTCAGTGTACACTGAAAGAAAAACCCTTCGTCGCATGGATGAAAAATTGTCGTTAATGTTTTTACGTTGTTATAGTGAAAAGTGTCGTATATCCGACAATTTGGTAGTCGCTGCAACGAAAAATTGCATACTTTACTTCTGACAATTTTTCATTTCGTTCCTGCAACAACTTACTTTTTGTTCCCGCAACAATTTTATTTAATTTGAATTTTGTAGAAATATGGGTAAAAATTAAAAAAAGTAAAGGCATGAGTTTTAAACTACTGATATTTGGTTTATCTCTTACTTTTTATAGTTTATATTTATTATTTATTTAATTTGGAGGTTTGTCAACATTTTTAGTTGACGAAACAATTTCGTTATTGTAACGAAACTAATTTTTGTGATGGTATAGAGAGAGAAAATCAGCCGAAAAAATGAGCGAGCGTAAAAAAGAGGCCAGCAAGAGAAAATGGTGAGCGTGAGTGGTGGGTCACGTACACATCTTAAATCACTTCCATTGCAACAACCGAAAGTGTAGACATATTTCTCCGCCGGAATAATTTAAATAAATTTGTTAAAACAAACTAATTAGTTATACTTAGTAATAATTTTTTATTGTGAAAACTAAATTGTGTGAATTTTTGTGGTTGCTGTGATCGTTTGTGTAACTTGCGAATCTATAAATCAAATAGATAAATATACAAAATGCAAGGAGCAACACGACAGCAAAGAAAGTGACGCCTCGATAGCAGAAAAACTACCCCGAAATATGTAACTGAACATTTATGTTTGTTTATGGGCGTGACGGTACAAATCGCACGTGTTTCGTGTTTTTCTGTTTTAATCATGATTCGGTCGCGCCTGTTTCGTTGTGTTGGTATTTGGATTCAGAAAAAACGAAAGACATACGTACATTGTGTTTCAAGTACGACGAACATAAAAAGTAACAATTTAACCTACATACAATGAAATGAATCCAATCGAAATTTTAAGAAATTTGGTTAAAATAAATATAAGAGCAGTTGGAGAAAATGCTTACAGAGCGATCAGTGGTTTAATGACGGGGAGATGTAGCGCTACAATTGAATGACAGAACCCTCAACACAACAACAATTGCATGATTTAACAAAACAATGATGTTGTTATATGTTAAAGGAGTATATGTTAAAGGAGTATAGTAGTGTTTATGTTCATGGTAAGTATAAGTACAGACATAGATATGTACATACTTTATTAACAAATCTTAATAATACATTTCTCATATTTGTTTTTAATTGCAGAACCCACTCAACACTCAACTCCTCGACTACCACAATATCCTCTAGACGAGTGCTTCAACATGGAATGAATATAATCTATTTAGCATATTGAGACCATTTTCGAAACAAAGATTCAAAATTTTTTTATCAAAACACGTGCAATGTAATACTAACAGTGTATTTATGTACAATTTTCAATAAATAATTTCAAACACACTTCAAAACATTCATTACAGCAATGAAATAAAATCATTGTGGTCATGAATCAAATTCATTGCAACAATGATTCTAATTCGTTGCACCAATGAAACATATTCATAGCAGCAATAAACAAATTCATTGCAGCAATGAAGCAAATTCCTTGCAAGAACGAAACTTATTCATTGCAACAATGAAACAAATTCATTGCAGCACCGAAACAATACTTGTTGCAGCAAGAACCATACTTTCAGCACAGTAACGCACAATTTGCAGTTGATGAACACATTTTCTTAGCGGGAATGAAACGATACGTTAGCTCACTTTCGATGACAAAAGTTGTAAGGGTTTCCGTTCAGTGTACACTGAAAGAAAAACCCCTTCGTCTCATGGATGAAAAATTTTCGTTAATGTTTTTACGTTGTCATAGTAAAAAGTGTCGTATATCCGACAATTTGGTAGTCGCTGCAACGAAAAATTGCATACTTTTCTTCTGACAATTTTTAATTTCGTTGCTGCAATAACTTACTTTTTGTTCCTGCAACAATTTCATTTAATTTGAATTTTGTAGAAAAATGGGTAAAAATTAAAAAAAGTAAAGGCATGAGTTTTAAACTACTGATATTTAGTTTATCTCTTACTTTTTATAGTTTATATTTATTATTTATTTATTTTGGAGGTTTGTCAACATGTTTAGTTGACGAAACAACGAAACGAAACTAATTTTTGTGATGGTATAGAGAGAGAAGCAGCCGAAAAAATGAGCGAGCGTAAAAGAGGCCAGCAAGAGACAACGGTGAGCGTGAGTGGTGGGTCACTACACATCTTAAATCACTTTCATTGCAACAACCGAAAGTGTAGACATATTTCTCAGCCGGAATAATTTAAACAAATTTCTTAAAACAGACTAATTAGTTATACTTAGTAATAATTTTTTATTGTGAAAACTAAATTGTATGAATTTATGTGTTTGCTGTGATCGTTTGTGTAACTTGCGAATCTATAAATCAAATAGATAAATATACAGAATGCAAGGAGCAACACGACAGCAAAGAAAGTGACGCCTCGATAGCAGAAAAACTACCCCGAAATATGTAACCGAACATTTGTGTTTGTGTATGCGCGTGACGGTACAAATTGCAACAAAATGTTCGTGTTTTTGTGTTTGAATCATAATTCGGTCGCGCCTGTATCGTTGTGTTGGTATTTGGATTCAGAAAAAAACGAAATACATAGATACATTTGTGCGGCAGTCGAAGTCAATGAAAACGAAGAACTCAAAGAAACAAAGTGCTTCAAGTTCAAAGAAGATAAAAAATAAAAATTCTACGTACAATCAAATGAATCCAATCGACATTTTAACAAATTTGGTTAAAATAAATAAAAGAGCAGTCGAAGAAGTTGAAGATATCGAACCATATGGGAGTAGTGCTTATGTTCATGGTATATGTACATATTTTAATAAAAAATCTTAATAATAAATTCCTCATATTTGTTTTTAATTGCAGGCCCTGAATACGACTGCCACAGTAACACCCAACCCCTCGACTACCACAATCTTCCCCAGACGAGTGTTTCAACATGGAATGAATATAATCTATGTAGCAAATTGAGACCATTTTCGAAACAAAAATTCAAAAAATTGTTATCAAAACACCTGCAATGTAATACTAACAGTGTATTTATGTACAAATGTCAATAAATAATTTCAAACACACTTCAAAACATTCATTGTAGCAATGAAATAAAATCATTGTAGTAATGAAACAAATTCATTCATACTTTCACCACAGTAACGAACAATTTTCAGTTTATGAACACATTTTGAACACATGAAACGTTACGTTAGCTCACTTTCGATGACAAAAGTTGTTGGGGTGATGAACATTTTCATCCATGTGACGATGCTTTTCCGTTCAATGTAGCCACTTTACCAAAAATGTAGGTAGTTTCGTTAGGCAGATAATAGCCGCAGGCCAATTTGTCATTATGAATACGGGAGCATGTGTTACACAATTTGATATAAAAAAAATCTACTCCGTTATATTTTAGAATTGTTTCCCCTAAATTTAAAAGACAGCGAGAGTTTTGTGTAAAAGTTTAGTGTGCTCCCAAAAATGTTTGTAATTTTTCCCTTACCATATTTTGAGTCCACAGTTTCCATTGCAGACATTCTAGCGCATGGATTTAGCTTTACTCAACTTAATTTATTATCTTTCAATCGAGAACTTATAATTCTATATAGCTACATACAAATAATGCATTTAATGCACCTAAATGTAAAAAGGCTGTTTTAAATCTTTTAATTTAAAATGTGGATTTATATTGATAAAATTAATTATAATAAATAATCATACATATATATTGAAATCAAAGAATACTTCGTTCTTAAACATTATTATGTTTGGGGGGAAATACTCATTTGTTTCCACGTAAAAGCATACATGTTGCCAGTAAACATGATGCTGTTTACATTTAAACACAAGTGAATTTAGGACTTGCAAACATATTAATGTTTGAAGAATGTTCCAAACATATACATGGTTCCTGCAGAATATGTTTGGGAGAATATGTTAGAAATGCCGTTATTTTGTACTAACAAAATATGTTGGAGCAACTTTAAAATTTGTCTTGTGGTTGACCATTTTTCGGATATGCCCATATGCTGTTATATGTCATATCTTTTTCAAAATTAATATTGCTTTTCATTCATCCAAGATATTCCCAAATAACTAAACAAAAACAAGGCACAATTTTGAAAAAATATTTTCCCAAATATCTCGAGTCACAAGAACTAACCGACATGCCCTCGCATGGTTTTTGCAGCATTTTAGTAGCGCTACAGACGTATACAAAAATATTTCCAATCAAAACCAAAGTTTCACTACGGTTCAACTGTTTTTGATGGTATTCCAATATATTTACTTCTATAGCATAACGTGTCAAATTTCATCATGATCGGACTGATTTATTTTCATTTTTTTTTCGAGAAATCCCCAACTGTGTAGCGTTGCGGACGTTACAGAAGTTAATATTAAATAAATATTATATCCCATTACATTTTCAAAATTTGTGTTTCCTACTTTAAACAACACTGTTTACAATGTCAATGTGGTCTCAGACAAGTTTGTAGTTTTTCCGTCATATATCCGTCATATATATAACCCTATTTTAAGTTGCGGACGTTACAAAGCGTGGACCTTTCTTTACTCAATATAATTTAGTATCTTTCAATAGAGCATTTAAAGCTCTTTTGTCATAAATTTGCAGAAAATAAAAACTTTATCAAAGTACGAAGTAACCAAGTTTTGGTTAAAGCTATTTTATGAACAGATAAGAACACGGCATATTCAATGCTCTTAAAGCAGGGAAAAGATGTACAAACCAGTGTTGCCAGTTTGGCATACTTAAGCTTTTTATCATAATTTTATTTTGCTTCGGCACATTTTTTTTGAAACATGATGCTAAATGCTTTTCAGCATAATTTTCGCGAAATTTTTTCAAAATATTTTTTTTCGATATTGCACAATTTTCCATCAACAAATTTTTCAATCTTTTTTATATTTTATTATTAAATAACATGTATACGTATTTTTGAATAACTATCGAATGTATAGACTGAAAACACACCGTACGTTTTCATTTAGATTCATATACCAATAATATCGAATATTCTTTCTTAAAATCCAACACACACACCAAAGGATAGAACCGAAATATATGTTCTGGCCTGATGTCTCAAAAACGTTTTGACTGGATCCTGTGTTTTCAGCCTTAGAGGTCAATATCTCCCGAACCATTAACAAAACTTTAAAACTACGAAAACTTCATTTCTACGCTACTTATTTCATACTTCTTACTTTATATTTCGTACAAAATTGGTATATGACCTCTTAAAATATCACAAATATCACAAAATTAAATGTATTCTAAATTGGCGAAGATGAAGTTTTTGTACGTTTTATAATAACTTTTAATAAATAATATATTCCGCAAATTTAAAAATTGAAAATCAGTTTAGATGTTCCGCTTGACTTTTTTGGTTTTACGTAGAAAACATTTTTTGGAAACACTGTAAAGCGTACATGTGGTTTTGGGCACTTCCAATTTAATATGGATGGAAATACAATACAAAATTATGAAGTGGTTATGTTTGTTCTAAATTTCTTACAGTTTATACTTTAAAAAAAGTATAGTACACTTTTTTTTACCAAATGTGCATTTCATTTTGACTTCGGTTTCAGAAAGTATAGGGTGATTCATCGTGAGGTTTGATTTATACTCGTGATATAAAATAAAACACATAAATTTGAAAGTGAGCTTACAATTTTTATTATCGGTTAAAAGAACAATTTATGTCATTTACTGTTTGAAAATGATATTATGTAAATATTGGCCACGGTTACATCTGAGGTGGTCCATTCGGAAGGTCCAATTTTGGGCGACTCGTTTGAGCATAGCGACTGTTAACTCGCGAATAACACGAGTAATGTTGGCTTCCAAAGCGTCAATCATAGTTGGCTTATTCCTGAAGACCTCCGACTTTACATATCCCCAGAGAAAATAGTCCAAAGGTGTAATCTAGACGGCCAATTTACCGCAGTAAAACGGGAAATTAAGTGCTCACCAAAATGTTTCCTCAACAAGTCCATTGTTTCTCGCGCTGTATGGCTCGTAGAGGCGTCTTGTTGAAACCAGAACTCACCGAGACAATGCGCTTGAACTAGAGATGGGCACGAGTCACGCGATTGACGTGAATCGCGTGATCGTGAGCGGGCCAAATTTTGCTCACATGAGCGTGCGTGAACGTGAGTAGTGAAAAAATCTTCGTGCGTGAGTCCAATCTTTGCGTGAGGGAGTGTGCGTGAGCACTATTGAGTCACGCATATTGCCGAATAGTTGATATCATTTAAATTCGATTTTCTTACTATTTAATAATATCAGAACTTCTAAACTATAGGTCCGATTGTTTGAGAATGCACTAAGAATTTGTAGGGGAGAAGTTAGGCTTTCAGAATCTGGTATTTAGAGGCACCTTGTTTCAACGTACGTTTCGCTACAGGCAGACAAAACTTTCATGACATGTAAGTTCCTAACTTGTGGTCTGATTTAAATGATGTTTGTTTTTGAGATTCTACTGAGCCGCACACAAAAACATTTAGAGTCGTGTGCCGTGTCTCTAAACGTTACAAAGATATTTGGAATTATAAGTTTAAAATGTAAACATTCGCACCGACTTTCGTAAGTTTTTTTGGTAATAACTTGGTAATTTTGAGCCAAAATGTAGTTCTAAAAACCAGTTACATTGGCAAGACTTCAACCAAACGTAAGTTAAAAACCTTTTTAAATTATTTAAAACCGGTTGATAACGACAACTTCTCAAATTTAAAATGTTTTCAAACTGAAAAAAATGAAATTTGTTAGGAAAGGTACCATCATTCTTTCAATAGTTTCTCAAATTTTCTGTAAGAGAGACATAAAATGTTGTATTTTTTTTTAAGCAAGGGCCTTGCCAAAGGTGTTAAACGTAATTTAAAATTTTTTGGGCATTCACCCTACAGCCAGCCTTGGCAGAAAATTAATGATTTTTTAAGAAAATTTAAATTTTTGAGTTTGGGAAAAGTCTCGCTTGTTGATTTTCATAATTTTTTACACCAAATTCTAGACTAAAATAAGGTTAACTGCAAGGCTACTACATTTTTGATCGTACGCATAATCTTGATCAGCAAAGCTGAATTTAAAAAAAAAAAAACTTGAATTTTTATAACAGACTTTTTTGGGAGTAAAAATCTCACACTTGTGTCCCTATTTCTCAAGTAATATTAATTTCATTATATTAAACACATACTAGGCTATAATACAAAATTGCGGTATTACGTTGTTATATTCTTCAAATAGAATTTGCACAGAATTAAAAAAATATATTTTTTTAATTTTTCCGTGCAGTGCTGTGGAGTACTCGGAGTCGGGAATATGTGCCTGGAGTCCAAGTTTAGAATTCCCACCTATAAAAATTTGTTCGAGCAGATACTATTTATTGTATTTACTTCGGTTTTCAAATAAAACACAAACTTATTTAGGTTCAATATTTCATCTTTGGTTTTGGTACCCTTTCTAACACATTCCTTTTTTTTTCAGGATTAAAAAAATTTTAAATTTGAGAGATTGTCGTTATCGACCGATTTGAAAGACTTTAACAATTTGTTCAACCTACTACTGTTTGAAGTTTAGTCAATGTAGCATTTTGACTCAAAATTATTCCCAAAAGACTAAACAATGTCAGTGCAAAAATTGACATGTTAAACTTTTTCTTTCAACTATCATTGTAAGGGTCAGACTCAGGAGTGTTTTTTGTTTGTGCTGCTTAGTAGAATCTCTAAAACAAAAAATCTGGTTGCAGGTTTCACACTCTGTAGCAAACCGTGCGTTGAAACAGGGTGCATTTAGATACAATATTCTGAAGGCCTGACTGACTTCTTCCCTATAAATACCTAGTACATTCTAAAATAATCTGACCAATAATTTAGAATTTCTGACATTATTACCACTTTCCCATTGTCCGTCTGGAAGAATACTAATGGAAATAAGAGGCAAACTTCTTTAAGATAAAGGTGATAAGATGTTGTTCCTGTATAAAAGGGATTAGTGCATTTGCTAAATTTATTAAAAACGACACTTAATTTAACTAAGGCATTTACATTTAAGTGTAGTAGTGTCTAATTCCTGAATATGACCCCAATTAATGTTTTAAGAACTTACTTTTTACGAATACTGTTTTGTATAGTTTTTAATATTGGTTTGAACATAAAGCACGTTGTTCATGTCAAACCCCTATTTTATTTTTGTGAGTAATTTTTGCGTGATTGTCGTGAATCATGCGTGAATGTGAGTATGTTCCTTTCGTGAGCGTGAGTCAAAACTAACTCACGTGCCCATCTCTAGCTTGAATTTCAGGAAGCACATAATCCGTTAACATGGTAACATTTTGCCTCATTTTTGAAGAAATATGGACCAATGATTCCACAAGCCCATCAACCACAGAACACCGTTGGTTTGTAATGGATTTAAGGGTAGCTCTTGGTACTCTTCGAGTCAGCCCAAATACGGCAAATTACAGGTTTCAGTAGGTCGATAATGCGCACCGTAAGTTCCTCGAATCGCACGAAAAACATTTCTCACAGTACGCTAATTTTCGTAACACAGCTGAACAATTTGGGGACGCTGTTGTGGTGTGAGTCTTTCCATGATGACTTGCCAAACGATACTGAACAAAAATGATAAAGCAGTTTGATATGAGTCACGCGTGATCTGTCAAAATCCTTTAAGATAGTCGAAGGGTCCGTCCATGTTGAATTTGATGAGATCATTTATTGCCATGGTTGAAAGACAAGGTTGTATCGTTAGAACAGCTGATTTGATTTTTTCATTTGACGCACTTGGGAAATGTCAAATTTGTTTACATTTGTTGGTTATAAGTTGTTTACAGACGCGGAATTAAACAACAGACGCGAATACGAGTTAGAGTTTCACACCGGGAAAAAACAATTCAACTGCAGCATCAAACAATTTCAATTATTAATTTCAATCTTCATTAATTTGGCAAATATTTCTTTCCAATTATATCACAACTGATTCAAAAATGCACATTTTGTTTACATTTTTACCAGCTGAGTTTGCCAGAAGCCAAGTGCGATTTTGCACATGATTACACACATATTTACTGCTACTACCGTGATTAGTGTGCCCTGTTTATTGCTCTCTATTACGTCCTTGTCTCCAATACACGCAGCTCTGGGGCCAATAAAGGCTGTATGTGCCTCCATGGAGAACTCTCAATTCAACGCTTCCTTTCGCCAAACCTCGTGATATAGCGCGTCTACATCCAATAACTTCCAAATCGATATGGTTACGATAATTAAACACTTTTTAGGAACTTGGAAAACTTTTACCAAATTAAATAATATAATAGAAGTACAAACGTAAACTGTTCTTCCTGCTTTCATTCACAACGAATGACAACTTTGTTTATGTTTTTAATAGGTTATCGATAAACAGTCGACGTTGTCTCAATACAGTTACAGAATACCTAAGGCTGCTTAAGAAGGTTGTGGAATAAGAACAGCTGATTTGTTTTTTTTCATGCTGTGGTGCCAAAGTGGTGCACACTAGTTGTCAAATGCTGTTTACCTTTGTTTTGTGTCCGTTGTTCGTAGTACGTTGATATTGACATAAACTAAACACCAAACAAAAACAGAATGCTGGTTGTTGTTGCCTTTTTGTAATTTTTGTAGTATTGCTTCTACCTTTTCAAGCTGCCTTGAGAATACCAAACTATCGTTGATGTGACGACGATGTTGACACGAAGTGATGTTGACATAAAAACGACGTCGACGACGACAACCGTACTAAGGACGATTAAATTTAAAGATAAGTGTCATTATTTTCTTGCTTAATACTTTTTATTTTATACCACAAAAAAACAAAGAGAATACAAAGCAACAGACAAATGTATGTTCGTACATCAGCTACACAAGTTCACACAATTGTCGTTGCTCTCTTGCTATCTCATTTTTATATCAGGAATGATATTTGTAGTGGATAAAGACTTTTTAACCTCCTTTCGATGTGAAAAAGCCTCCAACTCCTTTTGGTCCAACAAGAGTACTTTCAGATTTGACTCACCAAATTTTATGTGAGAGGTTTTTAAATGAACACATTGCAAAATAGAAGGTAGAAGGTATGCATTTTTTTATATCAAGGGCCGACCGTTTTAAACTCAGCAGACGACGTTATAATAAAGGGTTTTTCAACAGAGGCGCTACAAAAGTAAATCGATAGGGACAGCAAACGACGCCATATTTTTTCCCGCTCTTTTGACATTTCTCTTGAGTAAGGTTTGCCATTTCATCATGGAAAGATATACGAGCCACCAACGAGTCGAAATTATTAAAATTTACTACCGAAATTTGGAGTCAGTGGCCTCAACTTTAAGAGGCCAACTTTAAGAAGCCTCAACAATTAGCGATGAGGCTCATTTCTGGCTGAATCGCTTCGTCAATAAGCAAAATATGCGTTATTGGTCAGACAGAAAATCCACAAGTAATCCATGAGTCATCATTGCATCCCGAAAAAATTACGGTTTGGGGCGGTTTATGGGTCGGCGGCGTCATTGGGCCGTACTTCTTCCGTGATGATCAAGACCGGCACATTACTGTGAATGCGAATCGCTACCGTTCAATGATAACCGAATATTGTTGGCCCCAATTGGATAATATGGACTTGGAGGACATTTGGTTCCAACAGGACGGCGCCACAAGCCACACAGCGAATGCCACAATCAATTTATTGGAAACCAAGTTTGGTGAACGTATTATCTCACGAAATGGCCCAGTCGTTAGATTATTTCCTGTGGGGCTACGTCAAGTCTATAGTCTATGCCAACAAGCCAGCGACGATTGATGAACTTCGTACGAATATCGAACGTGAAATTGCAGCAGTATCGGCCGATTTATGCTTGAAAACCGTCGAAAATTGGGTTCAGCGTCTGGACTTCTGCAAGCGTGCCCGTGGTGGCCATGCAAAAGAATTCGAGTTCCATACATAATGGCATCGAACGTACTTTCACAGGAAGAAAGAATTTCATTGGTATCTAAAACCGGTTTTGTTTTATTTAAAAAAACTTTTGTAGCGCTCTTATTGAAAAACCCGATACTTCTTATGGGAAAGGATCCTAATGAATTATGCAGAGAGGCGTACAACTGAGCACAGTCGCGAGTCTTAAATGTGAACCCGGACAAAACAGAAATGTCTATTCACAAGGAAGACGAAAATCCCAGAGTTTGCAAAGCCACGATTCCTGGAAAATACGATTAAAATATCCGATAAGGCTAAATACTTAGGGGTAATCTTATATCGGAAATTGAATTGGAAGCACCACATAGAGGACAGACCAATAAGGCCTACAGATGTTAGTCGCTATCAAGAGGCTATAGGATTCAAATGGGGCCTCATCCCGGAAATACACACTGGCTCTACAGAAGCGTAATTAGGTCCGCACTAACATATTCTTCTGTAGTATGGTGGACGGCAGTTGAAAGGAAATATAATATCGCAATACTGCAGAGGGTTCAACGAATGTGCTGCATTAGTACGAGTATTAGTGGCGCAATAAAGACAACCTCGACAAGGGCCATGGAGACTATTTTAGGTATCCAGCCAATCAAGATTAGAGTCAAATACGTGGCCACCCTAGCGGCAAAACGCCTACAGGTAATAGGTGAATAGATCAACAGGGATCTTAAATCGAAACACCAACGGATAATGAAGGCTTTGGTCGGTTCCACGCAAGATACGAGTGAATCCGACCGAAAACCCGATCTAAGGATTAAGACGAATTGTGACTTTAACGCCAAGTAGAGACGCCTGGCAGGATGTAACCCTGGCACAAACACCAAATGGGACTCGCTGCTACATGGATGGCTCAAAGCTAAGGGAAAGAACGGGTCTAGAATTTTTCATTGAATATCCGGCAACCGAAACCCAGCTACGCCTCCCGGATCATAATGCGAACTTTCAAGCGGAAGTTTGGGCGATTACAGAGTGTATAGGATATCACGAATAGCCAAATGGCAATCAGGGCAATATCATCGGAAATTTTCAAATCTAAGGTGATTAACGATTATTCTATGCACGACAGACTCGTGCGTCGGCAACGAACGTGCGAACCGCCTGGTAACGAAAGTCAGGAAACTCTGAGTTGGGAAAATGGTCGGAACGGGACACATAGCCCAGTTGAACCAGGAAACAGTAGGCAGGATGGCAAAGATCCTATGGGGAGACCCAGATGGATCGAGGACAAAAGGTTTGCTGAAACTGGGTAAACCTGGAATGAGCAAGTCTTAACGGGATTACGGGTCCACCTGTACCATATTGGACTAGTGGAGAATAGTGAGTGCAGGGCATGCATGGAGGACGATGGAGCATTTCCTATGCCACTGCCCGGCCTTCACACAACCTAGATCCAGGGATCTCTCGGACAGTATAATACCGGACATGAATGGACTGGAATAACTTAAAGGATTTCGTGAATAGCACTGAATTCCTATGAGAGGTATAGTGACTTAATAGGGTAAATTGAGAGTGCACAACAGGTCGAGGCATACGCCTTCCAACTATGGGGCAATTCTAGTAAGGGTAACATCAAAGTTATCCAAAGAGTTCAGTCAAAAGTTGGTAATTGACATCAATCTAATTATTAATAATTTGACTAAACCCCGTTTGGAAGTTAAGAGTCAAACATTTAATGTTATGCTCCGTTGGAGCAGATTGAATTAATCATAATAAAGCCTTTAAAAAAAATTAACCGCCAGCTCAGACTCTGATTTGGAGTACCGTAAAAGATTTTAGATAAATTTTCAGAGATCAGCAAAATTTAACCTGATGTATAAAGCTCTATTGATAATTAATCCCACTTCAACAATCTTTGAGCATGCTTTTTCCTTATCATAGACAATTAAAGTTAAACTGAGGAAACAATTGTCGCCAAACCATACGAATGGTATACTTTTTTAAAATACTACTTCAAAAAAATATCTAATGTGCAGTTTTTATTGTGAATTCAATGCAGATGTTTGCTTCCAGGTAGTTTTTGTGTTCATTTTTCTCTTATTTTTTTCTTTCGTTTGTGATTTTGGTTTTGAGTTCAGTTAGTTTATTATTGAATGCTGAACATACAACATCGACAGTCCGAAATATAATTTTTTTGTGCGGAAACTAAAGTGAAATTATTACTATTATTATGGCAGAGGATTTAGAATTTGTGTACAACACGCGCTTGCGTACATTTTATTCCAATGATAATTTCCAACAACAACTATCATCAGCGTTACAGCGTGATTTCGCACTTCACACAGAAGCAGACGAAGAACTAGATTTATTTGAAGACCAAAGCGGTGAAAACACAGATTTTGTGCCCGAAGATGACGCCTCGGACATTGAATAAAATGGTTTCCCATTACATCCCATGAAGGGACCGGGGATAACTTCTCACAATCACTGAGCTGTGCTTTTTCCAGTTTTCACTCACTGATTGGGACCTACATTTTTACACCGATTCCGAACTGTATTTTGAAAAGCTTTTTCATGGCTATATACTCGATAGTGTCGCCATCACTATGCTAGGTGACCGCCGCCGAAAGAAATTTGAAGGTGGTCAGAGTAGGGATCTCATGTACAAGATCTCACTAACCATTGCGCCATATGGAATTGGAAATTGAAGCAAGTGAGAATGCACCAACTCAAGCTGCATACGGTTTTTTGTTTGGAAAAGATGGTACCAAGTGAAGTACAGCTGAACACGCTACAGTGAGATTCCGCCAGCACAACATCATGAGTTTCAGAGGTGGACCAAAAACAAACCTGACAACTCCGCTTGAGGTGTTAAAGCTTTTCTTTTCACCGAATATTACGTTCATCATCGTAACACAAACAAATATATATGGAGAAAAAGTTACACGCAAATGGAACGCAAAGCATGCAAACTGCACACCACGAGTATGGATTGATATGACAAGTGTTGAGCTTGACGCTTTTATTGGGATACTATTGGCTTTTGGTGTCAGTCATAGCAATATGCAGCTCTCAAGATTGATGTGGCAAACTGATGCACTTCCAGCCATGTCATACACACGATTTGTTACTTTGATGCGCTGTATTCGATTTGACGAAATATCCGTTGCAAGGAAAACTGTACACTGGTAAAGAGGGAGAACAACGAGAGACAAACCAAGACGAAAATGTGCTCATGAGTTTGGCTAATCGATACACCAGCAGCGGCACAACTATTATTGCTGATAACTTCTTTACAACATTAGACGCAGCTAAACGTTTTTCGTCGATTGGACTAGCATACGTTGGCACCATTAGATCCAACAAAAGGTGTCGTCCCAAAGAAGTGTAAAAATACAGAAAACGGCCAGTGCTTTCATCTGTGTTCGGTTTCTATGATAACCTTGTATCATTGTGCAGCTACGTTCCAAAGAAGAACAAAGTAGTAAATCTACTATCCACTGTGCACTACACCGAGAAAGTTGAAGGCGTAGCAAAAAAACCGGAAGCTATATTATTTTACAATTCAACAAAGTCCGACGTTGATACAATGGACCAATGGTAATGCATTACTCCACAAAGCGGTCAACCAGACGTTGGCCATTAGCATTTTTTTTTTTGCAACATGATAGACGTCATGGGTTTAGCCGCTTACATCATATGCAATGAAAATACAGAAGGAACCAGAAAAGAGAAGCGACGAATGTTCTTGAACACGCTGAGTAAACAATACTGAAAATCGCATGAACAACAATCATATTTTGGGACAACATTCAACCCGTTTGGCCATTGAATCTTTCTTTGGAAGGCCGTTGAATATTCCCAGCAACATGCTGCCTAACCCACAAAGCGGCCCTAGTACACTGAATTCCAGAAAAGATTGCAGAATTTGTGCCACGCAAGACGGAAAGCTGCGTAGGAATTTACTGCACCAAATGCACTAATCCTGTGTGCCAACAACATTCTAAAGTTGATTATATTTACTTGTTTTTCATGCATTCCACAAAATGAATACAACTTTTTATTACATTTAGGTAGCTACATACATATATCAACAAACCAAAAAAAAGTCTAAAGACAAAAATAATAAACGAGCATGCTTTGAAATTCAAAGTTATACAAATGCATAAAAACATATTGGGGTCTGGTCAGGCATATGTGTTTGTTCGAAAGTTTCAGAATATGTGTTTGACGGGGGGTTAAGTGAGACAAGGAAAACATTTTGATGAAGATAAACGGGTTCTTATAAATAGGTTGATATCTGAGGGAAAATTCAGAATATATTCCACTGTTCTTCGAAAATGGTCAAAAATGTCGTATTACGTCCGAAAAATTATGAAACACGTGGCAGAAAGCCGTTGGTATCACCTGGAACCATACGCCGAACAACCCACCACCAACAAACCCACTTACGCTAATCACCGAAATATAAGATAACGTTTGTCCATCTCTAAATCTTGAAACCGATCGCAGCATATTAATGTGAACATAATATGTACGCTACAATTCCGAGAAAATTCTCACTTTAAAACAAAATACATGTTATCAAAAGATTGCAATATGCAAACACACGGCTGCAGTGATCAACTGAAAAGTGAAGGAATTTTTTATGGCCAGATGAATCAAAAATTGTTTGCAGGCTCTTTACAATTTGCAAGACGTCAACCGAATACGAAATACGTCCTCTGTGATACTACCAAAATCGGTCAAACATGAGGATCAAATGTAAAGGCTTTGACGTGTTTTTCATATTATGGAGTTGGATCAAAACATTGGTTGGCGACTACCATGGACGCTGTCCAATATATAGAAATACTACATAATACTATGCTTCCATATGCAGAACATGAAATACTTCTTACAATTACCCATACAGCAGAACAATTACCCAAAACACATACCCAACTTTGCAAATAGGAGGTTTGAACACAAGAATCTGAGGATAGTGAAATCGAAGAACCGCCAGCAAAACACTAAGAAGCTAAGAGCGATTTTGAAACGCCAAAGTGGGCAAACAATTTTCCAATGTGACATCGTATATTTATTTTCTATGGTACAGAACTAGTTCAAACCCGACCATTTAGAACCATAGAATTTGACTCGGAACTAGTACTGTGAATCTGGTGCATCACTACTTCAAAAGCGACACTTGAGAGATAATTTCTCCCAATCCTAGGACATCGCAATGTTAATTTATACAGTTGTTTGTATGGGCGAGTGCTCGTTCTATGGTTCAAAAATACTAGTGCATTACAAGTTCTGAACTAGTATTTTTTCCTGCTGGGTACCAAACGATACAAACTAAATACTGCAGATAGGTATGCCTAAGTTAAACCCTTAGTCATAATCTCTCCATTGCTGAGGAAAGATTCCATATTTTGGAAGACACTTGTGTAAAATGTTCATCAAAGGAAACCCCATCTGATTTAGATTCAAAGCATAGTGTCTGACTTCATCAAGTGGATATCTATACAATCTGAAATTGTTTTGATCACACAAATGAGATACTGGCCATACGCTGGAGTGACAATGCACTAGTCACGGTTCTCACCAATCATGGTACAGTGGATCCAAAAACAAATGCTAAACGGTATGATCGCACAATGAAAGCGCACATCAATACCAAAGTTCCAATTCAATTGCTAAATATGTATAATAAGCATATGGGGGGCGTAAAGCTACATGACAACGCTCTGGCTAATCGCCGAATTTCACTCCGATCGAAAAAATGGTGGGGCCATTGTTTATAAATTTACTTGGTAAAATGATGTTAAATGCTTGGAAACTGCATGCTATGTTATCAACACATTAAAAAAAACCACTACCGCAGCTGCATTTTCGTGCAGAAGTTGTCAATGATCTGATGGCATGTACTGGACCATCTATATCTGGACATGTCAGTGACAAGAGGACTATCAGTTCAGCCTTCAGCATCATCAAAATTACCAAATCTCCAATATAATGTTCATTGCTGTACAGGATCCTCGGGTAATCACCGACGTTGCGTTGTTTGTCATACTCACTCGCCATATGAATGCATTGTGTGCAATGTTCGCTTGCATCAACACAGTTTTCCATTATATTCAAAACATTCAGCTAAACCACACAAAAAAATTTACTTTACCTATTTTATGTATGAAAAATCAAACTGTATTTTGAGTTTTGTTTAAGTTACAAATCTATTTTTCTAAACAATAAACACATTTGTTTTACTAAAATGTAAGATTACTATATGTGACTACTTTTCCAAACTCACTATACGTATCGGCCGCTGGTAGGTGAACTTACCACCACAGATTATATGTCTTATAATAGAACTTAATATATCTTAAAGTTTCAACGAATCAATAAAAATATTGACTTTAGTCAACAATTTATATTCCATAACTGACGGTATCTGAAATAGTTTAGTTTCAATCAATTTTGAAGCAATTTTCATTGATATTTCTTTTTCATTTAAAAAGTAGATTATGCATTTATTGAAAATGCATTCAAAAATGCAATTATTTTAAACACGAATATCTCGAAAACGAAGCCACCTAGGCAATTGGCGTAAGAACAAACATTGTAGCTTTTGTTCTCAGCCATCACGTGTTTAAGTTTAGACAAAAGTTTAGGGGACACCCTGTATATGTAGCTTGAATCTAGTTTTTTCGACATTACATCAAACAATCAAGAGCACGTTCAAAAATAATAAAATTCACATCGTTTTTTCGTACTGCAGAAATTTGAAAAAAAACTGCATCGCAAGATTTTTGCATTTTTTACACTTTACGGAGAATAATATGTAAATCAATCGAAAGTCTGTGATAATAATTATCACTTAAGGAAAACAAGTGTCATCATAATCTATTTTAGGCAGGTATTTTGCTACTTTTATCTCCAAAGTATTTCCAGTTTGGCATCAAATTTCGTTTAAAGTGTAATCTGTGGTACTTTTAATGTCGCATAACAATATCGATGACACGTTATACACGATTAAAGAATGGTAATTTTACAACCATTTTAAGATAATTTATACCGCTAATATCGCGCAAAGGGACATCCAAAGCGCTGACTAAAATCCTAATACGCAGCGATGGAAATGATTTCTTATCGCGATCCCAATATGTTTGGCACATTAATAACCCATACTTTACGAACCTTTGAAATCCTCATTGCATAAAATGAAAATAAAAATATTAAACAATTGTATTAATAATTAATATAATTATTACTAACTATAAATAACTATATTCTCCGAGCTTGAGGTCAGATTTGCTTTTCTTGTATTTATTTTCCTCGATATTTCGCTACTCGAAAATGGGATATGAAAAATTCAACAAGGATAATCAAACAAGATCGATAGTGAACATGTTGAAAACAACCAGGGACAAGGTCGTAAGGATAAGGTCGAAAAACAGGTATTTTCCCAAATTTCATCACAAACTCAACTATGAATATACAAAGAATCTTTTCTGAAAATGGGTTTCCATCTGTTCAACAAAACATTTCCACCTATACACAAGAGTTACACAACAAACTACTCAATCTAACAATCAAACAAAAGCACATGTTACTAAGGGAAACTAATAATGAGATGGATACTATAAAAAATAATTTAGGTAGATATTTTTCAGAAGAAATTAGAGAATTTTTAGAATATGAGGATAGAATAACAATATCAACAAATAATATGACAAAGGCAGTACATCAAAGGAAATTTAATTCACTTGTAAATTTACAGGAAAAGAATTTAGGATTTAAATTGTATGAAAAGTGGTTTGTTAATAAAACTGACGTAGACATTCGTAAGGAGGTGCAGTGGGTTCTTTCACTTGGTCAGAAACATGCACTACCAGTAGAGAGGAAAGATTTCCCAATTTTGAAAATGATCGCGAAGGCGGAGGATCTGGTACAAATCTTAGGGGAAAAGGAAGAATAGGAAATAGCACGGACAAAATTAACGACAATGTTAAATAGTCAAATGAATAAAATGAAACTTACGAGTGCAGATAAATTCATTTTAGATAAAATGGATAAGGCAGAAAAATTCCTAAAAAACAATCAGGATATTTTGATTGTTAATTCTGATAAGGGAAATGCCACAGTAGCTATAAAGAAATGTGATTATGTCTCGAGAATAGGTAACATTGTTGGAAATACATCAGAATACAAGCTAGTGGGCACAGATCCTACGAGCACACTAGAAAGGAAGAATAATAAAATCGATGAGGAACTTCAAAGAATAAACTTAATACAACAGTATCCACAGCACCGAGATTATGCGGAGTTCCAAAAATACACAAAGAAAATTTTCCATTAATACCAATTTGCTCATTATTATTAACTCTCCATCATATGAACTGTGTAAATACATTACAAACATCCTTAAAAAGATAACGGAAAATTCGAAATATAATGGTAAAAGATTCAATACAATTTAGGGACAGAACAAAGAACCAGAAGATTAATAGTAACGAAATTTTAGTTTCGTTTGAAGTATAGTACCTCTATTCCCGAGTGTACCCGTAGACTTAGCTATCAGTATCATAGAGGAAAAATGGAACACATTAAAGCAACATACAGACATTAATAAATCTTTTTTTTAGATATATTACGCTTTTGTATAGTGGATAACCGATATTTCCAGCATGCCATATATTTACAACAAAAGGGACTCCCAATGCTTCTCCAATTGTTGCTGACATCGTTATCGCTATGAAAAATTTACTGGGCTTTTGTATCGAAAAATTGCCTGTAAACCCAAAAATTTTAACAAAATATGTAGACGATTTATTTTGTGTCGTTTCAGAGGGTGAACTAAATACCATTTTGGAAGTTTTTAACAATTTCTATTCCAGTATCAAATTTACAATGGAAAAAAAGTAAATTCAAAACTTCCCTATTTGGACACATTGGTGGTCAGGAGAGGAGAAAATTTAGCAATTAATTGGTATCAGAAACCAACGTCTTCAGGAAGAATAATCAACTTCCACTCGAAACATAATAGAACGCGTTTTGACTATAAGTGACGTAGAATTCAACAAGGTCAATAAGGAAAGGATAAGAAGTATTCTCAAGGACAACAACTTCCCGAACCATCTTACCAACAGACTAATAAAGCAATTTCAGGATAAAAGACAACCTAACAGGGATACTACAGAGGAGCCGAAAATTTACAAATCGATAACCTATATACCTGGGATAACTGACAAAAATATTTGACAAGAATTATAGGATAGCACAGAAAACATATAACACAATAGGTAGAATATTTAGTAAAAAAAAAAGATAGTTTGGGCAAATTTCATATGTGTAATATAGTATATAAAATACCTTGTAAGGGAAATAACAACGTAAGGCAATCGAGTTACTCGATTGTTCAAACAGAGAAAAAACCCGAATAATTGGATACCCTAGTAGCGACTAAAAAAAATAAACTAAAGACACGAATTGCAGGACACAAATCAGATCCGAAATACAGGCACATCTCTACACAGAAAACTGCGTTAACATCCCATTGTGCTAGTTTAAATCATTACCCAAACTTTCAGGATACATCGGTTTGGAATAATGAAACCATTTATAGACGTCGTTATATGCTAGAAATGCTACAAATAATTAATACACGAGTGAATTATAAAACAGATACAGATAATGTAGCTCAAATTTACAGATATTGAATTAGTAAAATGTAGAACTTTTTGGACACAAATTGTTTATCGATCTAATATATTTCTTTGGGTTAATTTATATGAACTATTTACATACATTATTTTTGTTTGTGTAACTTCAGAAAATTTTGAAAAAGGCGGGAAAACTTTTTTTGAACATTTTTATATTATATTCATTATTGTTATTTGGTATTAATTGTTATTAATTGTATTTACATCCCCTGATGTTGCTACATATATCCTGATGATGCTAGACAATGAAGTAGCGAAATATCGAGGAAAAATACAAGAAAAGCAAATCTGACCTCAAGCTCGGAGTATATAGATATTTATTGATAAAGAAAAGGTCGAACAACAGAATACAAATATAATTACTAACTAGTACATGCATTTTAAGGAATACACTTTTTAATGATATCGCAAAACAAATTCTATTTTTGCATAATTAAGCTGGACAAAGTTAAAAAAGTCAAACATATCACGTTTAATTTAAATTGTAAAATGTTGTTAATCATGTTTCGAAATTCTACATTTTTTCTACAAAAATAAAATATATTGTATTAAAAGAGAGTGTTTTATTTGTTATAGCTTGCTTGTGGTATGAGATATTGGCATGGTTCTTTTTGTGTTTTATTCCTGAAGTGCAAAGGTGTTAGTTAGCCTTTTGACAATTTTTCCAACCCGAACTTTTTAATAGTTTAATTTGCAGAAGATTATAAATGCTGTGGCAAAAATAAAACAAAATATGCAAACTTTTTAGAAGGATTGCCCCCAATCTTTTAAAGTAAAAAGTCTATCTAGTCTATCTAATCTACAGGGGCCGTATTAGTACGGCGTTTGCCTACAACTAAATCGTCGCATTACACTAGGTCACAAATAACAAAATTTTCTCTGTTATTTGTTTCTAGCATACTTTTTCTCATTGATTTTGACCTACTAAACACGAAAATGAGTTTTAAAAATTTTTCTGTTGATTGGTTTTCGAGATACAAATTTTTGAACTTTTTTTTTTAAATTTTTGGAGGTACACTTACAATTTTGAGCATATCTTTCGTCTTCTTTGACGTATTGCAAATAATGAAAATCAAAATATCGTGAAATAGCGGAATTTCGGTGTTTTACCAAAAAAATTATAAGTCCGCCATTTGTTGTCAGATTTTGTTAAGTAAGTGCTTATTTTCTTTGGAAAAATGCCAGCTATACGTAAAAAAACCAAAATCGCTGTTAGCATCGCGTTTTATATTTTATATGAATTTTTATATGAATTTTTCTGCCACATTTTTACTAAAAAAACGCAGTTTTTTAACCTTTTTAAGCCGCCAACATCAAAACTACTCACCCGATTTGAAAATTTTCTGAGAATGAGTTGTAGACGGCTCAATTTGCTTTAATTTGAGTAGTAGTAGGATCAAATACGTCAAAGAAGACGAAAGATATGCTCAAAATTGTAAGTGTACCTCCAAAAATTTAAAAAAAAAAATTCAAAAATTTGTATCTCGAAAACCAATCAACAGAAACATTTTTAAAACTCATTTTCGTGTTCAGTAGGTCAAAATCAATGAGAAAAACTATGCTAGAACCAAATAACAAAACGACTGTTGGCTAGTGTTATCAGTGGCCGTTTCGTATCGTAATCTTAATTACGAAAGTGCTTTTAAAGATGAATATGATGACAACTTCAAAAAAACTAACATTGATGAAATCCTATTCCTTTATTAACTTGATTCATACAACTATTTCTTAAATTTTAATTCAAGTTTCTATTTTATCGGACTTCCAAAATACCCATCACGATACGAAACGGATGCGATCATTAGACCCCAGGAGTTACAGTATGTTTTTGTTACAGAGTTGGACGTTTTACTTAACTGAGCTGTAATTTGCTCTTTAATCCATATTAAAATACAGTTACAGTGCTACATACAGTGCTTGAGGATATATATGTACATAAAAAATAAATGGTTTCCCATTACATCACATGAAGGGAAACGGGAGCGCTTCTCACAATCACTGAGCTGTGCGCTTTTAAGTTTTCACTCACTGATTGGGACCTACAGTTTTACACCGATTGCGAACGGTTTTTTGAGAAGCTTTTTTTGAGGATATATAATAATGTTAAAAATTCGTTTCCTGATATATTTTGTTGGTTCTCTGGATCCCATCCCATGTAGGTATTGCAGGCAATGAGTTGGCGGATAGAGAGGCAAAAGAGGCTTTGCGACTATCGGCAGTCACCGAAATACCTTGCTTCCCTTTTACACTTACCAGCATCTACAATTCGCTACGACACTCAATGAACCTTGATAGCTGGCATCGTTCTGCCCTTTTCCTCAGGCGAGTCAATCCGGCGGTCTCCAAACCGCATTACAACATAAACTTCAGTAGAAGTGAGTGCATTCTTTTAGCCCATCTAAGGGTAGGCAAAACTAAATTCAACACCCGTCATTACTACGAAGGAACAGACCCTCGCAGATGCCACTTCTGTGGTAATTTCACATATTTTTGAGGAATGTAGTTCATCTAGAATTGCTCTCCCTATAGATAAAATTCTTGATTGTTCCTTGCAGTATATGTATGTTGCCCAGGATACGTTCCTCCCTGGACATTCATGACCTTCGTGATGTTTAGACCAGTTTTCTTTCTCTAATACTCACTATTACTTCAAAATTCACTAATTTCATTTTGACGTAGAATACGTCTTACCTTACGGTATGAGGAGTCATGTCAGGTTTTTATTGTTGTAATCTTTATTTCATTGAATTTGAGGAAACGGCTAGATGAATTTTTTTAAAATTTTTTTTGTAGGTAAATGAAGATGTTATCTTTCGTTTGATATACATTTCATATTGGTTGATATATTTCTAGTATTTTAATTTCTCAAATGAAAATTGTTTAAACACATACACTCAAACATATGTGTGGTGTTTGGTTGAGTGTTTTTGGTTGCTCAACATTGCTTAGGAACATGTATCTAGTAAAAAGTGAAACGAACAGCAAGCTAATGTTGCTTGGCAACATGTATCTAGTAAAAAGTGAAACAAACAGTAAGCTAACGTAATAAAGCTTTTTTGCGAAAACTTCAATAAAGCTGTTGTAACATTAATTTCGAATGCTAATGCGAAGACTCGATAAGGTAAACCTTTTTTAATATTAGGGCGGCCCTCTCAACATTCGCAGAACTTATTTCAATAAAAATATTAATTAAAATACATAAATTAAATTAAGTTTAAAAAAATTGAACATAATATTTTTTTTTTTTAACGGACTTGAATCAAATGCCGTTGGTAAATATAAAAATTACAGCAGACAGTTGTCCGAGGCCTTCGGCCACGGACTGTCCCTGCAGGCTGTGTCAGAGACACGGCCATTAAGTTTAACGTAGAATACGCCATCCGATAAGACAGAAAACATATATAACAATAAATGATAAATAATATAAGCAAATGAATTTATTGTTATATATGTTTTCTGTCTTATCGGATGGCGTATTCTACGTTAAACTTAATGGCCGTGTCTGTGACACAGCCTGCAGGGACAGTCCGTGGCCGAAGGCCTCGGACAACTGTCTGCTGTATTTTTGCACTGGTATACTGTTTGTGAGTAACATTTTGCACATCTTTTCCGGGTTGTATTTGGTGGTTTCCATACAATATGATTTGGAACACTGAGTCTGGGCATTTTCTTTTGTGTCTCCCCGGAGTAGTCTTTATCAGATGGTGCATAATCTTTCTTTTCCTCGAACAACAATAAGCCCCTGGCAATTTCACTTCTGAAGTCCAGCTGGCTCATAGCGCTTGTATTTTCAGCCTTTGCAGTTAGACAGTGAATCTTCCAAGCGTTGACAACCGTCGAATTGATGCAATGAATCCATATTGGCCACCACCATTTTTTACCTCGGATTGAGATGCGGTAATTAGCGACTCCATTATCATGCAAGTCGACACCACCCATATGCTGATTGTACTTGGTGATCAAATTGGGCTGCGGAATCGAAATTTTTTTTTTCTCCTTGGATGAATATCGAGAAACTCTAGATTCCGGCTGTGCACCAACAAAATTTGAAATAATGGTCACCTCATTATTGTCATGCCAGCGAGCAACAAACAGTTTGTTGTTAGTGTCAAAAACGTAGTCATAGTCGTGTTTCTGCAGTTTGGACGCCTTTTTATTTTTAGAGCCTTTGGCTGCCGCCAAAAAAGTATCCGCGCCTTTCAATCTGTTCGATCTTACTGTCCCAATCGCCCGAAATTTCTTTTCGTTTAGCAAACAGAATAAATAATAGGACGAAAAGAAGTTATCAAAATGAATAGCATGATGGTCTGGCTCAGGAACATATTGCAACAGTTGCAGGACAACAGAAGCTCCAAGTCCGACTTGTTTGTTGTAGGGTGTTGCTACACCAGCATACGGAATAGCATTGAATAAGTAACCGGTATCGGAACACATGCACCACAACTTGAAACCAAATCGTATAGGTTTACCTCTGATGAACATCTTGCAGCTATGCCTTCCAAAGTAGGGTACCATTTGCTCGTCAATTGATAAGTTAGTACTGAATATTCCAAACTGTTTATATTTTACATTTAGCAAAGAAATCAAGGGCCGGACTTTTGCAAAACGATCATCGGTATCAATACTGGTATTGTCCGTGAAGCACTCTCTTCACTCTTTTTCTCTTTAGATGACTGCGAACTCTAATTGTTTTGCTACCGTTCATACAATGTGGCTATGTAACGTGCATAGTTGTTGGAATGTTTTTTGTAAATAAGTAACACTTAATTGACCATTGATGCGTTTTCGCATCAACAGTTTTCACTTGCTCGTTGTTCGTGTAGTAAATCAACTAAATCGTTCGGTAACGTAACTATCTTTGTTTACGATCTTTCGACTAGGCATTTCAAAATATTTCACTTTTTTTGTTTTTAATTCTTCTTTCAATAGCCGCTTTTAAAAACTGCTATTTTTAGACTATTTTTGCAGCTGTCGTGCCAATCTCGAAAAATTGGCCAAAATTTTTTGTTTGTTTTATTTTCAAGGCCAATCGTCTAAACAAGGTGAATATACATAATAAATTTGAATTAATTGACTAAGTATGTAATTGGACTATGGGTAAAAATATAATTTTTCCTTTTCAAGGGATTTGAAGTCAGAACGAATAATATAAGACAATAAAAAAGATTGTCTTTTGCAACATGGAATTTGCGAAGTCGCTTAAGCCCTTATCTGGTTAGACTGATTGGCCGATATGGAAGCGAAAAATTAAGGTCTTGTTGGATTTTTATGACGGAGCGTTGGATGTTATAGAAGGAAGAAAGATAAAGCCAGAACCTTTATCTGAAGGAGCTATATTGGAAGTAAGAAATATGTATATAACGCAAATGGACCAGTAAAGGAAGATAAATAGTTACGCCAAGAGTTTGATAACAAGCACAATAACGGCTTCAGAAGAGTGTGGAACGCGCTGTGTTTATGGGTCGAAATAAACAATGGTTTACAAATTAAAGGAGAACATACGCTACCGGAATTGTTACTCATTTGTAAAATCTTACATGTTTTCCCAGATCATACGAAGTGTTTAAATCGAGTTGGATGATGTTGACCCGGGATGGTGACAAGTCCTTAGATGAATTCTTGATGCAGCTGTGTTTATTCGAAAGCAATTTCAAGAAAAATGTAAATGATAATCAAAGTTCATCCCGTCTACGTAGAGGGGATTTCCCAACACTGTAATTAACCAAGAAATCCCAAACGCAACGATACAGAGGCCCGCTTCAACATCAATCTAATTATTAATAATTGGATTAACCCCGTTTAGAATATCAGATTCAAATACTTCTTGTAAGGCTCCTTTGGAGCAGATTCAATAAATCATAATAAAGTCTTAAAAAAAATCTCAAGAATCATTAACTGTGGTTTATTAGAAACCTAAAAATAGATACGGAAAAGGTGACAAAAAGGAAGATATTTGTCATTACTGCAAGAAAAAAAGAACACTGGATAAACGAATGCCGTAAGTGGATTTCTGATGGAAAGCCAAGTAAGGCAAAATCGATTAAGACAGACCATTCCAACGTGGCTCTTCATTCAGTTTCAAGCGAAGTGAATATAGTTGTGTCGAATACTGTCACAAATTCAGCAGAATTTGAATTATTTGATGAACCGCACACTATACAGGCAGCAGGGAAAGAAACTTTAGCTGCTATTGGAAAAGACACGATAGAGGTAATAAAATAAAAAATAAATGGTTTCCCATTACATCCCATGAAGGGACCGGGGAGAACTTCTCACAACCACTGAGCTGTGCGCTTTCCAGTTTTCACTCACTGATTGGGACCTACAGTTTTACACCGATTCCGAACGGTATTTTGTGAAGCTTTTTCATGGCTATATACTCGATAGTGTCGCCGTCACTATGCGAGGTGACCGCCGCCGAAAGAAATTTGAAGGTGGTCAGAGCAGGGTTTGAACCCAGGATCTCATGTACAATAGCCGCGCACACTAACCATTGCACCACCGACGGCCAAAAATCGAGGTTCAAAAATCGGGAACAGAAGTTAGAGTTGAGAGATGTGTGGTATGTTCCGAAAATTTCAAGAAATCTTTTTTCTGTGCCAGCGGCACATGACCGAAACCCGTTAAGTGAATTCCAGTCGTCAACAGTGAAGTGTATTTTGAAAGTGGATGGTACAATTGTTTTATGTGGAGAACGTGAGGCAAACGGATCCTTATACACTCAGGTTCACTTATTTAAAGGCACCTGTAGCCTGTATCTTTTGCAATTTGTAACCGATTGCAGAAAATGGAAATGGAAGCTGGACATCTTGAGATATAAAAAAATCATGACAATAGTGGTTTCTTAACTAAATAACTCTTTTTTTTTAATTAATTTATTGAGCCTTTTTAAGAACATTGAATGATTTTGAATCGTGTTAGAAGACTATATTTAAGAATCGTGTATTATCTTAAAGACATAAACAGTTACAAAACTTTGCAGGTTTTGTGTCAAGAAATGTTTTAGAACAATATGATGTATGAGAACGCCCTTGCTCCCGGGACTACGATAACGTGAGAGTTTGTATTATCTCGAATATAAATAAATGTATATAAAAATAAATGCAGATATAAAAATATATAAAATGTACAAATTAAACTTAACAAATATATAGGGACGTATAAAAACAAATGGAAAAATATTATATTAACCTCTATGGGTTCCCGCTATTGATTTGTATCAAAATTTGGTGGACTTTCGTTGAGGAATCCAATTGGTGATAAGTAGTTCGTATTCGTCCAACTATAAAGTTGTTGCCTATTGAAAATATCAACTATTATCTGATTTGGGTGGTCACGAAGTCTAGAAATGAATCTATTTAAAATATCGCAGACATATAGACCTATTGGTGTTATTCTCGACTCTCTATAAATTACATTATTTGAGTATCGTTTATTCTCAGATTCAAAGTATTTGCCTACACAGTGACGCAAAACTTTACGTTCTAAAATACCCAATTCTTTCATAATTATTGGGAAATGCTAAACCAAATTGGAAATCCGTAGAGGAATATTGGTCTAATACTTGTTTTATATAAAAGTAATTTGGTACTTTTGGGTAAATTTTTATTTAGAAGAATTCTTTAAAATATATTTAATATTCTGTACGCTTTGTTCATCACACATCGTGCATGTTTATTAAATTTCATTAATTTGTCAAATTCAATGCCCAAGTATTTAAAGGTATTTTTGAATGGAATTTCCGTACCGTCAATGTTCAATTTCAATCTTTTACTTTCCGGAACAACAAATGACCTGCACTTTCCGGAGGCATTTCTAATACAAATGGCCTCAGATTTGGAAATATTAATTTTGATACCCCAAGTTTCATAAAAGTGTTTTACTTTCGTTAAATGTTGTTTAACGTTATCTAAAGCTACAAGGGGAGACTCGTCATGAGAATAAAGAAGAGAGTCATCTGCATAAAGCAATCCGCAAGAATTATCATCATTGTGAGGAAAGTCATTCATGAATATGTTATATAAATGTGGTGCCAAAATAGACCCTTGAGGAACACCGGAGTAGGCATTTCCAAGATTTGGAAAAAGCTCATCAAACTGTACACAAAATAAACGGTTTGAAAAGAAACTATGAAACAATTTAACTATACTTGGTCTAAACCCCAATTGAATCATCTTGAAGAGAATGCCCCTATGTGAAGCTTGGCCAAAGCTTTTTCAATGTCCAAAGAAACTGCAACCGTACATTGTTTAATGCGTAAATTGCATACTATATCGTTGTGAAATTTCAAAAGAGCATCTGTTGTCGAATGTTCCCTTTTAAACCCAAATTGGTAATCCGATGTGTATGGACAATTCATATTCAGATCCATTTTAATTCTAATGATGTTCTCAAAGAGTTTACCCAAATTTGATAGTAAAGAAATAGGCCTCAAATTAGATATGTCGTTACCGCTTGCCTTCTTTTTAATTGGAACTAGTTTCGAAATTTTCCAAGCCTTTGGGAAGTATGAATTGCTTATACAATTATTAAATATTATCATCAAATACTCAAGTGCCTTCGTAGGAAGTTTCCTAATAATGTAATTTGAGATGTTATCCAGTCCATGTGATTTTTTATTGTTTATATTACCAACGATATTTTCCAAATCAGATAATGTAACTAGATTTGAATCGTTACATAAGTTAAGCGCGGTATTTTGTGAGTTAAATAAAATAATATTATTCGGAACACAAGAAATATATTCAGAAATAGACTGATCAATTCTTTCAGTATCACCAATTGGAAAGTCCCTATATATGTTAGAAAAGTATTCTCGAAGCTTTTCCGAACATACAGATTTGTCCGAGATTACGGAGCCATCGACTGATAATTTTCTCAAATTACTTTGTCTTTTGTAATTTAAAATGTTATAAATGGATTTGTGAGCCCTAGGACCTGGTCTATCATTCCGTAGCCTTCTATTGAAAGTATTCTGTTGCTCAATTCGAACTAGTTCTTTAATAATAATGTTCAGTAATTGAATTTGTTTGGATAACTCTAAATATTGCGCATCGAGACGATTTAATGTTCTATTGAATATAATTGTCATTTCCCTTTGCCATCTGTACTTAACTTTATATAATTTTCCAATATTCTGAGAAACATTAAAACATTTTTTACCTATTTCAATTGGTTCAGAATGAGATAAGTTTGCATGAATAATCTTTTCCGTAAATTTGTCTATGTACAAGTCAATATCATTATTGGGTAGGTTAGTCTCGGCATTTGGATAATTTTCCAATAATGATAAAATAATATCCTCTTTGTAATTACTCCAATTTACGCGTTTAAATGATCTAACCATTCGTGGAGATCGTATAATGAGGTCGAAATGAGGTAGTTTTATATGCAATTTTAAGGGAAAATGATCTGAAAATGTTGGCAAACTAGTTGCATCAACATTTAAAGAGTCAAGATTAATCAAGTTGGAACTTACAATAAAATGGTCAAGAAATGATAACCCATTTGGGAAAGAAGGTGTTCGATCTGAAATCCTTGCAAATTCTAAAGGGAACATTTGAAGACAGTTAAAAAGAGCTGATCCATTCAAATTATTCACAGAATCTCCCCAAGAGACATGTTTAGAATTAAGGTCCCCACCAAGGATAACTCCATGGCAGTCCATTGAAAATCGGTAAATTGATGACAAACCGTCAAAAATATCGTTTCGAAGAGAGTTGCAAGGAAAGTATAGTGAAGAAACGAGGAACTTTTTGCTTGTTCCATTATCAGATACTTCTATTTCAACCGTTATGTTTGGAAGATTAAAGTTTGGAATTTTCACTATTTGAAATTTAAAAATTTTACGTATTGCCATACCAATTCCTTGTAAGTTATCGTTTCTTATAAAAAAGTAATTATCCAAATTAACCCGGTGAATATCCCGTAAGTGTGTCTCTTGAATAAATGTCATTACTTCTCAAGATGTTGAGTAGTTCAACTCGTCTGCTCATTTCTCTTAGAGACCTTACATTAAAAGTTAATAGTGTAAAATAATTACGGTTCATAATTTTTTTTTTAGCTTCATCCAATAACTTCAAACATTGGCATACAGCTTCTTCTTTCGACAATGTGTTATAGCATTTCACAAAATTTTCTATTCTTTCCTCAAGAGTTTGTGTGTTGCAGATAATATTTGCAATTTTTAAAAATTCCGCTATAATTGGAGGTTTTTCCGATTTATTTTTGGGTTCCGGTGAGTTTTGAAATAAGCTCGCAAATGATTGTCCCGGAATTGTGTAACCGCAACTTTTAACTGCATCTGCAACTCTGGATGAAGCTTGGCGTTTCCTAAGTAAGGCCTGTTCTTTCAGTTTCTCATTTTTCTTTAAAAACGCAGTATAAACCTTGCAACCTCTATAGCTTGAAGGATGCCCCCTCTCTCCGCCGTTAGCGCAATAGGGAAGGTTGTCTTCGCTCGAAACAAATGTATATTTTCCCGGGAGATGTTTCCCGTCACATTTCACACAAACAAAAGGTTTGTTACAATTTTTCGACATATGGCCCCATTGTTGGCAACGCCAACATTGAGGTATTCTCAAATTCACCTTGGGGCGTTCCCATGATACTCCTTGATTCAAAATAATATGAATCGCACTTAAATCCCTAATAGATTTTCCCGGACATAATGTTACTAAAAAAAGGCCTGTGTCTATATTATGTTTTTTGCTATATTCTGTTATAAATTTTGAAACCTTTTCAACTGTGTTGGGGATGTGTTTCTCTAAATCTACCCTAATGTCTTCTAACTCTGTCCTATGGTGTAAACCTCGTAAAACTAGTGATATCCTTTTTAAATCTTTAGGTGTATAATAATAAGAATCAATATTCCCGTTTCTTAAAATAGCCATCATTTCAGAATGAACTGAAGACTCTTTTAGGTATAATTTGCTCTTCCATTTGTTTTTATTAAAAATTTTAAATGTAATATTTTTTGCATTAAGCTGTTGAATTAAATGTGGTATATTTACATTATTTAAAAATATGGGAGGGCAAAAGTTTTGTTTTAACTTATTCGTATTCTTATGATTCTCAACTATAGGAACATCCTGACCTTCTGCTATAATTATATCTCCTAATATTTGGAATCTATTTTGTGATGTAGTGTCTGATGTGTCGTCCCTAATGTGTTGTGTACTCACAGAAGATAAATCCACAATGTCTATATTTCTTCTTTTCCGTTTGCAACTTACTGTTTGAAATTCTGGATTGTTGATTGCTGCTTCTTCTGTATCCATGTCAGTTGAATTCTTGTCATTTGTTGCTGCCACATAATTAAATAACTTTTTTTGACCAATTTATAAAAAAAAAGTCCAACAATATGTTTTTTTTTTGGTTCACTTGAATAAAGGCACTTTAACTAATTTTAATGAAAAGCAGATTTTCTTGTTTTTTTAATTTATTTTACTTTTTTTAAGAACTAATAGTAATTTGTTTTTAATAACTTCAAATATACGGGTTTTCATTGAGAGGTAAAGAGAATTTATGTAATCCAACGAAATTTGATTCCAAGCATCCTTAATGGAAAAAAACGCATTTCTTTGCGCAAATCATGGAAATAATAGTTTTAGCCATCAGGTCCATCCAAATTAAACTTCTTCTCATCCGTAAATACAACGGTTCTTCATTTATTTACATGACCTCTTGCCTGAACATCCCATACCGTGTAGTCTCTTACGAATTGAAGCCGCTTTTCCTTACGAGGAGCATTAAGTGGCGGCTTTTTTTTGCAATTTCAGGTATTTAAGATACTCACAGCTCTTAATTACTCTGCGTACTGATGACTTGCTCGCTTCCACTCCAGCTTGAGCTCTTATTTTTGGCAAGAATAAGGCAGAATTAGAAGCAATTTTGATGATTTTTCTTTTCTGATACGTAGATAAAGAGAATAAAACCATTCCTTTAAAATTTTTGCCATACCCCTCGGGGTCCTTGATGTAATTCTCGACAACTGTTGGGCTCCGTCCAATTTTTTTAGCTATTGCGCGGTTAGAATATCCTTCAGAACGGTAAACATCGATGTTAGTTCTTTCCGATAGATTTAAAATTTTTTGTTTTGCCATTTTGAATCGTAAAATGATTAAGATGTAATAAATTGTAATAAACAAACGCTCCCTACAAAAAATCATCGCTTACTTTAAAATTAATAAAGTGCCTTTATTCAAGTGAACAAAAAAAACCAACACGTAAAAAGCATAGTTTTTGACTATAAATTCGTTATATATGACCACGCCCCTTTGTCCAATCCCGCCCATATTTGCAGCAGATCTTAGAACATACCCAACATACCCAATTTTGTTCAAATACCGTTAACAGGAGCAGAAATAATGGATTTTTAATTTGTGATTTGTATGGGAGGTACTACGCCCCTTTATCCAATTCCGCCCATATTTTGATAGTTTATTTTTGTCGTCTTCGAAGTTTCAGCTCGATTGGATCACGGGAAAAGGGTTAAAAATCATACATGCATACAGACGGTGAAGTTAATATAAAGAATTTAAAAAATAGCACATTTTTGGACTTTTTTTTATAAATTGCTCAAAAAAAGTTCTTTAGTAAAGAAACCGCTATTGTCATCATTTTTTTTTTATATCTCAAGATGTCTAGCTTCCATTTCCATTTTAAAATTACAAATTGCAAAAGATACAGGCTGCTGAATATGGAATTACAAATTAATTTTCATCCAATATCAAAACAGATGATAAATTCAGTGACCAATAGAAGTTCAATGTTACAGCTATATCACGAAAGGTGACAAACATCAAGACAAACATCACGTCAAAGAGAAGCTACAAAAATAAATGGGAATTACAGTGAAGTACAACAATGAGGTTTGTGAACCATGGTATTTACGGAAAATTAAGTAGATTACCATTTGGAAGGCGTGAAACAGCTAAAGCTCCAGGGAGTGAATATCGACGGATGTATGTGGTACCTTTCATGCTTCGTTTAAAGGATATAAATACTTAGTTGTATTTAAAGACGATTATACCAAATATAGATATGGGTACATAGTCAAGCATAAATCTGATGTCAAGGATACACTACTAACGGACATACAGGTGTTAGAATCCTTCTGCATTTGATATGTTGCAAATATCATTGGCATCACATCCATTGTCGTTTATCAGAAATAACTTTAAATGATTTAATAGCCATACAATGCAATTACTCCAAAATTATCATTGCAGTACAGGTCGGATACGACCTTAGAGGCGTTCAGGCATAATCCAACGGACGTAGCGTCATGTCACTGTTCGCTCGAACAAAATTACCACAGGTTCCTTAAACCTTAAGGATCGATAATCCGAGCTTTTGCTGTCCCTGTGTGTACTGAACACCGAGATCAAGTCAGCATTTGCCCTTTTGCTCATGTGTGGTTTCTGTCCGCACTGAGCAGATGTTAGATGTTATCAAATGCAAAAAGTCAAGGCCATGTCGTGAACAGGTTGTTGAGTGATAATGGAGGTGAGTTTGACAATTCAGAGGTAAAGAGAAATCTTTCTAGTCATGGAATTGAACAAAAGTTAACTGCCCCACACACACCCCAACAAAACGGTTTAGCTGAAAGAGAGAATAGGACAATCGTGGAGATGGCTAGAACATTTCAATTTTCAAACAAGGATGTCGTGTTTCCTGCATCATTATGGGCCGAGTTTGTAAAATCAGCGATATACGTTCTGAATCGAACTGGCCAGTCATCAGTGAAAGCTATAAGTCCATTTGAATTATGGTATGGAAGAAAGCCAAAATACGGCATCTGCGGATTATAGGTTCAAGTTGTTATATGCATGTACCAAGTCAAAAGCGAAAGAAAATGGAAAATAAAGCAATAAAAGGATTCTTAGTTGGTTATGATTGCGACGAACGGTATCGTATCTATGTACAAGATGAAAATAGAGTTGCAGTTTCAAGAGACTTAAAATTTAATGAGAATGAATCCCAAAAATTCCCAAAATCCCAAAACAGATCGTTGAGAAGACTATTGGCAAAGGAAAATGTAGTCAAGACCTTGTAACAGTCAAATACAAAGTGGATGGAAAATCTGAATCAGCTGATTCGATTCTGGAAGTGAAGGAGATTTTGAAGGTTTTGAAGAAGAATATGATGACGGGGTGCAAGATACCGAACCGCAAAATGAAAGTTTGGAAGATGACGCGGTGCAAGATGCCGAACCGCAAAATGAATTTTTGGAACATGACGCGGTGCAAGATGCCGAACAGCAATATACGAATAAGAAAACGTCAAAGAGAGGACAATGAAGAATGTGAACAGAACTTCAAGCGGTTAAGGAAGCGTACCATTCTTATTTCAAATATAAATAGTGATTTTGTTATGTCGTCGCAAGATTTTGTATAACAGATGCCGACGCCCACAACTTTTAATGCGAGCAAAGAAAAAAAAAATGGTTTCCCATTACATCCCCTGAAGGAATTTGGGAGAGCTTCTCACAACCAGTGAGCTGTGCGCTTTTTAGTTTTATACTCACTGATTGGGACGTACAGTTTTACCCCGGTTCCGAACGGTATTTTGAGAAGCCTTTTCATGGCTAAGTACTCGATAGTGTCGCCGTCACTAAGCGAGGTGACCGTTGTCAAAAGAAATTTTAAGCTGGTCGGAGCAGAGATCGAAGCCAGGATCCCCTGTACAAGAGGCGCGCACACTAACCATTGCACCACCGACGGTCGACATGCGAGCAAAGATCAGAATGAAATATGGCAATGTAGTCTGAGATAAACTCTTTAATTGAAAATCAGACTTGGGAACTGACAGTATTAAAACGTATTAAAACGAATGCTGATGGTAGTATGGACAAGTATAAAGCCAGGCTGGTTATTAAAGGCTTTAATCAGAAGAAGGTGTTGACCTTTATTCCAGTGGCTAAGATGTCTACTACACGCACATTACTCAGCATTGGAGTAACTTAGGATATGCATTTTAAGCAATTTGACGTTTCGACAGCGTTTTTATACGGTGAGTTGAATGAATCCATTTTTATGCAGCAGCCTGAAGATTTCAACGATGGGACGAACAGAGTTTGCCTGTTGAAGAAAAGTCTCTATGGACTTAAGCAAGCACCAAGATGTTGAAACAGGCGTATGGGAATTTTTTTGAAACACCGTGAATTTAAAGAAAGATCAGCCGATACATGCCTGTATATAGGAGAGAGTCACGGAAGAAAGGTCATCCTTGCCCTTTACGTTGATGATGGCTTACTTGTTGCAACTGATACTCATGATTTGGATGAATTTCTTGAAGAACTTAAAAATGAATTCAAAATTAAAAACAATAATGTTGGGATTAAAATTTGTCAAAAAGCGTATGCTATGAAGATCCTAGAACGAATTAACTTATCTGAGTGTCTTTCAGTTGCAACACCAATGGAGATAGTGACAGAAGTAATTTTCCTTATAGGAAAGCCGTTGGCGCATTAATGTACTTGTTGTTGGGAACCACACCGGACCGGACATATACTGTAGGATTCTTGCCCAGATCTCTGGAAAATCCATCCGTAGATGTCCAACGGGTTAAGCGTGTATTTAGATATATCGCTGGGACACTTGATGTTGGAATATCTTACTACAAAAATGGGCAAAAGTTACTTCAGTGTTATAGTGTTGCTGATTTTGGTGGATGCATGACTACAGGAAGATCAACAACTGGAGTAGTTGTTTCTTATGCTGGATAAGTCAAAGGCAACCTATGGTCACAACTTCAACCACAGAAGCAGAAATTGTAGCAGCAAATGAGGCTTCAAAGAAAGTAATTTGGTTAAAACGATTGATCCAGGATATAATAAACCATAATTAAATTCCAGTAATACAAATTGACAACACCGCAGCGATCAGATTAGCTCAAAATCCAGAGTTTCATAAGCGTACAAAGCACATTGCTCTTAAACATTTTTACAGTGTTTTTTACAGTGTTTTATTGTTCAAATCTAGTAACTCATTTTCACACAGTTGCAGTTGACCAATCGAACCAAAATTTTGCCCACTTGTCAAATTTGGATGACAATACATGAATATGAAACAAAAATTAAAACATTAAAAATGTATTAACTAAAAAATTAAAAATAATTAAAAAAAATTAAGTTACAGTGTTTTATTTATAAATGCACTAAAAACAAGAACATAATTTTTCTCTTAGCCTCAATAAGTATATTCTTCTTCATGATGGGGTTGTACAATGGTGCGCCTACTTAGCACTTCAACAACAATGGTCTAGATACTTTCAATAAAGAGCGTAATTAAAATGAATTAGTTAATTAATTTTCTAGGAATCTCTCAAATAAAACGCTTGCATTTAAATTACAAATGGTGACAAAATTAAATGTCAAATTAAGTGTCAAAATTAAATGTCAAATAAGTGTCAAAATTAAGTGTCAAAATTAAATATCAAATTAGGTGTCTAAATTAAATGTCACCATTTTTAATTTAAATGCAAGCGTTTTATTTGAGATCCCTATAAAATTAATTAACTAATTCATTTTAATTACGCTCTTTATTGAAAGTATCTAGACCATTGTACAACCCTCAAAAATCAATTAACGATTCACTCTTGTAAACTGTGTAGATGAACTACTTAAAAATGTTTCGCTCTTTTATTTCAATAGTTCGCTTCACTTAGCAGTTTTTTTTTATTTCAGTTGTGCAGTTCATGCGCTCTTTGTCTCTCCCAATTTGCACAGCTGGTGCCTAATATTACCATCTTTGGGGCAATCGAAGTGTAACCAGACGGTACACATTAACTACGGCAATATTGAGTACTTTCGTTTCAAAATATAAAAAAATACACACCCATCTTAATTGTTACCTCCGCGTAAGTTTATATCAAATAATGCCTCAAATATCCCTATTTATTATAGAAAGCTATCTGAATTATTATAGAAGCCAACAATCTTCAGAAATATGCAGTTCCTGCTCACATACAGCTATGGACACTAGATTAGCACAAAACTACTCTTAAGTTTGACGTAGCCTTTTTAAAATTGTTTACTATATACACCAATTATTATGGCCTGCACTATTCCAGCAGAGCATCAAGCTTCTTTTACCGTTATCTCTATTCTTTTGTTCTGATTGCTTGAATGTGCAATTAGCATCTTTTGTTTTGGACAGTGAATTATCACAACGCAAAAATCGGACAGCTTATTTCGTGTGGTTATTTTACAAATGAAGAATAACGCGATATCTTACAAAAAAAATAAGCTGCATCTCTTACCTTCTAAGAAGTTAATCATATTCTGGCGTTAGTAGTAATTTTTAATCGCGGTTGCCAACATGAAACGTCGGACATCATTTGCAGTGCGTGAAATAGTTATAAAGCATTTTCAGCACGGGGAATTCCAGAAAAGAAATACAAAGAAAAAAAATAAAACAAAAATCCAACTTTAAGTGCCCCATCACTAGCACAAGGTGCTTAAAAATTCTTGTGCAAAAAGTGTAGAGCAAAGACTATTCGAAGAGTACTCCGCAAACATGATTTTAATGGGCGTAAAAAGTTCGCAAAGGATCATATAAACAAGGACGAACAATTTTGGAATACGGTTATTTTTGCATATGAGAGTAAGTTTAACCTTTTTGGGTCTGACAGCAATGCATACGTGTGGCGCAAACCCAAAACAGAGCTTGAACCCAAAAAATTGAAAGGTACTATAAAACATGGTGGTGGATATGTAATGGTATGGGGTGTACGTCCAGTGCTGGCTGGAGTAGGAAAACTAGTTTTTTCTACTATGGATAAAAAACAGTATTTAAAGATCCTCCAGGATAATTTAGTCAAAAATGCAGAAAAACTAGGCATTGGAGATGGTTTCCGGTTTTACCAATATAATGACCCTAAACATAAATCGAATCTTGTTCAAACCTGGCTATATGGCTTATATACATATATGGAATCTCCAGAATTTAATGTCATAGAGAATCTGTGGCATAAACTTGAATTGGACATTCGCAAGCACACTATTTCTAACGCTACTACCTCGATATCAGCTTTGCAAACGGAACGGAAAAAATGTCACCTGATTACACAAACAAATTGATTTCATCGATGCAATCCCGGCTAAAAGCCGTACTTGAACAGAAGGGTTACCAAACTAAGTACTAATTTTTATCAAAAAATCAAAATGTATGCAAACCGATGCTAAATATTTTGAATACACGAAATAAGCTGTGGCCAATTAATCGAATTAATATTTGTATCTATCTTTTATCTTTATCTGAATATATTTATGTTACTTTTTTACTTGAATAATTAAAAAGATCTTAAGTTTAACCCTCTAATGCTTAAGAGTGCCTTAAGGCACTCTTCACAAAAGACATAGTAATGGCAAATGGAACGACTTTTTTAGTAAAGAAGCTTTTTTTTGCAGTTGCTAACAGATGTAGCAATATATTTGTAAAAGCTTTTCAAGCTCTTAAACGATCCCTTTTATCAGTTTTTTTTCCCGCTTTGTGCTAGGCACATGGATTTGCGATAAACTTCATTTATGCTGTTCGAATCATAAAAATGGTTAGTTTGACTATCATAACCGAAAATAAAGAATGTGTTTCTTAATTCTCATATGATCTTGTAATCAATTTCAAATGCTTTCAACGAAACCCAAAATACAGTATTCTTTAAAAATTTAATGTATTTTTTGCCACTAAAGGACAAGAGTGCCTCAAGGTACTTATTTATATATTATCGCATGGAAGGTAAACGATTGTTGGTACTGATTTGAAAATCATTATTTTTTAAATCAGAGGCCCAAATTTACCCAAAAAAAAATATTCTCATAATTTGTACACATTATTTTAGTAAACACTATTTTTGTGTTATTTCATTAAAATCGTTTACACACGAAATAAGATGAGGCCACTGTATATTTAATTATTTTTTTTTAACATACAATTTTCAACAGGTCTCAAGCAGGAGTTGAATTCACAATGTCACGATCGTTACAACTTCATCAGCAGAGGCTTAGTTGTAGGTTACTGACATCTGTTCAAATCTGTCTCTAACTGAAATAATCTAATAGGGCTTTTAGTCGATTTTTCGTCCTATTAATGTAATATATCTATTTTTTCACCGTCTGATGGGTCACAATAGTGGCGAAAGGCACACATAGTCCAGTGGAACCAGGAAACAGTAGGCAGGATGACAAAGATCCTATGGGGAGACCCAGATGAATCGAGGACGAAAGGTTTTCTGAAACTGGGAAAACTTGAAATGAGTAAGTCTTAACGGGACATTCGAAATTACGAGCCTGTACCGTATTGGACTAGTGGCGAATAATGAGTGCATGGCATGCATGGAGGACGATGAGACGATGAAAAATTTCTTATGGCGCTGCTCGGCCTTCTATAATACCGGACATGACAAAACTTGTGGGAATGGAGAGGAACAACTTGAGAAATTTCGTGAATAGCACCGAATTCCTACAAGAAGTATAGTAAATTAGTAGTGTAAACCATGATACAAATACAAGGTAGTGGCATTAGCATTGCTGTAATTTCCATACCCAGTTATTGTCAAAATCAGCTGATAAAAATGTACACATACATGTGCAATTGTGAACATAGATAGATGAAATCAAAAGAGAACGCACTCACACAAACAACTTTGACATTTACTGAGTACGATGAAATTTAAACAAAGGAAACCATATGGGCTGACGCTACTACCTTGTATTTGTATCATGGTGTAAACTGAGTGAGCACAACAGGTCGAATCAGCGACTTAAGTGTAAATCTAATGACATGGGAAGGATTAGTGATTTATTTTTGAATACTCAACATCGCTTTTCTTTTCAAACTAACTGATCACATGCTTTTTGTAGGCATTATATTTACACAGACATCAAAACCAATTATTTTCAAATGTTACTGGTGTTGCCGACTTCAAACGTCGGTTAAGAGGAAAACTCTTCTTATTGTTACTAGTCAAGTTTATAGTCTGGCTTTTTAAAAATAAAAATAAATGATATAAAAAATATAAGACGATTTAAATAATGCTTAATAAATCGAAAAAAACATATTTTATTATTAAATATAATTTAACTACTTCTAAATTTCATATTTTTATTTATTTAACTGTTAACTAATTTCTTAAAAATAAACAAAAGGTCGGGAATAATTATAATGCTTCCATACAATGCTTCAAGCAGAAATCACAATTTTCAGAACGTATATAGGTCTTCTTTCAAAATTATTGCACCGGATAACCTATTTGTCAAACTGGTGGATTCCGAATTTTGGCCTCACAAAACGTTCGTAAGGGAATTTGAGTATCGGGATAATGCTAGGCATGATAATTTTGATAGATTACGGTCTGTAAATAGGGAAGCTCCAAAAAACTAATTTGGCGTATCAGAATTTTCGCGGTTTGAATACTAAATTGTCTAAATTATTTGTTGATAGCTTAGGTTTTGAGTTTGATGTCATTGCATTTTCTGAGATATAGCTTAAACCTAATGTTTTTATTTCTAGGTTGTTCTGCAATAAGTACGTGGTTTATAGAAAAGATCGTGTTGATAAAATTGGTGGTGGTGTTTTAATTTCAATTGAAAATTCTTTATCTTCTGAGTTAGTTACAATTGATGATATTGGCGATCTTGAATTTATTGTAGTGTCCATTAATGTAGGCAATTTGAAACTGTTTGTCACGTGTTCTTATATACCCATCTTCGTGCTTTGAGCATATTGACGTTATTTCAAAAGTTATTGCGTTAGCCAGTAGTAGGTAGGACCGTATTTTAGTATTGGGTGACTTTAACTTGCCGTCTGTAACATGGATATCTTTACCTGATACCAATTCTCTGACTGCATTGACACCATGTGATTGATCATCTGATTTTGTTACGCATATATCCGAACTTGACTTGATTCAATTGAACGACATTCCCAATCCTATGAATCGAGTCCTTGATCTAGTTTTAGTGCATGATTCTAACTTTGATATTTCTCGAATTGATCCATTAATTTCTCCTGAGGATAGTTACCATCCAAGGCTGGTAATTATGTATACATATGATACCATGCAGGTTGGTTGCAATCGCTATTCGTACTATGTTGGTCTATGCTTTTCGCGTGCGAACCTTATTCTTTTGAATAATCTTATCTTTGATACCGACTGGTACTAGTCAGTGCGATAATGCTTTTGAATTTGAAATCGCCCTGGGTGAATTCTATAATATTATTAATGACTATATTTCTAAATCTGTACCCAAGAGGTTTATAATGGGTAATACTGGTTCTTCATGGTCCTCAAGGGCTCTAAACAGTCTCAAGAATGTAAGGAATAGATGTTCGAAAAAGTATAAAAAATCTGGACTGCAAGCAGCCTATGCTAGGTATATTGTCGCTAGGAGTTATAGATTATACTTGGATAAGTTGAAGGCTAATTTTATCGGAACGTCAAACCATTCTTTAGATTTGTTAACTTGAAGCGTAATTCGTCTTCCACTCTTTGTAGGATTAAAATGAATGGTATTGATTATTCAGATGACGAGTCTATTGCTACTTGTTTCGCCGATTTTTGTGCATCTTTTTATTCCAAATCATACCCGTTCCAAATCATACCCGTACACTGTCCGCTCTACCATTCCGTTTGATCCACCTGCCGTAAATTGTTCGTGGTTGCGATAACTTGATCGGATTGAAAGCCTAAAATAAAGCTGTTTCTGATGGTATCCCGGACTCTATGTTGAAATACTGCTCAAATTCTCTCAGCTTACCGTTGACTCTCTTATTTAACGCTTCGTTGAAGTTCGGTAATTTTCCTGCACAGTGGAAGAGCTCTTATATAATCCCTCTCCACACGTCTGGTAGTTCAGTAAATGTTGCAAATTATAGGGGAATTGCAAAATTGAGTCCATTCCTAACGTTAGTCACAGAGGGTCGTTCCACCGTGACTAATTTGCTTCAGTTTTCCTCTTCTGTTATTGACGGCGTTATTAATGGAGATCAAACTGATGTAATTTTTACCGATTTTAGTAAGGCCTTTGATAAAGTTAACCACAATTTGATATTATATAAACTCGGGGCAATAGGTTTTAATTGTAACATGCTGAATTGGATTAGTTCTTACTTAATGAACCGAGAACATATGGTATCATTTGGCCGATCATTCTCAAGATCTATTTTTGTGTCATCTGGGGTGCCTCAGGGCAGTCACCTTGGCCCGGTTCAATTCTTTTTATTCATTAACGACTTACCCGCACTCTAAATTGTTAATGTACGCTGATGATGTGAAGATCTATTTTTCTTACAAGGATCTTTCCCAATATACTTTACCTCAGAGGTATTTGTCTACATTCCAGACGTGGTGCGAAGCCAATTTGATAGAGCTTAATATTGCGAAATGTGAGCATATGCTGTTCTCTAGGTCATCATTACACATTTCAGGTGGCAATGTTCGGTGGATTCATTTGTTGATATTGGTGTTCTCTTGGACAGAAAATTGAATATTAACTCCCACATAATTATTACGATGGTAAACAAAGCTTATGGCGTTCTGAACTTTATTAAACGTTGGGCAAAAAAAAATTCTTTGGAGTGATGAATCAAAGGTAAATCGAATGGGTCCGGATGGAGTAATAGTTCATCGCCCTAAATGTCAGGCACTCTATCCACGCTACACACAAAACCGTGAAGCACGCCGGTGGAAGCATTATGGTGTGGAGATCTTTCTCGTGACATGGGGTATGCCCTATTATTTGGATATTCTAAAGAACCAAATGGAGCCAAATGCTTTTGTTCAAATGCCAGTATCGTTCTCATTCATGCATGATAATGATCCCAAACACACATCAAAAATTGAAAAATTTTTAATTTAATTTTAATAATTTAAATATCAGATGTTGAATTTTTTCTTATCTAAAGCAAAATCAGATACCATGGAAACATTAAAAGAAGGTAAATATTGTTTTTGAACAAAAGTGAGTTAACACCTCCTTCCACCTGGGTCTTCAATTGTCAAGGAGTGGTTTTTGACTGGCCTGCTCAACGTACCGAGTTGAGCCTTATTGAAAACCTCTGGAATGATGTGAAAAGATCGCTCAAGATATGTATACAAATTTGGATGATTTTTAAACTGGAATACAGTGCTTGGTATTCGATTCCCAACGAGAGTTGCCAAGATTTTATTAAAAGTATGCCCCGTAGATGTCAATCCGTAATTGAAAATATAGGCTATTCTATATTTTATTTTAACCAGGTAATCTAAAAACATCAATATTTTTATTAATTACTAAAATATATTTTGTTTATTTTTAAGAACAATTTTCTTATTTTTTTTGGAGTGAAATAAGAAATTTATGCTAATTTAGTGTCCATGACTGCATGTACATATATTAAACTAAAACGAAAAATTGAACTGAAATCGGTTCCTCATATGAACTGTTGAACTGACTTGATACAATGATCTAAATTGAACTAAATGAACGAACTAGTTCATTCTGCTGGGTTGAACTAAAAAGAGCGCTCACTTAAATGAACTAAAAGACCCAACTCTAATTTATTTTTCACTTTTATTCTTTTTACATACTCAGCTGTTCTACCTTGTACATTTTTGTTGGCTAAAATTTCTCCAACCAAAAATTGCAAGTTTCTAATCAGCGGTATTTTGACACGGATCATCATGTGAAAACATCGTATGTAAATATATTTATGTAACTCAGCATGAATATTTGTTATTTTCAATATTAAAGTAGAAATATGATTCTTGATATGAGCATTCTGTCTTTAGCCCATATTTATTTTATTATTATTAAGCTTTTGTAAGACTGGGTAAAATACATGAGCTGCAATGAAAAATGTCATGAAAAATAATATATAGCTGCCATGGTACGAATTTGCAATAAATAACATATGTCTAAAGCAGAGAATGCACGATACATCACCAACGTCAAACAGAGCGAAATATCAAAAATGATTTTCAAATTGACTTTGATTGATTCAGTGTACGTGAGCACACGCTTACTTTACTTTTATTGGCTATTTTACAGCCACGTGAGATCAGATGTCTTACACATATTAATTAAAGAAACAAATTAAGCCTTCTTCATCTGCATTCACTCTGATAACATGGCTTAGCTATCGGAATTGTTCCATCAGAATTGTGTCGCCCAGTAATCTATGTCGATGTCGGGATACAAATTACACAGCTCGTGATTTTTTACGGAGAATTTTTCTCTTGAAAACTCCCAGGTGTGTTTCATCCGCTTTCGATATGACCCAACTTTCGGAGCCATATGCCATATGAGACAGTTAAATGAGTCCGGCATAGCTGGACTTGTTTGATGGTTCCGTTCTTAAACAGCTTTCTAAGCCCAACATAAATTGCTCTAGCAGTTGTCATACTTGTTTTCATCAATACAAGAATCAGAGATTCTACAAGCAAGCTTAGGAAGTGCAAATAGATCATTTGCAAGCACAATTCTCTGATTTATCTCCAGGCTGAGGTTGTTCTTGTTCACGGTACGTATTGTTCTTTGTACGTGTGCGTGCATACAAGTTTATTATCTCTGCACTATATCATCCACATCAGTCCGATGTATCGTGTATTCCCCGCTTAAAACATGCGTTCTTTTTTGTAAACAAACAAAATTAGGAAATATAAATAGCATAAAATACCAACTTAATCATTGGAGTTTTGTGTTTTAAGACAAAAAATAATATTATTAAAAAACTTAACTTATTTACAAAAAGGATACAGTTATCATGATTTGTAATGATTTGTTCAACTCCGGCTTTTGGGTTTTCAAATGTTTACATTGCAAATCATCTGTTTACGTACAAAAGTTATTATTTCTTTGAAGTTTTCACTGGATGTCTTTTGTGTACTTTTTGTGATATTTTCTTCTAGGAGAGTAAAATGTATCTTAATCTCGCATAAATAGTTACTAGATATTTTTTAGTGGACAAGTATGCTGAGACTTAATATTCCGAGATCATGACATTTTGCTAAACAAAAAATACTGGCGGTTCAAAATTAAAAACCTTGAGCAATACTGTCGCAACTCAGAATACATTGTTTCGAGTAAAACTGCTTTAAAAATTCAAGTTACATGGGAGGGTATGCAAAATATTGGTGTCAACATCCCATCACACAGAAAATATAACGAGTTTTGACAGAATAAAGTTCGCCCAGCGGAATATTTTGTCACTTACTTCAAAACCCATAAATTTTGAACTGTGTATTTTGTTTCGATCCCGAACTATGCAATAAAATGTACATATATTTGAACAAATTATAAAACAAGAAATATAAATCAAATCTAGTTAGCCAAAGTTTGAAAAATATCTTACCATAATTGGATGCTGATGATGGAGCTGTCGATCTACGAGACTTGTTATTCCATGACGATGGTGGAGCCTCTTTAGCATTAAATGGAGGATACTGGAACTGTATAGACGAGTTCTGATTGGCAGCTGAAACGATTCGAAACCCAAAAAATATATTACGAATGAATAGTACTGAAAAACTAGAACTAATATCTCCGGAACCATCAAATTCTTTACATTATGGGGGTCTTCTTACCGGAAGAGTTGTCGTCGTTCAACGGAGAAGACAGATTCTCATATGAGGCGTCTTCATCCACCTGCTGGGTCCATGGTATACTTCGCTCCTCAACATTTTTTGCTGAAGGCAAAAAAGGAAAACGTTAAAATATATCGCAAATAAATAACGTTTTTTAAACAATATAGCAGATACACTGAGGGTGGTATCAGGTCACAAAACGAGTTAAGTTCAACGCCATATCAGTTCTTTTCAACCAATTACGTCGACAAAGGTTAAAGTGGCCTCTATATTTTCCAATAACGTCGGGCTATTACCTGCATTTCCGGGTACTTTCATCTACGATAATAACAAAAAAAAATAGAAAACAAACAAAATATCGTTAAATTAACTATGCAATTACTGGAAAACTCTTTTCTTGGTGTCTCATCGGCACCAAAGAATACTAAATACACAACAAATCGGAGCAATTACCTGATCTGACACGCCTGATGACATTTGCTGTAAAATTCAGCGAAACTTTACTGCAAATTGAAAACTATTATTTATCAATTTGACATTTCAATCTAGATAATTACCTCCTAAAATTTATATTAAAAACAATTTTTTGGTAACACAAATAAAAGAACTTGTAAATTTTTATCAATAATTGCTAGACTGTGTTGTATTTTCAATTCTTTCTCTTTATATTATATTCCTCCTCCTCCTTTAGAATTAAGAACAACCATTTTACTTTTTGTTGCACTCAACAAGGGTTGCCAGATTGATACAGGCACTTGGTTTCGTCCATGGTGCTGATAAAAGTACAAGAAACTAAATGGATTAAATATGTCTTACGTTCATTCTGTTTTCTATTAATCCTTCAAACGTGGATATAGGCATGGAAGTAATTTAGTTTTAATTAAACAATGGCATTAGTTGTAGTTGATGTGGCAACTATAGGCGACTGCACATGCATTTGGTAACTTTGGTCAATAAAAATGTCAACGGCCGCATATTAGTGTTGCTTTTTTTCGTACGTAATCTAATAGAGTCCAAACAGAATCAGACACGCTACCGATTCCCAAAATATAAGAGATACTCATAAATGTGCTGGATAGTTATTAAAAATTACGAAGATTGATAAAACGTTAACAAAGTTAAAGTGGAGAAATGACAGCCGGAATGAAATAAAAATTTGATGAGCGTTAAGGGGCCCTTAGACCTGTGGATAAGTTGCTCGACTTCAAGTTAACATCAACTTCGATAACTGACATCAACTTCGATTTTGCCCTTACACTCTCAAACTAGTTGAGGCAACTTCATTTTCTTGTCAGATGTCGAAATGAAAGGTGGTGAGCGCACAGCGAAAATATCACAAATTTTAAGAAAAAATATCATTTTTCTTTTCCTTAAATATTATATAACACTACAACTCATATTTATTTAGTTTATATTTTTCCGATAATGTTTAATTAATATATTTTTTGGTTCACTTATTTACATTTTGCCAATAATGTTGCCTCATGAACGTTTCTCACCGAAATGCGTATGAAAGTTGATGCAACTTCCCCTTACACTGGTGGATAAGTTGATATCAACTTCAAAAACTCAAAATGGCTTTGATTTTACATCAACTAGTTTGTACAAACCACCAACTTCACCTTACACCCACGGTTGCCACGGTTGGTAATATCCAACCAAAATTGGTAACATTTAAACGGCTTGGCAAAAACGATGTACAAGTAGACAGTCAAAATTTCTCTTCACTCAAATGCCAACAAACAAATCGAGTGAAACCCTAGTACTTCTCTTCTCTCTCTCTTACTCTCTTCATTGAATATTTCAATACACGAGCAGCTTTTTGATAGTGTTATTGTATATAACTATACAAATTCCAACCATGTTGAAGTAAAATTACATAAACTATGCAAAAAGTTTGAAATAAGCAAGATATGACGCGAGAGAGAAATGCGTTTGAGTGAACTCCTAGTACTTTTTGGTTCTCTTTTACCAGGGTTGCCAAGTTGCGCACATCTTCTGGTCGTCTAATTGTAAATCGTCTTTGGGCTTGGTAACATGGTAACATTTTGTTCATTTTCAAATCAAAAACGATGTACAAATAGAGAGTCAAAATTTCTCTTCACTCAAATGCCCACAAACAAAACGAGTGAAACCCTAGTACGTCTCTACTCTCTGTCTTACTCTGTTATTGTATATAACTATACAAATTCCAACCATGTTGAAGTAAAATTACATAAACTATGCAAAAAGTATGAAATAAGCAAGATATGACACGAGAGAGAAATGCGTTTGAGTGAACTTCTAGCACTTTTTGGTTCACTTTTACCAGGGTTGCCAAGTTGCGCACATCTTCTGGTCGTCTATTTGATGAAATTGGTAAGGCCAATTGAGAAAATACGGCGAAAAGTCAAAACGCCGAATTAATGTTTTGAACAACTTGAACAATATATTGAGGAAACTAAAATTCTAACAGAATATCAATCTGGTTACATCATTTGAAAAAAAATATTCATGTGTAACTGCTGTAAACTATGTCGTAAATCGGTGGAAATATATCGAGAAGAAATATTTTTTTTTGCAATATTCATTGATTTTAGAAGAGCGTGTGTAACAACAGATATAAACATACCGTTAAGAAAACTGCAATTACTGAATTAAATTGGTTCACATCATCCTACATGATTGTGAACACCAGACTAAGGTTAACAATGTAGCGTATAATCCATGAAAACCGAATTAGAGGTACCCCAAAGATTTATTTTAGGGTCTATAGTGCGCGTCTTGTATATTAATGATATGCCGAATATATTGGGAAAAGTCTGAAAAGTTACTTTTCACACAGAACAAAAATGCCACGAAAATCTGAATTACGACAAGGGAAATATAAATACTTGGATTAGAATTAATAAATTAAAACTTAATCAATGTAACAAAATTAATGACAATATGAACAGTATTACGGAAATTAAAATAAACGACAAAATAATTGAGAAAGTTAAAAGTAGAAAATATTTGGGTTTCATAACAGATAAAGACTTGCCGCCTTATTCATAAAAAGTTGTGAGAGATTTGACAGATGTTTTTTTAATAAACTGTCTCTCAATCCTCTCACAACTTTTATATAAGGACGTTACAATATGAAGATCACATAAAATATTCTGTATTGCGCAAAACCTCTATGCAACTTTTGTTGCAATTTATTTCATTATTGGCAACTTAAATATTTGCAAAAATAAAAGATCGAAAATCATAACGTACACTTGGTATTACCAACTGGAGAGATAAGCAAAAGATCGAACTGGTAGGCGAAATATGTTATCTGCGTTTTGGAAGGTCCCTAACCCCCCGGGGTTGCTCGAGACCGGATAAGTTAGTAAAATATCGTTTGAAGATGCAGCTCCTGGCTTATTTGGAGGGTAATTACTTGCTTAGCGAGTATCAATGTGGGTTCCGTTGCAACAGAAATACAACTGATTTTTTTGGTTGGTCTTACTGACGAGATAAGGGATAATTGGAACGATCGAAGACTGAACCTTTTGCTGTCCCTTGACTTGGAAAAGGCATTCGATAAAGTTGGTCATGCCATCTTGAATCGTAAACTATGTACTTATACATTATAAGGTTTTGATTAGAACGCAAGTAGGTTGATTTCGTCATATGTGTTTGAGAGAAACCAATATATCTGTGTGAACGGGTTTAGTTCTTCTATTCTTACCGTATGAAGTGGTGTCCCTCAAGGATTTGTTCTTGGGCATGTGCTTTTTATGCTGTTTGTGAACGATATGTTTGATGGCTTGCAAGACAACTGCTTGCCTTTTTGTTTTGCAGATGATGTACAGATTTTGTTTAAAGGTGAGCATCAGTTTATTTATGGATGTGCTTAAGGTCAATGCGGATTATGTTTTGCAGTCTTAGCAACGATGGATGTTACATAATAATCTTACGGTAAATCCTGCCAAGACAAAGGCTATGATATTCTCTAACCGTGATGTGGACTTAGGTTTGCAATATAACGGAGTAGGCATCGAGTATATACGTAGTATGCACATCTTGGGTGTGGTACTCGATGACCATTGTTTGAGCCGGCAAGCGTTTTTGTGGGCAGTTGCGAAAAATGAAACACCGAAAAATTCAAATTAATTATTCAAGTACAATTTTGTTTTCTTTATTCAAGTATAGACGACCGACAACTAACCGAAAACCTCAAATTCAGACAATTCATGAAGGCTTTCGACAAAAAATAACATCATTTATTTACATCTTGCTGTCAGTTCAAATGGATACGTCAATTTGTTTGGAAGATATTTTTTTGCGCAACTTTTTTGAGAATAAAAATTAATTTGAAAATCAGTTGTAGAGCCTTACTGTGGGCAATTGCATTTCTAAATGCATGATGGGATGTCAGCTCTTTCCCATGACATGGGTTTTGATGTCGCCGAGGAAGTATGCAGTGGTGCACAGAATATTGATGCGGCCACCGTGGATATTGAGGGTGTTTTCAACACGACGAAAAGGAAACGAGTCGAGACCCCGTTGCCACCGAGGAATATAGATGTGTCGTCTATATATGGCCAAAATTACTATGGAATCTTGGGTGATCTTGACTTTGAAATTAATCCAAAGGTTCCTCATATCAATTCGGAGAAGGCAAATACCTCCAAACCTGCGGAACAGCCACAAACTGGGAGAACATTTTGCCCGCCAATTTTTTTATTTAACGTCAACATTAAGACTCTGGTTGACCAACTCAAAGTGAAGACACCGAAAGTTTTCTTTAAAATAAAGAATGTGAGTAAGTTTAAGAGTAAGTTGTTTCTAGCAGACCCTCTTGTGCATTCGGACATGATGAGGCTGCTAAGAGAGAAGGAAATTCCTTCGTATTCGTTCACACTAAAAGAGCTTAAGCAGGTGTCGCTTATAATTAGGGGATTGTACCATGGATGCGACCCCAATGACATCAAGCAGGCTCAGGACATACAATTTCCTGATGTCATCTCCAAAGTGTCAAAATTTACGACTAAACACTCTGAAAAAAATAACGCTGACAGGCCTCTTCATTGTGACTCTCAATCCTGGGAAAAGTCTACCAGATGTATCGGGACTTAATCGCCTGTTAAGCCAGGTAGTTTCTTGGGAAAGACCGAAGAGGAAAGCCCAAGAGGTTCAGTGTCATCGGTGCCAGAAGTGGGGGCATGTATCACGTAATTGTAGCGCAAAGTCTAAATGTGTCAAATGTGACCAACAACATGGCCCAGGAGAATGTAAGCGTACATATTCGGAGGAAATTCCACCTTACTGTGTAAACTGTGGTGAGCCAGGTCATCCTGCAAGCTGGAGGGGATGCCCCAGATTTAAGGAGTATGCGAAAAATAGAAGAAGTAGAATATTGGAAGCCCAACAAAGGAAAGAATTAGCTGCTAAAAATGTGAGTAAAATTGCACATTCTCCATTATATTCTCCTTCCTGCACATTTGCCCAACTCTTTAAGGGCCAGAACAATTCGCCTCAAAATGAAAATTCGGGCATAATTAATGAATTTTTAAAATTGGCAAACCTTTTCTTGCAACTGAGGAACTTACACTTGAGCAGGAAATAAACAATTTCATGGTAGATTTCAAATCAATGTCACGGCAAGACGCAAAAAGAGAGTTTTTGCGCCTTTATCAAAAAGTAAAAACCACTCACAGGCCTTAGGTCTATTAAATTAATGACTTTCAACGTTCGATCTTTAATAGATAAAAGTCGACAAATTGATCTTTTCAAGACGCTCTCACGCAATGACATTGACATCGCCCTAATTCAGGAAACTCATCTGCGTGGAAATAGAAAAATATTTCTTAATGGATACAATATTATAAATGATAATGCTGGTGTTGGCGTGGCTATTGTTATTAAGAATACAATTCAATACAAACGGGTATTTCCAAGCGATATTGGTTTTACTGGAGTATTCATACAAATTGAAATTAAAACGCAATATTCCACGAAAAGTTTCCTGATAGGATCATTGTATGTTCCAACAATATGCCCCTCGGTGGCACTTTGTGATGGGCTGAACAAACTTTTAAATGTGACAAACACCTATGACGCATTTATTTTGGGTGGTGATTTAAATGCAAAAAATCCTGTCTGGGGTGACTCAGCTGAGAACTGTAATGGAAAAGTTCTTCACACATGGCTCCAAGACAATTCCCTTGATGTTGTACGTTTGTGTGATTCAAGTCCATCATATCCAAATGGGTCATCTTTCCTTGACCATTTTCTATTAAGTCCACATTTAATAGATCAAAGTGCACCTAACTTCAACATTCGAAGTCTGCCCTCCTTCTCAGATCACTTTCCGATAGTGTTTTCCGTCCGTTTGGGAGAAGTCGACTTTGTGTTAAGAAATCCAAGGTTATTCAGAACCTATAAAAATACCAACTGGAACAATTTCCGGCAAGATATTGGCGTAGCTTCGCACCGAATTATGCCGCCAATAAACAGAAATCTGGAAAATGAAGAGATAGATATGTTAATAAATAAGTTTAATACTGCATTTGACGAAGTCCATAATTCTCACTCAGATTTAATCAAATTATATGACAAGAGAATCCCATTGTCGGCGAACCTTGAACATCTTTTTAGCATATCACATTATTGGCAAAAACATCTGAAGAAAGTATACCATCGTAATGCAAACAGATTGAGTGCTGAATACTCCATTCTTTCAAAGCAAATACAGCTTCTGAAAACAATCTTGAAAGAACTTGTAGCCATTTCCCAGTCGGATCAATTTAAGAACAGATTGAAAAAGATTGTACCCGGTCCAAGGGCGTTTAAGGACATAAATATGATGCTAAAAAGAAAATCGCCATTTTGTCAACAAATCCGTCATAATGATGTAACAACGACTAATAGTGTAGCAATTGCAGAACATTTCCGTAACTTCTACTCCAGTGTATTTGCAGAAAACATACCAGAGAATGCGGTGGCTAACTTAGATTCCCGAGTTACACTTTAAATGTGCCAAGTCATATATACACTTTTGATGATGTATTCAATTCACTCGAAAATCCAGATGCCTGCCACTTCACTGAAGTTGATAGGGTGAAATCCATTATTGGCACTCTGAAAAATAAGAAGTCTAGTGGACGTGATGAAATTTCAAATTTTATTATTCGCAGATTACCTGACACAACAGTTAAACTCCTAACTGTATTGTACAACAACTGTCTAAATAACTGTTACTTTCCTACAGCATGGAAACTCGCGAAAATTGTTCTCATAAAGAAGAAAGAGGGCAGTAGCAGAGTTGAAGACTTCCGTCCAATTTCACTCCTTTCCAATGTTGGTAAAGTCTTCGAATGTATCCTGAAAGAGAAATTCGAGAGCGGCTTTATCATAGATCCAATTCCATCTTACCAGTTTGGTTTTCAAAAGCGACATTCTACTGAGCATGCCCTGTTAAAATTCCACAGTGATGTCTGCAGCAATCTGAGAGAAAAGGTTTGCTCTGTGGCGATATCATTAGACATCGAAAAGGCATTTGACTCCGCCTTTCATAAGGGGATACTCTTTAAACTTGCTGAAATTGGTACCGATCCATTTTTAGTCAAAATACTGCAAAGTTACTTCAAAGGCAGAAAATTCTGCATTCAAATCAACGAATCGATTTCATTGCCGGGAAATGTTTGCAGTGGCGTACCGCAGGGCAGTGTTCTGGCACCTTTATTGTTCAACATATTCCTGAATGATTTTCCGCACCTGACACGAAATTCAACGGCAATCCTATATGCTGATGATTGTCTCACATGTGCACATGACTCCTCGCCATTCCGCGCGTTGGACAAAGCTGCCTTTCATCTCGGCAAAATTAGTACTTACTACAAAATATGGGATATAAAAATTAATGCCTCTAAATCCGAAGCCATTTGCATCAGAAACGCAAGTGGCAAATGCCCGGGATTTGTGGTTCCACAAAGCAAATCTCTACAACTTACTCTTGACGGCACAGAAATTCCCTTTAAGTCCTCCATAAAATATCTTGGGATAAACTTCAACAAGCTGTTCCGCTTTAATGATCACGCCAGGATAGTCCTCACAAAATCCAAGCGTTTCCAATTTTGGAATGTTTTCCAATCTAATGAACAACAAATATCTTCCCAGAAACACCAAATTGCTTCTATACAAAGTTGCAATTCGTCCTATCCTGACATATGGCTTCCCTATCTGGTTCGCTATATCTCCGACAGTGGCTAAGGAGTTGGAGATCCATGAAAGGAAGATACTTCGTAAATGTATAAACAAACATTACATAAACCCGACAAAACGTTTTTCGAATAAATACATTTATGAAGAATCCAGTGTAGTTCCATTCTGCAAATACGCTATGTCACTCCAGGAAAAATTTGTGCGAAATCTTGGCGACCATGAAAACAGTCTCATGATTGAAGTTCTGCGAAGAGAAGAAAATATTAGTTGGTCAAGCTCTCCCTACCTGTCTCCAATAGGAATACTCACATATATTGAACCTGGCAGCGTTGAAGACCCACATGCAGTACCCAGCTTCCACGTATTGGTCACTCAGGGGGGCCACAGAGGCTAAATTGATAGAAAAATCTTTAAATGCTATTGACTTGTACACATTTATGTCTACATATAAACTCTGTACATATTTTCCTAATCTATTTTATATATTTATAAATACATACCTTATATTTACATATTTATATACACATTAATCTACAATTGATTATTTTATTATATACTTACCGTCCTTACAGCTTAAAATATTGACTGTCGAGTTTAACTCACTTATTCTGTGATATTTATTCATACTTCCATATGTAATCAAAGTCTTGTTTATTGACATTCAGTTCGTTGTTTACATTGAAAACCAATATGCATGTACATATGTATGTATATACATACCAACGTGTTCGTTTTGTTTACATCACATCATGTTAGTCTTTCATTCACATTGACTTATATCTATGTTAGCTAAAATTTTAACAGAACTTGTTATTTAGTATTTATTGTTGTTTATTTATAAGGTCGTTAACAGACGTACGCTCTGTACGCTAAAGTAAAAGGTATGAGCAAACCTTGCTCTCACATATTAATTTGTACTCTTGTACATTCGCTGTCTCACTTAAGCGCTTGCTTATACACATTATCATGTGAATTAGAACGTAATCAATATAGTTCTAAGAACACTCTGTTTATTATTGTTAGCCCAAAACAACTCTGTATTAATCTAAAAGTCTCAATAAAGTATACTTACTTACTCACTTACTTGATGAAATAATTAGTATAAGCAAAAATTGTTACTTACAAACAGAAGAAAACATGAAGCAATGGCAACACTATTTGGAAGAATTGAATCATAGATAAAGGAATTAACTAGATATCGCACATGCCTTGGGAAATTTCTTGTTCAATGGGATATTTTCTACATGGAGCTGGATGCAATAATTACAACGTTTGATCCCAAACAAAATATACCTTGCAAGATGTATTTAGAACAGGTGCTAACAATAGGTGTGGTAGGCAACATCAACAGGGATTTTGTTTTTGTTTTGTGGTCCGTTGCTCTCAAATTCATCAGAAACGAACACCAAAAATAACAGTAAACAAAAAGATACAATCAAAATAACCAAATTTTAAATTGGAAGTGGGGAACACAACGAAATGAAAAAAACTAAATTAGTTGTTTGAATAGCACAACCTGGAAAATGATTTTATTTTTGTATTGAAAAAATGTCCCACACTGTTGAATAAAAGTCAGTGAATGTTATGAGAAACGTCAATGAAAGTTACAAAACGACAACACAGCATCTAGTGGCAGTACTTGACAACGCCTGTGGGATATCTACTTATTTCCTTTATCTATGAATTGAATGGTTATGGCCCTAACCAAAATACGCGCTTGTCGTCGTTCGCACTAAATAACCAAATATATTCGTCTCTTTCGCACTAACAGACTCTTTGTGCTTTGATTGGTCTGATTATAAAAGTGTTAGAATACTTGTGCACTAAATTAATTTGCATTGCAATTGAAAGGCAATAAAATGCAAAAAAAAATTAAGATTATGTTTTGTTATACCATATTTTATGTTTTGTTTTTTTGAATCTTTATATTAAGGGTGTTTTTTTTTACCCCGCTAAAGTTAATTATAGCTTAATTTGTAGACTACGTATACTTTTATATCTCTAAATTTGAAGGATAGATTTTTAATTGCGATTGAAAACAAGATTGGAAATAAATTGTTCACAACAACTCGCGGTAAATGTTATACATATTGAACATGGTACAATTATCTAACAGGTATAGTCGTTTAAACAGGTGATGAAATTGTTTCCGTGCCAGTTTTGGCGTCACTTGTCAAAATCATATGTATTTTGTGTTTATACTTGTTTGTATTCTTGTATTGTAGGTATATGGATTTGTGTAGAGTTCGACAACTGAAACGAATGAACGAAAATAAAATGTCTGTTGTTGCTGCTTACAAATACAACAACATCTGCTGCTACCATGTATTTGTTGGCACTGGCTACAAACGTGTTGCCGTATCGCATTTTTTCCGCCCATTACAGAAAATATTGCCACATTTCGTAGTATTAAGAGTGGATCGTTTTATTTGGAGTCTTAAGTGGCGATAGCTTAATGGAAAAAAAACAGCCTTATTGATGTACATAATATGATTTTCTGTAATGAATTATTTCAAATAAACATTTAATGTTCTAAATAAAAAAATTTAAAAATTTTTGGTAACTTTTTTGGAAAATTCTGGCAAGTTGATGTCAACTTGAAGTCGCTGCAACTTATCCACGGGTCTAAGAGTCCCTTTAGACGATCTTTTTGGTATTACGGATGCCGATGCGTTGACGACGATGAGAAATGAGGAAGATAAACAAATTTTAAACAAAACAGCGACAAAAAGGACGACTTGGATCAATGTTGGACATTGATATGAAATTAGCATCCAAAGCAGAAAGATCGAAATTGAGAAAATAAAAGGAAGAAGCGCGAAAATTGTAACATTGGGAAAACATTGGCATTGAAAGAATCTAGTAAGTTATTTGATTAGTGGTGCTGTGGTTCTAATTGTACAATTATTATTTCTCAACTACTACTTGTTTCTACCTACTGTGTCGTCGTGTTTTATTGCGCTCTACTGTTACGGGCTTATTCATAAAAAGTTGTCATAGGTTTGTTAAAGGTTTAAGAAGATGAAGCCCAAAAATTGTATTCATAATCGAAAAATGTCTCTATTAAAAGTTCTCTAACGTCGCAATTTTTCTTGAACATTTAACCCTTCTTTAAGGCTATTTTATCCGCATTAATACACAAAAGAAATATTTTTGTACATTTCACGCCTGCCGTACTTAAATATTTATGCCATATAAACACGTGGAATTATTTTGTGTATATTTGCAGCGTTTATAGTGCCCCATTATCCTGCTAAGCAACCAAATAGTTTCGTTACAATTTTTAACGAAAATGATCATTGAAAACCAAAATGATAATTTTTAACCAAATCAAAACATTGATCGCCTTATTCATAAAAAAACATTAATGTAGCTCTAAAGCATTCATCAGTTATTGAAAGCTTTAACATTTGGCGAAGGTGTTATTAGAACCGTATTCATAATGAGTATTTTAGCTAGGGATCAGATAATTGACTGGCAGCCCTGTTTTAAGCGGCATTCAGGTATACCGAGATTTCGCAGTTTTTGAGATTTTGGCCGAAATGGCAACAAAATCCAAAGATTCTGCATACATTTTCACAGTGCTGGAATCTCCATACATTTTTTACATTTCGTTCAAATGGGCCAGAATCTGTGATTCCAGTGTGACGCAACGCTGTTGTTTTACATCCGTTTATCATTAAGTACTATTTTTTACAATGCTGTCTGTAACAACCAAAAACGATGTACAAATAGACAGTCAAAATTGCTCTTCACTCTAATGCCAACAAACAAAACGAGTGAAACCCTAGCACTTCTCTGCCCTCTCTCTTGCTCTCTTCATTGAATATTTCAATACACAAGCAGCGTTTTGATAGTGTTATTGTATATAACTATACAAATTCCAAACGTGTTGAATTAAAATTACATAAACTATGCAAAAAGTATGAAATAATCAAGATATGACACGAGAGAGAAATGCGTTTGAGGGAATATCTGGCACTTTTTGGTTCTCTTTTACCAGGGTTGCCAAATTGCTCTCATATTCTGGTTGTCTAATTCTTGATCGTCTTTGCAACAACCAAAAACGATGTACATGTAGACAGTCAAAATTTCTCTTCACTCAAATGCCAACAAACAAAACGAGTGAAACCCTAGTACTTCTCTACTCTCTCTCATACTCTCTTCATCGAATATTTCAATACACGAGCAGCTTTTTGATAGTGTTATTGTATATAACTATACAAATTCCAACCATGTTGAAGTAAAATTACATAACCTATGCAAAAAGTATGAAATAAGCAAGATATGGCGCGAGAGAGAACTGCATTTGAGTGAATTTCTAGCGCTTTTTGGTTCTCTTTTACCAGGGATGCCAAATTGCTCACATCTTCTGGTCGTCTAATTCTAGATCGCCTTTGTAACAACCATAAAGCAACTATGGTAAAGAGAAGAAAATTTACTCATGGAGTGGAATGCCAACAAAGAAAACGAGTGAAGCGCGTCGTTTCTCTGCTCTCTCTCTTACTCTATTCGTTGAATATTTCAATACACGAGTAGTTTTCTGATGATGTTATTGTATCTAACTATAGCACTTCCAACCATATTTATATAAAAAGTATGAAATAATTAAGTTATGACGCGGGAAAGAAATGCGTTTGAGTGAATCGCGTCGACTTTTTTGGTTCTCTTCTACTAGGGTTGCCAAATTGCGCCGGTTTTTTCTTTTCTACTTGTACATCCTTTTTGTAACCACAAGATAATTTGTTTATATAGATTGGAAACAGTTTCCTTGAGTGAACTTCATACAACAAAAGGGATGATAAAAGTTAGCTTTATTTCAATAGATCAGCAATTTTTGAGAATGTTATTGTTTATAATACTTTAAATGCCAACAATATTTAAGGAAATGCCCATAAAATCTATAATTAATTTAGTATATTTTTGGATGCAATGTCTAACAAATACTAAATATGTTGTCTTGGCAAATCCACGTGCATTTGGTTAGTTATATGATGTGTTGATTATTTTATTTTTAATAATGTCTTAAACACTAACTGATGTTTAGAATATAATAATAACAGTTTTAATTTTCCATTTCTAATTTTAATAGTGTAAATAAGACTTTCAATGGGTAAACAAAAAAATGTTTGTAAACAAGTTGTTGTCAAAATTAAGCGGAATCCCCTCGAATGTATATCCCCTCGAAATATGTATACCTGTACCTCGTTTCTGTAATTCTCGAATCGAAAAAGTTTCCACCTTAAGCATGAAACAAAAAATTCCATCGTTTCTCGATTTGTGAGTAAAATGTGTTTCTATATATCAATGCGAAAAGAGGCAACACTGATGAAGTTTTGATTGGAATATTCCAAGAAAGCTGTCAAGTAGGAAAAAAATATAAACAAACAAAATAAACTAGTGCGAAAAAGAACAACAAAAAGAAGTATAGACATGTATTCAACTGCATTTTATTTTTGATTTCTTGATTTTGCTGTAATATTTTGGAAAAATTAATTAAAATACATAACAGAAAAGACATAGTTCCTATCTTCTCCAAGTTTTAATTTCTTAAAAAACCTTTTTGTAGAAGCAATATCATAATCTAGCACCGTTTTAATTTGTGAGTATTTTTGACGTTTCATATTTTAATTTTTCCGACTCACTACTTTTTAGAAACAGATTTTCTCGCATTTTTCCAATAAGAATGAAAAAGCAGTACATCACAGAAAGTTTTCGCTAAACAAACGTTGTAGAAACAGTCACATGTGAGAAGCGATTTTTTGTACCGATTCATAGAGTTTTTGTTTCAATTCACATGTTTTATGTGGAAACTTTTTCGATTCGAGAACTACAGAAACGAGGTACTGAACACTTTAGATTTCGAAGGCGATTCTAGAATCTTTTGAGCTGAAATGCGGTATACATGTACATGCTTTTATGTATTCTCACAGTGCTTGTGATGCAAAAACAAGATGAACATTAGCCGAAAGACGGAATTAAAAATTTTTTATTTAAATGCGTCAAAGAATTTTTCTAAATTTTAAACATTAATGGAAAGAAATATTCAATAAACAGATCAATTAATATTTGCTATATTCTTAAATTTCAAAAAATCATATTGAATTGGATTTCTGTTTTGGGTAGTCGAATATAAAACCGGATAATAGGTTGTTGTTTCAAATGTTTTGAATTTCTATACATCACTATGTAAACAAAAGTTCATTTTGATTAAAAATTTTGAAAATTGGAACGAAACTATTTAGTTGCTTAACAGGATAATGTGACACTATAAACGCTGCAAATATACACAAAATAATTATCGCATAATATATCACATAAATATTTAAGTATGGCAGGCGTGAAATGTAAAAAAATATTTCTTTTGTGTATTAATGCGGAGAAAAGAGCTTTAAAGAAGGGTTAAACGTTCAAGAAAAATGGCGACGTTAGAGACGTCCTAACAGAGGCATTTTTCGATAATGCATACAACCTTCTTAAACCTTTAACAATCCCATAACAACTTTTTTTGAATAATGCCGTGAAACTATAACCTAATATCCGGTTTTACATTCGACTACCCAAAACTGAAATCCAATTCAATATGATTTTTTGAAATCTCTTCGAAATTTAAGATTATGGCTAATATTAATTGATCTTTTTATTGAATAGTTTTTTCCATTAATGTTTAAAATTTTGCAACAATTCATTGACGCATTTAAATAAAAAAATTCCGCGTATTTATATCGCATAAATATTTAAGTACGGCAGGCGTGAAATGTAAAAAAAATATTTCTTTTGTGTATTAATGCGGATAAAATAGATTAAAGAAGGGTTAAACGTTCAAGTAAAATGGCGACGTTAGAGAATTCTTAACAGAGACATTTTTCGATAATTCATACAACCTTCTTAAACCTTTAACAAACCCATAACTACATTTTATGAATAAGGCCATGAAACTAGAACCTATTATCCGGTTTTACATTCGCTACCCAAAACTGAAATCCAGTTCAATATGATTTGTTGAAATCTCTTCAAATTTAAGATTATAGCTAATATTTATTAATCTTTTTATTGAATAGTTTTTTCCATTAATGTTTAAAATTTTAAAATTCATTGACGCATTTAAATAAAGAAATTGTATTTGGTCTATCGGTTGTTCATCTTGTTTTTATATCACAAACACTGTGAGAATACATAAAACAGGGTTGTCAGTCAATTATTTGTTCCCTAGTTAAAATACTCATTATGAATAAGGTACTAATAAAACCTTCGGCAAATCTTAAAGCTTTCAATAACTGATGAATGCTTTAGAGCAACTTTAATGTTTTTTATGAATAAGGCCGTTACGCTCTAAACAAACGTCTTAAGCAGTATCCAAGCGGCCGAGAAAATCGAGTATGATTTAAGTATCGAATATACTCGTGCCCCAATCATTGGCCGAACCAGTCGTATGTGAAATGTTTGAAAAAAAAACAAACTTAAGAACTTATAAAAAGCACTTATTTTCAAGAAATTTAATTTTTTGTACTGGATCATAATCCAATCAAACTGCAAGATAAAGACATATATGTATTTAACATAATCAATACCAGCTTAAGGTGGTTTTATACGACATGTATTTTACATATATGTATCACTTGTTTGACCCGTCTGTTTTGCGTATGCCTGTCAAAATTATTTAAAAACGTTCACGTGTAAACCATATGGCGTAACCTCTGCATGTCATTAACAGCTTATGTTTTCATGTCACAATACATAATTTTATAAATTTTGTATTTTCGTGGACTCTCACGCAGCCAGAATAGAATGGTTTTTGAGTCAGTCCAAAAGTTGACAGTATTTATCTTAATTTCATGGCTTTCTGTTATGCCCTTAGCGAAACGTGCTCCTAAGAGTGCTCCGAAAAGCTCCATGCGTGGAATAGAAAGCGGACGAATCGGTGCTACTTTAGTCTTGGACCCTACCAGCACAACCCTAACATCTTCACCATGAACAATCCGAAAATATGCTACTGTGGCGTAGGCTTCCGAACTAGCATCAACAAATACATGTACATAAGTCAATGACTGATTCAGTAGAACCTAGTTTACCAAAGTAGCATCTAGGAATTTGAACGCTGCCAATGTCCCAAAACATAGAGAGGCACTCTCGCCATGGTTTTTCAAATTCCTTTGGGATTACGTCGTCCCATTCAATGCCACTTCTCCATATTGCCTGAAGCAGAATTTTTACTCGCACCGTATAAAAGGACAAAAAACCCAAAGGATCAAATACAGACATTAGTAGTCAAAGAAGTTGAGTTCTATTCTAATGAGTTTGACAACCAATTTCGAATTTCAAAGTTTCCTCGACTATGTACTATCGACACCTCTTTAACCAGGTCAACAGCTTCCGAAATCGTGTCTACACTGTCAAGCATATCATTCATGTAGTGGTGCTTCAAAATCGACTTCACTGCTCTTGGATATAGCTCAGTATGTTCTCTTGCATTTTTGTTTTTTGCGCTTTGATCAATGTAAGGAGAGCATGTAGCTCCAAAGTACAGACTTGTAGCACATACACCTGAGGACTTACATTACCTTGGCAATCACGCCAAAGAAAGCGTTGAGAATGTTGATCGCCGTCATGAATGTTAACCCTGTGGAACATTTCACAAATATCTCCACAGATTCCAATTTTTCCTTTGCGAAAATTGTAAAGGACTTCTACTAAAGGGAATAGTAAATTGGGACCAGGCTCTAAGCACTTGTTCAGTGAAATTCCTTCATGTTCTGCTGCCGCATCCCACATAATTCTAGTTTTATTTGGCTTGTTTGGATTATGAACGGAGAAAATCGGCAAGTACCATTTTCGTGGGTAAACTTGATCGATTTCTGTTTTATTTAGTTTACGAATATATTGTTTTTGTTCCATTCCTTTAATAAGCGTATTTACGCGTAGTTTAAGTTCAGGATTCTTATTGAGTTTTCGTTCAAAGCAATTAAGCCTTATCAATGCCACGGAAAAATTATCTGGGAGAACTAAATCATTAGAACGCCAAAACAGTTTCGCGGTAAAACTATTCCCCGTGCGCTCAACTTTACTTTCATAGTTTTCTATGGCGGTCATATGAAGCTCTTGTTCATGCTTCTCCATGCGGGACGCTTCAATTTTCCAGTTTTCAATCATTAGTATATCCAAGGCAATTTCCTCGTCGCATTGACAGACGTGAAGCTGTAACATATTATCCGAAATCCCTGCGAACTGTTCTTCCAGTGCACCGAAAATGGTCCATCCCATTCTGGTCTTAGTTGCGGCAAGTTCATTTATTTTGCCTTCCCTAAACTTCATAGGCAACGTGGCATGCTTGTTGTTTAATCCAATAATGATATTTGGAATCACATTTTCATATGACTGTACAGGCAAACCTTTTAATTGGTTAAACCTGTCCATAAGCTCATCAAAATTCATAGTTTGGGAAGGTAAATCAAGATTTTCAACCGTGTGAACATTGCGCAAACGAATTTTCTTACCATTTTCACCACGAACAGATATATTAAAATCAAGTAACTCCGAATTGGGTTCCGTTCGAGCGGACCCATCAGTCCAGCGTACACATAGTCCAGTTTTCTTTCCTTTTAAATTTAATTTGGCAATAATACTCTTTTCTATCATAGTTGGAACGGAACCGTCATCCAACAATGCAAAAATATCTACACTACTGTTGTTGCCGTAAATGGTAATCGGTAAAATTTTAAAAAGGATTTTCGAGGTTTTCTATACCTGTATTGCAACCTGCTGTTCGACATTGTTGGATTCAAATATTCTCTCAAGAGGCTTATGCAGCAAGATGTGGTGTTTGGCAGTACATGCTCCTATGCCACACTCTTTGCGTTCCCTACATCTAGCGAGATCATGAACTTTTAGACACGTTCGACAGAGCCGCATGCTACGAATAGTATCCCATTTCTGCTTGTATGGGAATTCTCTGAACTTATTACACTCTTTCACAAAATGATTTTTTGAGCAAATAACGCACTTATTTGTGCTTTTATTTTTATTAGAAACTTTATCACTCTCATTATTTGCCTGCTCGTGGAAACTAATTCTCTGCTGTTTTTTCTTTTCCTCTCGAGGCGCAGTTGACCCATATGAAATAACAGAGCTAACAGCGGTGGCCAGTTCGAAAAATCATTCACTGAAATGGCTCAATTGCACTACATTTTGCCTAGAACGGATAGCCCAATCTAATCGTAAATTAGTTGGGAGCTTCTCTATTAATTCACTAAGCACTAAAGGATTTTCTAAGTGTGATTGAAGATCGGATGCTACCATGGTAGCTACCAAGTTTTTTACCTCTAAAGAAAATGAAATCAAATTGTCAAGCTTGTGGGGGTTTACATTACTAGTCCCGCGTATCTTTATTAAAAGGCTATTTAATATGCGTTCGGGCCTTCCAAACATCATTCTTAGCGTAGATATAACCTCTGGCACTAGTGCCGGAATAAGCAACTGACTACTTACTATCTCACGGGCCTGACCTTTTAGTGCATGTTGATACTGCAACAGATTTTCATCATTGAAGTAACCGCAAAGTCGTGTCGAATTTTCGTAGCTACTAATAAAGGCTGGCCACTCTTCTGGTTTGCCAGTAAATATGGGAAGTTCTTTTGGGACAGCATGACGAACATTTATTTGCTCAGTTCGTAAATTATGGCTAGATTCTTTCGAAAAGTTTGAACCGACTACAGAATCAGAACGATTAATAGGATTTTCATTTTCCATACTAATCCTATCAACCGTGCATAAGTTGTCTTGACGACTCTTATTATTTAATTTTTCTCATTTTCGCCTTAAATCAGCCCTTTTTCGTATATAATTTAACTCTATTTGTTTCTGCTCTTCGAGAAACCGTAACTCATACTCAAGATCGATATTTTTGTGTTTACCATTCGCAAACTTAACCCGACTTACCTGTGAAAACCTTGGGCGTTCAGCTTGACCCGGCAGTTGTTGTACTTGCGGCATCAATCTGGCCATTGTTTTCCTGTGGCGGGACTTGTTTTGTCGTTTGGTTTGTTATGCAACCCTTACAACTCCAATCTGTGTTGACTATTTCATCTGTTACATCCACACATTCGTAATGAAACCACACATCACATAGATCACATTGTACCATGTCGAATTCTCTCGTCTCACCGCAAACTCCGCAATCACCGCTTGCCTGTTCATCGTTGTTCTTAGCATCCATACTTTGAGGTTATCCACTCCAATCAATTTTAAAGAATTTTGAACACAGGTATGAATTTGGTGTTTTTGTTAATGACAAATTATTTAGCAGTTTATTAGGTTTGCTTTAAAACTAAATACAAAAAAAAATACAGCAGACAGTTGTCCGAGGCCTTCGGCCACGGACTGTCCCTGCAGGCTGTGTCAGAGACATGGCCATTAAGTTTAACGTAGAATACGCCATCCGATAAGACAGAAAACATATATAACAATAAATAATAAATAACATAAGCAAATGAATTTATTTATTTGATAGTTACTTTTGATAATATATATAAGCTTATGGTAGGAAAAATAGGATAAATAAATTTTTAAATTAAAAGAGTAAGGATAAATAATAAATAACAGACGCAAATCAATTTGATTTATATTTTTTATAATTATATATCCATGTTAAATTCAAATTCACATTTAACATTTTGTTTCACTTAAATACATAAGTAAATATACGAAATTTCAATATTTCATCAATCAAAACAACAGCCGAAGGTTTGTGTCCACACTGAAACAGCAGCATAGTTTGTGTTTACGCTACAAACTCAAAAACTCAACCAAACACCACACATATGTTTGAGTGCATGTGTGTAAACAATTTTCATTTGAGAAATTTAAATATTAGGAAGATATCAACCAATATGAAATGTATATCAAACGAAAGATAACATCTTCATAATCAATGAAATAAAGATTACAACAATAACAATCTGACATGACTCCCTATACCGTAAGGTAAGACGTATTCTACGCCAAAAATGCAATTAAAAAAAATTATATTTTCAATACAAAAGAACTTAAGATTAAATTACTTGGTTTTCTTCAATATGCTTGGCGATAACATATGTACATATATGTAACTTATTTATGTAAGAGATCTGTAAAAAGATGAGAATTGCACCACTTCCCTTCAAGTAGTATTAGGTGAGACACGGATGAGCTTCTACTAATTCACGTGGTAGTAATTCAGATAATTATGAGTTTGTAGTCCAAGATGAAGAAGGAAAACTACAACGGAAGTATAGCTTATCTTTACATGGATACTCGGTATTGAGCACATAGTAACCGGTGCAGAGTCGCTAACCCTACAAGAACAGTGACAGTCATTTGACCGGTCAATTGACTGTCATTGTTGATGGGTATATCCATCAAAGTTTCTATCACATTCTTAACGCCGAAATGAAAAAGTTGATGGAAACTTTTGTGTACGTGTGATTTTGTATCTCCCTCGAACTTATGAATTCGGTCGCCTATAAAACATATATCTGAGCTGCTCACTCTAATGCTGTTCACTAATCAAAGATTATATGAGTATTAGTCACTGTTGATAGATATATCCATCACCGTTGACTAATCATACTTGATGGATATACCCATCACAGTTGACTAATCAAATTTGATGGATATATCAATCAAAGGTGATGGGTATACCTTTTATAATAAAAGACGATGTTATTAGTGATTTTATGGTATATTTTTATTATTTTTATATATTTTTAATATCTAATTGTATAATAAATGAATGAAGTACAAACAATGAATGACTAAGAATGAGAATGAATGAATAAGAATAATCGATTCAAAATTAATAAAGTAGTAACTGGGCAAAATAAAATACTTATTTACAATTTGTTTTAAATAAATCTTCTGCTTCATCCTATGGTGGCTTCGTTCAATTGTCTTTTCGCACATCTAAAATTTGAAAAGGAGATATATAAATATATTAATAATAATAAATATATATGAATGTATATAAATTAATAATTATTTAATCATTTATAGACAAATATATGTACATACCACGCAGTCTTGCTTATGCGGTTCTTCCCTATCGCATGGTTTTCCCACCTCCCACCTCATCCCAATTGTATATATCAAGCAGGTTATCCGTGAACATTGGGGGGCAGACACTGCTGACATCCTCTGACACCTCTTTCAGTATATTTTGCGTGAAGAAGTACATATGTATAAATATCAAAATATTAAAATATCGAACCATAAATTTTAGTTTGTTGATATTGCTTGAGCAAAATCTGGGATTCCCAATTTCTGCTCTACCTCTTGCACCGCTGTAATGGTCAGGAAAAGGAGCATGCATCATCAATGATTTTGTCCTGAGTTTGGCCAGGCATGCCAGACAGAATCTTCCACTACTTTTTGGTGGCTTTTAAATGCCTTATTTTTCATAATCATTATCTTTGTTTTTTGGATCACATAAGTTTATTCTTTTCCACTGTTTATTTTTATTCCACGATATTTAACGATAATGAACTTGTAACGAAACTTTTGTCGTTGCACTTTGTCGAGAATTCACAAATTTTACTTTTTAAACGTTAACAAATTCAAGTTTCCATCAACACTGACGGTCGAATGATGTTTCACTCTTGCAAATGGAACTCAGTATAAAATAGTTGCAAGTGTATCAGTGCAAAAATATTATGTGTGTTAGTTTCCATCACTCATTTAGGGGTAACATTAATCAAGAAATTAATAATCACTATTTGTGGCGGCGAGGGTTGCCAACACCTAGATTCGATCCCTGCTCTGAGCACCTTAATTTTCTTTCCGCGCGGTCACCCAGAATAGTGACGGCGATACTATCGAATATTTAGCCAAGAAAAAGCTTCTCAAAATACCGTTCGGAACCGGTGTAAAACTATAGGTCCCAAACAGTGAGTATAAAATTAGAATGAGCACAGGACACGGGTTGTGAGAAGCTCTCCCGAATTTCTTCATGGGATGTAATGGGAAACCATTTATTTATTTTTACTTAATAAATTTAAGGATATGTACCTGATGTTGATACACCATTGCATGACTTGAGCAGAATACCAACAGAAGAAGCTATAATAGGAAGATTTAATGCGTTAGCCATGGTTGCAAAGCGCAGAAATAAAAGCTATATAATTATGGCAGAGGAGCTTTTAAATTAATTAATTAATTCGTGTTGATCACGTGAAAAAAAAATAGATGGTTTAATTCAATATTATAAGAAAAATGGTAAAACGTCCAAAAGAAATTACATTTAAAGAACAATTTGATATTACCTCTAAATCACTGGAATAAAAATTTAAATCGGATGCTATTCAAGATATATCCTTTGATTCAGATTCTTCATCAATGATTTATAGTGATCAAGATACTGACAATGAAACTGACGATGATAGTTACACTGTAAGAGGAAGACAGAATAACGAGAACGTCGCTAAAAACCAGTTGTCGACGTGGTTGGTTGGTTTTCGTGGTTGCTAAGGATAATATTTAGAATCAATTAGTGTGTTGAGACACCGTTTTGCATACCACATCACTCCGGACAGTCCAAAGTACCGTGTCTATATGCAGCCTCGGAGACACCTCATAAAATCCCATAGATCTATCTCGTGTATTTCACTGAGGTTATGCAGGAAGGGGCGGCCCATAGTCTTCAGGCGTCTATTTATCAGACCCGGATAACAGCAGAGGAGATGCTCCACCATCTACTCCTCTACTGCGTCATCGTAGGCACGGCAGTGGTCATTATATGGCAGCTTCAACCATGTTGCGTGATTACCGATTGACCAGTGCTCGGTCAGCACGCAAGTTAGCCTAGATATGTCTCCCCGTTTGTGGCTAATCAGGGAGTTAGTCCGGTGAATGCTATATTCTGGCCATGTGTTTCTGGATATGCGGCACGTTTCCGTCCTATCCCATCTGGTCTTCGCTCGTTCAAGATAATGCAGGAAAATGCCACTTTTGACAGACCCTATAGGCGTTGCGACTGACACCATGTGGAGTTCGGTGGAAGTGGATCCTACCCTCGCTAGTTCGTCTGCCTGTTCGTTTCCTAGGATACCCTTGTGGCCTGGTATCCAAGTAACAACCACATTGACCAGCCGGCCTAGCTCGACAAGTTTTTTCCTACATTCACTAACGAGTTTAGATGCAGTGTTGTAAGATTTAACTGATAGGAGAGCCGCTTGGCTATATACAAATATTCCAATGCGCTCTGTGTTTCGCAGTAGTATAAGTGCGGCGCAGGCTTCTTTGATGGCCAGTACCTCCGCTTGGAAAACGCAGCACCATTTTCGGTCGCAGACCCGACAATTCTTGTAAGAAACGGTTGCCTCTGTGCGCGGTGCTCTACGCTTCCAGTAAAGTTTAGGGTCTAGAATCACGCCCAAGTACTTGGCGTGAGTTGACAGTGGAATCACTATTCCACTTAGCCGAGGAGGATTAAACTTTGGTATCTTGGTCTTCGTGGTAAAAAGCATGACCTCAGTTTTCCCTGGATTCACTCCAAGACCACTCCCGGTGGCCCAATCGCTAAGTGATTTCAAGGCCCCATTCATGATTTCGCTCAACACGGATGGGGAAAAACCAGACACTATTATTACCACGTCGTCCACATACGCCACGGTTTTGATCCTAATATTGTCCAGTTTCAGTAATATTTTGATGATCACGAGTAACCAAAGTAGGAGAGAGATGACTCCGCCCTGGGGAGTTCCCTATTCACTCGCTGCTTCCCATAGAGGCGTTGATAATTCTGCTCTGTAGCATTGTCACTATCCAAATCTTGAGGAATGTTTCCACACCTAGACCTTCAAGTGATTCTTTTATAGCCGCTGAGCTCACGTTACTGAATACACCCTCTATATCCAAGATGGCCGCGAGGGTATATTGTTTGTGATCCAAGGACCTCTCAATAGTTCTGATGACTTCGAGCAGGGCTGTGTCGGTTGAGCGCCTTTTAGATATGCATGTTGGTTGCGTGATTAGCCTTTCAAGCGTTTTCAGAAGAAACGATTAGAGGCTGATCGGTCTAAAATTCTCTGCGCTCTCATGACTCCGTCTCCCCGCGTTGGGAATGAAAACCACTCTTACCTGGGTTCAACCCTTTGGTAAGAAGTTAAGAGTCAGACAGGATCGGAATATAATATAGAGCCACGGCCTGATTATGACCTCCGCGCATTGCAGCATCTTTGGTATAATACCATCGAGGCCCGGAGATTTATATTGTGAGAAGTATTGATGGCCCAGAATATCCTGTCTGTACTGATTATATTCCCTATACCATAAGTATCCGAGTATTGGACTGATAATGTCGGCACCTACCTGGATGTGTTCCCACAGTCCGGGAAGTGAGTTTCTCTAGCGATTCAGCTGAGCATTTGGCCATGTGCCGTCATCCCTCCTCACATAGGTGGGATTGAGTGCCCCTTTTGCTCAGTCTTGCTTTATCCTTTGTGTTCTCCATCGATCCACAGAACTTTGACCAAGATCGTATTTTTACAGTGGCTATTGCTTTCTTATACTCTTTAAGGCTGCCAGGATCCATTTATATAGCTTGAATTGAAAGCTTTGCTCATCTGTCCACCAAGGTGGATAGGTTTTCTTTGAGCGTGATTGAGGGCATGACACTTTGAATGCGGTATCCATGGATTTCTCCAACTTGAATACAGCTTTTTCCACGTGTGCAGCGGAGTTAATCAGCTGTGCGGACTTGCGAAGCTTACTTTTCAGAACCCTGTTGAACTTGTCCCAGTCAGTTCTCTTGGGATTCCGATAGCATCTGATCGAAGTCTTTTTCGCAAAAATGTTGAACAATATCCAGTTGTGGTCCGAGAGGGATTTCTTGGCAAATTTTCCATTCATTCATTTCATTTACTAGTATTTAAAATACTTTTGATATTATACATGTTTAGTAACAATTAGAGATTAAAGATTTTTTATAAAACGTATACATTGTTTCTTAAAGTTGTTATTATTTGTCTCAGATTTTACATGATTTGGAAGTGCGTTATAAAATGTAAATCGTCTGTAGAACAGTGTTGCCTGCATTGTAGTTGTCATTACTCGCCGCAGCGTGAAGTCTTCAGAATTTCTGAGTTCATATGGTTGTGTTCCACCTACGTAACTTATCTGCTCGCTCAGATATTCCGGTGCATCGCCTTGCTTCATTTTCCGTATAAAAACTAGCGTGTTCAATTTAAGTCTTTCTTTTATGTTAAGCCATTTTAGAGAATCCAGCATTGCTTGTATGGGTGTATATCGACTACATTTTAGAATACTTCTCATAGCTTTATTTTGTAGTTTTTGCATCCTTTCCAGTTGTAACTCATGGCAGCATGTGTATAAAATTGTAGATCCAAATTCAAAATGAGGTTTTACCATTGTGTTATAAATGTTTATCGAAGTCATGGTAGAAATATTATTTCGTATTCTTTTAAAGAAACCATTTTTTTTGCCAATTTTTTTACCAATAATTTCTATGTGATCTTTAAACTGTAGTTTTGCGTCTAGTATAAAACCAAGGTATTTTATTTTATTTACTTTTTCAATAACTTCGCCATTTATTTCAAAATTTTCGTCGCTAATCATATTATTTCCATTATTTTCGTTTTGTTTTCATTTAATTTAAGTTCATTCATTTTTAACCATATATTTATATTATTTATGTCAAGTATCATATTTTCCCGACACTGTTCATCAGTATCTCCCTCTGTGAAAATTAATGTGTCATCCCAAAATGGAACCTTGTGGTACACCGTATTCATTGTCTATTTTCTCCGACAAGATGCCATTTACTTTTGTAAATTGTTTTCTGTCTGTTAGCTAAGATTTAAACCATTTTAATTCAGTGCCCCGTACACCACACATGTATAGTTTTTTAATTAATATATTTCTATCTATTGTTTCAAATGTTCGTTTAAAATCCAGAAAAATTGCCATAACTTTCTTATTTCTCTGTACATTCTTCCATCGACTTTATCACATAGTTCACTGTTGTCTCACAAGAGTATTTTTTTCGAAACCCCGACTGGTATTTTGACAAAATAGAGTTAGATTCTATAAATTTCTCTAATTGTCCTTTCCCAACTTTTGCTAATATTTTTTCACACGTTTTTAAAGTATTTGTTTTTCCGTAAGGTTTTTTACGGATTTCGCGATAACTTAGCGAGGGATTTGTTTTGGACGATTCTGGATGTAGCGATTGCGGGCGAGAAAATAATAAGACTGGTTGGTTTCGATTATAATTCAGAGTGACCAATTTATTGTATAATGGCTTAGCTTTACAGTTCATTAAATTTCCCAAGCGGACAGAGAAGGTAAAGAAAACGGATGACATTTACATTTAACGAAAGAAAAGGTCACAATTATAAAAACTTAATTTAAGAGTGGGATAGATAAGAGGGGGGATAGAAATAAATAACTCATTTAATAGAAATACATATGTACATATACACCAACAGCAAACCGAGCAAACATTCCGGACCCATTGAAGGACCGTAGGGATTCAATATACTGGCAGTAGAGCCAGCTTGTTTATCGGGCGCCTATATACGCCCGTTGCCGTCCTTACGTCTGCCACTCTCACTTTGCCGTCGTTGCCTTGCGTGACGGCTTGGACCCGGCCTGTCATCCACCGAAGGGGAGGCAGATTGTCTTCTTGGACGACGACGAGACTGCCTACGGTGAGATCTGGCCCTTCTACAGCCCACTTGGTTCTGGGTTGGAGGCTGCGGAAGTAATCTCTCGCCCAGGATCTCCAAAACCTCTGCTTGAGCCCGCATATAAGCTGCCATCTCCGCAAGGACGACAGCTTGACCGCTTCTTCTGGAGGCGACTCTTGCGGCAGCGCTCGTAGGCCTTTCCTATTAACAGATGCGCCGGGGTTAGGGCTTCGCCGACGCTGGGATCGCTGCTGAGAGGGGCTATGGGACGTGAGTTCAACACTGCCTCTACTTCGACTAGCACCGTCGTTAGCTCTTCCGTGGTGAGCAGCGCGTTGCCCACCGTTCTCACGAGCAGTCCTTTGGCAGACTTGACCCGATCTGCCTGTTCTCTGAACGCTTCTGCCAGCACTCGGAGTTCTCTGCTGGCACCGACAAAGTTTGTTGCGTTGTCGCAGTGTATCGTCTTAGGGTATCCTCTCCGGCCGACGAACCTTTTGAGACAAAGAATAAAGGCATTGGAAGACAAATTAGAGACTAATTCTAAATGAACAGCCTTTAAAGCAAAACAAACAAAAACAGCAATATACATTTTAATAGGTGGACGACCGCGGATCTTCAGTGTTACGTTGACTGGACCGCAAAAGTCTACGCCGCATAGTTTAAATGGACGTAGAGCTCTCACCCTATCAGCGGGCAGATTTCCCATAACTTGACCCATCATTTTGGGCTTATAGTGAAAACAATGGATACATCTGCGAACTATCCTACTGCACTCATCTTTGGCGTTGATGAGCCAAATCTGCTGACGAAGCAGCGCAACTAGTGCCTTTGAACCAGCGTGACAGTTTTCCAAATGTAAGTTGCGCAGGAAAATCGTCACAAAATTTGTACTTTTGGGCATGAGTATGGGAAATTTTGCATCGTATGGAATAGACGCATTAAATAGCCGCCCGCCTACTCTGATAAGTGATAGGGAGTGCCCGCTCTCATTGGATTGGTGAATAAAGGGATTCAATCATTGTAGATTAGAAGGGAGTACTCAGACTTAGATAATTTTTTAATCTCATTCTGGTACTCGACCTTTTGAATCACTTCACAAATTTTAAGAAATGAGAATTTCATTTCCTTCGCTGTGGGAATTGCAGAGAACTTTAATGGTTTAGTGCCATGACATGCGTTTACAAATCGCATCACATGCGAAAAAATTCGTAGCAATCGCAGATATGACGATAGACGATTAACCAATTGAATAATTAAATTTGAATCTTCCACTGCGAGAAATACGTTTATCTTTCTTTTCTCCAACGCCATTTGCTCTTCCGATAAGGAGACGTGAGTATTTACAGGCCAGTTACTGCTTTCCCCCAGAATAAAGGGTGGCCCTTCAAACCATATCGAACTTTTCAGTTCATCGACTGTACATCCTCTTGACACAATGTCAGCTGGATTATCCTTTGATGGGACATGTCTCCATGTAGCATCCTCAGATAATTCCTGGATGTCTGCTACTCGATTCGAAACGAATGTAGCCAGCGTGGATGCATGACTTCGAATCCAGTGTAATGTGATTTCCGAATCGGACCAAAAAGTTACACTCTCGATTCCACAAGAAATAGTTTTTCTAATCTTTGACCATAGCTTAGCCAACAAATGAGCTGCACAAAGCTCAAGTCTTGGGAGAGATTTAGTCTTCAAAGGAGCGACTCGGGATTTGGCCGTTAACAAACGGCAATAAGTTCTGTCAGAAACTCTGCTCCTCACATAAATGCAGCACCCATATGCTCTCATGGAGGCATCCGAAAATCCGTGTATTTGACATGTTGACCTTGAAAATGTCATAACATGTCTAGGCACCTCAATGGAATCGATTTTCGATAGATTATCCTTAAAATTGGTCCATGCAGTATCGAGAAGCATGGGTATTGACTCATCCCAATCTAACTTTTGAAGCCAACGTTCTTGCAATAGTACCTTGGCTCTGATAATCAATGGGCTCAAAAGCCCCAATGGATCGAAAAGTCTAGCAGAAACTGATAGGATATTTCGCTTCGTGCCGTGAAGAGACATAAATGACATATCAAGCTGATACTTGAATACATCGTTAGAAGGAAACCAGAAAGTTCCCAAAACCTTTGTGGAATCGTCACTCATACTTATGGATATTTGTGACCTTATATCGCCGGTATCATGATTGGAAAACCACTTTGCCAGTTTGAACCCAGCTGACTGTAAAATCTGCGTGACTTCGCAGCGAATTTTTTCCAATTCTTCAATTGTGTCTGCTCCAGTAAGCAGGTCATCGACGTAAAAATCTCCTCTCACTACCTTTGATCCGAGTGGAAGAGTTTCCCTAAACATTTCGCTCAAATATAATAGGCAGCTTATTGCCAGAAAGGGAGCAGACGATGTCCCATATGTCACAGTGTTCAGCCTGTAAATATTAATATCGTCTGACGGATTTTCACGCCATAAAATTAATTGAAAGATTCTATCAGCCTCGTCAATCAACACTTGACGGTACATTTTTTCAATGTCAGCCGTCATAACATAATTATGCATACGGAATCGTAGCAGTATAGAAAACAGCTCGTCCTGTATCGTAGGACCGATCATTAATATATCATTCAATGAAAACTGTGTTGATGTCTTACATGAAGCATCAAAAACCACACGAAGTTTGGTTGATGAGCTTTGTGGTCTTAATACACACTGATGTGGTATAAAATAATGAGGAGATTCTTTTACCTTACTGTCCGCAATAGACATGTGGCCTAAATCAATGTACTCTTTCATAAAGTCGTTGTACATCTCTTTCATAGTGGTATCTTTTGACAAACGCCGTTCAAGGGACAAAAATCGTCTTTTCGCAGTGTCAAAAGAGAGCCCCAACACTTTCGGGTCTGCTTTGAAAGGAAGAGCCACTTTGAATCTTCCATTTTGCACTTGTTGTATCGAACTGCAAAACTTTTTCTCATACCTTGTATGTTCTATTGAGGGAACATTTACCTCCTTAGGAATTTCCTCCAATTCCCAGAATCGCTGGACAATTGTATCCAGTGACGAATTACATTCGAATGACGTACTCAAGTTACATATTTCCGATCCTGTGACTCTTGATTGTCCGTATTTTCCAGAAACAATCCAGCCAAATAATGTCTTCTGAAGAAGTGGAAGACCAGGATCTCGGTCAATTTGGCCAACAGATAAAAGCTCAAAGAAAATCTCAGCGCCGATCAACATATCAATCTTCTGTGGCTTGTAGAAGTATGGATCGGCTAATTCAATATTATCCGGGATATTCCAGCCTGTGGTCGTGATGACGTGCTCTGGCTGAAATCTGGAGATCGATCGAAGAACCCAAAAGTCGGACGAAAATTCGTGGGCGTTCATTCGAGATCTCACAGTTGCTTGAAGTTTATACTTCGCAGAAGAATTCGTTTTTCCAATTCCAATAAGACTGAGATTTCTTTCTTCTTTTCCGAGTTGCAATCGCTGCGCTAGTTCCTCGGTTATAAAATTAACTTGTGAACCGGAATCCAAAAATGTCCTGGCATAGAGATATTGGCCAGATCTGTCTCTGTTTAACTAATGCTGTAGCTAAAATCACGCCATCTTCATTTGACGATGAGTGGTTGACAAAATCCTTTGAAGTTGGGGGCTGATCTGAGTTAGAACTTGTTGTATTGGCGTCCGTAGCCGCATACATGTGGAGTAATGAATGATGCGAACGATTGCATACTCTACACTTTGTTGCTTTGCATCTTGATACCGTGTGTCCAGTTCTTAAACAATTTATGCATGCTGGTAGGGACTTGGCAAAATCGAATCTTTGCTGAACAGGAATAGCAGCGAATGAAGGGCAAGCTCCAACATTATGTTGTGTTGATCTGCAAAAAATGCACTTGCAGGACTACCCCTGCTGCGAATCTGTCTGACAAGTGAATGATCTGGCATTATTTTTCGAAGTATTGTCAGGTTTCCTGTTTGTACTGGCACTGGCTATTTTTGACCTTGACCCAGAGGCTTCATCACCTGAAATGTGCTGGTATCTTTTATTCAAAGCCGTTTCACATTCACTCCAAAGGGGCAACTTTTCATAGTTGAGTTGCTCCTCCCATTTAGAACGAGTGACTGGATCCACTTTTGACATGAGATGAATTATTATCGCATTCGTAATGCATTTATCGTCGCCAATTGACAAAAGGGAGTCATATATTGCCGAGACGGTATCTATCATGCTCCTCAAGGCGGATGCTGAAGGCTTATGCATCTCAGGAAGTTCAACTAGCTTGGTGATATTATCGAAAAATATCAAACATGTATTATCGTAAACCCTTTTCAAGCTTGCTAACGCCTTGGAATAATTTTGCTCTGTAATCTGATACGCTTTAACAGTACCAAGAGCTTCATCAGAGAGACACGAGATTAGATGATTAAATTTTTCGATATCGGTTAATGTGTGGTCATTGTCCACTAAATTCTCAAAAAGGCCCATAAAATTTTTGTATTCAGCATATTTGCCACTGAATTTGGGCAGCTTCATACTAGGAAGTCTACTATGATGAGCTGGATAGCTAAATGTTGACTCATTATTACTTGGCCTTCTATTATTGCTCAATTTAGCTATAAAAAGACTCTTGGTAGAAACACATAAGTCTTCTAGCTCAGATCTACCAGTATTCGTGGGATCAATTATGTCAATATCCGATTGCATAACCATAGCCTGTTCGATATATGCATTTAATATATCCAGGCGACATTCCAATTCGATCGGATTCGTCGATATCGTACGATCCGTAATAGATCGTTTAATACGAGCTATATTGCCCATTACCGTATCTTTCTGTTGCGTTGCAACACCAATTTTGCTAGGTCTCGGGTGAGGAGAAGACTGATGTCTACGAGTGCCAGGCATTTTCAAATTTGATTTGAGAAAATTCGGAGGAAAATTTAAAACTCAACGAATTTAATAAGATTTTCTCGAATAAATGCGAAAAAATCGGAAAATTAAGCTTTTATCAAGCGAAAATCGATATTTGTTCAATTTAATCGTCCGTTGGAATTAGTTTTTCCAATATTCGATATTAATTTTCACTAAATTAATAAAATTGCAAAATCGATAACAATTTTGATAACCGTCACTTCAAACGTGTAGTGTGAACGTGGCTTAACACTTTTGAAAAGTGCTGCCAATCTGTGTTACAAAAACGGTGTTGTAAAAACAGGGTAGGAAAATGCCGTTTTTACAGATGTTATTACTGTCACTTCTGTCAATGACAATAATATAAACAAAAAACACGATCACACGCGAGAAAGAAAATAAAAAGGTAACAGCGAAAAAATTTATTAATTTTGTAAATTTTTCTCTTTTTATTTTTTAGGGGTTGAAACCGATTAAATGGAGTAACGATTAAGTTGCGAATAATGAAGTTTAGCGATAATTAATAAATGTTTTTGCTAACCACTTTTACTTTGTTTCACTTCACTGGGCACTTTTATGATATGTACTTATATGTTTATGTATGTATATCAAAGATGGAAGCGCGAATAATTCTTATGTGCAGTAAATCAAATGGTAATAAATTTGTTTAAACAAATTCTTGCACAATTGTGGAATTATTGGCACTTGAATACCTGTTGATGTTGTTGTGTGTGTCCACTTTCCTTAGCTAGTTTGCACAAGATGGTTTTACACCTAGGCATTGAGCTGGATGATTGGGCAGGAATGGAGAAATTGACGGCAGCAATCAACTTCAATTTATTGAGAACAATTATATTGTGTTCCACTTGTGTTGTTCGTATGTACGTTTAATTGTAATTGTCTTAAATGTTTGTTTAATGTTTATTAATGTATTCAATGTTTATTTAATTTTATAATGAAACTGAAACAACTCGACAGAACTACGGCTTAGTATCGCGAACTGCGCTTTCCAGAAATAATTTAATTAATTAAACCGTCCCTGCTCGGGCGCCAAATGTTTATCCGTAAGGTTTTTTACGGATTTCGCGATAACTTAGCGAGGGATTTGTTTTGGACGATTCTGGATGTAGCGATTGCGGGCGAGAAAATAATAAGACCGGTTGGTTTCGATTATAATTCAGAGTGACCAATTTATTGTATAATGGCTTAGCTTTACAGTTCATTAAATTTCCCAAGCAGACAGAGAAGGTAAAGAAAACGGATGACATTTACATTTAACGAAAGAAAAGGCCACAATTATAAAAACTTCATTTAAGAGGGGGATAGATAAGAGGGGGGGATAGAAATAAATAACTCATTTAATAGAAATACATATGTACATGTACACCAACAGCAAACCGAGCAAACAATATGCGTTTCTTATTTCTTTGTATTCTACCCAAGCATCATTACTGTTTTCAAAGATTGCCTTTTGATACTTGACACTTTTATCTTTCTTCAACATGTTTAGCTCGTTGTTAAACCACCCATTAACATATTTCTGTTCTCTTATTATCTTTTGACTCGTAAAATTTCCTATTGTTTCTTCGAAACATTGATCAAAATAAAAAACATTTTTTCATCATATTTTAATATTGCACATATTTCATTTGCAAATACATGTTGTTGGTACTTAAATATTTCCACCTTTTTATTATTTGTAGTCCTTTTAGAATTTCCCCCGTTCTCAATCTTTATTTTCAACATTTCGTGATCTGATATTATATTTGCACTGTCCGTTTGCACAGATATTTGGTAATTATTTGTTATCACAAGGTCAATAATGGTACTCGAAGTACTTGTTACTCGATTAAAGTCATTTATGATTTGTCTCATGCCGTTGTCAATTATTGCGCTTTCAATTTTATTTTTATAATAACTCTTTTTGGCCTAGTCAATATTGAAATCTCCTGTTATTAAAACATCATGTCTTTCTTCGCATATTTCCTCAAGTATCTCTTGGAAAACTTCACAAAATTCTGCCTTAGAACCACTTGGCGATCTATATACAGCAACTACAATAATATGTTTTCTTCCGCTTTTTGCCGTGCGAACAGTGATCCAGTAATTTGAATTACATATTTTATCAAACATTTAATTCCATTGGTCTCTATAGTAAATAATAACACCACCCGTTCTTTTATTGTTCGAGAGCAATATTATTTGATCGTAATCTTGTAATGAAATTTCTTGTTGATCAACGTCTTTTGTTAAGTGAGTCTCCGACAATATTATAAAATCCGGCATCTCCGTTGCTGCTAACACTTATATTTGGTTAAAATTGTTGATTAGTCCTTGAACATTTGTAGAAAACACAATCACGTCCTTTAATTGTTAATTGTTTAATCCCATCCTATTTCTTTTCGTTGTCAATTTATTTTGGTACACCGGACATTCTTTACAATTTGTAAAATGATCTTCATTTAGCCCCAAGCTTAATTTTTGGTTCACTCTCTTGCAGTTAATGCACTTTTCAATTGGCTCCAGATTGCATTCTTTTGGACACATGATTCCAATGGCATTTAAGGCAGATTTCCTCGCCCCTACATTCACTAGCTACGTAGTTGTAACCGTAACATGTAAAACATTGTCTTACACTTGTTCCGTCAAACACTCTACATCTTTCCCAACCTACGTTTAGTCTTTTTGCTGCCATAATTTTTGTGTATGTTTCAGTATTCGTTTTAATATGTACGTTGTTAATCGTTTTATTGTATTTTTTAAACTCATATTTTCTAATTATCTTCAATTCACTTTCATTTATTATTGAATTTTGTCTTTTTAATGTTTCTATTAAATCATTTTCGGAATATTCAAATGACATGTCCGTTATTATGAAACTAGGTTCTATTACTTCCGTTACTTCTATTTTTAACATTTGTAATTTTAAGGTTTACCGGATTGACTCTTTTATTTAACTCTTCTTTTGTCTTATCTATGTCTTGTTTCTCCTTTGGTTTCACTATTATTGGAATTTGTTTTCTTACATCTGGCATCACTGCCTTCACTGTCTCTGAGTATGTTTGTTTTGTTTGTTTCACACTTGTTTCTACAATTGCTTTCTTGATTTCATCGCACATTTTGGCATTCTTTTCCTCTATTGATTCGCACATTTGTTTGCTTTTGGCTTCTAAATCAATTACATTTCCGCACAGTTTTTTAAATTCTAAAACATTTTTCTCACAATTTCTTTGAACAGTTTCCATTTTCTTAAGCCTTTCTTCGTAACGCTTCTCTATTGGTTGCAGTAAATTCTTTATTTCAACTTCATTTTATTTCAGTGATATTTCGAACTCGTCTTTGTAGTTAACTAATGTTTGCTTGTTTTTTTGAACTCCATCTTGAATGTCTGTTAGTACCAAATCCACATTATGAATGTACTGTATGCAGTCATCGCACATAAAACGTATAAATTTCCAGAATCTAATATCTTTATGGAATATTGGTCCAAACCGGAACATTTATTGGCACAGTGATACACTTTATTACACACTCTCGCACATTGTATTCCAGTTTCGCCACGAATTGCTGACTTGCATTTACTGCATTCAGTCATTGCGGAAGTTATTGTTCAACAATAAGAAAAACAGTTTTTTGTTTAAAACTTTATGTTTTCTTATTGTACAATTATATTAACTTATCGTTCGTAATAGTCCTGTCTATTTTTAGATTTATTTAATATTTTATTTTTAAATTTTTCTCCGGTTGTATACAATTTTGCTTCTTGTCGCCATTTGTCTTGTCGTAAGGCCATTGACGTCATTGTAAGGTATTAATAATGGACTCACCTCGTTCGTTTACTTCAGAGCTGCCCCATATGACATTACTCGCATTGGCGTCGCAGCCTATAATGGATGGATGTGTCCAATAGCGCTCCCCACCTCCCTGGGGGCGTCACAAGAACGAGCCATGTATCAGGATGCAATGTAAAAACTCTTACCTTCTGTCAGCTCTAATTTAGCAACGGTGAAATCTGCTATGCTAACTGGGGGCAGAGAAAAATTTTTAAATTATTTTGTGCAATTAGACATGATCTTGGCTTACCATTGTCCTTTATATAGAGTGTTTTGTAACCATTACCATAGAGCCCTCTCACCACATTATCTTGTACGTAGGGTTCCTGGATGATGCCTAGGTCTAGATTCTCCTCAGCTAGAAGGATTCGCAGGTTATCTGAGGCGATACGGGTGTGCTCAGATTAATCTGCACAACTTTCAGTACGTGGGTCATTTTGGTGATGAAGTGGATGCCCCCTTCAGCTGCATCTCATCCAGCAGCTTCGTCTCCCTAGCAATCGGGGTCAGTCGTCTAGGTCAGGAGCGTCTAGTGTTTTTACTTTGGCTTCTCTCATGCTAAATAATAGTTTCTCCCCTGCTCATTTCATAGCGGCGGCACCCGCTTCCGTAATGGCAAGCACTAAACTCATGCTCTTGTCGGATGACGGCACAGTCGGCAATCGGGACCGTCGGGTTCCCCCCTCATTTTGGGTAACCAAATCCGTGCACGAAACCGCAAAGGATTTTCCTGCGCCGGGATCAGCTTCAGGCTGATATCTTCCTAGTCATCGCTCACTGAAGCGATCGACTTCTTCAGGAAATACTTCGAGAACTCGTCCATGCATTTGATCACCTTATGGCCTCGGTGGATCTCGCTAGAGTCGTAATGGGGTAACGGGGAGCCCTTGTTTGCCAGTATGTGTTCCATCACGATTTCTGACAACGTGGACTCCACTTTACTCCATTCCAAGACTGTGATGGGGATTAGCTTCCCGGTATTCATGTTGGGCAGGGTAACCATTAGGTTGTCCTTCACTACCTCATTGAAGGGCCTTTTTGCTGATATATTCGTTCTTGATGTCTCCTTGACCTTCCTTCACTTAGCGGGTTCATCGTCCTCCACTCGAGAACGTTCCTGCTTAGAGGTTGAGGGCCTGTCGCTTTGTAGGGATGCCTTCTTCTCGTCGTACTCCTGAACTATTTTTGCGTATTTGACTTTGTCCACTTAATCACGCTCGTGCACTGTACCATTTGCTTCATTCCTGGCAATGTTTTCAGGGATAAACTTCGCCTTCCAAGCACCAGGAGGACATCTGCGTCTTGGGTTTTTAGATACCGTCTCGTCTGACTTGACGGACTGGTCTAATTTTTTTCCTGTGGATGTTGACTGTGTAGACGGGGGAACGTTTTTGGCGACATTCATCGTGGTTTTGGGGCCGGCTTCAGAGTCCTGACTGGATGCCAAAAGATCCTCCTCTGATGGGCTGCCCCGACCCATCGAGGAATTTGTTTTCGGTTTAGTTTTGATATGCGACATTTTGATAGCGACGGTTTGCGCACGCTAGGCAACTAAATGGCAACCGAACTGTGCCCTGGAATTGGAGGGGGAGTTAGCGACCCGTTTCTTTATACCACTTGCTGGCCGTACAGATTCTCGGCACAACTCCTTCACCTTGATCTTAAAAGTGCAGATCCAGGTAGAGACATGACCTACAAAGTTTGGCTAAATGTGGAATAGAGATTCCTACGCCATCATAACCTGGATTTTATAAAGCTTATAAAAGCTAGTGAACAAAAAGAACGATTTTATATACACACATTAAGAGATAAAGAGAGGTGCTTACATTTTGATGGGGGAAAAATGGCAAAGAAAGAAATTCAAGTAGTGCTAAGTAAAAATGAGAGCACCGAGATAAAGTTAGTGCTTGGTAATGGGAAATCGCTCACTCTATTCAACGGCATCAAGGACACCCTAAATAAATTTAATTTATGGACGTTTATTAAAATGATAATTTGTGTCACTACAAGTGTGAATACTGGCGTAAAAAATAGTGTGGCTTTGCTTCAAAATAATTTCATATATGGGATTGCCTCCACCACAAAATATTGGGTGCCAGCATCATATTTTCGATTTGATATTAAGGCATGTAATGGATGAGTCTTTGGGTGGAAAGCTTCATCTCCAAAAATTCTATACCCGTTCATTTCAAATCTTTTAAATTATTACGATAGTTAAAAGCATCGTATAAACAAAATGAAGTGGTGCTGAAATGGGCTAAAATTAAGTGGAAAGATGACATGCAGTTTTTATACGAACTTTGCCATGCTTATAAATAGTTCAAAATCAACGGAATGTTCCCATTTATACGTTTTAAAGCATTACCATCGATTAGTAATGCCAGGTGGAATTCAAGGGCAATATTTGGTATTTTGTCCTATATTCTTCTCCCAAATGACTAAAAAGTTTCAGAGCCAATATGTGATTTTATCTGCGACGCATGGTTTGAAATTTTGTTTTCAGACCTCTGTTTCCAAGAAAATAATTTTGATGGCTTAAATAAGGTATTAATAAAAATTACGAAAGCCCACGAGTGTTTCAGCAGACATTGGGTACGAACACCATCTGAAATTGCAAATCAACAACACAGTAATAATTAAATTAGTCCAAAGCATATATCGACTTTGTAAAACATCGCGCACACTGAACTTGAAGTTTATTTCTTTTAATACCTAGTCATAACCAAAAAATTAAAAAAAAAGTATTAAATACATTTTAGAATTCAGTTGTGGCGCATGAAGTTTTTTCACTAAACTGAAGTTAAAAAATGTTTTTTATTATTAAACCAATATTAGCCGTAAGATAGACCCTTGGGAGAATGAGGTCCAAAAAAAGTTATAACCCTAATGTACATATATCTTAAGTTCAAATTCCAGCTACCCTAGAGGCAGCTGTACATAATGATGGAATCGTTTACTACCTCACATTTGTTTTTCAAATCACTAAAATAATCACTTGAGGCACTTAACATCAAAGAATCTACTTTCAATTGCGAATTGTCGCGGATTGTCGTAAATCGCAATATTACCTTTTTTTGAAGATATTCTGTAATTTCTAACAAAAACAACCACGCAGTTGTGGTATTTATCTCTTTATATTTATTATGCTAACATTCTAATAAAAAAAGTAGAGTTGCCAACACGCATATATAAATTCAGCATTGTCGATAGTAGTGTGTTTTACACTTTTGATTTGGCAACATTTTCACATTTTCTTGTCCTCATACAAAAAATCTCCAAATCCAAACTAGGCAATACAGTTATATTATTTTTTTCTGTGTATGTTGCCCACCCTACAAGAAATGAATGATGGAAACTTGCGCACACAATATTTTTGCACTGATACACTTGCAACTATTTTATACATAGAGTCATAGATTAGTACTTATAGTAGATCTACTAGTTCTCCCACCAAATTTATGACATTTGGCCTGGTGTGATATTTACGTTTGATGTTGAAAAGAATTGCTTTACTAATACCAGATAGAGGCAATGGTTCAAAATAACGAACGAAATAACAACAACGGCATTTCGTTTTGTGTGTTAAAATTATTGTGTTAAATACAACGCAAATGTATGCTAACAATAACAACAAAAAAGTTTAAAACACATTTAAATTTCAAAGTTTTTCCCAAAATAACATGAAAAATTAAAGCAAGAAGTTATTGTAATTCCACCTGGTGTATATCACTTTTCGTCAAACATCTCTCTATCACACCCACCACATCACGAAGAGTGTGAAAGGAAACGTCAGATGAGACAAATGGCGGCTCTACTATAAATTTACTCTATGCATAGAGTAATCTCAGACTAGAGAGAATATTTGGCTCATCTGACGTTTCCTTTCACACTCTTCGTGATGCGGTCGGTGTGATAGAGAGATGTTTGACGAAAAGTGATATACACCAGGTGGAATTACAATAACTTCTTGCTTTAATTTTCCATGCCATTTTGGTGAAAAACTGTGAAATTTAAATGTGTTTTAAACTTTTTTATTGACTGTTATTGTTAGCATACATTTGTGATGTATTTATTTAACACAATAATTTTAACACACAAAACGAAATGCCGTTGTTGTTATTTTGTTCGTTGTTTTGAACCATTGCCTCTATCTGGTATTAGTAAAGCAATTCTTTTCAACATCAAACGTAAATATCACACCAGGCCAAATGTCATAAATTTGGTGGGAGAACTAGTAGATCTACTATAAGTATTAATCTATGATTTTATACTGAGTTCCATATGCAAGAGTGAAACAACCCTACCCTACAAGAATAGTTTAGGTCATTCGACCGTCAGTGTTGATGGAAACTTGAATTTGTTGACGTTTAAAAAGTAAAATTTGTGAATCTTCGAGAAAGTGCAACGACAAAAGTATTATTACAAGTGCATTATCGTTAAATATCGTGGAATAGAACTAAACAGTGGAAAAGAATAAACTTATGTGATTCAAAAAACAAAGATAATGATTATGAAAAATAAGGCATTTAAAAGCCACCAAAAAGTAGTGGACAAAATCATTGATGAAGTCGACAGCATGCTTCCTTTCCTGACCATTACAGCGGTGCAAGAGGTAGAGCAGAAATTGGGAACCCCAAATTTTGCTCAAGCAATATCAACAAACTAAAATTTATGTTTCGATATTTTAATATTTTGATATTTATACATAAGTACTTCTTCACAGAAAATATACTGAAAGAGGCGTCAGAGGATGTCAGCAGTGTCTGCCCTCCAATGTTCACGGATAACCTCCTTGATATATACAATTGGGATGGGAGGTGGGAAAAAGCATGCGATAGGGAGGCTTATGTGGTTCAAGAAGACTGAGTGGTATGTACATATTTTTGTCTATAAATGATTAAATAATTATTAATTTATATAGATTCATACATACTTATTATTATTAATATGTTTATATATCTCCTGTTCAAATTTTAAATGTTTTCAACTCCAAGGAGCTGTGGAGTTTGAAAAAAGTGCAAAAAGACAATTGAACGAAGCCACCATAGGATGAAGCAGAAGATTTATTAAAACAAATTGTAAATAAGTATTTTAATTTGCCCAGTTATTACTTTATTCATTTTGAATCGATTATTCTTATTCATTCATTCTTAGTCATTCACTGTTTGTACTTCATTCATTTATTATACTATTAGATATTAAAAATATATAAAAATAATAAAAATATACCATGAAATCATTAGTAACATCGTCTTTTATTATAAAAGGTATACCCATCACATTTGACTGATATATCCATCAAATTTGATTAGTCAACTGTGATGGGTATATCCATCAAGTATGATTAGTCAACTGTGATGGATATGTCTATCAATTGTGACTAATACTCATATAATCTTTGATTAGTTAACAGCACTAGAGTGAGCAGCTCAGATATATGTTTTATAGGCGACCGAATTCATAAGTTCGAGGGAGATACAAAATCATACGTACACAAAAGTTTCCATCAACTTTTTCATTTCGGCTTTAAGAATGTGATAGAAACTTTGATGGATATACCCATCAACAATGACAGTCAATTGACCGGTCAAATGACTGTCACTGTTCTTGTTGGACAGTGCATTCCCTACAAGAACAGTGACAGTCATTTGACCGGTCAATTGACCGTCATTGTTGATGGATATATCCATCAAAGTTTCTATCACGTTCTTAAAGGCAAAATGAAAAATTAAGAAACCAACGTCTTCAGGAAGAATAATCAACTTCCACTCGAAACATCAAAAACGTGTGATTATAAATACGGCGAAAAATTTAATAGAACGCGTTTTGACTATAAGTGATGTAGAATTCCACAAGGTCAATAAGGAAAGGATAAGACAAATTTGATATGTTTAATATAGTATAAAAAATACCATGTAAGGGGAATGACAACGAGGTTTGTGACAAAGTATATGTAGGGACTACGGAAAATAACCTAAGAACACGAATTACAGGACACAAATCAGATCAGAAATACAGGCACATTTCTACACGGAAAACAGCATTAACATCCCATTGTGCTAGGTTATATCATTACCCAAACTTTCAGGATACAGCGGTTTTAAATAAGGAAAACAATTATAAACGTCGTTATATGTTAGAAATGCTACAAATAATTACTACACCAACATTGAAAAGAATTAACTATAAAACAGATACAGATAATGTAGCCCAAATTTACAGACATTTAATTAGTGAAAAGTAGAACTTAAATGTTTAACACAAATTGTTTATCAATCTAATATTTTTCTTTGGGTTAATTTATATGAACTTTTTACGAACATTATTTTTGTTTGTGTAACTTCAGAAAATTTGTTTGAAACATTTGTTTGAACATTTTTAGATTGACATAATTTTTTCACAATTGTTATTTTGTTTTAATTGTTAAATATTGTTTATATCTCCTGATGATGCTACACAAAGGAGTAGCGAAATATCGAGGAAAATAAAAACAACAACAGCAAATCTGACCTCAAGCTAGAAGAATATTGATTATTTATTGATAAAGAAAAGGTCGAACAACAGAATAAAAATATTAAATTATTAATTATTTAATCATTTATAGACAAAAATATGTACAAACCACGCAGTCTTGTTGAACTGCATAAGCTTCCCTATCGCATGCTTTTCCTACCTCCCATCCCAATTGTATTTATCAAGCAGGTTATCCGTGAACACTGCTGACATCCTTTGACGCCTCTTTCTGTATATTTTCTGTGACGAAGTATGAATAAATATCAAAATATTAAAATATATAACCATAAATTTTAGTTTGTTGATATTGCTTGAGCAAAATCTGGTTTGCCCAATTTCTGCTCTACCTCTTGCACCGCTGTAATGGTCAGGAAAGGGAGCATATTGCCGACTTCATCAATGATTTTGTCCTTAGTCTGGCCAGTCATGCCACCGACAGAATCTTCCACTACTTTTTGATGGCTTTTAAATGCCTTATTTTTCATAATCATTATCTTTATTTTTTTGGATCACATAAATTTATTCACTTTCACTGTTTATTTTTATTCCACGATATATAACGATAATGCATTTGTAAGGAAACTAAATATTTTGCGCTTTTGTTGAGGATTCGCAAATTTTACTTTTTAAACGTCAACAAATTCAAGTTTCCATCAACACTGCCGGTCAAATGTCCGAAACTATTCTTGTAGGGTTGTTTCACTGTTGCACATGAAACTCAGTATAAAATAGTTGCAAATGTATCAGTGCAAAAATATTGTGTGTGTTAGTTTCATTTCTTGTAGGGTTGGCTCATTTCACACCAAAAACTTTGGTATTAGCGGCATTCATTCAAACTTGAAAGCCGAGAACTTTTTCTCAGCGTTACTTTCCCTCGCACCGTTGCATGAGGCACCAAGTATACCCAGCAGTCGGGGTAAGTTGTGAATGATTTGTGATTTGACTACTTACCAATAATCACCAGTACTTACCGGACAAACCACTGGCAATGTTAATGAGTGGCGAATTTAACATGGGGATGTCATAGGAGGTAGTCACTTGCTACCCAAGTCATTACCTCTTAGCAGTCATTTCGTTTGTGGCATATGACATACCGATGTAGTCACTTGCTACACAAGTCATTACCTCGCAGCAGTCATTTCGTTTGTGGTATATGGAATATAAGTTTGTTTTTTGTTTTTGGTAGATTGCGATGAAGTAAATGTTTTTGGATTTTAATCATTTAATCAAATAAAAAAATGTAATACAATGTAATGTAAATGTAAACTTTTAATGATAACTGACGCCACCAAACAAAATTAACAAAATGAATTAACGGCACCTTTTTGCATTCTCTCTCTTCTCCTACATCGTTTTGGCGCACCCAAAATACATATATCTGTGGTCACAAACAATAACAGCCTAACTCGAGTTAGGACAAAATTGAAAAAAAAATTTTGAGAAGTCACCGTGCTCAAATAAGCAACTCTTTTTTGTTAAGAAGTAAGTAAAAGAATTCGTTTCCTTGTTATCTGTAACTAAGTTATCACAAAAACTCCCACTCCTGATTTCCAGTAAAGATATTAAACTTTAAACTGCTCTCCCTGAAAAATTTTAGAATCGAATTAGGCTGTTATTGTTTGTGACCACAGATATTTATTTATAGAGATAGTAGCAACAGTTGTTGTACACAACAAACACCTCAAAGGCAACAACAAACACAGCAAAGTAGTAGTTTGGCATTACATTTAGATGTAGTCAGCTGTAGTCCTGCTATTACCTCTATAAATATATCTTGGCGTCACCTTTTTTTTCGGATTCTCGCAATTATGTTCTTTTAGTTTTTTTCATATAAAAGTGGAACTTTGGAATTACCAGTGGTATCAAAAGTAAGTACTCATGCTTTTCGTATACTATTGAAGTACTTACGCGATCACTGGTTACTTCCACCGCTGCAGGGTAGTTACTTACATACTTATCCGGTCTCGGACAACCCCGGGGGGTCAGGGACCTTACAAAACGAAGATAACATATTTCGCCAACCAGTTATAGGTGCTCAGCGTATTTGTGCTCAAAACCATATCAGCTGATAAAGATGGATACATAAGGTGGTAGCAGTAGCAATTTCATGTATTATATCTGTGTACTTTTGCTATTGTTCTAGTGTTATCACCTTATTTATCCATCCTAGTCAGCTGACAATGAAATGTCAAAAGTTTACACGTTTCTCCATCCCACGTTTGCGCAGCAAATCTGACTTGAAGAGTTTCCACTTTTGTGAAAGTCGGTTTGTATGGGAAATTTCTTTGTTTTGACGTTTGCCGCGTAAGTTCTGTGCATAGAGTCCGCTGTTTTAAGCCCGGTATTCAGTTTTCATGCAATTTTCGTTGCCATAAGAAGTACGTGTATAAAAAGTTAGGAAATTTAAGGAACGGAAAATTTCGACTTTTTATTTGCTTGGTACTCAGCTCTTTGCGAAAATTTCGTAAACAAAACCAATTACAGGGTTGTTACGTCAATACATGCGTTAAGCCCCGTATTCAGTTCTTGCGAAATTTTCGTAAGAAATTTTGCTATTTATCTATAAACGGAATATTTTGTTGCAGAGAGTTACCACATATCTCCGATTTACATTGCAAATATTTCATTAATAATTAATTTTTGCACTCAATTTTATTTTTAACGCATGTGGTATTAATTTTGTCTACTAAAATAATCGAAATGTCAAAATTCCGGTTCCAAACAAATTTTCGTACGAAATAAGGTTAGCGTAACAACCCTGTACTTGTTTTTGGCTACGAAAGTTTCGCATAGAGCTGAGTACCAAGCAAATGAAAAGTGAATGAAATTTTCGGTTCATTCAATTTTCGTTATTTTTTATACACGTACTTCTTATGGCTACGAAAATCTCATAAAAACTGAATACTGGGCTTTAAAAATAAAATGGAGCGCGTAGAGGATTTATAAATTAGCAGCCTTATTCATAAAAAATCATTAAATTAGCTCTAAATCATTCATCAGTTGTTGAAGGCTTTATGATTTGGCGAAGGTTTTATTAGAACCGTATTCATAATGAGTATTTTAACTAGGGAACAGATAATTCAATGACAACCCTGTTTTATGTATTCTCACAGTACTTGTGATGAAAAAACAAGATGAACAATAACCGATAGACCGAATTAATTTTTTTTATTTAAATGCGTCAATGCATTTTTGCAAAATTTTAAACATTAATGGAAAGAACTATTCAATAAAAATATCAATTAATATTTTGCTATATTCATAAATTTGGAAGAAGTGTCAAAAAATCATATTGAATTGGATTTCAGTTTTGGGTAGTCAAATATAAAACCGGATAATAGGTTGTAGTTTCAATGTTTTGATTTTATATACATCATTATGTAAACAAAAGTTCATTTTGGTTAAAAATTATAAAAATTGAAACGAAACTATTTGGTTGCTTAGCAGGATAATGTGACACTACAAACGCTGCAAATATACACAGGCGTGCCGTACTGTGTATGTAATTTTTTACATACACAGTACGGCACGCCGGAAATGTAAAAAAATTGTTTCATTTGTGTATTAATGCGGATAAAATGGCCTTAAAGAAGGGTTAAACGTTCAACAAAAATGTCGACGTTAGAGAACTCTTAACAGAGGAATTTTTCGATTATGAATACAATTTTTGGGCTTTACCTTCTTAAACCTTTAACAAACCTATGACAACTTTTTATGAAAACGGCCGTAAATATTTGCAAGCTAAATCAAAGATATGAGGTAACTCTCCGCAAGAAAATTTTCCGTTTAGATTTAAATGCAAAAAGAAATTTCGGAAGAACTGAATACAGGGACTTAGGTCCCAATCGCGAAATTTAGGAAATGTAGGATCGTAGAACACACGATTTTAAGCATAAAATGTTAAATATCTATATTAAGGAAAAATATGTTTTAGGAGTTATGGGCATTCAAAGTTCTGATATACGGGAGTTACTATGTATTAAAACTCGTATAATGAGACTTTTTGTATAAAATGATGCAAAAGAAACCAATAAAATTAAATAAAAACTTTCGATAACTCTCATAGTTATCGAAATATCAGCCGTTGAAAGTTTAAAAAGTTATCGAATATATTTTGTATATATTCCGTAAAGAAATTATTTTTACTGATAGTAATTCAGAAATTAAACGTGTAAAATAAACATCTTTATCGATAATTGGCTCAGTTATTGAATATCGACTACTTAAAATAAAATATTTAATAATTGTATGTTGTTCTCAAAACATCCGTTTTTTGATAGGTGATCAACAAATTAACGAGAAATATCCTCTGGGGTAGATCCAACACCCGGTTCGCATCTTGGGCATAGTGTTTTTGTTTTATAAAGCTTTCTGCAATTAAATATAAAAAAAAAATTAAAAACAAAATAATTTTAATATGCAAATAATTTTGTTTTGTTCGATAACTGAGTTATCGAGAAACGTTGTTTATTTTTATACGTTCGACATATGTTTGCGGAAAATGTAAAAAATATATTCGATAACTTATAAAAATCAACGGGCTTAGTTATCGAACATTTTCATTAAATAGTTTGGTTTATTTTGCATAATGTTATACAAAAATACTGCCAGAGAGAAGCCATAGAGCGAAAGCGCAGAATTTTTTTTCTTTCCGATTTTACCACACATCGACTTAAGGTACAGAGGGAATTTGAACCCCCTGCTTGAGCCCGGCCGGACGGCCGGCAGACTAGGTGGAAAATAAATTTAACGATTTTCAAAAAAGGTCTACCACACGGTACGCGCAACGTAGTTCCCATTTTCTCACATTCTTTACTTTTTCTTTAATTTTGGTTTAAAAAAAAAGATTTTTTATCCGATATCTTTTCAATTGTTCAATTTTCAATTATTTTGACCTGTGTTATACAAAACAGCGACCAAATCAATCACTAAAGGCAATTTTCTAACCGTAATACCCCCAAATATCCGAACTTTGCAGGCTAATAACTCCGGAAATATCGGTTTCCGACAACCTTTTTTTAACATTTTAGCTTAAAATAGCGTTTTTTATGACCCAAAAAAGAGAAAAAAATCGGAATTTTGGGCCCAACTGGACTTGTTCCATTAATTATTGCACTCCATTCTATTTTTGACGCGTGTGGTAATACTTTCGTTTACGAAAATAATCGAAATGTCAAAATTCCGGTCTCAAACAATTATCACACAATTGTATTCGTACGAAATAAGTTTAGCGTAACAACCCTGTACTTGATTTTGGCTACGAAGTTTTCACAAAGAGCTGAGTACCAAGTAAATTAAAAGTGATGGGAATTTGCAGTTCATGGAATTTTAGTTATTTTTTATACACGTATTTCTTATAGCAATGAAAAATTTTTAATAACTGAATACTGGGCTTTACTTAAACGTCAATCCGCAGCTAATGCAATTCAAGCACATGCTTGTGACTATGTTCACAGTTGCTAAATTAAGTATTGAATTCCAACTATTAACATATTTCACATTACTTGCGAATAGAAGTATATTTAAATTTTTGTCAGCTTCGCATATATATGTCTGCCTTAATTGTTATTACTGAATGAAAGTAGATTCGCAGTTATCTTTTTACTTATATTATGACACATTGATTTGAGAAGATTCGCGTTTTATATTCCTCAACGAGTATTGCTGGAACTGTGCTGTGAATGCAGGCTATTTGCTGCGGATCTCGTGTTTTCTTCATACATTTCCTGGTGCTACACTACAAACAATATAATTACAATTGAAGGACCAGGTGGAATGTAATTGAATGATATCATTGTCCTCTTCATCATTAAATTCGCACCCTTACAAATATGACTTCGATGCAGTTCGTTTTGCAACCGCTTCCAGGAACGGATGAGCAATATATAGACAGGTGAGAGCAAGACATTTCATCTAACAGGCTATTGTTGAAAGTTATTTCGAGTTTGGTTGCGACACGTGCATGCATATATAAATATGTGTACAAATGTAGCGATGGGGTTAGTGCCATCAAGTTCCATGTATATTCACTATTCATTTCTACAGGAATCAATTTTGGCATCAATGGCATCAATATGTATGGATGTGTGTTAGTCATACAATGTGATTTTTCTATTATTTGTCAAATCCAGTTCACGGAATCAACATCTAAGCAGATCTGACATCAAATATATCGAACAGATATTTTCTGTATATCTGACCCTTTACTGCAAAGATTACGGTGAACCAACTTCTTATCTTTACGTTTGGTGTCAGTCATCTGTCACCTTATATTCAGTCCGATTACAAAAGCATGGTCTAATTCCACTTTATAGGGCACTTGAATAATAAAAAAAGTAGTTCGCCATCACATTTTTGAGCAAATGCTTTGTGGGATGAAAAATTCAGTGAACATATTTTTGCTGACAGTCATCGAGTTCTCATTCTGCATTTGATTTACGCTACATTCGTGGAAATAGTGAAAACAATAAAAACTTTTATATAAAAGACTCATAATCATTGTTGTTAGATGCTATGTTGTTAGTTAAGTTGGCCGATTTTGGGATTTCATTTCAATGAATATGTTTCTCGAAAATTTCGAAATCGCGGTATACGGGAACGCAAAACAAAATGCCTGTTGCCTTCAAGAACAGCTTAGGTTCCCTGGCCTCACACAACCCAAAGGGGTCAATGGCTTTTCAAAATGAGGATAACATGATTCTCCAACCGGCTAGATCTTGTACCTTTTCTCCTCCAGTTATTAACACCAAGCTCTCGCAGGCGATATGCCACCTAGTATTTCTAGGGAAGATTTTGTCGATGTCCGAGTACGTCTTCGAATACCTTTCGTGCAAGTTCATTCTGGTCCATTCTACTGACATGGATTAGCCAGCGTAAACGAGCTATTGTGATATGCATAACTACGTTGATGTCGGAATACATATTGTACAGCTCGTGGTTCATCCGTCGTCGATATTGTCCGTTTTCAATAGTAGAACCATACATGGAACCCAGGATTCTGCGCTGTAAAGCAAGGCAGGTTGTATAACATTCATTATTTTAAATCTACTATATTGTTTTCTGTTCTAAATTAATTACATTGAAATATTACCTCAGGTATCACTGAAATCGTCGTTTGCATTGTTGACCCCGAATACCACTTCTGTTTTTTGTCTCGTGCGAATGCCGTAGTTTTATGCAATTATCCTGAAAACTAAAAATTACCCAAAATCAACATCAGCACCAATTATAGGGCTAATTAAGAGTAATCCCTTCACAAGTGTGGTAGTTTAGTAAATGTTGCCAATTATAGGGAAATTGCAAAGTTGGGTGTAATTGCTAAACTTGTGAGAAGTTAGTCACAGAGTTAATTTCTCGTCATGTTTCCTCTATTTTAGATCCATGTCAATATGGCTTTCGGAAGGGTCGTTCCACCGTAGCTAATTTGCTTCAGTTTTCCTCTTCTAATTTTTGACGGCTTAATTTTATTAATGGAGATCAAACTCATGACCGATTCTAAAGTTAACCACAATTTGTTATCATATATAATCTCGGGGCAACGGGTTTCAATTGTAATATACTGAATTGGATTAGTTCTTACTTAATGAACTGAGAACAGATGGTATCATTTGACCGATCATTCGCAGTTTCTAATTTTGTGAATGGGGTGCCTCAGGGCAGTCTTCTTGTCCCAGTTCTATTCTTGTTATTCACTAACGACGCTGATGACGTGAAGATATTTTTTTCTTACAAGTATTTTTGCAATATACTTCAGAGCGATTTGTCTACTTTCCAGATGTGGTGCGAATCGAATTAGATGGAGCTTAAATGTAAGCATATGCTGTTCTCTAGGTCATCATTATTTTCGGCAAAATACATTTTAGGTGGCAATGTTCTTGAATCGGTGGATTCATTTGTTGATCTTGGTGTTCTCTTGAACAGCAAATTGAATTTCAACTCCCACATAATTCCGATGGTCAACAAGGCTTATGACGTTCTGAACTTTATTAAACGTTGGGCAAAGGAATTTTCAGATCTCTACGTTTCGAAAAATAATTTACTTCACTAGTCCGCCCAATTCTCGAATATGGATCTGTATGTTAATATGAATCGGTCCAGAAACGGTTTTTCATTTTTTGTCTGAGAAACCTTCAATGGAAACCGAATCTTAATCTTCTTTCGTATAGCAGTTGACTAACATTGATCAGATTGCCTACTCTTAGTAGTAGACCTGTCATGATGAACTCTATTACAGTTTTGAAGTTAATTGATGGATGTATATGTTCTGAATTTCTATTATCTAAGATTTTCATAAATGTCCCCTTGAGACCCACGAGGTACTATAAACTCATTCACATCGAGTTTATATCAGTTTATTGATTTCATTGGTAGTTGTAAAACTACAAAGTCAAGGATAATTTGTCATTTGAACCGATTGCATTAGTGCTATATATTCCATTACATATGTAAATTTACTTTATCCTTACTATCTGGTTTGATATATAACTTGGTTTTGTTTTATTCGTAATTACTATTTGTTGTAGTTTTATTGCTTAATTCAGTTTTATTGATTATTAAATATTACATGAATGATAATAAAGTATGTTTTGGTGGTTTAAATGGGAAGAGAGATCTTTACTTATTGAGTGACAATGAACGACTAAACTATTGTGCTCTTGTTTGGTCTCAACAGAGTTACCATCAAGAATGAAAATGTTGTCAACTAATATAAATGTTTGTATTACATAAATTCTACATTTTGAACTGAATATACTAACTTTCATAAAGAAAATGACAAAAGGAGAAGCTCCAGAGTTCTAGTGCGAGTTCTTGTTGGAGATATGCAGCCGTATAATTTAAGAAATTCTGGCAATTTCCGAGTAAAAAGGGTTAGGACAACACAAATGCAGAGGTCACTATTTTATAAAGGATTTCAATTATATAATTCAATTCCAAATAGTTTGAAAATGGAGAATAATAAGAATATTTTTATAAGAGAATGCGTAAAATTACTAAGAAATAACACATAATCGGCCACCAATGTATAGTTGTAATTGTTTTTTAAAGTAATACATGAAACTTTAAACTATTTTAAATACTAATCAAATAAACTTAAACTTTAAACTTTAAACTATTATGAAGTCTTTATTATATTATTATCCCTTGATGCACTTTTATACTTATTTATGTTTGTGTAATGCCAACTGGTGAAGAATTTCTGTAGTTGGTTGCAAAATCGCTGCTCCTAGAGCAAATTTTGAAGCATCAACGGTCAAGATTATTTCCTTTCTCGGATTAAAGTACGTCAGCTACGGTGCCATTGTAATCTCCTTCTTCAGGTTATTAAATTCTGCATCATGTATCGATGTCCAATGCCATTGTACATCATTCTTTAATAGTTCCCTCAAATTCTTATTCTTTACTGACAAATTTTCAATAAATGTTCCTAGGTAGTTCACCATTCCAATAAACCGTTGTACATCTTTGACATTTTCTGGCCTTGGCATTTGAAGGATAGCTTTAATTTTCTCCTCATCGGCCCTTACCCCGGACTTATCAAACATATGCCCTAAAAACTTAATCTCGGACTTGAAAAATGCGCACTTGGCCCTGTTGAACTTCAAACCAACATCCCTTGCTCTCTTAAGAACCGTTTCTAAAATCTTCACGTGCTCCTCCACACTGGAGGAAAATACTAGGAAATCATCAATATAAATAATGACCCCAGGAATATCACCAAAAAGTTTAACCATTTCTGCGTGGAAAATCTCAGGTGCCGCATTAATGCCGAAAGGCAATCTTAAGAATCTAAAGCGTCCAAATGGAGTGTTGAACGTACACAATCTCGACGATTTTTCGTTCAGTGGAACCATCCAAAAACCACTATTAGCATCTAATGATGAAAAATAATTAGACCCATTTAGCCTAGCCTTACATTCCTCAATATTAGGAAATGGATAATGCGGTCTCAATATTGCCTTATTCAAGTTTCTCGGATCTAAACAACCGAATTAACCCACTCTGTTGGTTCAAGCACTGGGACAATCACTTTTAGCTTTAACATCCTATCCAATTCCTTTTTTAGGCTATCATGTAATGTAAATGGTATTCTACGAGATGCTTCTACAACTGGTACAGCATCGTCTCTTATCATCAAATTATATTCATTTTGCAAAAGACCAAGACCATGAAACACATCAGAATACGTTTCAATTATATTGTTTATTGAAATACTATTAATTTGTTTAATTATGTTCATAGTTATAGCGGTTTCAATACCAATTATATATTTACACTGTGTATCCACAACAAAAAATTTTATTATATAGAGTTTATTTTTATAGGTAACTTCAATATCTGCCGTTCCTAATACCGCAATTTTTTCTCCACTAAATGTACAAATTTTTATTTTGGATGGTTTTAACTTATCCATGATATTTAGCAAACGTATCAATTTGGCATACAATTTTTTGTGTATTAAATGTTACCTCAACATTCCATTCTTTGGCATTCTTACTATCATTGTTAACGGCTCCAACAAATAAATCATCTTCCTTTTCTGGAGCATCATTATCGGCAAACATTTGCTTCACAAATTTCTTCTTTTGAAAGCACATCCTAGAAAAATGGTTAATTTTTCCACATTCGTGACACTTAACACCTTCAGCAGGACATTTGAATTTATGGGCCAGACCACACTTCATACAATTAGCATCGTTTTCGTTGCCGTTGTTATCCCTGCCAACGAAGTTACTGTTGTTATTTCTGCCACTGTAGTTGTTGTTTCTTCCACTGTAGTTGTTGTTTCTTCCACTGTAGTTGTTGTTTCTTCCACTGTAGTTGTTGTTTCTTGCACTGTAGTTGTTGTTTCTTCCACTGTAGTTGTTGTTTCTTCCACTGTAGTTATCGTTGTTGTATTTTTGGCTTTGAGTTCTCACGTTTTTTCTTGTGACGACATTAATAACGCCTTCTGTCTCGCCATCTTGTTGCAACATGCATGCATTCTGATTAGCAATTACCATGTTCTTGGCGATTGAGACAGCCCTTTCCAAAGAAATATCACCTTCCGTTAATAGTCTTTCTCGAATGTTTGCTAACTTAGGATTTAAGCCACATATGAATATATCACGAGTCAGCTCATCCCGTAGCTCCTTAAACTCACAATTCACAAGATTTTTTAGGGCGGTTACAAACTCATCCACAGTTTGCTCCTCTTGTTGATTATAGGTAAAAAATTTGTGTCGTTCCATCACAATATTTATTTGTGGAATGAAATACGACTTCATTCTCTTTACCAAAGCTTCATATTTTACCGTATCAATATCGAGATCAAATGAATTAAATATCTCTAATGATTTGCTTCCTAAATGGTGCAACATCAAAGCAACCTTTCTCCTATCGGGCTGCGACTCCAAATCAGAAGCTCTCAAAAATATTTTAAATTGAGTGTGCCACATCTTCCACTCTTTTGCCAAATTCGGCGCCTTTAAATTAATCGGCGATAATGTACCGACAAACAATTGACTACTGCCTGCATTCACCGTCTTCTGATCCAGCGACATTTTGCGATTTATCAAATTTCCTATTTATCTTCACTTGGCCTGTGTTTTTTACTGATTAAATATCAGAAACCACTTCTGACACCATGTTTAATTAAAAGACGTCTTTTCAAATACAGCTGGTATTTAATAATGATATTTATTAGTTACATGAATGTAGATGTGATAGTTGCACATATGCAACTAATGCATTCAACAGGGTGACCAGGCACCTAATAAAGTGCGTAAACATATATGTATATGCATAGTACTATGCTTAATCATAATAACTATAAAACACTTATTATCCTTGCTCTCCCGCTATAGACCTACAATGTGTACGCTGTCCCCACGTTATGGGGACGTGGCCCTCTCGGTCGGTAGGGGCGGGTAAGAGTGGCGGCTATTGGTTCGCAAAAAAACTAAGTTAAGGCTATTGTCAAAATAAAAAAACTACGTTTTATTTTGACTAAATGTTTTCGACGGTCACTGTCGACATAATGGGAATGCCCATATAGTTCATATGTTCATTAAATTTAAAGTTTTTATCTATAATAAAGCCTAAGTATTTTATTGTTTGTACTTTTTCTATTGTGGTATTAATTCTAAAAATCGTGTTGCTGTTCAAGTTTATTTCCATAAGTTTTTTTTTTTTTTTTTTTTTTTAAATATTGTTTATATCTCCTGATGATGCTACACAAAGGAGTAGCGAAATATCGAGGAAAATAAATATAACAACAGCAAATCTGACCTCAAGCTCGAAGAATATTGATTATTTATTGATAAGGAAAAGGTCGAACAACAGAATAAAAATTTAAAATTAATATTAATATGAATATGTAATTTAAATTCATTCAAAAATCTAATTAGTTAGTTAAATTCTTTATTAGTATTTCAAATACTTTATGTATATAACAATTTAAATCAACGACATACTTACTTATCCGGTCTCGGACAACCCCGGCGGGTCAGGGACCTTACAAAACGAAGATAACATATTTCGCCAACCGTTCGATCTTTTGCCTTATCTCTCCAGTTGGCAATACCAAGTGTACGCAGGGATTTGTCAATCTGATCCTTCCAGCGGAGTCTTGGTCTTCCTATTTTTTGATCCGCTTAACTATGTCAATGTCGGGATATAACTAACTCATACAGCTCATTTTCTCTTGAAGACTCCTACAGATGTTTCGACTGCTTGCGATAATACCCAGGATTCTGCGCCATAAAGCAAGACAGGTTGTATGAGAGTCTGGTATAATTGGACTTTTGTTACTCGAGAGAGGGCTTTATCTCTAAAGTGCTTGCTTAGCCCAAAATAACATCTATTCGCAAGCACAATTCTCCGCTTGATCTCAAGGCTGACGTTGTTGTATTTGTTTACGGCAGATCCGAGGTATATAAATTCGTCTACCACCTCGAAATTATAACGGTTATGAACGTTCACGCTTGGAGGCCCTGCTGGTTGAAACCATTAATTTTGTCTTGTCCTCATTTACCGTCAGACCCACTTTTCCTGACTGCTTCTCAATTCTCGAAAACACCCCAGTAACTTCTCTAACTGTACGTCCAATGATATCTACATATATCATCAGCATACGCGAGCAGCATGTGACTTTTGCTGCTGATGGTTTTATTCGTGTTGACAGCAGATTTTCTCAGAATAATCTCTATTAAGATGTTAAAGAGATCTAGGGCCCATACAATATTTTTTTTTATATATATAAGTAGTATTTATTATACTTTTAATTAAAATTCATTACATATCATATAACAATATTTAAAATATTTCTAAATTCTCCCTAACTGTGTTATTTCATTATTCTTGACAAATGTTGAGATATTTCTTTCTGTTTTGATATAATTAGGTAGCATATTTTACAGTTTAAATCCTTTGAAGAACAGCGATCGTTGCATTGCTGTTGTCGTCACCCTTTGTAATCTGAAGTCTTCTGCGTTTCTTAGATTATATGGCTGCATTTCACCCACATAGTTCAGTTGATCGATTAAATAGTCTAGAGCATTTCCCATCTTCATTTTTTGGACAAAGTTTAGTGTGTTTAGAGCCAGTCTTTGTTGTATATTTAGCCATTTCAGTGTATCAAGCATTGTTTGTATCGGAGTATATCTTTCAAGTTGTGTTGTTGTGCAGCAAGTGTACAAAATTGTAGAGCCAAATTCGAAGTGCGGTTTTATTATAGTATTGTACATACATATTTATTGCCGTTGTTACCGATATTTTATTTCGCACCCGCTTAAAAAATCCAATTTTGACGTAGTATACGTCTTACCTTACGGTATGAGGAGTCATGTCAGGTTTTTTTTGTTGTAATCTTTATTTCATTGAATTTGAGGAAACGGCTAGATGAATTTTTTTAAAACTTTTTTTGTAGGTAAATGAAGATGTTATCTTTCGTTTGATATACATTTCATATTGGTTGATATATTTCTAGTATTTTAATTTCTCAAATGAAAATTGTTTAAACACATACACTCAAACATATGTGTGGTGTTTGGTTAAGTGTTTTTGGTTGCTCAACATTGCTTAGGAACATGTATCTAGTAAAAAGTGAAACGAACAGCAAGCTAATGTTGCTTGGCAACATGTATCTAGTAAAAAGTGAAACAAACAGTAAGCTAACGTAATAAAGCTTTTTTGCGAAAGCTTCAATAAAGCTGTTGTAACATTAATTTTGAATTGTAAAGCGTAAAGCTTTCACACAACGCTCGAATGCTAATGCGAAGACTCGATAAGGTAAACCTTTTTTAATATTGGGGCGGCCCTCTCAACATTCGCAGAACTTATTTCAATAAAAATATTAATTAAAATACATAAATTAAATTAAGTTTAAAAAAATTTAACATAATATTTTTTTTTTTAAACGGACTTGAATCAAATGCCGTTGGTAAATATAAAAATTACAGCAGACAGTTGTCCCTGCAGGCTGTGTCAGAGACACGGCCATTAAGTTTAACGTAGAATACGCCATCCGATAAGACAGAAAACATATATAACAATAAATGATAAATAATATACGCAAATGAATTTATTGTTATATATGTTTTCTGTCTTATCGGATGGGGTATTCTACGTTAAACTTAATGGCCGTGTCTCTGACACAGCCTGCAGGGACAGTCCGTGGCCGAAGGCCTCGGACAACTGTCTGCTGTAATTTTTTTTGCCAATTTTTTTACATATATTTTCAACGTGTTGTTTAAATTTCAATTCTTTATCGATAACGAATCCGAGATATTTAATTTGCTCGCCCTTTTCAATTGTTTCATTATTTATTTTAAAAATTACATTACAGTTCATGTTTATTTCCATTATTTTAGTTTTACTTTCATTTAGTTTTAATTTATTCATTTTCAGCCAATTGTTTATGTTGTTCATATCATGCGTAAAATTGTCTGTACATTGTTCCTCTGTATCTCCTTTAGCATATATCAGTGTGTCATCAGCATACATAACAATTTCGCATTTCTCTAAAATATTGGGCATGTCGTTTATATATATTATAAACAGCAGCGCTCCTAATGTTGATTCCTGTGGTACCCCAAATTCATTATCAGTTTCATCTGATTTAACACCGTTTACCTTAGTTATTTGTTTACGATTTGTCAGATATGATTTAAACCATTGTATTTCGTTTTCTCTAATCCCATACATATAAAGTTTTTGAATTAATAATTCTCTATCAATAGTCTCAAATGCTCTTTTGAGGTCCAAAAAAACTGTCATAATCTTATTTTTTGTGTCTACATATTTCCACTTATTTATTACATAATTAACTGTTGTTTCACATGAGTATTTTTTCCTAAATACGGATTGATATTTTGATAGTAAGTTGCTTATTTCCATATAGTTTTCAAGCTGTTCCTTAATGATTTTTTCCAAAATTTTTTCACACGTTTTCTAAGTGTTTATTGGGCGGAACTCGTCACATTTATTTGTTTTATTTATTTTTTCTATAGTCGTTATCATTGAATACTTCAAATTTTCAGGTAAAACACCTGTTTCTAGGGATTTATTTATAATATTAAGCATATTTTTACCAATTATGTTCCAGTTATCTAAAGCAATCTTAGTTGAAACTTTGTTGAAGTCTGGTTTTTCTTTTAGGCCTTTACATACGTTTTTAAATTCAGTTCAAGATATTGCACGGAATTTAAATTTAGATGTTATCACCGGTATGTTGTTCGTACATATATTGCACGTTTTCTATTGTATCTCTTATTAATTTTATACTATCAACAAAATAGTTGTTAAATTTGTTAGGATTTGGTAGTTATCTTTACACTCTCTATCATTAAAAATCACAGTTTTTATCTCTTTTTTTAGTACAAATTTTTTATCTCCTTCCACATTTGCTTTTGGTCTTTGGCATTATTTATTTTATTATTAACATATTTGTTTTTTTTTTTCATTTTCACTTTTATTTTTACACATATTTCTTGTCTGTTTATACTCGGCCCATGCAAATTCTGTATTTTCTGTTTTGGCAATCTCGTGTTTACTAATTTTTTCTCTTTTAAGTATTTTTAATTCTTCGTTGAACCATTTTTTGGTATCATTTCTTGTGTTGTTTGTAAATTTTTGTTTGGAAATTTTTTAACCGTGTTCTCTAGGCATGTGTCAAGTATATTAGCGCATTCATTTACATTATTATTCTCGTTATCTTTTAATATTGCACTAGTTCTCTGTTAAATATATCCTTTTTATATTTAAATATTTCAACTGTTTTTTTATTTATTTGGCTTTGATTTTCGTTTGTATATTTGAATATTCAAAATATGTCTTTGGCATCATCATCTTTCTCACACACAAATTAGGGAAATATAAAAATATTTCGCTTTTATGCGGATTGTGGCTATACGTTCACTCACAGGATTGAACCTAGAGACTAGATGTCGCAGTCTTTTGCCAACTACAAATCCGCAACCAAATTCATGTTTTTTCTCATGGCAACTGTAGTATATGTCGCAGTTTTTTTTCGTGTGCAGCCATGTCCTGTCCATCGCATTATTATATATCGCATTATATTATAACTTTCGAGGACATCTGCCAATTGAATACTTGCACCGGATCTATATAGAGTTCTTACATTCCAGGTGCATATCCGTAAATCGTGGTCCTTATAACGTTTGCGGGGGTCGTCAACAAATAGGGGTTGCCCATGTTTTCTGTTCCGTTTTTGTATTTTCACTGCCATTATGAACGGTGGCGGGAGGCAAACCCAGTCCACCGTGTTTTTGCATTTTACCTACTGCCAGGATATTTGATTGCAGCCGCCGATTATGGATCAGACGCTGACCAGGATGTAATATGTCGAACCTGGATTTTATTCTTTTGGTTTTTTATGCACCGTTGGCCCATATGTTTGGCTCATCCGCCTTCTAAAGGGCAAAAGGATATGCCCGATAGCTTGATGAGCTTCTGTGGCATCAGTCACCTACTAAGCCTGAGACACATCAGTGATCAGTGAAATTATAATTAAAATTTAAAATTAATAATAATATGAATATGAAACTTAAATTCATTCAAAAATCGAATTAGTTAGTTAAATTCTTTATTAGTATTTCAAATACTTTTTGTATATAACAATTTAAATCAACGACATTACATCATCATTATTACTATTCATTGTTTTGCTCATTTTCTATACTATACAAACTGTAGGTAATTATCTCGGATGAATAATACACAGTTTCTCTTAAATGTATACAGGTTTGTGTCTGTTTTAACAAGTTTAAGACTTTTAAAAATTAAGTCCGTTGCATTGTTGTAGTTGTTGCTCTCTGGATCTCCCACATATATAATTTCTTTGCATAGGTATTCCGGGGCTTTCCCTTGTTTCATTTTGAATACGAATTGTAATGTATAAGTGCCAGGCGTTGTTTAACGTTCAACCATTTTAGAGTATCTAACATAAATTGTATTTGTGTATAACAGTTGCATTTTAAAATTGTTCGCATCGCTTTATTTTGCAGTTTTTGTAGTCTCTCTAGTAGAGATTCATTCATTGCAGCAGGTGTATATTATTGTCGAGCCATAATCGAAGTGTGGTTGTAGCATTGTATATGTGTATCGCGGTTATAGTCGAAATGTTCTTTCTTATTCTTTTAAAAAATCCGATTTTTTCCCGATTTTTTTTACATATGTAATCGATATGTTCTTTAAATTTAATTTTGTTATCAATTATAAAGCCAAGATATTTTATATTTGTTGCTGTCTCTATATTATTTCCGTTTATTTCAAAATTTTCGTCGCTTGTCATCTTTATCTCCATTATCTTTGTTTTGCTTTCATTTAGTTTAAGCTTATTTATTTTTAACCAAGTGTTTAGTATTTGTATATCGTGATTCATATTATTTCTGCAATGTTCATCATTTTCGCATTCCGTAAATATTAAGGTATCATCTGCATATAGTACAATTTCACTTTTTCCAATTTCATTCATTCATTTATATATGTATATAATACAATAGTGCTCCCAGTATTGATCCTTGTGGAACGCCGAAGTCATTGTTTTTCAATTCTTTTACGATTCTCTTAAGTTCTAAAATATTTATTGCACGAAATTTGAATACCGTTTCCTTTATTGGTATATTATTTGCATATTGCACTTCATCAATCGAGTCTCTGATTTCCTTAATACTATCCACGAAATAATTATTAAATTTATTAGCTATTTGTATAATTTCTTTATATTCTACTTGGTTAAATATCGCAGTTTTAATCACAGTTTTTGTTTTTCTCATCACAAGGCTTTTAATTTCTTTCCACATTTGTGTGGCATTATTTATTCTGTCGTTACATATTTGAACTTTTCGTTTTCTGTGTCTACTTTATACTGGTCATGAGCTTCTTTGTATTCTGACCAGTTATTTTTAGCTTTCTTCATATTTTCCAATTTTTTATTGAACCAATAATTCACGTTGTTATGCTCCTTTATATTTTTAGTCTTCGTGAGTTTTTCTACTGTTTTGGCAAAACTTAAGTCTATATTTATTGCACTTTGATTGATATCTTCATTTGTGTCAGGTTTTAAATTATTGCACAGTTCTCTGCTAAATATTGCTTTATTATATTTAAAAAGGTTCACTGCCTTACTGGTATTTACTTTCTGATTTAGTTTTGTAATCTCTCTTTTAGTCTCAATTTCTATATTTATAATTTCATGAGTTGTTATTTTATCGTGGTTATTATTTTGCACTATAACATTATAGCTGTTCGATATTACATAATCAATAATCGTACTTGATGTTTTTGTCACTTGTATATTTTGTTACGAGTTGTTTAAGTTCGTTATCATTTAACGACATTTCTATTTTTATTCCAGTCTATATTAAAGTCTCCCGTTATAATAATATCACAGTTTTCTTCAGATAACTCCTATAGTGTATCGTTAAATATTGCACAAAACTCAGATTCCAAGCTACTTGGTGATCTATATACCGCTACTATTATCAACTTATTTTCCCCGTATTCTGCTACGCAGGTGAGAATCCAATATTTCGAGTTGCAAACTTTTTCCATTTTTTTTATTTATATTCCAATGCGTTTTAAAATACATAATGACACCTCCGGTTCTTGTTGAATTAGAGTATGACACTATTTGATTATAATTTTGCAGGTTTATTTCATCTTCTTCAACATCATTTGTCAGATGTGTCTCAGAAAAATTTAAACATTCACTTTGTTCTGTTGCCGCAAGTATTTCTACTTGATTGTAATTATTTATTAAGTTTGTATATATTGCACGTATGTTCTTTCGTTGCTATAGTTAAATCCGGGTGTAATTCCAACATGTCTTCAGTATTTTGTTTTTAATTTATTGTCTTGTAATTTGAAGCCAGTTGCCAATTAAAAATAAATTACAATAAACTTCCAAGAATATCTAACAAATCAACTACTGTACAGGGAATTGGTTGGTTGGTTGAAAAGGCTGCAAGACAGCACCCTGTCTAGCACACTTAGCCTAAAGAAGCCGATTGTGATACCTGCAGTTTCCTCCATAGCAACTATTGACTAGACTAGCCAATTTCCCCTTTCAATAAATTTGTCTATACGACGAACAGGAATATCCTGTAGGGCTACGGTGCTAACTAAATATGTTCCGAATATCCTACTTCTCAGTTCTATCAGAGCAGGGCAATCCAAGAGAAGGTGTTTCGTCGGTTCCTCGTCCTCTTCCATGAAGCATCTACAGAGAATGGAGTGTCTATGTTCCAATCTTAGGGCGTGTGTTCCTACAGAGAATTACTACAGAGAATTACTACCCAGTATTTTGTTTAGAAAACGTACAGAAGAAGTATGTCATATTAACAATTTAGGCATAATAAAATGTATGAATGTGTGTATCGTATGTATATAAAAGAAAAATATAAAAAGAAAACAATTATATTAGAACCTATGTAATTAATTTCAAGTCACTAAGATGCAAAATTCATTTTATGCTACAGAATGAATGAATATGTTGAAATAGATGTTTTCAGAAGGTTACAATAGACAAGTTGAACGTTTTTAAAACTACAAGGTAGTGCATTATAATACCGAGCAATCCTAACATAAAATGATTTATCCATGTGAAAGGTTTTTTTTGAGGTATTTCCAAATTTCTGACTCTCGAGGAGTGTGTAAATGTGAATATTTCACACAAAAATAGAGGACACTTGTTTTTATAAGTTTTATAGAAAAATAGAAGGACCTAAACTCTGAAAGAGCATTCTAGGAAGTTAACTACATAAGGGGTCACATGGTTATAACGATTAAGAGAATACACGTAAAGAAGAATTGAATTAAACGCCAACTGCACCTTCTTTATATTGCTCCTACAAGTTCCAGAGTATACCTCAACACAGTATAATAATTTGGACATAATTAGAGCATGTGCCGTATCCGTATTATATAAACTTCGAAGCCCGCAAAATCAATAAATTGGCTTTTATTAATTTCACTGACACTAAACTTCTTTTTCACTCCAACAGTCCTAATAAACTGATACCAGTCCCTAGGTTGGTGAACTTGTATTGATGTTCTTTTTTTTCTTTTGCATGAATTGGTAAACATTGTTGCAACAAAAGAATTTTTATTCTGGCCAGGACAACAATCACTATAAAAAATTACATGCTTGACAGAGGATTTGTAGGCTTTGTAAGTGTTGGAATAAACATGACGCTATCTCGTTGCCACCACGTTTAGCCAAAGCTTTATGCCACATATAGCAGATTGGAACATTCGTTGAGATGTCATGCACAGTTAGATTGAAGGTCCCAAACGACACTGACGAGCGTAAAAATGGAGTAGGAAGACATTGTTGCAAATCAAAGCAAAACACTTTAAATTTTATATCAACACATACCTTTTGCTTATCACTTCGTTTTGATTCAGAATATTGTTCCACTTGGTTAATTCTGCTTGTGTAACGATAGATATTCAAAGTAACCGGACGTGTATTTTTAAAACACTCTTAAAAAATTGGATTTTTTTTACATAAAAAGTATCAAATTATTACAACATACTTTATATAATTTTGTTGGGTTTTTCACTAACCATAAGATTCCTAAGGAGTCATGGATTTAAGTTGTGGAAAATGCAATAATAATTGTCGGGATATGGAGGTGCGCTGTGGCGGATTTTGTGGAAAATGTTTTCATATGAATTGCACTGGCCTCTCGAAGTATGAATGCGATGCGATTTTTAAACATGCGAACATAAAGTATATAAATTATAAAAGTCTTTTCAATCTTGTTAAAGAAAATGAATTCAAAATGTCGGAAAAAAATTAATAAAACAAGTGAATTAATGGAACAACGAGTAGAAGAAGCAAAAACCGAGATTGTGAACGAGTTAAAGAAAACAATTAAGTTCGGGAAAGGAGACATATGCAAGCAAACTGAAAACAACTAATAGTGTAGTACCAGTTAATTTAAAGCCAAAAAACAAACCAAATAGTGACATGACAGAGAATGAAGTTAAAGAGAAAATCAAACCATCTGCCCTTAATATGCAAGTGAAGGGAATTACAAAGAGAAATGATGAAGTTGTTGCCATAAGAAATGATTACGAGGTGCAAGCTCCAAGGATGAGAAATCCAAAAATATTAATCACTGGAATGAATGAAGAACTGGAGAAAGATACAATTGTACAAGACATCAAAAATCAAAAAGTTGTGGAATGTAATCACTTAGAGGCCGTGAAAATTTACAAGTGTTTCAAAAATCCGCGGGTATACAATGCAATAATTGAAACAGATGGTGAAGGATATAATCAAATCATGAATAAAAATAAAATTAATATTGAGTGGGACAGGTATCCAGTGTATAAAAGCTGCAGTGTATTAAGATGTTAAAAATGTTGGGGATTTAATCATACCTCTAAGCACTGTACAAATATGGAACAAATTTGCGCGAAATGTAGTGAAGTTGGTCATACGCAATTGTGTAAAAGCCAAAGAAAGATTAAGGCTAACAGACATTGACACAAATCCCGATTGTAGGAGCATTGACTGCCGAGTTCTGCAGAGAAGATTACATTTTTGTTCAACCAATTTTTGTCAAAATTTGTTATTTAACCTTGGTCTTAAATTATTTAATGAAATGATAGAAAATTTAAAACGTGAAAACAATTTTTTTATATTTAAACGTAGCATTATTTCATATGTCATACAAAAGTTTTAATGTGTTAAAATCCATTATAATAATACTGTTATAAAATTGTACAAATAACAGCATGTGGGCATTTCCACAGAAAAGTCCACCTTTTGTCACGTCACGTCACCCTCGTATATTGATTATATTTTAACCCTACGATTCATAACCGGGTACCCGTGTACCTTTTTTGACTTTAAAGTGCTGCTGTGCCTATAAATTTTGAGATATGGACATAAAACTCCGAATCATCAGAGATTTTGGCTAAACTAAGATTTAAATACCAAAAAATTCAAAATATTTTCAATATTTTCTTTAAAAAATGATTTTAAATGTTTTACCCCCATAAACACACATCCGGGTCCCCGGGTACCCTAATGCAATTCCTATGAAAATGCCTGACATGTAAATGAAAAAACGTTTTTTGTGTTGTTTTTATTGGAAATAAATGTCTTTTTTATTTATTTTATCATATTTTATATATATTATATTATAATTCATCCGAATCACTATCGTTGTTATTGTGGCAATTGTAGCATTTAGTAATTGTTATGGCGTGCTCATCGCATATCGGCGTGCTACATATGCTGCAATTTTTTCTAGTTTTTCTTCTGCGCTTATTTGGAAGAAGGTTGCACATGTAGGACACGCCCGTATGTGCTTTTCTGCCCCTTTGTCGTGCTGACGGAGATGTTGACGGACCTGCAGCACAAAGCACACTCTCCAACGGCCTTCCGATGATGCTTTCAATTGCATTTTTTGTTGAAAATTGGCGCACGCTTTGCACATTTGAAATTCTATTTTCTATAACAGGAATGCACAGGTTTTCTGCCAGTTGACGCAGGAAATTCTTCCTGCGCCGATGACCGAGTTGGACTTCCGCTGCTTATATGAGAGCAGTGTTACGTTGTCGTGGAAGCCAAATAAACTTGAACCAACGTCTTTTTTTTTTGTCTTCTTTCATCTCCGCAGGGATGTAAGCAGGGATGTACCGAAAATAAGCAAATAAACAACCCTTACATAAAACCAGTTTCTGCCTACTTGTGTCGCTTTAGGTACTTATATACGAACAGAAACCAGTTTTTTTTCCAAATATCAAATTTGTACAGTTGAGAACGCAAAATATAATCAACAACAAAAATATTTACAGGAAAATATTATTTTATTTCAATAAACGCAAAACAACCTGCTTCGGGTACCCGGGTACCTGGTTATGAAATTAAAGGAGTTTTGCTGGTTATGAATCGTACAGTTAAGACCAGTTAGTTAGATGGTTTTTTCATCTGTTGTTAAATATAGAACTTCTTACATTATGTATTCAGTAAAATAATAGAAAACAATCAAACTTAATGGTCCCAAAATATAAACAATTTACTCTGGTGACGTGATGCGACATAGGGTGGCACTTTCTGTGGAAAAGCCTATATATGCTAAATAAATATATAATAACCAGACATACTGGTGTTGCAGTAGAGAAAAAAATATGGTGGCTTAAGATAGAAATTCGGTGTGAAAACGAAAGGCACTATTTAGTTGGTATTTATAGATCACCACATAGACAAACTTCACCTGAGGAAGATTTTATAAATTTTTTTGAAACTGAAATGGAGAAAATTTCCGGAAATGAAAGTCGTTTAATAATTGAGGACTTCAACATAGATGGGCTTGAAGACAATAATCATAAGATGATATTAGTGGAAATAATCAATGATAAGGGATTTCGTTTGAAATTTTCAAACGAATAAGACGTATAAAAAAAATAATATCAATTTTTGAAAATATCGGAAAAAATATTTACATATTCATAAATACACACATTCTGCCGTCAACGAAGAAAAAAACTAAAAGTCAAGATCCTGGATAACAACGCATTCTCAACAAAGGTCCCATATATGGAAGGTATTCACAAAATGGACAAATCAAAGGATGAACGCACTAATTTCAAAATAACATCAAATGTTCGGATTAAGGATGGAGAATATTCAACAGATGGAATGAACAAACGGACGGACACGGTACAAATTTCAGGAGCAAAGGTGAAGGAATTTGAGGAAATCTTAAGCAAGAATTATGTGGCAGCAACAAATGACAAGAATTCAAATGACATGGATACAGAAGAAGCAACAATCAACAATCCAGAATTTCAAACAGTAAATTGCAAACGGAAAAGAAGAAATATAGACATTGTGGATTTATCTTCTGTGAGTACACATCACATTAGGGACGACACATCAGACACTACATCACAAAATAGATTCCAAATATTAGGAGATTTAATTATAGCAGAAGGTCAGGATGTTCCTATAGTTGAGAATCATAAGAATACGAATAAGTTAAAACAAAACTTTTGCCCTCCCATATTTTTAAATAATGTAAATATACCACATTTAATTCAACAGCTTAATGCAAAAAATATTACATTTAAAATTGTTAATAAAAACAAATGGAAGAGCAAATTATACCTAAAAGAGTCTTCAGTTCATTCTGAAATGATGGCTATTTTAAGAAACGGGAATATTGATTCTTATTATTATACACCTAAAGATTTAAAAAGGATATCACTAGTTTTACGAGGTTTACACCATAGGACAGAGTTAGAAGACATTAGGGTAGATTTAGAGAAACACATCCCCAACACAGTTGAAAAGGTTTCAAAATTTATAACAGAATATAGCAAAAAACATAATATAGACACATGCCTTTTTTTAGTAACATTATGTCCGGGAAAATCTATTAGGGATTTAAGTGCGATTCATATTATTTTGAATCAAGGAGTATCATGGGAACGCCCCAAGGTGAATTTGAGAATACCTCAATGTTGGCGTTGCCAACAATGGGGCCATATGTCGAAAAATTGTAGCAAACCTTTTGTTTGTGTGAAATGTGACGGGAAACATCTCCCGGGAAAATGTACATTTGTTTCGACCGAAGACAACCTTCCCTATTGCGCTAACTGCGGAGAGAGGGGGCATCCTTCAAGCTATAGAGGTTGCAAGGTTTATACTGCGTTTTTAAAGAAAAATGAGAAACTGAAAGAACAGGCCTTACTTAGGAAACGCCAAGCTTCATCCAGAGTTGCAGATGCAGTTAAAAGTTGCGGTTACACAATTCCGGGACAATCATTTGCGAGCTTATTTCAAAACTCACCGGAACCCAAAAATAAATTGGAAAAACCTCCAATTATAGCGGAATTTTTAAAAATTGCAAATATTATCTGCAACACACAAACTCTTGAGGAAAGAATAGAAAATTTTGTGAAATGCTATAACACATTGTCGAAAGAAGAAGCTGTATGCCAATGTTTGAAGTTATTGGATGAAGCTAAAAAAAAATTATGAACCGTAATTATTTTACACTATTAACTTTTAATGTAAGGTCTCTAAGAGAAATGAGCAGACGAGTTGAACTACTCAACATCTTGAGAAGTAATGACATTAACATTGCATTTATTCAAGAGACACACTTACGGGATATTTACCGGGTTAATTTGGATAATTACTTTTTTATAAGAAACGATAACTTACAAGGAATTGGTATGGCAATACGTAAAATTTTTAAATTTCGAATAGTGAAAATTCCAAACTTTAATCTTCCAAACATAACGGTTGAAATAGAAGTATCTGATAATGGAACAAGCAAAAAGTTCCTCGTTTCTTCACTATACTTTCCTTGCAACTCTCTTCGAAACGATATTTTTGACGGTTTGTCATCAATTTACCGATTTTCAATGGACTGCCATGGAGTTATCCTTGGTGGGGACCTTAATTCTAAACATGTCTCTTGGGGAGATTCTGTGAATAATTTGAATGGATCAGCTCTTTTTAACTGTCTTCAAATGTTCCCTTTAGAATTTGCAAGGATTTCAGATCGAACACCTTCTTTCCCAAATGGGTTATCATTTCTTGACCATTTTATTGTAAGTTCCAACTTGATTAATCTTGACTCTTTAAATGTTGATGTAACTAGTTTGCCAACATTTTCAGATCATTTTCCCTTAAAATTGCATATAAAACTACCTCATTTCGACCTCATTATGCGATCTCCACGAATGTTTAGATCATTTAAAGGCGTAAATTGGAGTAATTACAAAGAGGATATTATTTTATCATTATTGGAAAATTATCCAAATGCCGAGACTAACCTACCCAATAATGATATTGACTTGTACATAGACAAATTTACGGAAAAGATTATTCAGGCAAACTTATCTCATTCTGAACCAATTGAAATAGGTAAAAAATGTTTCAATGTTTCTCAGAATATTAGAAAATTATATAAAGTTAAGTACAGATGGCAAAGGGAAATGACAATTATATTCAATAGAACATTAAATCGTCTCGATGCGCAATATTTAGAGTTATCCAAACAAATTCAATTACTGAACATTATTATTAAAGAACTAGTTCGAATTGAGCAACAGAATACTTTCAATAGAAGGCTACGGAATGTTAGACCAGGTCCTAGGGCTCACAAATCCATTTATAACATTTTAAATTACAAAAGACAAAGTAATTTGAGAAAATTATCAGTCGATGGCTCCGTAATCTCGGACAAATCTGTATGTTCGGAAAAGCTTCGAGAATACTTTTTTAACATATATAGGGACTTTCCAATTGGTGAGACTGAAAGAATTGATCAGTCTATATATCTGAATATATTTCTTGTGTTCCGAATAATATTATTTTATTTAACTCACAAAATACCGCGCTTAAGTTATGTAACGATTCAAATCTAGTTACATTATCTGATTTGGAAAATATTGTTGGTAATATAAACAATAAAAAATCATATGGACTGGATAACGTTTCAAATTACTTTATTAGGAAGTTTCCCACGAAGGCACTTGAGTATTTGATGATAATATTTAATAATTGTATAAGCAATTCATACTTCCCAAAGGCTTTGAAAATTTCGAAACTAGTTCCAATTAAAATGAAGGCAAGCAGTAACGACATAACTAATTTGACGCCTATTTCTTTACTATCAAATTTGGGTAAACTCTTTGAGAACATCATTAGAATTAAAATGGATCTGAATATGAATTGTCCATACACATCGGATTACCAATTTGGGTTTAAAAGGGAACATTCGACAACAGATGCTCTTTTGAAATTTCACAACGATATAGTATGCAATTTACGCATTAAACAATGTACGGTTGCAGTTTCTTTGGACATTGAAAAAGCTTTTGACCATGCTTCACATAGGTGCATTCTCTTCGAGATGATTCAATTGGGGTTTAGACCAAGTATAGTTAAATTGTTTCATAGTTTCTTTTCAAACCGTTTATTTTGTGTACACTTTGATGAGCTTTTTCCAAATCTTGGAAATGCCTACTCCGGTGTTCCTCAAGGGTCTATTTTGGCACCACATTTATATAACATATTCATGAATGACTTTCCTCACAATGATGATAATTCTTGCGGATTGCTTTATGCAGATGACTCTCTTCTTTATTCTCATGACGAGTCTCCCCTTATAGCTTTAGATAACGTTAAACAACATTTAACGAAAGTAAAACACTTTTATGAAACTTGGGGTATCAAAATTAATATTTCCAAATCTGAGGCCATTTGTATTAGAAATGCCTCCGGAAAGTACAGGTCATTTGTTGTTCCGGAAAGTAAAAGATTGAAATTGAACATTGACGGTACGGAAATTCCATTCCAAAATAGCTTTAAATACTTGGACATTGAATTTGACAAATTAATGAAATTTAATAAACATGCACGATGTGTGATGAGCAAAGCGTACAGAATATTAAATATATTTTCAAGAATTCTTCTAAATAAAAATTTAGCAAAAAATACCAAATTTCTTTTATATAAAACAAGTATTAGAATTTTCCCAATAATTATGAAAGAAATGGGTATTTTAGAACGTAAAGTTTTGCGTCACTGTGTAAGCAAATACTTTGAATCTGAGAATAAACGATACTCAAATGATGTAATTTATAGAGAGTAGCGAATAACTCCAATAGGTCTATATGTCTGCGATATTTTAAATAGATTCATTTCTAGACTTCGCGACCACCCAAATCAGATAATGGTTGATATTTTCAATAGGCAACAACTTTATAGTTGGACGAATACGAACTACTTATCACCAATTGGATTCCTCAACGAAAGTCCACCAAATTTTGATACAAATGCAAATATTTGTTACAATTTTTTTTCAAAATCAATAGCGGAACCCATAGAGGTTAAAATAATATTTTTCCATTTGTTTTTATACGTCCCTATATATTTGTTAAGTTTAATTTGTACATTTTATATATTTTTATATCTGCATTTATTTTTATATACATTTATTTATATTCGAGATAATACAAACTCTCACGTTATTGTAGACCCGGGAGCAAGGACGTTCTCATACATCATATTGTTCTAAAACATTACTTGACACAAAACCTGCAAAGTTTTGTAACTGTTCCAAATTTATGTCTTTAAGATAATACACGATTCTTAAATATTGTCTTCTAACACGATTCAAAATCATTCAATGTTCTTAAAAAGGCTCAATAAATTAATTAAATTAAATTAATGATAATTATCATAAGCAAGAAATCTACATCAACTCTAATTGACTACGCCGTAACAAATATTAAATATATTAAAGTGAAAAAACAAATGTAAAAATGAAAATAAGTGATCACGAATCATTAGAAATAAAAATCCCATTAAAAAAGAAAATTGGGTACTCCAAACCAAAGCAAATAAAAATACTCCGCTTTAATAATGGAAGCTATCGAAATAATCTGCTTTGTGGAGACATAAATAGAGTTTCTTCAAATATTTCAGTTAGTTATTTTGCAAAAACCCTAGTGAGCGATATAAATAATGCATTAAGGGCAATGATAGTAAAAATATTCTAGTAAATAATAACACAAACCTGTGGTTCTACAATACTTTAGTACAAATGAAGAGATTGAAAATACAACTGTATAATCCAGCTATCTGGTTCAATAATTATTATCATTGGGGAAATTACAGACTGCTAAGAAATCAATACGGATCAGAACTTGACAAAGCAAAAGGAAGTTACGTTAATAATAAAGTAAATGAATGTTCGAATCAAAAAGACATGTGGAGAACATTAAAGGACCTAGTGCTGAAAAAGGATAATACAGAGATCTGTGAAATTATTATAGATAATAAAATTATATCCAGAAGGAAATCGCTGATGTGTTAAATAAGTATTTTGTAAATAGTGTAATGGAAATCGCTGAAAGCATACATTTGTAAAATATGATGGATGAAAATGTGATGGATGAAAAACCTCAACACAACTTTAAATTTGAATTACAAACCTTATCAGAACTAAAACAAACTATGAAAACAATGAACAATAAAAGAGACCAACATTTAAATGTTGTTGGATAATTTCGATATAAACAAATGCAACCAAAATGCATCTTTTATGAAATATTCGAAATATAATATATATAAAATTAGCAATTTATTGTTTAAAATTTTATAAATTTTATTTTAAATTTAAATTTAAATTTATTTTAATTAGTAGTCAATTATCAGGTGTGTTATAGAATCCAAGTCGGTATTGTGGATTGTCGGTTTTGCAAACCAATATTGGTTTTATTTGGTGTCATGAAACCAAGTCGGTTTTGTTATTTTCGAATGCAAATCGAATCAGTTGTTGCATGAGATATTTGTATAAAGGTAGTGTTTCAGCTTGTTGGCTACAAAAATTACCATTTCTAACGAGTCTACCTCTAGTAGCTATATCTTGAGCTGTTGTTTACATTTGTAGAATTGTTTACATGTTTAATTTGGATAAAATAGAATGTGTATTTGAGAACAAAAAAATTACATATAAATATTTATTTTTTATTAAATTAACAATAATTTACTTACATTTTCACAAAATATCCACCTGCACAATAAAATTAAATGAAATCAGATTACATTGGTTTCTGTGACACCCAAAAACCGATACTAATTCTAATTCGAAAATAAAACCGATAACATTGGATTCCATGACACCAAAGTATATTTGTTGTCGTTTTCAAATCCAATACCGACAACATTGGTTTCTATGACAGCCCTGTATATTTGGTTTGGTACCTTTATATTATAAAAATCATCCATTTCACTTTGTATTGCCGATTTTATTTGGACTTTTTCTTCATTATTCTAATGCACGACTTTTCTTTTCTCAACATTTGTTATTTTTAAATTTACTACCTACGTCAACCTTTTTATTTATCTCATTTTGTTTTTTCCACTGCCTGTTTTTCCTTGGGGTTTACAGTTTTCTTATTATTTTTAAGTACCTAAGTTCTATACTTATATATATGTATATATTTTTCTTATAACTTCAGTTTATTCACCCTTATCGGCAAACATTTCGATTTAAAACGTTTGCAGTACTGGCAGTTACCAGTACTGTATTTTCGGTACATAGGTATTTTGCTATATCAGTAGTTTCTCAGTACTAATTTATTTTGGATTATTTCTGCCAGGCTAGATACAAATTTAGAATCAAAACTAATTCACAATTTATACTTCTATTCATTATCTTTACAGACTTCGAGAGGTATCTGATAAAGTTAATAAATTCGGGTTTGGAACGCATCGTATATTTGAGCAGCTGAAAATACCCGTTAAAGAAGTTGTTATTGGGCCTAATCATATTGGTGTTCTACTGGAGGATGGTAAAGCTTTTCGCGTTGCATTTTCCATTAATACTGATCGATTAGATCTGAGCAAAAGTGACTCTGCTAAAAGGTAAATATTAAAGATATTTTGGATATTTATAGATCATGCTAAATACATAAGCAACAACGAGGCAATGTAACAGCGTTAGATGCCTCCACCTATTTGATTTTCATTAAAAGTTAGTAAAAAAAAAAATTAACTAAAACAACTTGCAGTTCATGTCCGGCAAGTAGAGCTGTCAACTCTAAGTATGAGAACATCTCAAACGGGTTCGTAAAAATCTTGTTCTCTTAAACACAACGTAGTCTTTATTACCATCGCTCCAAAGGTGGGAATTCGGCTAGTGTGCTTCATCACTAAACAAAGTTTTTAAATGTAAGTTTCTGTAATTAAAAAAATCCGAAAACAAAAAATCAAGAACAAATCTTGCATCTTAAGATGGAAACAAATCATATTTGAAGAAAATAGTTGGATAAGTGTAGAAGTTATGACCCATTACATATACAGTGAATCAAAAAAGTTGTACAGTAAATACTTTCTTTTAAGGAAAGAAAGTACTTTGCCATTAACGCTTTTAAGTTAGTTAGTTTGAAAAGAGGGGTGCGGTGTTGAGTGTTCAAAACGAGCACTCTAAACCTTCCCATGTCAATAAGACATACACTTCAGCCGCTGATTCGACCTGTTGTGCGCTCTAATTTTACCCTACTAATTTACTATATCCCTTATAGGAATTCGGTGCTATTCACGAAATTCCTTAAGTTGTTCCAGTCCATACCCACAAGTTTGGTCATGTCCGGTATCGTACTATCCGAAAGATGTCTGGATCTAACTTGTGTGAAGGCCGGGCAGTGGCATAAGAAATGCTCCATCGTCTCAACGTCCTCCATCATGTCCTGCACTCACTGTTCGCCACTAGTCCAATACGGTACAGGTGGGCCCGTAATCCCGAATGCCCCGTTAAGACTCCCATCATCTTGCTCATTTCAGATTTTCCCAGTTTCAGCAAACCTTTTGTCCTCAATCCATCTGGGTCTCGCCATAGGATCTTTGTCATCCTGCCTACTGATTCCTGGTTCCACTGAGCTATATGTGCCGACTCCGCCCATTTACTCCACTCAGCCTTCGTCACCCCAAAGGGTTTCGCTCCATCTAGGCTCACCGTTTGAAGTTTTCTGGCTTTCGTTGCCAGGAGGTTCGCTCTCTCGTTGCCGAATACTCCGCTGTGTACCGTTCTAGATTTGACAGTTTCCGATGATATTGCCTTGATTGCCATTTGGCTACACGTGGTAAATATATTTTCCTCGGCTAGGATTGTATTATCGCCGAGCCATTTGATACACTCCGTAATCGCCCGAACTTCCGCCTGAAAGTTTGTATTGTGATCCGGAAGGCGTAGATGGGATTCGGTTGCTGGATTTTCAATGAAGAATCCTAGACCCGTTCTTTCTCCTAGCTTTGAGCCATCCGTGTAGCAGCATGCCCCATTAGGCATTTGTGCCAGGGTCCCATTCTGCCAGGCGTGTCTAGTTGGTGTTAAGGTCACGCAATTCGCCTTAACCCTTATCTCAGGTATTCGGTTAGATTCACTCGTATCTTACGTGTACCCGACTAAGGCCCCAATTATCCGTTGGTGTTTTGACGTAAGATCCCTGTTGATCCATTCACTTGTTGCTTATAAGCGTTTTGCCGCAAGGGCGGCCTCGTATTTGACTCTAATCTCGATTGGGTGGATTCAAAAAATAGTCTCCAGGTTGTCCTTATTGCAACGCTAATACCAATGCAGCACCTTCTCTATTCTCATTCTGCAGCACAGTGTTGCGATGTTACATTTCCTCTCAACTTACGCTTCTGTAGAGCCAGTGTGTTATATTCGGTTTGAGGCCCCATTTGGATCCTATAGCCCTTCTACATACCGACCAGCATCTGTAGGCCTTATTGGCCCTTTCCTCTATGTGGTGCTTCCAATTCTAAGATTACCCCTAAGTATTTAACCTTATCGGATATTTTAATCGTCTTTCCCAGGAATCATAGCTCTACATATTCTGAGATTTTCGTCTTGTGAAAGATATTTTCCGTTTTGTCCGGGTTTACATTTAGGCCCCTTGGCTGTGCCCAGTCATACGCTATACTCAGTGCCCTCTCGGCCTCTGCATAATTGATTAGGATTCTTTTCCTTCAGAAGTATGATAACGTCATCTGCGTAGCAGATTGGATTAAGTCCTTCTTCGGTAAGTTTATAATATAATCCCTCCCTATGGAGTTCCACGTTGTACCCTGTCTTTAATATTTACCACAGTTTATCCATCTATTCCTTAGCATATGGTTGATCCAGTCTTTTAATGCCCGGTCCACCATCAACTGGTCTAAGGATTGGATGAGTGTTTCGGTCCGGACATTATTGAACGCTCCCTCAATATCTATGCATACAGCGAGTGTATATAGTTTGTCATTGAGTGATTGCTCTATGTAGTAGGTTACCTCATGAAGTGCGGTATCCAATGATCTGCCTTTGACATAGGCGTGTTGCCTAAACTTCAGCATATTGTTCGGTATTCCACTTTTCACCATGTCGTCCACTATTCTCTCCAGGGTTTTGAGTAGAAACGAGGTAAGGCTAATTGGTCTATAAGCCTTTGCCGTTGCATAGCTTGCTTTTCCAGGTTTGGGAATAAATACTACCCTAGCCTCCTGCCAGATTCTCAGTGTGTAGGCGTATTTTAAGCATTTGGTCAACTCCATGTTGTAGGATAGCCGGAAAAAATACCATCCGGTCCCGCCGCTTTATATGGGGAGAAGCTCTTTATAGCTTTTTCGACCATTTGGATTGGCGTCTGATGTACTTCATTCTCACCTTGTGACCATTCCCCTGTGAGTTCCGCGTTTGGAAGTGTGCATGAATCAGGTGCCTTAGCGTTTGTTCCATTGTATCCATTCTCTTTCCCGTGTCATCTACTACCGTTTCGGCATGTACGTGGGTCTTAGAGAGGAATTTTTTCATCTTCGACATGTCGTTGATGCTGTTCACCTGTTCACTGAATAGTCTCCAGGAGTTGCGTCTCGCTTTTCTTAATATTGCGGTGTATTCACTGAGACTCCTCTTATAGTCCTCCCAGTATATTGGTATTGTGATATCTAAAAGTGGTTTTGTTCCCAATATTCAGTGTGAAAAGGTCGTTAGTGTTCAAATATTCTACTAGGGTATGACCCCTACGGTTACAGTTAGTACCATAGATAAAGTAAACAAATAGATGAAGCACAAGTGTTGGGAAAATTTTAGTGTAATGGGTAATTTTCTAGATGTCGTTAAAATCAATAAATAGGAAAAGTCAAAAATATGACAATAAAAATCTAAAATTTCATATCAAAAGAAAAAATAATTTTCAACAAAAATATCAAGAATACAACACGTTACTTAAAGTAGAATATGTGGTGGCCATCGAATTGTAAAGCCTTGTCACCACCGTATATGTCCTAATAAAATGGTTCTTCCTCCGGTTCAGCTATCATTTCTTGTTGAGAGTCCTCGGACACTCTAACGGTTTTGGCATCTGCGACCACAGAAGTTGCTACAGTTTTTGGACGGGGAAGTTTTTAGAATAAAAAGGCGTTCATCTGAGGGCGGTCTTACGGGTTTTCTCTGATTGATATCCTAACACCGGCCCCATGTGTTTGAAATAGTTTTTTACATAAGAAACAAATGCTATTATGTAAAATCACATAAATTTTGTCACATTTTCCATTGTTTAAATTACTTTCATAAAAAATTCCCACAATTTTGAATAAACGTCAATGAGAATTATGGGAAACTTCAGTGAAAGTGACAGTAGTACAGGACAGCACCTAGTGAACAAGGTTGACAATGGTCGGGCTATATCTATTATTTCCTTTATCTATGGTTAGTACTACCCCACGACGTGGGGTGAGAGTTAGAGTCACTACCTGTTAATACTTCGTTACCTGCCTGTTTGGCCCTCTCTACCAGTCGCTCTAATTCCGCCGAAGGTGCTGGTGTCGGCTAATCATGTGGCAAGTATACTGACGCCAGCTACTTATTTCCATCTCCCTGTTTCAGCACAGTTGCATCCGATGTTGACAACTCTGGGGAGAAGAGAAAACAAAGATTTTTATGGCATAAGATACATGTTGCCGGACGGAAGTAGTTAATATGATTTAATCCAATAACCTTGTCCCTAGTGGTCCAAGGTTCTTGTATTAAAGCAATGTGTATTTTACCTTTATTAATTTTATACAACAGAGCGTGGGTTGCCGTCTCGTTCCGGTGGAGGTTTATCTGGATGACCTCTAGCATTGGTCCTCCAGTAACCGGTCTTCTAGGGCGTTGGTGATACATTTGGTCACTTCCTCCTTCTTATTTTGCGGTGTCTGCTCCGGCGAGAAAAATGTGTTTCACTTTATTGAACATCAATCCACCAACGCGTATCCGTTGAGTGCCTACCAAGGATAATATTGCTGCTGTATCCGCCATTGTTTGGTTTGGTTTAGAACACGTGACAATAGGAGACAGTTTAGAACTGCCTTATCATCACTACACTCGGAGGTCGGTCGACAAATTGTGATTGCCCATATAATCTGAGATGAAAAGAGAGAAGAGAGGAAAGATAATTGGATCTACAGACTAAAGTTTAAATACACCCTTCAAATTTGAAGTTTAAAGAAAAGTAAACTTTCCCCTACAATTTTAAGTATGCAATTTTATAACACTTCCTAAAGGATCGAAAGCAGAACTAAAGATCTACTTGAACACAACTCAACGGCAAATTTTACAAAAACAAAAAAAAATCGCTGGACAAAGTTTAAATACATTTCGAGTTGGGTTGCCTTCATTCCATTTTCTTCAGAAATGAAGCACTGTTATAATTTTTTTGCTCTGAGTTTTTGATTAGCATTCAATTATTCTCGACTAATTGTTCCAGCTTAAGGTCTCTTCAGATTTCATAAAACTTTTTTGTTTTTTTCGATATTTAATTATATAATTTTTTCGATAATAATTATAATTAATATAAAAATTTTCCTGAAGAAGATTTCCAAAGGAAATCGAAATATCGAAAAAAAAAACAATTCTAAAATACGACCAGACGTAGAAAAAAAGCGTTCGCTAGTTGCAGAAATTGCAGGTATATTCAGAATTTGCTTAGTCAACTCTTTTTGTATATCGTTCTGAAAACGTAATGTATGCACCGGGGAGAAAAAACGTTTTTGTTTACTGGAATGGTTTATTTGGGTATGAGTGAACACTGATACTCAAGCACGCACGGTTTTTAATTTACAACTCACGCACGATCACGATACGTGATTGAGTTTCACAACAATCACGATGACACGACAAAATCACGTTACGCGCACACCTCTAATAGATACCCAGGGCGGTCCAACTAAATATTGAAATGCCATTTTTTTCCCAAATTCAATAATTTGTACAGTACTCTACATAATTTTTGCATATGTATTTAAACTTTAGTCCAGTAAATTTTTTAGGTGTTATACGATTTACCGTTATGTTTGTGATAAAATAATTTTGAGTATGATCATTCAGGAAGTGTAATGAAACTGTATACTTAAAATTTAAGTGGAAAGTTTACTTTTCTTTAAACTCCATATTTAAAGGGCGTATTTAAGGTGCTCGCCAGACACAGAGACTGGTCGAGAAGATTCGTGGTGAGTTTTTGTGGCTATTTACAGCAATCGGGCAACAATGCTCCTGCTATAACACCCCCAACCCGTGGTCGATCTACACCCTCAGATCACAATGCAGCTATGCCTTCCCAATGGCTTTGCTCAGTTTGCAACGGTGTTATACATACGAATATAACATCAATACAGTGTAATCGATGTAGGAAATGGTGTCATATGAGACGTTTCACTAGTCTTCGTTCGCACAGGAACTGGAACGGGGACTTTGTCGCGGTTTGTTTCACGGCTAATGCCGGGACAACAGTCGGCACTCCAGTGGGGAATGTGACCCTTATACCTACACCATCACCCTGATTAGTGCAATTGCTCTCACTCACGCCTCGGCCACTACAACCATTTCCACAGGTAATCAACCCATCGCAGTTGCCCTCGTCAAACTCTCAATTGCGCCACGGAATTGAAATGATCTTCACCCTCAAACTCAGCTGCGCCCTTCAGTTACTCAGTTGCTATCGACAACTCCCGTATTGCCGCACGTCAGCTACTCAATTGCGTCCTGTTAGACTCAGGCACGCACTATTTCAGCCGTAACCCGCGGCCACCCAATTGCGCATCAGCCACACAGTCGCCTCAGACGACAACTCAGCTGTGCCCGACAGAGCCCGAATCATCACGGCTGCACTCTCCAGCCAATCAGTTGCACCCCGCAACCCCACAACTGTTTTGGACAGCTTGTCAATTGCCTCCGGCAATACCTGCGCCAGACAGCTCCCAACCTAACGCCACGGCACCACCCTTGGCGGTAACTGCGTACAGTTGCTCATTTTGGAGGGCTCGCATTCGTCGTCGAGCTATGCGCGAGCTTCAGACTCACAGATCCACCCTTCCCTACCCAGCCCGATCAGTCCCTTGAAGCGATGAGTATAGCGATAGAGAATGGAGATATCGTTATTGAAATCGTGAATGTGTATATTCCGCCCGTTAATAGCATCGGTGCGTGCAATCATCCCACTATTGAACACCTACTCCAGCGTGATAGTACAATTATACTTAGCGATTTCAATGCTCATCTTGAGATGTGGTTCTCCCAGATGGTCTCAGACCAGGGCCCTAACTATGTAACTCTATTCGAAAGAAAAATTTAACGGAACCGAATTTTTGGTACCATGTTATCCGAAAGTCGGATTCTAGTTTCGATTTACGGAAAGATTGAACCATGTATCTCAATTTTCGAACAGAAATGAACTCGATTTTTGAGATTCTTATTCGGTTGCTCTTGAGATAGCGGAAAGATATAAAATATTTGATTTTTATAAAAAATAGACAAATTTTATATTATTAATTAAGGAATTTTTATGCACAATAAGAAAAAGAGTGATTTTTTGTAGCAAAAACTTATTTTAATGGCTAAATGTCTTTTAAAAAATTTGATTATTCAAGGTTATATGGTATTTTTCAACTTATTGCCTTGCCCATGACCAAAGTATCGCTATACTTCGGAAAACAGCGACTCTAAGGAAGTCGTGCACTAAATAAGACGACAAAAAATCTCCTATTACTAAACCATAGTATTAGTGTCTTTGTGCCACTGCCTCTTCCTTCGTTTATTAGATCCTTCGTGATATAGTCTTCATATACTTATAACGACAGCAATGCTTTTCACTCACTAAATGAATTGTGAATGTAGGGAATGTGGTTATGCGTTGGCTGCTGCCGAAGTCGCATTATTTTGTAAATGTTCAACGTATATGTATAGGGTGCAAAAAGGCATAGTCCAGTATGGAACTAGGGACGGGCGAAATGGCTAAAACTAGTGAATAATAAGAAATTGTAATTTTTTTCCTTACCCTTCCAATGAAATAATTAACCCCAGGACCCCTAATTTACTTTATCTAGGATATTTCTAAAACTTATTTATGAACAATAACAAACCAAAAATAATTTCGACATGAAATGTTGCCAACCAAAAAAAAACATTTTCCGAAAGTATTGGTAACACTTTTTGTTCAATCCGAAAGTTGTACATGGTACCATTTCAAATACGGATCGGAAAGAACTTTCGAATAGTTTTAATTTTCGAATCGAATTACATAGTAGGGGCCCAGCGTGGCATTAATATTGCAGACCACATAGACGAAACGGAAATCGCAGCGATAAATGAGGACTTCTCTACAAGAATAACGGCTAATTGGTCAAGCTCCCCTGACATCTCCATCGTCAGCCAATACCACCTGGCAGGCCCATATAGCCTTGAACCGTGATAATATTCCCATCTTGATTACTGTAGAAGCCTAGCGTCTTTGTGGAGTTGGATAAACGCACGTTCGTCAACTACAACAAAGCCAACTGGTCTGGCTTTACGAACGTTATTGATGAATCCCTTCGTCATTAGCAGATACCCTCTTCCGCCAGACAGGGTGAGATGATCCTTAGGGATATCATTATCAAGGCTGCAAAGCGTTTTTCCCCAGCTGGTTGAATTCCTAATTGTTGACCCAACTACCCATCTGTCGCGGCGCGTGTAGCAGATCAGGTCTCATACGCGCCAGCAGTAACCCGGCCGATGAACGAATAATACTCCTGACGGAGGAAATGAATTTACTCACCAACCGGCACCGTTGTGACAGATGGCTAGAACATTTGGAAAACTGCAATATTGGTTCGAAAAGGCTATGGTCTACAATCAGAGGTCTATATGGTAATGAAAATGGTAAGGGTCACATTGCTTCATTACACGGATGTAGTGTATTCAAAAAAACCGGGGTTTCGAAAATGTCGGTTTTCGGTTTCTTCAAATATTCCGTTTTTCGCGAAACCGGTTTTCGATTAAACCGGGATTTAGAACCCGGTAAATAACCGGTTGAAACTGGAAAACTATGCGTTTTATAAACATCGTTTATTTTTAATTCAATCTTTTTGAGGTTTGAGATCGACTACCCAGTACATAGCCATGAAAAACCTTGTTAAAATACCGTTGGAAACCACTGTAAAACTGCAGGTTCAACTCAGCGCCTGAAAGCCTATTCCTTCATGGGATGTAATGGGAAACTAAAGTGTGGGCCACATAAAATTTGGAATTTAATTTCGCATTAAAAAAATACTAATAGACAGTACCTCATTCCCCATTTTTCAGTACATTTTCGATTGTTTGCGCCTCTATTTCGTGTTTTAAGGCCTCAATTCACTTAGGATTGTTTGCGTAATACCTACATTTCACGGCCCACTGGAGATAATAGTCCAACGGGTTCAAATCGCAGCTGCGATGCGGCCAATGGGCTTCCGATTTTTGGCTAATTATGCGGTTTTCGAATATAGTGCGCATAGATCTATTGCAAACGTTGGCTGTGTGGCACGTAGCGCCATTCTGTTTGGCAGCGTACGTCGTCCATTTCATCCTCTTCAACTTTTTGGAACAAAGACATACCGGTAGAGAGATCGACTCCTTGTTATGAATCTTATTTATCTGTGATCCGAGAGTGAGTGCTCATTTGAAACCCTCCATTCTCACCTATAAGGTTTTCAGAAGAAATTGTGATATCTAACACCTCTTCCCTAATTTTGTTGACAAAAGCATCTTTGTTCCCAATATTCAGTGTAAAAAGGTCGTTAGTATAGGGTTTTCCAATAAGGACTTGGAAACTTTTTTTTAAATAAAACGCAAACCATTTGAGATATTTTCAAAACTTTATGATCGACTTGAAATACAACCAAAACATTTACGAATGGAACTCGACTTCGTTCATACGGCCACCGCGGGCACGTCGGCAGCGGTCGATTCGTTGGACTCAATTTTCGATGACTCGGTCACACATTTCGGTCGTAACGGCCGCTATTTCGCGGTCACTGTTGGCTCTGAGTTCTTCCAACGTCGTCGGCTTGTTGGCACAGACCAATGATTTGACGTAGCCTCAAAAGAAGAAAGCCTAGAGGCGTTAAATCGCACGAACGAGGCGGCCAATTGACTGGTCCATTTTTTGAGATAACACGCTCACAAAACTTACTCTTCAATAAATCGATTGTAACGTGTCCTGAGTGGCTTGTTACACCGTCCTGTTGAAACCACATGTCGTCCAAGTCCATGTTTTCCAATTCGGGCCAAAAATAATCGGTAATCATGGCGCGATAACGATCGCCATTCAAAGTAATTTGACGATCGTTATTGTCGACGAAAAAATGTGGCACAATGACGGCGCCGGCATGCAAACCGCACCAAACAGTTATTTTTTGTGGATGAAGTGGTGATTCATGAAGCACATTTGGATTTTCACCAAACCAATAACGGACATGGGACTGTTCGTGGAGATGGAAAGTTTCTGATAGCCATTCACTTGGGAGTGGCCAGAAATGATTCCTTCATCGGGCAGTCCGAGCAGCTCACTACTTCCACGCCGTATGTCCTGGGCAATGGCTTATCGGAAACCTCCGTTAACTAGCTAAAGTGAGAAGGTGAAACGAATGAGCAACCTGAGTGGTAATGCGATCACTGATACGTCTCAGGATTATTAGGTGACCCTGTCACTGAAGCTCTTCGAAGTAGTGGACATATTCTTCTGTCCTTTGAAGGCGGATGAGCCAACACCCCTGGCCAACGGCGGATCAAAATTGAAGAAACCAAAATCCAGTTTCGACACACTGCATTCTGGTCAGCGTCTGATCCATAATGGGCGGCTGAAACATAATCATCCTGGCAGTAGGTAAAATGCAAACCACGGTGGGCTGGGTTTGCCTCCCGCCACCGTTATATCGGCAATGAAAATACGCAGAAAATATGATGAACAAAGAAACCCCCCAACTGTTGACGACCCTCGCAAACGTTATAAGGACCATGATTTAAGGATATGTACCTGGAATGTTCGAACGTTATACAGGACCGGTGCCACTTTCCAACTGGCGGATGTCCTCGGAAAATATAAAGCTGACATCACAGCGATCCACGAAATGCGATGGACAGGATATGGTTGCACCAGAAAGAAAAACTTCGATATTCACTACAGCTGCCATGAGCGTAAGCACGAATTTGGGTGCGGATTTATAGTAGGCAAGAGACTGCGACATCTAGTTTCAAGGTTCAACCCAGTGAGTGACCGCATAGCCACTATTCGCATCAAAGCGAAATATTTCAACATCTCGTTAATTAGTGTGCACGCACCGACAGAGGATAAGGATGATGAGGTCAAAGAAACATTTTATGAGCGCCTGGAGGAAGTATAAGAACGCTGCCCTGACCACGACATTAAGATTATTCTAGGCGATTTTAATGCCAAATTAGGAAAGGAAAGTGTCTTTCGACCAACCATCGGCAATCACAGTCTACATGATACCACCTCCGATAATGGAATAAGGCTGATAGACTTCGCCGTTGCAAAGAACATGGTAGTTAGTAGCACACGATTCCAACATAAGGACATTCATAAGGCGACCTGGATATCTCCTGATCAACGGACGAAGAACCAGATTGATCACTTGGTAATAGATGGCAGGCACTCTTCTAGTGTAATGGATGTACGTGTGATTCGAGGTGCCAATATCGACTCGGATCATTACCTGGTGGCTGCGAAAGTTCGCACGAGATTGAGCAAGGCGAAAAACGTGCGGAGCCGAACACAGGAAAAGTTCGATAGTGACAAGCTACGAATACCGGAGATATCAATGTCCTATCGACATAAACTCTCTCTCCTGCTGGAGCAGAATACCCCCCTCCCGAAGACCCAGATGCGCAGTGGAAGCACATCTCCCATTCTTTGGAAATCGCTGCAATGACTGAACTTGGCTATCAAAAACCGCAGAAGGATAAGCCATGGTACGACGAAGAATGTCGCATTGCAACTGGTGAAAAAGACGCTGCTGCGTGAAAAAGACGCTTACAACGCGTGCTGCGAGTGAGCGGTACAAGAGGCTGAGAAGGGAGGAAAACCAATTATTTAGGCGAAAAAAATGGCAGTGGGAGCAGAGAGAGAGTGAAAGAACCGAAATGTGCAGGATGAATGGTGAATCGCGAAAGTTTTTCCAGAGGGTAAGAAGATCGACCAACGGGCCTAATAATGGGCTGCCCTCCTGCAAGGACGAGAATGGAAATCTGGTTACTGAGAAGCAGTGTGTGCTCAAAATGTGGAGAGACCACTTTTCAGCACTACTCCACTCAGATTCTTCCACTGAAGATCAGGAGGTAATGATAGTGGAAGATAGTATTAGAACGGCGATCTCCCGCCTGAAGAATAATAAAGCCGCTGGTGCGGATGGCCTACTCGCTGAAATTTTTAAGGCAGGTGGCGAAGGACTGATAGCCCACATGCATCACTGATCCTGATCCACCTCTGTAGAATGACGCTGACCAACACCAAATCAGCAGTAAAAGTGGGGAAAGACCTCACTGAACCATTCTGTACCAAGCGAGGACATAGACAAGGCAACACACTTTCGTGCAATCTCTTCAACATCTTAATGGAGATAATAATGAGAAAGGCTGCAGTAAATACGAACAAGACCATTAACACGAAAAGCCATATGTTGCTGGCGTATACTGACGACATAGACATCATTGGGCGAAATTTGCGAGAGGCTACTGCAGAATTTTCAAGAATCGAAAAGGAATCAGCGAAGGTGGGTGTTGCTGTTAATGAGGGCAAGACAAAATTGATGGTGTCAACGACTAGAGAAACCTCTCGACTTGGTCCGCACTTGAACATTGACAACCGATTTAATTTTGAAGTGGTAGATGAATTTGTCTACCTTGGATCCGCCGTGAACAAGGACAACAACGTCAGCCTAGAGATAGATATGAGAATTGTGCTTGCAAATAGATGTTATTTTGGGCTCAGCAAGCAGTTTAGGAACAAAGCCCTCTCGACGGACAAAAGTCCAGCTATATCAGACTTGGGTCACATCGCAAGCGGATGAAAAACACCTGGGAGTTTTCGAGAGAAAAATTCTCCGTAAAATATATGGGCCTGTTAGGGAAAACGGCGAGTACCGACGTCGCTGGAACGCAGAGCTATATAGTCTCTATTCTGACGTGGACATAGCTAGACGAATCAAAGTGTGCCAATTGCGTTGGCTAGGCCATGTTATCAGAATGGATGAAGATGAGCCAGCGCGAAAGATTTTTGATAACGTACCCGATGGAAGCAGGAAAAGAGGACGACCAAGACTCCGCTGGAAAGACCAGACAGAAGAATCCCTCCGTATCCTTGGTGTTACCAACTGGCGAGAAAAGGCGAAGGATAGAGCCAGTTTGAAGAATATGTTGAAATTTGTTTAATTTGTTTGTTTAATTAATATGTGTAAGACGTCTGACCTCATGAGGTTGTAATATAGTCAATAAAAGTAAAAGTAATAACGCATATTTTGCTTATTGACGAACCCATTGAGCCAAAAATGAGCTTCGTCACTGGAGATGATTTTGCGATGAAATTCATCATCTTGGCGCATGCATCTTCTCCAGAGCCCAATCGGATAACGTACGTCGCATCAAACGGTCCATCGGCTTCAATTCTTGAGTCAGCTTGATCTTGTATGGGTGTAAACCAAGATCTTTACGCAAAATTAGCCATAAAGTGGTCTTGGCGATGCCCAGTTCTTGAGAACGCCGCGGAATCGACTGATTTGGATCGTTTGCTACAGACGCCTGAACGGCAGCGATATTTTCGTCACTTTGACCAACCCGTTGTCTCACTGGCACGGCAGCATCACACAATGAATATGTAGACTCAAATTTTTGCACTAAACTTATTCTTGCTTGTCTACTAGGCGAGAATAACGACCGAAAATTGGAGTTAACGCTCTTAAAGTTGCGGTCACCGACTCCGAATTTCGGTAGCACATTTTTATTATTTGCATACGTTCGTTCGTGTAATTTACCATGATGAAAATGTTGAGTTTATGAAATATTGAGTTTAGATGATCCGTGAAATGTGCGTTCACAAATTAAATTCAAAGTTGTTCAGTACCTATTGGAAAACCCATTATTCAAAAATTCTACTAGGGTATGACCCCTACGGTTTCAGTTAGTACTACCCCACTACCACTACTATCACTACCTATTAATATTTCGTTATCTGTCTGTTTGGCCCTCTCTACCTGTCGTTGTAATTCTGACGAAGGTGGCGGAGTCGGCTAATCATGTGGGAAGTATACTGACGCCAGCTACTTATTTCCATCTCCCTGTTTCAGCACAGTTGCATCCGATGTTGACAACTCTGGGGAGAAGAGAAAACAAAGGTTTTTATGGCATGAGATACATGTTCTTGGACGGGAACCTGTCTTCGAATAGTTGGTAGTTAATATGATTTAATCCACTAACCTTGTCCCTAGAGGTCCAAGGTTCTTGTATTAAAGCAATGTGTATTTTATCTTTATTAATTTTATCCAACACATTGGGTTGCCGTCTCGCTCCAGTGGAGGCTTATCTGGATGATTTGTAGCATTGGTCCTCCAGTAATCGGTCTTCCTGGGAGTTGGTGATGTCTTCGGTCACTTCCTCCTTTTTAGGCGGTGTCTGTTTTACCGAGCCTCCACTCGGTTCATCCTTCTTATCCGGGTGTGTTGCTCCGACCATCATGCCAATTACCACTTTGCCAACTTTTATGTAGACGTATTTGGTTACAAATAACACCATACCTTTAGTCTTGGGAAGACCAGCCATGGATGCCAGGTCTATTCCGATCACAAGGAGAGTACCCTCCTGCCCCTTCTCCCTGTGGAAAACAACCCCTTTTTCCAAGGTTAGTCCGGCGTTTTTCTTGCCAATGACTTTCAGTATGGCGTCCGATGCGAACTTGCTGTCCCATCCTTTGATGTAGACGGTCGCCTTTGTCAGCCTGGGGATGTCTTCTCTCCTCACAAGGGCTAGCATACCGCCTTCTCAGGGGGCAGAGATGTCGTTCACAGGAACACTTCTTCCTCTTCCTCGCAGATTTGACAGTGTTCTACTCTTCAGCTGATCGGATTCTTTTCTCAGCCTCTATTGAGCTCGAGGGAGGCACCGACAGATCCTTGGGAACGTCCTGTGTTTCAACTTGTTGGGCCGAGCAGTTTCTCTTCGCTATCTTCCTGTGCTGAGCCCCCGAAACCGTTTCTTTTTCGTTGATAGCTTTGCTTTACTCTCGCTTACTTCATCAAACGTTTTATTGACTTCGTCATTATTCGGAGTTGCTAAAATAGTATCTCATTTTTGATATTATCGTTATCGCTTTGGGAATCAGATTTGGAATCTCCACCTCCGCGTCGTCATCCTTATTTGGCTTTTTGTGTGCTTGCCACGGTCTCTACTACAATGGTCAAGACACCACCCCTGTAGAACCATGAGTATGATAATCCCAACTCTGCGGTTTCATCATTATCGACATGATCTCATGGTGCTGTTGCACAATGCTATCGTGGATTATCATATCATCATTTTCAAATGTCACTTTCGGATCGATTTCGTTTTGTATTCCAGTTCCGTTTACGGTGTCGTTTTCATTATGTTGTTTTCCTGTATTTATTTTGATTTTTTTGTGTTCTGTGTTCATGTTAGTCCCATGAGTATGCCAGTAAATATAGTACAATCCACCCCTGTGACGGCGTGAGTTGGAAAGGGCGACACATTACTACCGACGACCCGTGTGTTGGAGTCGGAGGGAGCTGTTAGGGACCAGTTTATTTAAACACTAACTGGATATCTAGGCCCTCGGCACTGCTTCCAACCACCTTGACCTTAAACGTGAGTTGGTTGGTTGGTTCACGTGGTTGCTTGGTTGGTTGGTTCACGTGGTTGCTAAAGATACTATTTAGCATCAATTAGTGTCTTGGGACACCGTTTTGCATACCACATCAATCCGGACAGTGTAATGTACAGTGCCTATATCCAACCTGTTGAACGGAGATACCTCATTAGATCTACTAGATCTATCTCGTGTATCTCAGTGGGGTTGTGTAGGAAGGGACGACCTATAGTCTTTAGTCGTCTATTCATTAGAGCCGGACAATTACAAAGGAGATGTTCCACCGTCTCCTCTTCTACGCCTTCGCAGGTACGGCAGTGGTCATTGTATGGAAAATTCAGCCGTCTTGCGTGATTACCGATTGGCCAGTGTCCAGTCAGCACGGAAATTAACCTTGATATGTTTCCTCGATTTTGGATATGCGGCACGTTTCCGTTCTATCCCATCTGGCCTTAGCTCGTTGAAGGTAATGCAGGAATACATCTTTTGACCTAACCTATAGGCGTTGCGACTGACACTATATGGAGTTCGATGGAAGAGGGTACTGCCCTAGCTAGTTCGTATGCCCTTTCATTCCCAAGGAGATCCTTGTGGCCTGGTATGCAAGTAAGAACCATATTGGCTAGTCGACCTAGCTCGACAAGTTTTCCCTACATTGACTAACGATTTTAGCTGCAGTGTTGTTAGATTTAAGGGATAGGAGAGCCACCTGGCTATCAACAAATATTCCAATGCGCTCTGTTCTCCGTTGTACTATAAGTTCCTTGATGGCCAATACCACCGCTTGGAAATCGCTGCACTTGTCTAGGAGTTTGAATGATAAATTGAGGCTTGCTTCTTCGGAGAAGACAGCTGAGCCGGTTCCACATTCCATTTTGGATCCGTTCGTAAACACTTCGGTATCAAAACCTGTCAGTGGTTCCCCTTTATCCCACTCTATTCTTCTGGGAAAGCTGAAATCGAATAGGTTATCGAACGTCAATGAGGGGGTGCAGTAATCGGTGATTAAATTGAGTTCTCTTGGAATTGTCTAGTATTCTCGCATGTCCATATGCGTTTCTCTTCCAGATTCCACGAGCCATTAGTCGGCTGGCGCTCCAGGCCGCACTAACTGTTATGTGAAGGTCAATTGGTATAAAATGAAGCATTGTATACAGGGCTTCAGCTGGACACGTCCTCATTACCCTTGTTTTGCCAATGCAAGCTGATCTCTGAACTCTATGGTGGACGTCTTTCCCGCGACAGGCCACCATACCATTGCTCCGTAAGAGAGTATAGGTCTGATTATACTAGTATACATCCATATCACCAATTTCGGTCGGAGACCCCTTCGCTTCTGAACATTTTCCGACATGCGTAGTACGCAACGGTTACTTGCTGTGCGCGGTGTTCTAGTTTAGGGTCTAGAATCACGCTTAAGTACTTGATAGTGGAATCTCTATTCCACTTAGCCGAGGAGGATTAAAATTTGGTATCTTGGTCATCGTGGTAAAAAACATGACCTCAGTTTTCCCTGGATTCACTTAAAGACCACTCCCAGTGGCCCAGTCATTAAGTGATTTCAAGGCCCCATTCATGATTTCGCTCAACACGGATGGAAACTAACCAGATACCATTATTACCACGTCATCCGCATACGCCACGGTTTTGATAATAGACTAATCACCCTTATTACGGTTGTCGTCGTCGACATAAAACGACGTCCGCTTGTGACAACAGTTGCAAATCGGTATTTGTGTAGTCGTTATCAATCACTAACGACGACTGTCGACACATATTTGGTATTTTGTAACTAGAATTAACGTCGACATTGAATTGAAACGACTATTGCTACAACGACTTGAAGAAAATTCGCAATTGTTTTTCTCAATTAAAGAAATTTCCAGTTTTATTTTTGAATTATGGATTAACAAATTAAAATTTTTTGTTCTCAACTTTTAATAGGAGAGTGAGTATGCAAGAATTTTCCAGAACAGGATCCGCTTTATACGTACGGCGAGTATGTAAGTGCAGTTGTCTGTCTGACGGTAAATGCAATGAAAAAAGGGTTAATTTTAATGCTAATTTATTGGCCTTATTTTTAATAATTTGAGCTAATACAAACAGTTAATGAAAAATAATATTGGGTATTAACGCGGTCACTACCCTGAATCAAAATTAGCTACTGGAATTCAGTTCCTTCAGGGATCTGTCTTCAGTGTCAGATGCCTTTCAAACAAGCGGCCGCTAACGACACCTACAGTTTAAATCCTTTAAGATAGCCGAATGATCGGTCCATTGTGAATTTGATGAGACCTATGGGTTGGGTACAAAATTCTGTTCGACGAAAATTCTGCTTTGCAAAATTCTGTTTTACAAAATTCTGTTTTTCAAACTTCTGGTTTCCAAAATTCTGTTTTTCAAAATTCTGTTTCACAAAATTGTGTTTGTAATTGCATTTTCAGTTAAATAAAAAATTATTTGAAACAAATCGCGCGATTTTTGATGGCGAGTATTCTGAAAAATACCCGAAAACTACAAACAATGTCGAGTCATGGCACCGACGTTTGAGTGTTGTAGTGGGTCGAAAATAAAGCGGACTCTACAAAATTGTAGAACATTTAAAAGGAGAATTAATCTATTCTCAAAATATTGTCTCAAAGATTGAGAATGGAGAAAAATTAAAAAAAAAATAAAAGAAATGTAAAAAAAAAATAATTCACGTATTGTAAAAAAATTTAATCGTTTAAGAAAACTACAATATTTAAAAAGAATAGCAAAAAACTTAGTTTATAATTAATTAAATATTGTTATCAGTTAAATTGAATTGCTATGATTTTTTATTATTTTTCACTTTGTCTTAATTTAATTGATTTTTAACTAATTTGTGTTTTTATTTAATGTTTGTTTTTTGTTTTCTTTTAAATTAATATGTTTTTCAATGATATGAATTTTTTTAGATCGATTTTGAAAATCCATTAATCTGTTTAATTATTTATTACATATTTCATAATTTGTTTCCAAAGAATAAATATCTAATCATACACATACGTTATTATATGTAACATTTCTTATTCATAATAAACTGGCTTTAATTCTTAGTAAATAATTTAACGGCATTTTATTTTTTTTTCTCATAATGAAAGGGGAATAACATATTTCAAAAACCAGAATTTTAATAGACAGAATTTTATTAAAAACAGAATTTTGTAAAACAGAATTTTAGTCAGACAGAATTTTTTTTTGGAAAAAAAACAGAATTTTTGTAAGACAGAATTTTGGAAAACAGAATTTTGTGGCTGTCCCGTCTCCAATACATGCAACTCTGGGACCAGTAAAGACTGTATGTGCCTCCATGGAGAGCTCATCTCAAATCACCGCTGCCATTCGCCTAACCTGGAGATATAGGGTGTATGCCACTTTTCCTCAAACATCTCTCTATCACACCGACCGCATCAAGAATAAATAGTGTGAAAGGAAACGTCAGATGAGCCAAATATTCTCTCTAGTATTTTTTGATCACGAGCAACCAAAGTAGGGGAGAGATGACTCCGCCCTGAGGAGTTCCCCTATTCACTCGCTTTGATGACTCGCTGTTGCCCATAGAGGCGTTGATAATTCAGAAATGTTTCCACGCCTAGATCTTCAAGTGATGCTTCTATAGCCGCTGAGCTCACATTGAATTCACCCTCTATATCTAAGAAGGCCCCGAGGGTTTGTGTTCTAAGGGCCTCTCAATAGTTCTGACGACTTCGTGCAGGGCTGTATCGGTTGAGCGGCCTTTTAAAAATACATGTTGAATGCATGCTATTTTGGGAGATCCATCCATTTTTGTGCGGATGTATACATACGTCAATTAGCCTTACAAGTGTTTTCAGAAGAAACGAGAGACTGATCGGTCTGAAATCCTTTGCGCTCTCATGACTCCGTCTTCCCGCCTTAGGAATGAAAAACCACTCTTACCTGGTTCCAACTCTACGGTAAGTAGTTCAGTCAGGCAAGATCGGAGTATGATACAGAGCCACGGGTAAATTATGACCTCCGTGCTTTGCAGCACTTTGGTATAATACCATCTGGGCCAGGAGATTTATTAGGTGAGAAGCCCAGGATATCCTGTCTGCACTGATTATATCCTCTATACCGTTAGTATCTGAGTATTGGGTTGATAATGTTCGCACCTCCCTGAATGTGTTCTCGCCAGTGTTTGAAAATCTTCAACACGTTTTTGGATTCGGGCATATCACGAAAATAAAATAAAATGTGTTAATCTTTGAACGTCCATCCAAATCCGTTTATTCTGTGTATTTTCTCCAGTAGAAAAATATGAGGGAGAGTTCGGCCTGTGAGTAAGAGTAACAAATAAAACGACTGCTCTCAAAAGAGAATACAGAATACTCAAATCAACGACTTCTATCCAGCGTTGAGAATGGCACCAAAACACTCGACACCGCATATTCTACGTGCTGATACAGTGTTGGTTATGGACACATAACACAAGTGTTTCAAAAACCAAAACACTTGCACACAGAGAACACAAAAACAAAACACTTTTGTGAGCGCACATAATAGAACTCTCATCAGAGTGCAACACTGATTTCAAACACCAAACCGTGCACAAGTTTGTGGCAAACACGGTCGCTTGTGTTTGGTCGACGGTTCCGACACACTGATGCAGTGGCAGCGAATAGTTGTCTTGTGTGGGTGCGGAGCACTCTCAGAGCAAAGATAAGAGCAAAGATTTTTATAATAATATAAAAATGACAAAGCAAGAGAGCAACTTGTGTAGCGTATGTACGAACATAACAATGTATGTAAAGGGGTTTTCAACAGAGACGCTACAAAAGTAAATCGATAGGGAATCGAAACGACGCCATATTTTTCCCCGCTCTTTTGACATTTCTCTTCAGTAAGGTTTGCCATTTCATCATGGAAAGATACACGAGCCAACAACAAGTCGAAATTATTAAAATTTACTACCGAAATTTGGAGTCAGTGGCCTCAACTTTAAGAGCGCTACGATTCGGATTTTCATCGGAAAATCATCTCCAGCGATGAGGCTCATTTCTGGCTGAATGGCTTCCTCAATAAGCAAAATATGCGTTATTGGTCAGACAGCAATCCATGAGTCATCATTGCATCCCGAAAAAATTACAGTTTGGTGCGGTTTATGGGCCGGCGGCGGCATTGGGCCGCACTTCTTCTGTGATGATCAAGACCGGCACATTACTGTGAATGCGAATCGCTACCGTTCAATCATAACCGAATATTTTTGGCCCCAATTGGATAATATGGACTTGGAGGACATGTGGTTCCAACAGGACGGCGCCACAAGCCACACAGCGAATGCCACAATCAATTTATTGGAAACCAAGTTTGGTCAACGTGTTATCTCACGAAATGGCCCAGTCGATTGTCCGCCTCGGTCGTGCGATTTGACGCCATTAGATTATTTCCTGTGGGGCTACGTCAAGTCTATGGTCTATGCCAACAAGCCAGCGACGATTGATGAACTTCGTACGAATATCGAACGTGAAATTGCAGCAGTATCGGCCGATTTATGCTTGAAAACCGTCGAAAATTGGGTTCAGCGTCTGGTCTTCTGTAAGCGTGCCCGTGGTGGCCATGCAAAAGAAATCGAGTTCCATACATAATGGCATTGAACGTACTTTCACAGGAATAAAGACTTTTATTGGTATTTAAAACCGGTTTTGTTTTATTTAAAAAAAAACTTTTGTAGCGCTCTTATTGAAAACCCCGTTATGTACATATGTATGTCTGTTGCTTTGCATTCTCTTTGTTTTTTGTGGGTATAAAATAAAAAGTAATAAGCAAAAAATAATGATACATGTGCTTGCACTGGTCTTTAAATAATTTTAAGTATTAATATTATTTAAATGTAACGTCATCATATGATTGAACGGTGTTTTTTGTTTCCAATGTAACATTTACTAATGTGTTCATGAAATCGAATAGGTACCGTGTAACAAAAAGGTGTTAACACATCGCCCGTGAGTTCGAACACTCATTGGATTTTTTGTTTATGATAACGCTTTTCGATTGGTTGTATATTTTTGAGAAATGAACTATGTATGTATGTAAATATTAATTGGGCAGCAGCTTATAATCTCATAATAAATTCTATTGAATATATAGGGAAATCCCCTAAACTTGCAACGCTGATGGTAACGGATGTTTTATTATTCGCGAGATTTCTGCAAATGTCTTGCTTATGATTACATACATATTTCATTGTTTACAACAGCGTTCGGAGGAAACACAAAAAAATAAAATATGCATATGTAATAAAATATGATAAATATTATTAATTAAACTAATATTAAAAAAAATAGAAAAATATAACAAAGTAACAACATAAAATATGACACTGAGAGTATTGTAACAGAACCATACGATTTAACGACACCCATGATAACACACACGATTACACGGTGTCCACACAACACACCAGCTCAACATAAAACTGTGTGTTTACATACATCCCAGCAAACAATATGAGTCATAAAAGAGTCTTTAAGGACTCCTTTTTATGAGCAAAACCCTCAGAAAAAAGCTCCTAAAACCCTCAGATATGAGCGTGTTTTCCTATGAAACCGTCAAATATGAGCGTTTAGGACTCCTAAATTTAACGATTTGTTTGGAAAATTGTGAGCCTTTTTGCTCACAAATCAATCATAAAAGCCTCTTAAAAGAGTCATAAAAGAGGGATTTCGGAGCCAAAAAAGAGTGATATAGGAGTGTTTCTTTTTCTTGAAATTAGGGTATTCATTATATTTGTAAATTTGTGCTTTTTAGCTTTTAATGGAAAAGTTTTATTAATATATGTTTTGTGCATGGAAATAATTTATTTTTCCAAATTTGTACATTTCTTTAGTTTTTCAAAGATTTTATCAAAACCACAACCGAACAGCGCAAAATGATCACAATAATGACAGACAAACGCAAAATATTGAAATTATCAAGAAAAAGAAAACAAATTACCGTTGCCCCTCAGAAAACCCTCATAAATAAGAGTTTTCTAGGAGTGTGCTCCTAAATTGCTCATAAAAAAGAGTCTTTTCGGAGTCCTAAATTCTGCAGGCTCCGAAATCAACCATAAATGCTCATAAATTAGGAGGGTAATCATAAAACCCTCCGAAAAATTAGTCTTTTTAGAGTCATATTTAGGAGCGCTCCGAAAATTGTTTGCTGGGATGTTTCGCACAATTAGGTGTTTGTTTTGGTGTCAGCTCAGCACTGAGAACGTTTCGTCCGAACGCTGCTTCTATCAAAACAGAATACCAAATTACATACATACATATGTATATATGTTGTGCATGAGATCAATATGTAAAAGCAAATGAAATACATATGTATTTACATATATTGGGTGTGTTTTTTAAGAATAATAACAATGGAGTGGAAGTGCTTTATCCTTGTGGAAGTAATTAAAATCCTTTGAAATTAACTTAAAATATAAAACAACAAATAATTATTGATTTTATTTATTGATGTTTGAAAAAATGTTTTTTATTGAACTTAAATTTATAATTTATTTCAGTATCAAAATTAACAAAATAATATAAAAAAAAAAATTCTGAATTTAAATGAAAAAATACTTATGAACTGTTTTTTGTTATTTTTCTTTTGTTCCCACGCAAATAAAATCAAGTTGATTCGGAGTTTTCGCTTATAGATACAGTCGTGTGCTTGATCGTCGTCTGAAACCCGAGATGAGTCGTGACGCTTTAGATTCTTTAGAGTAACAAAATAGATTCGGTAGTTATCAGTTATGAAATCTCATTTTACATAACATCTGCATGGATTTTGTATTTGCCAGCTGATTCTCACAATGTCATGTATGTGAAATCGAATTTTTTTTGAGAAAATTCAATCTCTGGTTCTCACAGCCTGGGATGTGTGTTTTCAAGAGTATCTCTAGCCATTCAGCTCAGCTATTTGGCCATGTCCCGTCATCCCTCCTCACATTGGTGGGATTTGAGCATAGCTCCGAAATCTTCGCTCGAATTCGAGCGAGTTTCACTCTCTACGCGAGTACTCCTGCGAGTGAAAAAAACGAGTATACTCTATTTTTCTATGCCACTTGCTCGATTTCGAGTGCGAGTAAAATACGCTCGAAATCGAGCAGATTATACTCTTGCCGAGTACTCTTTCAGTCTTCCTAATCGAGTGGAAAAATAGAAACGGTTTGTTTTTGCCGATTTGTGTGTGTGTGTGTGTGTGTGTAGTACAAAGTATAGTAACTCAAACGGTTGTTGGTGTTGCTATGGACTGAGGTGTGGAGAGGTGCCTGACGAGGGAGGACTGGGAGGCCAAGAAGAGAAAAGCAGCAGAATGTATTGTATTGTAAGGACCGGTGATTTTGTGTACAAAAATACTCGCGAAGAAGATTACTCGAAGATTACTAGTGTTACAAAAATTGTAATAAAATAAGGATGGAAATGAAAAGAGTATATGTGTAAAATGCAGTGATTTTTTAATATTTTATATTTGCAAGTAGTTCATTATTTAATTTTAGTATCAAAATATTGTCGAGTGTTTCTTTTTTAAGGCTGGTTCGTCTTGATGTCACTATTAATGCCAATGCGCTAAATGCTCGTTCTACGGAGACTTGTGTAGCCGGGACTCCGATTATAACTTGAAGCAGTTCATATAATTGTGTCTCGTTAACTGTTTTGCATAACCACCATTGCATAATGTCCGTACTGCAAGACTCCCGCCTCGATAAAATTAATCTAGAAAAAAATATTTTTTCCACTAACATAAAAACGTTAAAATTTTTAAAAAAATTTACCTTCTTAACTTTTGCTTTATATTAATTGAAGTAATTACTTCAGCAGATGGTTCGGTTGCACATTCGGCATCTGACTGAATAAACATGTTTAATTCTGATGTCGGTCGAAGAGGTGATGGAGAATTTTCTACTACGAAGTGGGATGGGCCAATGGTTTTAAAGATATTCCATAACTTAACAATGTGTAACTCTGCGCTCTTGCGCTCTTCAGCCGTAAAGTAAGCTGATCCAACAAAGTTAAATCTTGGATCAACGTACACTGCAGAACGAAATGCATCATTGTCAAGTAACTGCTGTGTACGCTTGTCCATATAATGTATAATATCATTCGAGTATTGGTTATTCTCCAATTTACTCAAATTCATTTTCGCTTCCAACCAACTTCTAAAAAAAAACACCTAGAAAGTTTGTTTATTAAGCGATTTATATGAAAAATAAAGTTCAGGTGCTTGTACTCTTACCTATTATTAGTTGTTCCTCTTGCAATTTTTTTGTTAAAATGAAGAGCGGATGAAATCCTTCAATAAATTGGTCAATGAATTGCCACCCATCTTCTTCAATATTCATTTCTACATGGGACTCAGCAAGGTTTATGTAAAACTCTTTGTTTTGACGTAGAATACGTCTTACCTTACGGTATGAGGTGTCATGTCAGATTTTTATTGTTGTAATCTTTATTTCATTGAATTTGAGGTAACGGCTAGATGAATTTTTTTAAATTTTTTTTTGTAGGTAAATGAAGATGTTATCTTTCGTTTGATATACATTTCATATTGGTTGATATATTTCTAGTATTTTAATTTCTCAAATGAAAATTGTTTAAACACATACACTCAAACATATGTGTGGTGTTTGGTTGAGTGTTTTTGGTTGCTCAACATTGCTTAGGAACATGTATCTAGTAAAAAGTGAAACGAACAGCAAGCTAATGTTGCTTGGCAACATGTATCTAGTAAAAAGTGAAACAAACAGTAAGCTAACGTAATAAAGCTTTTTTGCGAAAGCTTCAATAAAGCTGTTGTAACATTAATTTTGAATTGTAAAGCGTAAAGCTTTCACACAACGCTCGAATGCTAATGCGAAGACTCGATAAGGTAAACCTTTTTTAATATTGGGGCGGCCCTCTCAACATTCGCAGAACTTATTTCAATAAAAATATTAATTAAAATACATAAATTAAATTAAGTTTAAAAAAATTGAACATAATATTTTTTTTTTTAAACAGACTTGAATCAAATCCTGTTGGTAAATATAAACATTACAGCAGACAGTTGTCCGAGGCCTTCGGCGACGGACTGTCCCTGCAGGCTGTGTCAGAGACACGGCCATTAAGTTAAATACGCCATCCGATAAGACAGAAAACATATATAACAATAAATGATAAATAATATAAGCAAATGAATTTATTGTTATATATGTTTTCTGTCTTATCGGATGGCGTATTCTACGTTAAACTTAATGGCCGTGTCTCTGACACAGCCTGCAGGGACAGTCCGTGGCCGAAGGCCTCGGACAACTGTCTGCTGTAATTTTTTTTTCTTTAGGCTGGCTAACATGACAAGTCGAATTCCACCTAGTTGGTACGTCAAGTGGAGGTTTAGTTGCGTTGCTATAAATGAACGCTGACTTGTAGCCCTGGGATTTACTTTTCTTTACCACATCATATTTGCTCCATTACCCACTGTGCAGGAGTATATGTGGTCAATGGGAATGGAGTATTTTCGAAGAGTTGTTAATATTTCTTCCTTCAAATTCTCAGCAGTATGTTTCTTGAGAACTTCTATCATACCTAGTGTTCGTATTATTATATTTCCTGATAAGTATATAATAAATTTTAATTTAACATTCCAAAATTCCAATTGATATACCATTCTCGCAATATTGTGCGTTAATTCCCAAAACGCTCTTTCCGAATCTTGTTGCGCTGTCTACTTTTATAGATAACATTTTCAGTTTGACATCTTGTGCAATTAAGTCCCTTACATCTTTCGCAGCTTTATCAATTTTTTCAACAATGTTAGACGAATTAATATGAATTCCAAGTGCATTGCACATTGGATCAACAATTGTTTTAAATCCCCTTGAATCAAACAGTTTAATTGGGACAATATTGATTGAAATCAATTCTACACAACCACGGATTAATGTTTTTGATCCATACTAATTTTAATTTTTTTATATGGATTTTTAATAGTACTGTCTGCAGAAGTTGATGGTGTTGCAGTGGTATTTTGTCCTTCTAAATTGACAAATTTTAAAATGCCAGCAACAGTTTTACGAAAGCATGTTATGTGTCGTTTTAAATTTGAGATCAAAAATTTTCCACTTAATTTTTTTCCACAATTGTTAATTTCACAAATTGTGTTTTTTTCTTCACTGCTATAACGAAAATATTTTCGCGTTTCATTATTTATGTCTTTATTGTTCATTATAATATAGAAAATATAAGAAAACTTTTAAAAATATAATAAAACCAACTAATTGCACCGCACACGCGCACTGTATGAGAAAGACTGAAAGACTACACAAAAACCACCGGTCCCTTACAAATTGTAAGCTACAATACATTCTACTGCTTTTCTCTTCTTGGCCTCCCAGTCCTCCCTCGTCAATCATCTCTCCCCACCTCGGTCCATAGCAACACCAACAACCGTTTGAGTTACTATACTTGCTACTACTCACACACTCACACACTAATTGTCAAAAACATAACTAAATCCAAAGAATAAAATGCTCCCCTGCTCAGTCCCCTCCTTCCTTCACAGTCACCACTCCACAAAAACAAACAGTTTCTATTTTTCCACTCGATTTCACTCTTAAGAGTAAACTCTCACTCTATTTCGAAGATTTTTACTCCCACTCTTCATTTTTAAAAACCCCACTCTTCATTTTTAAAAACCCTCCCACCTAAAACAAACGAGTGTAGAGTAAACTGTTTGTAACACTCGTACTCTTTGAGTACTCTTCTTCGCGAGTATTTTTCACTCGCGAGTAAAATCGAGTAAATCTGAGCTCTGGATGTGAGTGCCCCTTGACCATTATTTTTCTCAGTCTAGCTGTATCCTTTGTGTTCTCCATCGATCCACAGAACTTTGACCAGAATCGTATTTTTGCAGTGGGTATTGCTTTCTTATACTCTAAGTTTATCTTTATATGGCTGCCAGGATCCATTTATAAAGCTTGCATTGAAAGCTTTGCGATATTCTTTTCTTAGCGTTGTAAGCTCAGCTGTCCACCAAGGCGAATAAGTTTTCTGTGAGCGTGACTGAGGACATGACACTTTGAATGCAGTATCCATGGATTTCTCCAACTTGGATACGGCTGTTTCTACGTGCTTGTGGTATTAATGTGTTGCGCGGACTTAGGAAGCTTACTTTTCAGAATCCTGTTGAACTTGTCCCAATCAGTTCTCTTGGAATTTCGAAAGCATCTGATTGAAGTCGTTTTCGCAGAAATGTTAAACAATATCCAATTGTTGTCCGAGAAGGATTCCTTTCCGGATACTGTTTTCTATCTCACTATTCTATTATCTGATATCAGGGTAAGGTCAATGACATCTGACCACCCAACAAAGTTACGGGAACTTGGGAAGACAACATTTGGGTTTGTACATCTGCTTCAAATTGGAAGGTTGTTAGTATTACTAAAGTCTAAAACGGACTCACCTCGTTCGTTGGCTTCAGAGCTGTCTCGCATTGGCGTCGCAGTCTATAATGATGGTGTTAGTGGATGGATATTTTCCATAGCATTCTCACCACATTGTCTTGTACGTTGGGGTCCGGGATGATGCCTAGGTCCTCCTCAGCTAGAAGGATTCGCAGGTTATATGAGGCGATACGGGAGTGCTTCAGATTAATCTGCACGACTGTCAGCATTTTGGTGATGAAGTGGATCTGCATCTGGTCAAGCAGCTTGTAGGCGTCTTCGACGTCATCTTCGTCTTCTGGTCCAGGAGCGTCCAATATTTTCACTTTGGCTTCTCTCATGCCAAAGAAAATTTTTTCTCCTGCTTCTTTCAGAGCGGCGGCACCCGCGTCAGTAATAGCAAGGACTAAACTCATGTTCTTGTAGTTGGGTGGCTCTTTACGGATGACGGACCAGTCTTCCATCGGGACAGTCGGGTTCATGACCCGTAGGCACTCCAGGAGCTCAGGACCCTCACCCTTCATTTTGGGTAACCAAATCCGTGCACGAGGCCTCAGATGAATTTCCTGCGCCGGGATCAGCTTCAGGCTGATATCATTCCAGGAGTCGCTCACTGTAGCGATAGACTTCTTCAGAAAATCCTTCGAAAACTCGTCCATGCATTTAGCCTCGATGAATCTCGCCGGAGTCGGGGTAACGGGGAACCCTTGTTTGCCGGTACGTGTTCCATCACAAGTTTTGACAACTTAGACTCAACTTTACTCCATTCCGAGACTGTGACGGGAGCTAGCTTCCCGGTCTTCGTGTTGATCAGGGCAGTCATCAAATTGTCCTTCGTGTTGGTCACGAAGGTATTGTCCTTTAATACCTCGTTGAAGGGGCTTTTTGCTATATATTCGTTCTTGACGTCTCCTTGACCTTCCTTCGCTTAGCGGGTTCATCGTTTTCCACCCGAGAACGTTCCCGCTTTGAGGTTGAGGGTCTGTTATTGATTTGTAGGGAGGCCTTCTCGTCGTACTTGTCAACTATTTTTGTGTATTTTGCTTTGTCACTTCACGCTCGTGCACTATGCCATTGGCTTTATTCTTGACCATCTGCTCAAGGATGAACTTCGCCTTTTGGTACAGTATCATCCGAGCATCAGCAGGAAATCTGCGTCTTGGTTTTTTAGCGACAGTCGCGTCTGACTTGAGGGACTGGTCTAATTTTTTTTGCTGTAACTGTTGATTGTTTAGGCGGGGGAACGTTTTTTTTTACGACATTCACTGCGCTCTTTGGGCCGGCTTCCGAGTCCTGACTGGATGCCAAGAGATCCTCTTCTGATGGGCTGCCCAGCCCCATCGAGGTTCGGTTGTTTTTTTTTAAAGTGACTGATCCCACGAGTGTGCCGTAAAGGGTGGACCATCATGCGCAGTGACGGCCTTCGCACACTTGGCAACTAAATTACAACCGAACTGTGCCGTGGAGTCGGAGGGGAGAAGATAGCGACCAGTTTCTTTAAAAACACTTGCTGGCCAGTCAGATCCTCGGCACAACTCCTTCACCTTGATCTTAAAAGTGCAGATCCAGGTAGAGACATGACCTACAAGGAACTGCCGCCTGCTATAGGACAGACCACGGAACCGCCTAATGTAGGACAGACGCTTGTAGATTTTTACTGGTAGACGCCCTATTAAGTGATAGACAGACGCTACCCGACTGTAAAGGGTAGTTCTTAGTTCATGTACTAATGCCCTACCCAGCGCAAGGGATAGATATTATAATGGCGCCAAAATCGCAAGAATTGTCATGTCGGGGAAGCTTCATTGATATTCGTTATTTAAGTAGGCCTGATCGACGATAGACCTACAATAAGACTCAACTTCCCCCGGAGTATGGCCACGCTTAAGCAGCCTCGGCCACACTTAAGCTCGCACATCGCGGCAAGGTTGGTACTCCCGGTGGGGATACGAATGAATAACTAAATAAAAAGATAGTGGGGGGTAGATAAGGGGACGAGCGCCACTAATAGTAAATATTCCGATAGATAGATAGGTTAGGTTAGATTTAGGACGATACGGGACAGTATACAACTTATCGTCACTACACTAGGAGGTCGGTCGACCCATTGTGATTTCCCATATATATGAGGAGAAAAGACTGAATGCAGGGAAGAGAAGGGGGCGAGCCCCACCAATAGTGAACAATTTCCGCTGGATAGATAGACTTAGGATAAACAGAAGAACCACTCAATAATGTTCCCAGTGTCTATATATGTATGTATATCACCGCAAAAACCCTGACCAAGATGAGGATCCACATGTGCAGGTCAACGTTTACCATTCCAGATTACCAGTAGGGTAGAAAGAACCATGTAATTGCAGCCGACTCACAATGACAGGGGCTTAACGGCAATTTTACGATTTTCTCGAAATTATTTTGGTTTAATTTTGGGAGGGGATTTTAATGCAAAGAACACTTCCTGGGGTGATGCGCTGTCTAATTTCAGTGACAATGTACTACAGAGTTGGCTTTTAAGAGTTGGCTCGAGATTTTTTGATTGCCATCCGACGTTTCCGAATGGCGTATCTCATCTTGATCATTTTACTGTAAGTAACTCTGTCATCGATATCGACGACAGAAATTATATAACTTATATAACTTCTGTACATTTCAATTGGCAACTCTGTTATATAAACAAGCAAAATACAGAAGCTCTGATTAAAATAATAATAAATAATAAATGAGTATTAAAAAAATAGATAGTGACTATTAAAAAGAAGAAAATAAGTAATTTCTATTAAGCAGAATATAAAATATCAACAAAAATAAGTGTTTTAACTTGGATAAAAGTTGTATTAAAAACTCGCTGCAATGGCTGAATGCAGCAATTGCAAACTAGGCATAAGAGGTGAAAGTGGCATTAGATGCGATGGAATATGTAAAAAAGTGTATCACTTTACAAAAAAATGTTCTGGTATTGATCAATATTCGGAAAAAATATTTTCTGAAGGAGGTTTTGTGAGATATATGTGCGATGATTGTATGCAATATATCCAAAATATAGACTTTGCTATGCAGGAAATTCAAGAAAGTGTCAACAAAAATAGACAAACATTGTTAGACTACAAACATGAGTTTGAAAGTGCACTAAAGAGAAATGAAGATGAAATTAAAGCATTACTAGGAGCAATAGAAAGACGGTATGATGACAGATTCAAAAAAATTGACAATATACAAAAACTATGTGAAAAAAATGTCCAAGAAGTAAAAAACCTATATGGAAATATAGATAAGTTTGAAAGCAACAACAAAGATATGTATGATACGATCGAAAAAAGCAACACAAAAATGTGCAACGAAATAAAAAAGGTTATAAAAGAAACAAGTACAAAAACAACAAAAATGTCATATGCGCAAACTTTGACAAATAATATGGTGATGCCAGATCTATCGAAAAATGTCTCCTTAATTATTAAACCAAAGGAAAAACAAAGTGTAGAAAAAACAAAAGCTGAATTAAATAAAAAAGTAGATCCAATTAATTTTAAAATAACCAATGTTGAAAACAGAAAAAATGGTACATTAGTGATCCAGAGCGAGAATGTCGAAGAACGTGAAAAAATTAAAGAGGCGATACAAAGCGAAATTAGTGAAGATTATGAAATAAGGGTACCAAAAGAAATTAATATGCAAATTGTAATAACTGACTTAAACTATAAATATCCTGATAGAGAATTAATCGAAAAACTAAAAAAACAAAATGATACTTTAAAAAATAGTGAATTAGAAGTGGTTAAAATATTTGAAACGAAAAGATATAATAGAACAACATTTAATGCAAAATTGAACGTAGACAATGAATCATATCCGAAAGTAATATCAGGTCAAAAACTGAATATTGGATGGGATAGATGCAGGGTGTTTGATGGTACAAGTGTAATGAGATGTTTTAAACGTCAAGGTTATAACCATAAAGCGGTGGAATGTAAGAATGAAGATGTATGCTACAAATGGGTTTCCGAAAAAAGTTTTCATGTGAAACAGCAGTCAACTATGTTATAAATAGATGGAAATTCACGAAGAAGAATAAAAAAATAATGGCGATTTTTTTAGATTTTAAAAGAGCGTTTGAAACAATCGATAGAGATATTCTACTACAAAAACTTTATAAATACGGAATTCAAGATGCTGAATTGAAATGGTTTGAGTCATATTTAACTAATCGCAGGCAATTTACAAATGTTAATGGCACGCTATCAAATGCTACGATAAATGAGTTTGGAGTGCCACAAGGCTCAATTTTAGGAGCGCTCCTATTTATTATATATATCAATGACATGGAAAAAGTTTTGGAGAAATGTGAAATTGTTCTATATGCTGACGATACGCTGATTTTCACTGAAGCGGACACGGAGGAGTTATGTCACGCTAACTTATCAAATGATATGGATAATATAAATAAATGGTTAAAAATGAATAAATTAAAGTTAAACGAAAATAAAACTAAAATAATGGAAATAAATATGAACACTAACATAACATTTAAAATTAACGATGTAATAATAGAAAAAGTTAATAATATAAAATATCTGGGTTTTCTAATAGACTTAAAATTAAAAGAACATATTGAATATATATGTAAAAAAATTGGAAAAAAAATCGGGTTTTTTAAACGTATTAGAAACAAAATATCAATTATAACAGCAATAAACATTTACAATACTACGATTAAACCACATTTTGAATTTGGATCTACTGTGTTATACACATGCTGCTCAGAACAACAAATATCAAGAATGCAAAAATTACAAAATAAAGCTATGCGCGCAATACTTAAATGCAATCGATTTACCTCAATAAAATATATGTTAGATACACTCAAATGGCTTAATATACAACAAAGATTAGAGCTAAACACAATTCATTTTATTCAAAAAATGAAAATGGGGGAGGCGCCTGATTATTTAGTAGAACAACTAAGATACGTCGGGGATGTTCAACCATACAACTTAAGAAACGCTACGGATTTTAGACTACAACGACCAGATAACAATACAATGCAAAGATCACTTTTCTACAAAGGATTGAATCTATACAACATGATGCCAAATTTTATTAAGAATGAAATGAATCCAAATTTATTCAGAAGAGAAATTGTAATTTTTATAAAAAATATTTAAATTTTTTAATCAGAGTTATTGATATAATTTGTAAAAAGAAAAACAAAACATATAATGTAATGTAAAGTATTAAAAATACTACTAATAAATATTCAATTCAATTCCAACATTTTCAGATCATTTACCTCTTATACTCCAAATTTCTTTGCCAAATCTTGATTTACTTATTAAAGTTCCAAGATCGTTTGATTCGTTTAGGAAAACTGACTGGAGTTTAGTTAAAATTTAATACGAAATAGGAGAAAATTTATTGTTTCAAATAATGTAAAAACCTACTTAGAATAAAATATAATTGGCAAAGGGACTTGAAGGCTATATTTCGTAGAACATATAACCGTAGGAGTTCTCGAATCTCGAAGCAAATAGATTTGCTAAAAATGATTATTAAAGAGCAATTTGAGTTAGAAATGGCAAAATATTTTAGCGAAAGACTTAGGGACATAAGACCAGGACCCTCAGCTTATAAAAATTTTTTAGTATTACTGGGCAGAGAAAACAATCCTGTGTCGACAATATTTCTGTAAATGGTGAACAAATTGAAGGCACAGATCAGAAATTGGAAGCATTAATGGATCACTTTTCTTCCGTATATTCGGGTAATGTCTGCTATACAAGACGCACATTGTTTGAGTAATTTTGCCTATGTAAACTCTGAGCAAAAGCTATCAATTCAAATCCATTCTTGATTTCATCTGCATAGATTTTGGATTTGCCTGCTGATTCTCACAATGTCATGTGTGTGAAATTGGATTTTTTGAGAAAATTCAATCTCTGAGAGAAGAAAAATATTTTGCCTCGGGTAGTCGCCGAAAAATACGCTCAATAAAAACGAAAATCTGCAAACGCCACCACAGTGATTGCAATTTCCACGTTCAAACAATAAGGGGGTTCAGCGTCTTGTTCGATTGCAATTGCGAACATCTTGTAATTGCACAAGATTTGCGCAGTTCGCGAGCGGACCTGTGTAATTTATTTTAGCTTGCACTGTGTGAAAGTACCAGCTGTGTGGCAACGTCACCTGTTTTATAAACAAACGCAACAAAAAATAAAGCTGTGGGGTTTGACCAGTGCAAAAAAGCAAAACTTGAGCAATTGCAATCCTGTACATTGTGTTTTTGGAGTGCCGAAAAATGCTCAGACATTGTGGAATTGCTCCGTTGCACAGTAATTACCCAATCCCCCACCATACCTTTTAAGTGGGTCAGAATTGTTATGATTTTATGTGAACCTTGCAATATCTTGATTTTCCATACTCTTTGTAATTGTCAGTATGTCATTATTCATAGTATGAAAAAATCCCATTACATCCCATGAAGGGATTGGGGGGAGCTTCTCACAATCAGTGATTTTTGCGCGTTCTAGTTTTTTTCTTTCGACGGCGGCCACCTCGCTTAGTGACGGCGACACTATCGAGTATTTAGCCATGAAAAAACTTCTCAAAATACCGTTCGGAACCAGTGTAAAACTGTAGGTCCCTATCAGTGAGCGTGAAACTAGAACGCGCACAGCTCACTGGTTGTGAGAAGCTCTCCCTAATCCCTACATGGGATATAACGGGAAACCATTTATTTATTTATTTTATAAAGTTCTGATTTGACGATACAATACTATTCTACTTCTGAGTTTGCATTTTAAAGTCGTTCACACAAGTCGTGTTTACTGAAGTGCTCTCTTCACTTGTCATTTCTATTGTTCAGAAGTTCCCATTCACACATCTGTCAACTATTCGATTTATTAACATACTAAATATTTACGATGGACGACCCGCCGGACCGTGGTCAAAACAATAAACCGCCCATTACTATGGAAAATAATGAAGCACTTTCAATTCTAACTCTGGGACCGAAATATCTTCTAATGAAACGAGTGAATAGTGACAAAACTCTCTCAGAGGTGTCACCTTTCCTAATTAAAAAAGTTATTCACGGTACTTGCGGAGGTGAAGTCGAAACCTGCAAGAAACTATTAAACGGAACAATTTTAATAAAAACTTAAAACTTTGTACAGGCTAGAAGTCTTATTCGGTTAACGTATATTTCAGAATCTATCGAAGTTGAGTTATGCGAACGTCAGTCGCTGAATTACGTGAAAGGAGTTATTTATTCAAATGACCTTCGTGGTATACCAGAGGGCGAAATTGAAATCGAACTTAAAAAGCAAAACGTGCATAAAGTAAATAAAATCTTAAAAAAAGTAAACAACGAGTTACAAGAAACAGGTCTAATAATTGTAACATTTGCCTCTACTTCTCTTCCCGATGAACTATACATCGGCTATGAGAAAGTCAAAATCAGGCCTTACATTCCTCTCCCCTTAAAATGTAGAAATTGTTTTCGTTACGGGCACTTAACCAAGTATTGCAAAAACAACAAATTATGTTTCAACTGCTCAATGGACTTCCATCTCGATGAAGAGAATAACGAAACCTGCTCTCACGATCAGGTTTGTATTAACTGTAAAGAGGAGAATATAGTGTGCAACCATTCTCCTAATGTAAAATCCTGTCCGATCTTTCTAAAAGAGAAAGAGATTCAAGCAATCATTACCCTAGAAAAGGCAAATAGAAAAACAGCCATAAAAAAATATAACGATCGTCAACCGTCAGCCTCAACCACATACTCATCAGTACTAACTGAAACCAACAACAAAACTTCGAACAAAACTGAACAGCAATATCTTACCGCCTCCAAAACTAATGTCTCGCGAAATAGTCAACTCTGGTGTTATGTGTGACGCCGAACCATCTGACATAGATAGCACATCGTCACAAAATAACAACACCGATCGGAACAATTCTCTTAAAATCCTACCATTAAACATTTCAAAGAGAACCAGAAGACAAATACGTAAAAGTACTATCCTTGATAGCAAACGTTCTAAAAAAGCTTAATACACTAACAAACACAATGGCTTTGAATATACTTCAATGGAACATAAATGGGTTCACCAATAACTACAATGAACTTCTGCTACTAATAAAACAGTACTCTCCGAAAATAATTTCTCTGCAAGAAACACATATTCACAATAAAGTAAACATTCCTATTCCAATTAACTACATCCCATTCGCTCTCAACACATCCAGCACTCGGTATGGGGGTGTTGCATTGCTCATTCACAAATCTTTGCAACATAAACAAGTCTCTGTTCCGAATGATTTTGATACCATATGCGTTGAAGTACACTCAAAAATGAAATTTAATATTGTATCATCCTACATCGGCCCAAATGTCAACTTTACTCATGATAATCTTTACAACGTTCTTAGTAGTATAAACCAACCTGTTATGATAACAGAAGATTTTAATAGCTGGCACCGATCATGGAGATCACGATCCAATAACAGAAGGGGTAGAATACTAGCCAACTACATATTCAACAATGATCTTGTACTGTTAAATGACTATTCCCCAACTATTTTTAATACTCACTCTACCTTTTCACATGTGGACCTGTCTTTCTGCTCCCCCTCAATATCTGTACACACCGAATGGAAAATAGAAAACACACTACATGGTAGCGATCACTTTCCTATCATAATCTCACTATTTCATCAACCAGAACAATCCCGTCCAATATTCCGACCCAAATTTAAAATAGATCAGTCTAACTGGGCCTCGTATCAACATCATTGCTTACTTTTCGAATCACAACGACCTATAAGCGTAAATATTAATAGGGAAACTGCAAATACCTGTAAAATTATTCATCAAGCTGCCAATAGATCCATACCACAAACTCATCCAGTAATGGCCAGAAAAGTTCCCTGGTGGAACTCAAATCTAGAACGCCTCAAGAAAAATAAAAACAAATCCTGGAGAGTATTTAAACGGAATATTAGTACTCCCAATCTAATCAACTATAAAAGAGATAATGCTTTACTAAAACGCGCAATAAAAATAGCCAAAAAAGAATCTATTTTCAATTTTACGTCCACAATAAACCCATCATCTCGAGCAGAATGTATTTGGACATAAGGTCTTTTACAGGTTATAAATCAACACAAAACATACATGGGATCTCTTTACGAACAAACCCCGATGACATATTAACTGATAGAGCTGTAATAGCCTCTGAACTAGGAACATTTTGGTCAGAAAATTCATCCGACAGAAATTACCATACTGAATTCCAATCGCGTAAAACTGGCTTACTTCTAAACTTACAATCTATTGAACCCAGCTCGGAAGCACGTAAAGTTGAAACAGAATTTGAAACAGTTTTAAACAAACTTAGAGGAAAAACGCCAGGATTGGACAGGATTTCATATCCAATGATTAAGAAACTACCCATTACAATGAAACAACGTTTGCTCCAACTATATAATAATATCTGGAACTCATATATCCCACAGCAATTTAAAATGAGTGTCACCATACCAATTCATAAAAAAGGTAACGACAAACCTGCATTACTTCATACCGACCCATACCACTGAATCCTTGTCTATCCAAAGTATTAGATAAAATTGTTGCAAACAGATTATGGTGGCACGTAACCACTTACAAATTATTAGACAGTAGACAATTCGGCTTTACAAAAGGAAAATCTACAATAGACAGCTTGTTATACATGGACCATCAAATTGCCGACTCACTATCTTTACGTAAGCATATTACTATAGTGTCGTTGGACTTCCAAAATGCCTTCGATAGAATCGGAGTACACACTATAATAGACCAATTAATAGCTTGGAAAGTCGGACCAAAAATAATTAATTATATAATCAATTTTATGAATAACAGAAAATTTAAAGTAAGAGTTGGATCGGAATATTCTAACGCCCTCCCCACTTTCAGTAATACTGTTCCTAATAGCCTATAACAAACTATGCAAAGTTATATTATTCCACCGGGATATTGATTTTACGTCCTATGTTGATGATTTTAACCTGATTATAAAATCTAACAAAACTAAAAATCCTGTTTTAAACCTTAACAGCCTTTTTAAGGACATTCTGGACTGGACAAATTATTCTGGCGCTGTTCTATCTGCAACAAAATGTAAATACATCCATATATGCTGTAAAAATAGTTGCCGATGCGAAATAATAGCAAATGAAGTACAACTCACCGAAGTCCCAAACCTTAGAATACTAGGCTTATATATCAACAAAAGATACAGATGGAACGAACATATTGATAACTTAGTATTGTCTCTACAACAACAAATAAATATCATTGATGAGGACAACAAGCTTTTTTGCTGTCCTTTAATGCCAATATATGTTGAGGACAACTTATTTGTCCTATGGTGCCACTTGGAAGTGTGTAATGTGCATTCCTTTAATGCACATTAATCCCTGCAAATGAAAAACCAAGTTAGTTTTCTATTTCTTCTCTTAATTTTAATTTTTGATTTTTATTTGTTTTCCAAAGTAATTTGGATTATTAACAAAAAACAACTTGTTTTCTCAAATGCTACAAAACAACTGAATTCAATATTGTACTGCAACTCCAACGGCCAGCTGATGTGAGCCACAGCAAAAACAATTTGCTTTATTTATGTACATTGTATTCGTATGTATATAGGGCTAGGTCAACGACCTGTTTCAAGGCCTTTACAATTCCCCTTTCGCGGGTTACATACATACGTTTTCAATGCATCTCCATCACATAGCACCGTCACCAATGTGTGTGTTCACGTTGATCTCTTTCCTGTTCAGCCATCCACCAATTGATCTGCACCTTCAGACTTCTGGGCTCCATCGCAACAACAAAAACCAGCGACCAAAGAATTAGCAAATAATGCAAATAATGAGTAGTGACGTCACACATGTCTATCCCCATATTCATATACGTGTACGTGTGGTTGACTGCTGTAAGTTGGGCGCTAAGCATTAGGAATGTTTGGTGATGGTTGCCGGAAACAGGTTTTAGAAGAAGCAAAGGGCATATCATCGATGACAGAATTAGAATGCATATGAATGTTTGTTTGTGCGTTCGGTTGTGTTATTGTTGGACCAAAATAAATATTGAATATGAGCGACGATCAACAGAAGAAACTGATGAAGTGGATTTGTATTATACTGCGATTGTCAAAAATAAGTACAAAGTCCTAAACAATCATCAAATGCCTCTCTAGCTCTAAGTTCAACTGTAACACCTCTATCTTAATTCAAATTACTAAAGCCCTTGTCCTATCTAAAGTTAATTACGGCCTACCAATCTACGGGTATGCTCCGAAAACGATGTTGGATAAAGTTAATAAACAAATCAACTCCGCAATCAGATCCGCGCTGGGTGCCTTCCGCACTACTCGTATCAATAACATGTATACTGAGGCTAATATCCTACCCCTCGAAATACAAAGAGACTTACTTACTACTAAATTATATAAAACTTTCCACGGAACAACAATCCCTCTAAAAAAAATACTCACAAAAATTAAGAGATCAAAAAAACCTGCAAGAATTACATCCACAATCATTAAAATGAAACATACCTGTGATGAACTCAACATACCAATTTCTTCCCAACCTACTAGAGGGGAAAATCTCCCTCCCTGGCTCCTGGAATCTAACAGCATCGACATATCGTTATGCCAATTTGCAAAAACCGATCATAATCCTGTACAATTCCATACTATTTTTAAGGACATACGACAAAAACTGGAAAATTACCACTTTATATACACCGATGGCTCAAAAAGCTGTACCAACATCGGATACAGTGTTACAACAGAAAATTCCATCATCTATGCGGGAAACCTACCACAACACAGTTCTATTCTTACTGCAGAGTTAATAGCTATAACCAAAGCTATAGAATATATTCGAAATAAAATTGGTAAATTTGTCGTTTGCAGCGACTCTCTTTCCTCCCTCAAATCTATATTAAACATCTCCAACATTAATATATACACATCTAGAATTCGCAATACTATTATCAAAAGATATCCCGACATCAAACTAATATGGATACCGAGCCACTGCAATATTGCTGGAAACGAGTATGCTGACACTGTTGCTAAATACTCCGTAAAAGCACCTCTAATCACAACAGAAAATTTTAATCCCATAGATATATCTAAATATATAACCACCCACTATAAGAATAAAGACGCAACATACAATAGAACATCCTCATGGTATAAAAAAGTAAACAGCAATAATTCCGGATTATTTTCAAGCATCAACACAAAGAGACTGGACTTAATTAAAATCATTCGACTTCGACATACAATAATCACGCATGGCTGCATTTTAAAACTCCCTCTCACATACCCATGTAACTGTAACCTGAATTATCATACAGATCCATCACATCTTCTATCAGAATGCCCATTGTACGTTAACGAAAGGTTCCGCTGTTTCGGCAACAAGGATCCCCTAGAACTTCTAGCTGCCCCAACAGATGAAAATATTTCAACTATAATTAATTACTTAAAATCTGTAAACATTTATAACTCTATTTGACTTCAAAATAATACAATAATGTACACTTCTTACGAATTAGTTACATACTTAAGAGCTGAAGGCCTTAGTTGCTATTGCTCCTCTCTTATAATTAGCTTATAATTTGAATTGTGAGTTAATTTTTAATAAATAAATATTCTACTTCTATTTTATTATATACTTATATATGTACTCACGATTAATTGATTAAACTTGTTCCATTAATTGTTTGACTACGTTTAATCAAATGGATACCCTAGTAGGCTCTAATTGTTTCATTGTACGCTAGTAGTATTATAATATAATTTTTTTTAATATCATTTTAGTGGCAATAACTCTACAAATACGTCAAACAATTCAAAGACGTCGGCGCCAACCTCATCACGCCAGTTGGCACGATCTAGGGCACGTTTAATGCGCAGTACTGGCCGATCTGGTTCAGGAAACCAAAGCTCAGGATCGAGAAGTTCTGGTGTTATAATAGGAGGAAGTTCTTCCAGCCGGCCTCTTGTGACAGTTCCATCTACTTATGTTCCCGAAGAATTAATCTCTCAAGCAGAAGTTGTTTTGCAGGGAAAAAGCCGAAATCTAATAGTTAGAGAACTACAGGTAAGAATTCATATGAACTACATTATTTTAAACATATTTTTTCCTTCAACATTCCTCGTCGGGCAGTTGCCGTGATAACATTGTTTGTTCTCACACGGCTGTATTTGATTGAGTAAAATTTCAAATTCAATTAATTTATTTATTTACAATGAGCGATTTCGAAACATATGAGAGCAGATTATACTTAAGACTAATATAATATCTTAAAAACCTGAATTTAGACAGAGAGTAAAAGCTCATTCACACTGACACTGAAAACATGTTTAATGTTGTTTTCGGTCAAAACTCGCTAAAAATAAAGGTTTTGCCATACAAAATAAAAACGCGTTCACAGCGTATTTTTGTCAAAAACACGCTCAAAAACTCTCAAATTAGCAATTTTTTTACTAGTGAAAGAAGAAGAACTGACAACTATTTGTTTGCATTGAAAGACGGACAGGGAAAATATTTAATTTCTGAACATTTTAATGAAATGCATTTTAATGAAACACAAAATATAATAGCATACAATATGAAACAATTAAATTGTTTTTACGGAAAAATAAATATAAGCACACGACAAACTGGACATTATTGCGAACGAAAAAGGTTTTTATTTTAAAGTTAGAATTTCCGTGTGCAGTTTCCATTTTGGAAATTTGTTGTTTTTATTATTCAAAAATTGCAAATCGACGTAAACCTCAAAAAGCAAAGTGTGAACGGCCAAGTTTTCAATGCGAGTTTTAAGATGAAAACCCTTAAAAATTTGCCAGTCTGAATGAACTATAAGATACTTTGTTGATATAATCTAAATTATGTTTTAAAACAATAAAGAACATAAGAAGTACGTCCTTGCTCCCGGGACTACATAGGTATGAGAGTGCATCTTATCTCAAAAAGAAATAAATTGGATGTATAATATAAATAATTAGGGTGTTCACGAAGGACTGTTTATCAGCTTATCAGCTCATGTGCTTATCTCGCCAACAACAAAATACATTGAAATAAAATAAGCAATTTTGAGCAACCTGTGCCTTTGGCAAAAGCTTATCAGCTTATTTTTAGTGTTGGAAAATACCAAAAATTTAACTTGCTGACAACACTAAAAACACGAAGTTTTAGCAAATGGCATCTCAAATTTTATATTTAAGTATTGGTAGCACTGGTATTTACATCTGTTTTTTGTTTATTAAAAAAAAACAATCAAAATGAGCGCAAGTCGGGGGGTCGGGGAAACCTATGTGTACAAACGCAAAACCATAAATATTTGCATCGTATACATTTCTGACTACTTACCTTTAATGAATTCAATTTCCAAAGTACTCCTATTGACTCTGAAGTCCATAATTTGTTGTTTAATGCTCTGCTTAGGCATTTTACAAACAATTTCAATTGTACATTGATGGTTTTGATTTCATTTATCGAAGAGCTGATTGAAAAAAATAAGCAGATAAGCAGATAACCAACATGGAAGGGTGTTCACATAGCCCAGAGCTTATTTTTCATCTTTTCAGCACATAAGCTGATAAGCAGCCCTGCGTGAACAACCTAAATGGAATAAAAATTAAATGAAGTAACAAATATATACAAATAAGCTTAAAAAATATATATGGACATACAAAACCAAATGGAAATAATACTTATTGACCTCCATGCCTTCCTCACTACTGATTTTAAATAAAAATTAAAATAAAAATATTCGCATTTGTATTAAAATTTGGAGGATTCTCGTTGAGGAATCCAATTGGTGATAAGTAATTAGTATTCGTCCGACTAAAATGTTTTTCTTCGTTTTCTTCGTGTGATCTGGTAGCCTAGAAATGAATCTATTCAAAATGTCGCATACATAAAGGGTTTTTCAACCCAGACCGGCACATTACTGTGAATGCGAATCGCTACCGTTCAATGAAAACCGAATATTTTTGGCCCCAATTGGATAATATGGACTTGGAGGACATGTGGTTCCAACAGGACGGCGCCACAAGCCACACAGCGAATGCCACAATCAATTTATTGGAAACCAAGCATGGTACAAAGAAATGGTAGAAGCACTAGCCCAGCTGATTTGAACTTTTTTCTGGACTGAGTGTGAGTAAGTTTTTCTCGTATGTCAAAGTTTGTTTACATTTGTTTGTTTGCAACCCCCGTTCGCCAGCAACTGCTGTTTTTGAAATATTTCTCTGCAAAAATTACATAGAAACGTTTTAATTTTCACACTTAAACACTTTCAATATATCAAATAACACTCAATCATTTTCTAAATGACACTTTTTGCCAATTTGTTTACATTTTCATCATTTTTCTATCAGCTGACTTGACACAACACAGACACTGAGCAAAAACAAAATGCCTGTTGTTTTTGGCTTGTTGTATTTGTTGTCGTACTGCATCTACCATTATATTTCTACCATGAAACCATGTTAGGTGAACGTGTTATCTCACGAAATGGCCCAGTCGATTGGCCGCCTCGGTCGTGCGATTTGACGCCGTTAGATTATTTCCTGTGGGGCTACGTCAAGTCTATGGTCTATGCATGGTAGAAATATAATGGTAGATGCAGTACGACAACAAATACAACAAGCCAAAAACAAAAGGCATTTTGTTTTTGCTCAGTGTCTGTGTTGTGTCAAGTCAGCTGATAGAAAAATTATGAAAATGTAAACAAATTTGCAAAAAGTTCCATTTAGAAAATGATTGAGTGATATATTGAAAGTGTTTAAGTGTGAAAATTAAAACTTTTCTATGTAATTTTTGCAGAGAAATATTTCAAAAACAGCAGTTGCTGGCGGACGGGGGTTACAGACAAACAAATGTAAACAAATTTTGACATAAGAGAAAAACTTACTCACACTCAGTCCAGAAAAAAGTTCAAATCAGCTGGGCTAGTGCTTCTACCATTTCTTTGTACCATGGGTCTATGCCAACAAGCCAGCGACGATTGATGAACTTCGTACGAATATCGAACGTGAAATTGCAGCAGTATCGGCCGATTTATGCTTGAACACCGTCGAAAATTGGGTTCAGCGTCTGGACTTCTGCAAGCGTGCCCGTGGTGGCCATGCAAAAGAAATCGAGTTCCATACATAATGGCATCGAACGTACTTTCACAGGAATAAAGAAGAAAACCGGTTTCATTTAAAAAAATTTTTATTGCGCTCTTATTGAAAAACCATTTATTTGCTGTGGATGTGTTCCCACAAGTAGGAGTGTTGCGACAATTCTCGCTTAGTTGAGTTTTGTTTATCCCTACAATGTGTGATGATATACCTACAGTGGCGAGCAATACCGGTCGGATGTTTTTCAAACTACGACTTAACCCAGCAAAAAAAGAGTATACCAAGAAGTAGAATTTGCACCACAACTACTTGGTAAGATGTAGTGCTAATTTAGGTGCAGAAGTACTTCTTTTAATATGGCCTTGTCCAACGCAGCACTTCTTCTTATTTGACTGTTTGGAAGAGCAGTTTATGCTAACATTTTTATGCTACATTTCGTCCGCAAACGGGCAACCAAAACTATTATTTCAACAATTTTCAAATTTCTTGTCATTTGAAACTTGGCAATAAGTTATGACTTTAAGCTACAACTTTAGGTCTTAACTTTTTAACCTTTTATATGTATAACTAATTATTTTATTAATTGACCTTTTATTAGTACTCCAAATGCTTCTGTCAACAGGTGAAAAAGAAAGGAAATGAAAAGCGATTTGAGAGAAAGTAAATACAAATTAAAAACAAGTAATATATTTAGGCATCTTTGCACTTGTCCACTATCCCTTTAGCTCTTTAATAAATTTGCATCATAATGGATGTGATGCAAATGTAGATTTTTCGGAGTTGTTTTTGATCAGAATCAAAATTGCGCATAATGTTGCAGAAGATGTACAAAAATAATAACTTCTACTAGAACTACTTCATTTTATTTTTGCTGGGAAGTTGCTGTAAAATATTAAATAATAATTCAATTTGTTTAAAATCTTCAAATTTCATTCTTTATTTACTTATCTTAAAGTAAAACAATAAAAAAAAAATATTTAAAAAACAACATAAAGCATTAATTTCATAGAAAAAGAAAAGAACTCAATGCGTCCAGTTATGCACGCCGCTCGCAGTACACAAAAATCATTAATTATTTTAAAATTTTAATATTTTGACCAAAGATCTTTTCTTTTTAAAACACTCTTGACTCTTTTTGGCATACTTTCCACTAACTTTTCAATTGTGCTGTGTGGTATATTGCTCCAGGCAACCTTGACCCGCTCCCATAGCTCGTCCAAATTTTTTGGGGGATGATCATGCTGGGACAGTGTTCGCTTGACAATAGCCCACAAATTCTCAATGGGGTTGAGATCTGGGCTTTGGGCAGGCCATTTCAACGTATTAAATTGTTGACTTTCAAGCCACTCTTTTACTATTTTAGCAGTATGTTTTGGTTCTCCATCCTGCTGAAATATGATTTCCTCTACAGGGTACGCAGATTTATCAACAAACTCAGGCAAATCTGTTTGCAGAATATTAAGGTAGTCCTCCTTTCTCATTATTCCGTCTATTTTATGTATCGGACCGACGTGCCACCAAGTGAAACATGCCCACACCATTATACTACCGCCGCCATGTTTCATTGTTTGTTTAACTTGGTGTTGCTGGAGCTGCTCGTTGGGTCGGTGCATAGTAGGACTTACCATCGGATAGGTAACGATTGATTTTCGATTCATCAGACCAAATAACCCGTTTCCAGTCGTCAACAGACCAGTTTTTGTGTTCTCGACAATACTGTAATCGAGCTGCTATGGTTTTTTTTGGAGAGCGCTGGTTTTTTCTGTTTAACAGACGCGATTAATCCAATTTTTTTAGTGCTCTCCTGGCTGTCCATTCTCTGACTGGTTTGTTAATGGCCTGTGTAGCTTCCTTGGGTGTTAATTTGGAGTTTTTGCGAAGCAATAGAACCATGTGACGAGCATCACTGACATTCAGTATCCTTGGTCGACCTCCAAAATTGCCCGAAGATGATAAATTTTTTCTATTCTGCACTGCAATAACAGTTGATTTGCTAACACCAGTCATTTCTGCTATTTTTCGTGTACTATTTTTATTTTCCAATAATACAACAATACGGTTTTCCAAATCTTTTGGAATTTTTCTAATTTTTTTTGCAAATAAAAACTTTGTTTCAAAATTTTGCTACTAATTGTAAATTTATGATCTGAGTTCTTGAGCGCAATATATAGAAATTGCAAACTAAAGTTTGTAAAACAAACAAAAACCCTTGGTTCTTTTTCGGAAAGTAACGGTAAATCAACTATTATTATATACTGAGAGTGGCGTGCAAAACTTGACGCATTATGTTTTTTTGGTTTCCGTATGAAATTATTGGTTTATGTTTTTTGGCGTAGAATACGTCTTACCTTACGGTATAGGGAGTCATGTCAGATTGTTATTGTTGTAATCTTTATTTCATTGATTATGAGGAAACGGCGAGATAACTTTTTTTAAAAATGTTTTTGTAGGTAAATGAAGATGTTATCTTTCGTTTGATATACATTTCATATTGGTTGATATCTTCCTAATATTTAAATTTCTCAAATGAAAATTGTTTAAACACATACACTCAAACATATGTGTGGTGTTTGGTTGAGTGTTTGAGTTTGTAGCGTGAACACAAACTATGCTGCTGTTTCAGTGTGGACACAAACCTTCGGCTGTTGTTTTGATTGATGAAATATTGAAATTTCGTATATTTACTTATGTATTTAAGTGAAACAAAATGTTAAATGTGAATTTGAATTTAACATGGATATATAATTATAAAAAATATATGAAAAAATTAATTCATACATTTTTAAAAACATATTTATCCTATTTTTCCTACCATAAGCTTATGTATATTATCAAAAGTAACTATCAAATAAATAAATTCATTTACTTATGTTATTTATCATTTATTGTTATATATGTTTTCTGTCTTATCGGATGGCGTATTCTACGTTAAACTTAATGGCCGTGTCTCTGACACAGCCTGCAGGGACAGTCCGTGGCCGAAGGCCTCGGACAACTGTCTGCCGTTTTTTTTAAAATTTTTTTTATATTGGTTTACTTTAAGATAAGTAAATAAAGAATCAAATTTGAAAACTTCAAACAAATTGATTTATTATTTACTAGTTTGCAGCAACATAAGTTGAAGTTTGAAAAACATCCGACCGGTATTGCTCGCCACTCTATATATACTTGTGGAGAAGGGAGCTGATGATATGCCTAGGTGGGCATTGAAATAGCTATATTCCCATCCACCATAATAATCAATTTCACACATTTCTTTATTAATATTTCTATTAAAATATACTCTTTAATAGAAAAATTACTTTTTAATAGTTATTGATGTTGTACCAAACAATTATTAAAACACATTTAAAGAATTACTCTAAGCTCTTACACTTCATTAATACTTATACTCGTGGACTAATTCTTATAACTAGAGCTTTTCTTTCGCTCAACAAATTCCTGACATTTGGCCTGGTGTGATATGGACGTTGGATGTTGAAAAGGATTTACTAATACCAGATAGAGGCAAGGGTTAAAAACAACCATCAAAATAACAATAACGGCATTTCGTGTTGTGTGTTAAAATTATTGTGTTAAATACATCACAAATGTATGATAACAATAACAGACAATAAAACAGTGTAAAAAAAAATGGTGTCCCATAACATCCCATGAAGAGATTGGGGAGAGCTTCTCACAATCAGTGAGATGTGCGCTTTCTAGTTTTACAGTCACTGATTGGGACCTGCAGTTTTACACCGATTCCGAACGGTATTTTTGAGCTTTTCATGGCTAAATACTCGATAGTGTCGCCGTCACTATGCGAGGTGACCGCCGCCGAAAGAAATTTTTTAAGGTGGTCAGAGCAGGGTTCGAACCCAGGATCTCATGTACAAGAGCCGGGCACACTAACCATTGCATATTTGTAATCGTGGAAACTTGGCTTAACCTTGATTTTTTTTGATGCAGAATTTGTTGACACTAGAAAGTATATATATTGTGTACCGAAAGGATATAGATCTAGTTTCTAGTTAGTGGTTGCTCAAGAGGTGGTGGCGTATTAATTGCGGTAAGGAATTATCTTTTTCAAGGCAAATAGTACTAAATAATAATGATTTACTATTTGACCAATTACATATGTGTGGAAATTCAGTCGGCACAAGGAAATCTATATTTGTGTGTCTCTTATATTCCTCCCAATAGTTTGGATGAGCTGTATAGTGGCCATATAAATAATATTTTGCATGTATCTGATATTGTATTATAGGTGATTTTAACATTAATTATATTGTTTGGTCTGAAGTTCATCATTCGGGAAAGTTTCTTCCTAGTAATGTTAATAAGGCGTTTGAAATGCACTTCATCGATTCTGTTTAGTATTGGTTTGCAACAAGTTAATAAAATTTTTATAAATTTAAATGGTTTATTAGACTTAGTTTTTGTTAGCTGTGACATGAAATCTTCAGTTGTTGAATGTGATTTTCCTATTTCCCCTCCAACTATGCACCATTCTGCAATTTGCATTAACCTGAAATTTTATGAATTTGCTAGGTCTCAATTTCACCCGTCAATAGTGGATTATGATTATAATTCTTGTAATTTTGAGTTACTTAATTCACTCATTGGTGGAATAGATTGGATGCAATTCTTAGTAAGTGAAATTGTTGCTGTTTGTTTTGAAGAATTTATTAAGCGGATTAAGGCTATTGTGAATGAAAATATACCACGAGTTACACCCAAAGTTCATAAATTACCTTGGTACACTAAAGGCTTGAAAAAGATTAAGAAATTTAAGAAGTAAATTTTATAATAGATTTACAACAGCATTACGGATGAAAATCTGTTTATTCATTATATGAGGGAATTTAATTTTCTAAATAAATTCCTGTATCTAAAATCAGTATATTTTGGGCTATGATGGGGCATTAAAGAATAATCCAATAAATGTCTTCGGTTAGTGACTTGTGTAAATACACACCGCAGTGGCTTAACGGGCTAGACGCTGCTGAAGATGATGCTTCACAAACATCGAAACGATCGTCCAGCGAATGCGAGTTCGAATCCCACTCGCGGCATTTACATTTTTTTCACTAACCGGAGAAAACATCTCTTATAGCCTTAAAGGAAATTACAATTTCTGGTCTTACATTCAGTCTAAAAATAATAATTCTCAAATTCTAATGTACAATAATATAGTTTCCAATTCAACTCAGGAATCCGTTAACTTGTTTAAAGCCTTCTTTGAGTCTAACTTTTCAAATAATTCACCGTTTTTAAACGACAATGATTTTACTAATATTATGTCCTGTGTTGACATCGGATCTTTGGATATTTCTCATGAAGATATATTGTCTACTATTTCAAAACTCTCAAATTCGTATAAATCTGATTTAGACGGTATTTCTTCATATTTTCTAAAGAATTGTTCATCTGCCCTCGTTGTTCCCCCTAAATTGTTATTTGAAAAATCGCTTTCTTCTGGATATTTTATTCAAAAATGGAAAAGTTCTTCTGTTTTTCCAGTTTTTAAATCGGGTGATAGAACATTAGTTACTAATTATAGGTCTATCTCTAAATTGCCAAATATAGCCAAAGTATTTGAACATATTGTGTACGATAAATTGTTTTTCCAACTTAAACGCTTTATAAGCCCAAATCAGCATGGGTTTGTCGATGGACGGTCTACTACTAGTAACTCAGAAGTTTTCACTAATTTTTGCATAAATGAATTTGAGAATGGTGTTCAAGTTGATACAATATACACGGACATTTCAAAAGCTTTTGACCGAGTTCGTCATGATATTCTTATTTTTAAACTATTCAAGAGGATTTCATTCTAATATTTTGAATTGGTTTCGGTCTTATTTATCATACAGAGTTTGGTACAGTTAGCATAGATGGGTACTATTCTGATTCCTTCTATCCCACCTCGGGTATACCTGAAGGTAGTATTCTTGGTCCGTTATTGTTTAATTTGTTCGTTAATGATATTGGTATGTGTCTTAAATTCTAAACACCTTATGTATGCTGATGATTTTACAATGTTTAAGCCCATTTATTCCTTGAATGATGTTGCATTGTTGCAAAAGTATTTAGATAGGGTCGCAACTTGGTCCCTTATCAATGATTTACCATTCAACACTAATAAATGTTTTCAGCTGTCGTTTCATCGTTGTATAAATTTTATTAACTCATCTTATTTTATTTTTAATAATGAATTACAAGTTATTTTGGAATATTTAGATTTAGGCGTGGTTTTTGATTTTAAGATGACGTTCACTTGTCATCTTAATTACATTATCCCAAAAGCATATTCGATGGTGTATTTCATCCGAAGAAATATTTCTGCGTTTTCAAATCCATACACAAAAAAGGCTCTGTTTTCTGCTTTTGTTCGTTCCAAGCTTGAATACGCATCTTTTATTTGGAACCCAATTGCGGCTGTTCATGCAACTCGGATTGAGAAAATCCAGAAATCATTCCATATGTTTGCTTTAGTCTCTCTAAACTTTCTTATGAAAGCCGTTGTTTGCTTATTTCTCTAAAGCAGTGGTGCCTACACACATATTATAACATATTGCGCTTGTGTGTGAAGCAGAGTAAACCAAAGTTCAATTTGATGTATTTTAAACAATTAAACAATGGAACAGCATTTTGCTATCCGGCACATGTGCCGACGAATTCAAAATGTGTGCATCACTTCTCTAAAGTCATTAGTGTCCAGAAGGGATATGGCCTCTATTATGTTTCCTCATGGAATTATTTCTGGATCTGTTGATTGTCCGGAGTTGCTCTCACTTATTCGTTTTAATGTCCCATCACGTTCTCTACGCCATTTTAGTACATTTAATGTTGAAAGACATTTAACAAATTATGCTTTAAATGAACCTAAATATAAATAAGTCAACAAAAAAATTCAAAATACATTTAAATATCACGAAATAAAAAACGTAAGTCAACAGTTATTGTAACTTCACCTGCTGTAAGTTATTTTTCGTCGAATTTCTCTCATTTGCACAAACCTACGTCGAAGAGTGTGATTGAAAAGTCAGATGAGAGAATAAAATACTCCAAGCTCATTTGATCTACGAATGCCACCTAGAGCTGTAATTCTTCTCATCTGACGTTTCATTTCACACTCTTCGTGGCATAGACTAATCCATACATAGATACATTTATTCTCTCATCTGACGTTTCATTTCACACTCTTCGTCGTAGGTTTGTGGAAATGAGAGAAATTAAATTTAAAATTAACTTACACCAGGTGAAGTTACAAAATATGTTCACTTAACTTTTTCATGTCGTTTTGATGTAGAACTGAAAAATTTAATTGAATTTTGCACTTTTTTGTTGACTTTTATCATAGATTAATACTTATAGTAGATCTACTAGTTCTCTAATTTATGACATTTGGTCTGGTGTGATATTTACGTTCGATGTTGAAAAGAATTGCTTTACTAATATCAGATAGAGGCAATGGTTCAAAACAACGAACAAAATAACAACAACGGCATTTCGTTTTGTGTGTTAAAATTATTGTGTTAAATACATCACAAATGTATGCTAACAATAACAGTCAATAAAAAAGTTTAAAACACATTTAAATTTCACAGTTTTTCACCAAAATGGCATGAAAAATTAAAGCAAGAAGTTATTGTAATTCCACCTGGTGTATATCACTTTTCGTCAAACATCTCTCTATCACACCGACCGCATCACGAAGAGTGTGAAAGGAAACGTCAGATGAGCCAAATGTTCTCTCTAGCCTGAGATTACTCCATGACTTTTATTGTTGGTATACATTTGTATTGTATTTAACACAAATAGTTTGCCACAAAAACACGAAAGTCGGTTGTTGTTCCTTTGTTGAACGTTGTTTACTATTGTCTCTATCTGGTATTATTGAACCCATGTTTTCCACCATCCAATGTTTACTTTCCACCGTACTTATGACGTTTAATTTATTGAGAGAATAAAAGTATCTATGTATGTATTAGTCTATTCTTCGTGGTACGGTCTGTGCGATAGAGGGTTATTTGATGTAAATTGACTTCCAATAGGTGGAATTACAAAAATTTTTGACTTACATTTGTCATGTCTTTTTGGTTAAGAAGAACTGTGAACTTTAAAAGTTTTTTGGATTTTTTTGTGGTTTTTGGCGTAGAATACGTTTAACCTTACGGTATAGGGAGTCATGTCAGATTGTTATTGTTGTAAACTTTATTGAAGAAACGGCGAGATAACATTTTTAAAAATTTTTTTGTAGGTAAATGAAGATATTATCTTTCGTTTGATATACATTTCTTATTGGTTGATATCTTCCTAATATTTAAATTTCTCAAATGAAAATTGTTTAAACACATACACTCAAACATATGTGTGGTGTTTGGTTGAGTGTTGAGTTGAGTAGCGTGAACACAAACTATGCTGCTGTTTCAGTGTGGACACAAACCTTCGTCTGTTGTTTTGATTGATGAAATATTGAAATTTCGTATATTTACTTATGTATTTAAGTGAAACAAAATGTTAAATGTGAATTTAACATGGATATATAATTATAAAAAATATATGAAAAAATTAATTCATACATTTTTATGTTAAATGAAAGTGCTGCCAAGTAAGCAAAATAACAATGCTGCTTGATGCTGTTTGACAGCAGCTGACAGTTGACGTTTAGTAAATTAAAATAAAAACTACTAATCAAAATGGCAACTACACGAAATACAAGAAAGCAACAACAACAACAACAAAAAAGTAAATATCAAATAAATAAATTCATTTGCTTATGTTATTTATCATTTATTGTTATATATGTTTTCTGTCTTATCGGATGGCGTATTCTACGTTAAACTTAATGGCCGTGTCTCTGACACAGCCTGCAGGGACAGTCCGTGGCCGAAGGCCTCGGACAACTGTCTGCTGTTTTTTATTGTTAGTATAAATTTACGTATTTACAAACAATTTTAACGCACAAAACGAACTGCCGTTGCTAATTTATTGTTGGTAGGTTTGAGTTATTGCCTCTATCTGGTGTTATTAAAACAATCCTTTCCAACATGTAATTTTCATATACAGCCGTACCAAACTTCGTAAATTTACTGAAACAAATCATTGCTCTAGATATAAGAATTACTACTCTATGCTTATACTTATTTGTTTTACCTCCTTGTGCCCACATGGTCTTCGCTTCCCGGCGCCTTCTTTATATTTTATAAGTTTAATTCGTAAAATGTACTCTTGATAAATAAAAAAAAATTTCTTTATTTGTAGCGTACAAATTTGGATGTTAATTTGGCTGTTAATAATTTACTTTCGCGTGACGATGAAGACGCTGACGACACTGAAGAGGGTGGCGATAATTACGTTCCGGAAGATTTAATATCACTGTTGGATAATGGTTTCCATGGAGACAACAACAGTGTAATTATTGATCCGTCTGATGGTTTATTTACGGAAGAAATATTTAGCAACTATTCGAGCATCAGAAAGTAAGTCTATATGTAAGTCAATTCAAATTTGAATATATGCTAGGGATACGACATTTTCAAAACTATGCAAAGAGCCAAACGAAGTATAACGAATATGATGTTACTATTTAGGATATAACAATATATTTAGTTAGTTAAAGGAATAATTGTACTTACTTTTGCCCAGCAATATGTTTTTCAAAGGGGATAAATAATTTAAAAATCTGTATTGCCAACTAAGTTATCTCGTATGATTTTGATACCCTGAATCCAATGGTGTGAACTTTTGTTCTCTATCGCATTAAAATTCTACATTTGGCAACAAAGTGCTGGTAAATCAAAAAATTTGTAAAGTTGTAATTTCCTTTAAGGTCATGTTTTCTCTGGTTAGTGAAAAATATTAAAAAAAGGTTTATTTCTTTGACATCGAATTTGAATCAAAATACCTTTAAATTTATGTTCGACGTCCGAGAACGAAATGTAAAGGACACTTAGGTGATTATAAACATCAGGTGCCCATACCCCTTGCTATTGACCGTTACTAATCACAACTATAAATTTTGAAATATATGAGAGTATACTTAAGACTAATGTACACTCCGGTTCACTTATTTAAAGGCAATAAAAATGCAATATTCAGCAGCCTGTATATTTTGCAATTTGTAACCGATTGCAGAATTTTAAAATGGAAATGGAAGCTAGACATCTTGAGATATAAAAAAACCATGACAAATAGTGGTTTCTTAACTAAAGAACTTTTTAATTTATAAAAAAAAGTCCAAAAATGTGCTATTTTTTAGGTTCACTCGAATAAAGGCACTTTAACTAATTTTAATGTGGCTTTAGGCCTAGAAAATCGACTACTGACTAGATTTTCACGCTATTATAAGGCGGCATTCGATAGCCCGATACGGGAGAAACTCTACGAAGCAATGTCTGAGCTTGGTATTCCTGCAAAACTCATACGCATTTGCAGGATGACCTTGACGAACACCAAATCCGCAGTGAAAGTTGGTAAGGATCTTACCGAACCTTTCGAAACAAAGCGAGGCCTCAGAAATCTTAATGGAGATCATTATGAGAAAAGCATGAATAAAACCATCAGCAGCCAAAGTCGCACAAGACAAAATTAATGGTTTCAACGAGACAAAATTAATAGTTTTAACGAGCACGGCCTCCATGCGATTAGACCAAAGCATGAACGTTGATAACCCTTATAATTTGGAGGTGGTGGACGCATTTATATATCTCGGATCTGCCGTAAACAAAGACAACAACGCCAGCCTTGAGATCAAGCGGAGAATTGTGCTTTCGAATAGTTGTTATTTTGGGCTAAACAAGCACTTTATGGATAAGCCCTCTCTCGAGTAACAAAAGTCCAAATACTTTACGTGTGATTCGAGATGTCAATATCGACTCGGATCATTACCTGGTAGCTGCGAAAGTTCGCACAAAGCATGCAAGACGAAACACGTGCGAAACCAAACACAGGAAAAGCTAGATATCGATAAACTGCAAATACCGGAGATATCAATAGTCTCTCCTGGTAGAGCAGAATTCTCCCCTCCCGAAGACCCAGATGCGCAGTGGAAGCACATCTCCCATTCTTTGGAAACTGCTGCAAGAACTGAACTTGGCTATCAAAACCCGTCGAAGGATAAGTCATGGTACGACGAAAAATTTCGCATTACAACTTATGAAAAAGACAGTGAATGGAAAATACCGAAATGTGCAGGATGAATAATGAATCCCAAAAATTTTTCAGAGGATAAAAAGATCGAATAATGGGCTGCCCTCCTACAAGGACGAGAATGGGAATCTGGTAACAGATAAGCAGTATGTGCTTAAAATTATTCTTCCACTGAAGATCAGGAGGTAATGGAGGAAGACAGTGTAGATGAGCTTTTTAAGGCCGGTGGCGAAGGACTGCTAGCCCACATGCATCAACTTATATGCGGTATATGGTTCGACGATAGTAGTCTCTGTTCCAACTATCGCGGTATCAGTCTTTTATCCATCGCGTATAAGGTCTTGTCGGTCATATTATGTGAAAGGCTAAAGCCGATTGTTGAAAACCTCATTGGACCTTATCAGTGTGGTTTCAGACCAAGAAAGTCCACGACTGATCAAATATTCATGCTTCGCCAAATCCTGGAAAAGACCCACGAAAAGCAAGTCGATACATACCATCTTTTTGTCGATTACAAAGATGTTTTCGATAGCCCCATACGGGCAAAATTTTACGAAGCTATGCCTGAACTTGGGATTACCGCAAAACTAATCCGCATCTGTAGAATGACGCTGACCAACACCAAACCAGCAGTGAAGGTGGGGAAAGATCTGACCGAACCATTCTGTACCAAGCGAGGACTGAGACAATGTAACACACTTTCGTGCAATCTCTTCAACATCATAATGGAGATAATAATGAGAAAAGCTGCAGGAAATGTGAACAAGAACATCAACAGGATAAGCCATATGTTGTTGGCGTATGCTGACGAAATATAAATCTTTGGCGGCAGGAACCAGCAGCTATATAATTTAGGCCTATTGCGTTGGCTAGGCTATTTGATCAGAATGGATGAAGATGAGCCACCGCGAAAGGTTTTCGATAATGTACCCGTTGGAAGCTGGAAAAGAGGACGATCAAGGCTCCGCTGGAAAGACCAGACCGAAGAATCCCTCCGTATCCTTGGTGTTACCAAATGCCGAGAAAACGCGAAGTATAGAACCAGCTGGAGAAATATGTTGAAATTTGTGTAATTTATTTATTTGTTTGTTTGATTAATACGTATAAGGTGTCTGACCTCATAAGGTTGTAAAATAGCCAATAAAAGAAACACAAAAATGACTCCGAATTCATGGCGATTCTGAAATCGGCACAAGCGGTATCATATCCATAGCAGAACCAGTGGACCTGGTATTTGGAGTGGGATCAGAAACCACTTCTTTCCTTCATTCTCAACAGGCGGACTGCCTAGTCCAACACACAGGAGCAGCGCATCAGGGTTCGATAGCTCGTACCTCCTGATGTAGTCCCGGCGATCGGATAGCACCCGCTTGTCCTTTTCAGAAAGAGATTCGGCATCGCAGCTCATGAATCTTCTTACCACGGCACATGGTCTGCGATAGACTCATTTCTTTTTATGAGCGCTGGATCTGTTCCTAGTCTTGCCAGCCTTTGCCGAGGTGGATCCCGCACCAGTCACCCCATGTCCGGTGTTACCGGGAGGTGACAATTCCCTCGTGCCTTGGCGTCGGAGGGAATTGTTCGGGACCAGTTTAATTAAAGACTAACTGGACATCCAGGTCCTCGGCACTGCTACCGACCACCTTGACGTTAAAAATGTTTTTTACTTCAACGTTGGATATTATAATGGCGGCAAAGTAGCAAGAATCGCCATGTTAGTCCTACTTTTTGTTTGTCATCATCTAATATTGACGTATGTTAAAATTGCACTTGCCGACAATTTACCAATTTCTTTGCTTTCGAATTCGGATGACTTATTTAGCGCAGAGCCGTTGTCCCCTTCTTCTGTGGCCGAATCTGTAGTTGATACAAATAATGTTCATGATAGCACCAGTGACCAAGCTGCGGACTTCAATTTCCGGCCAATTTATGGTATAGATATCATAGCGTCGACTTATTATTGTTTTGTCGTAAACGCCAATTGCTTGAAACGGAGATACCAATATTCACAGCTATACCTAGCAATATGTCAAAAAAGTGGTTTTTCCAATTTAAAGATATATGTACCAAATTGTATGTACTGATTTGGGGATACATTCGGCTATCTGAAATGCTCATTAGGGTGGCCCTCAATTACATGATATGTGAATTATAGGGTGTTCTTGTTGTCATTGATTTTTCAACTGATTACGAATTTTTTCCTGTAATTTTATTAATATCCGAAAAACTGTAATTTTTTAATTTTTTACAATAAACTGGGTTAGTAGCCTTTCATTTAAGAGGAATATTTCATTCGTACACTGAGAGAAAAAAAATTATTATAATAATAAGTGGTAAAGGTAGATTTACGACTTTTTCATTTAAAATGGCACAAAAACGGCTAAAGATTTTTGGCCAAAATTTTCTATTTCTCGTTTAGAACCTTAAAATCTTAAATTCTACCAAGGCGCTTCGCAGTACAATGTTTCGTTTGGAAAAAAAATTGAAAAAACTTCAAGAAAAATGGAAAAAATCCAAAATTTTTAGCTTTTTTACCTTCCTCAACTCATAACGTCCAAACTAAGCTTTGTGACGTGAAGCGCCTTAATGGAATTTTAGATTTTAAGGTTCTAAACGAGAAATAGAAAATTTTGGCCAAAAATCTTTAGCCGTTTTTGTGCCATTTTAAATGAAAAAGTCGTAAATCTACCTTTACCACTTATTATTATAATAATTTTTTTTCTCTCAGTGTACGAATGAAATATTCATCTTAAATGAAAGGCTACTAACCCAGTTTATTGTAAAAAATTAAAAAATTCCAGTTTTTTATTTTTTTTTAATTTAATTTTTTAATTTTTAAGCCCACGAAAATGGTTAAACTGTGTTATATTTTGAAATACAACTAATTTTTAAAAAAAACTCGTGGAATAAATATTGTTTCTGAGTCCCCAAAGATTCATATTCAACAATAAAAAAGTTCTTTTTCGCAAAAAGTCGTTTTTGACATATTGCTAGCTATACCACTACTACCAACTAGCAATTTTTAGGGATATACAAACAAATTAGAGTAAACATCTCACTAATGGTAAGATACATATGTATATCAAAAATCTGCCAACAGATTCAGAAAGAGAACGCACAAAAACCTGTAGATACAATATCAACTTGAAAAAAACATAAATGGCGTATACGACAAAACAATAATCAACCGACGCACAGTGGCGCCATTTGAGTTTTTTCGTTGCAAAAATCATATATTTTGAACCGAATAAGATAATTGAACAATTTAAACGGCATATGATAGATAACTGTTCAGCTTGTGAAATGAGTGTTTGGAAAGGGTGCTAGGCTTTATAGGCGCTTACTTCTGGGTTATCAAAGTTAAAATTTGTAGAAAAATCAATTTTATGATAAGTATTTTTTACATTTTTAGATTGTTTTTTTTTTTAAATTTTTAAAATTAATTAATTTTATTTTTTTTTTTAATTTTCTGTAAAATATTCTTCACAATTCGTAGCAGAAGGTATATCTAAAAGACTAATCATTTCTAAAGTATAATTATTTTCTAACTCTATTCGTGACTAAGTGGATCGGAAGGTGCTGCCAACATGTTGAAGAGGCCCTAATTTTACCTTACCCTTGATGCTTTGAATGTGTTCTGCAATATATATTTTTATAAAATTTGTTAAGAGACTCCTGTGCTTCTTCAGAAAGCTCTCCAATTGGCAAAGACTGGTACTCAATTATATCTTTGCCATGCGCCAATATTTTATGGACGGTCGGGGTCAACTTCTTCTGTCGATACATTTCTGCTAAAAGAGATTCAGTTTTCGATGCATATTCTCCATATTTTGTAGAATTAACACTTTCTTTCCAATTTAAAACATTCAAGATCGTTCCCAATCTTTTCACGATTTGATTGTCAATTCCGGTGATTCTAGATACTGCCTCATCATTTTCAAAAAACCTCCTAGAAGTGTTTCCATCGTTTGAGTTACCGTATCCGCACTTGGGACAGTCTACTTTTAGTCTGATATTTTCCTTATCCTTAATTGTTTTCACTCACTGATTGGGACCTACATTTTTACCCCGATTCCGAACGGTATTTTGAGAAGCTTTTTCATGGCTATATACTCGATAGTGTCGCCGTCACTATGCGAGGTGACCCCGCCGAAAGAAATTTTAAGGTGGTCAGAGGAGGATTCGAACTCAGGATCTCATGTACAAACACCGCGCCCACTAACCATTGCACCGCCGACGGTCACTTGTAACTACATTCAATATATTTTCCTTCTCCAATTTACAGCTTTGTAGGCTTAATCTTGCTTATTTGTTCTTCAATGTCCTTCACCATGGTCCTTATGAGTTCTGCCGATTCCTTTGCAAACTGAAACATTGGTCGGCAATAATGCACTGACGACGGTCGTGGATTTTTCCAGTGTACGGAAACATCAGATTTTAGCCGCAAAGGAACAACAGATGCCATAAACATATTTCCGTCAGATATAGTAGCGTCATCGGAAGATATCCTTTGCTTATAAACGCTTTGTCCGGATGATCCATCGCAGCCCTTTTTGCTGATCTGTCAGTTTCTCAGGAAGAATTTCCACCTCATTTTCACGAAGAATCCAACAACCATTTTGCTGTATGGCCCATAAGATCCTGCAGGTTGGCTTTCGCAGACACTTCCGTACAGTCCGTATGCAGTGGTCGTTAATTTATTTTGGCTTGCGTAATATGCTTGTATCCTTTTTAGTCGAAGTGGGATTTTGTAATCTGCGACCTAACTCCTTCACTATCCTTTAATAGATAGCGCGTCCGATAAATGCTTCGTGGTCAAGTCATTGGTGGCATCGGCAAGTTTCCTCTTTCGTGTGAAAATTGAACACTCCTCCACTCCTGGGTTTATCTACTGCCAATATATCCAGGATGGTGTCTTCATTAAACCAGTCCTCGTATTTGGAGTTGAAGTTGTGAATGGTTCAATTGCATTCACCCATTTTGCCTTAATTTTTGCATATATCATACAATGATTTACTTTTATACTTTTGCTTCTCTCAATATTTTCGTATACGCTATCGAGTTCTTCTAAAGCAGCTTCCGCGAAAAACGTTGGTGTGGTTGACTTTCTAAACAGTACAAATAATTTTAAATAATAATTTTAAGTCGTAGACTAATGCAGGCATTATGCTTATTTTGCAATATATATGCTTATGCTACCATGCGTATGGATTTAGGCTGAATTATACAATTTTGATATTATGCACGTGTCCAAATAAGATTTGTGCCTACCTGTGGGGACCACAAGTCAATATTGTTCTTGACCATTTGTAGGCCAACGTAATTTTTAAATGATTGTGCATCCTGTGTCTGTAACAGAATATGGGGATCAGACTTTGCCAGAGGCTCTCAGGTAGACAACCGACTTAAATGCAATTTTCAAACTATTAGATCAAACTAACTGTCAGTTAAAACATGTAAGGGATGCAAGCCATTCACTTGCTGCAACAATGTCTTTTTAACCTTTTTTACCTGTAGAAGCCAAACGGGCACGTACGGGCAGATAAAACCTTTTGAATTATGTAAAGGAATAATCAAACAACATATTTTAAAAATATGGCAGAGGTAAGAACTATAATTTTTTTTTTATTTCCCGTCAAAGTTGAAAAATAGTGAAAAAAGGGATAGTTTTTAAATAGTGATTTACCTAGAGAAACACAAAGCAAACAGTAATTATTACACATTTAATAAATACAGCAATCAATTGAAAAAAAAAGATGATCCGTTACCTAGCTTTCGTGATATTACAGCTGAAATCGCGCCAAATTAACTAAAAATTGTGAATTTTTTGAAAACCGAAAATCGGTCAACTTTGAACGGTTATGACTTCTAAACTAAAAATCTGATATTATTAAGAGTAGCATATTTGAGATCGTTGAAAAGTTTCCTATAACATGGGTTTATTTAAAATATCGTGGGCGCACATGAAAATTTTGATTTTTGCAAGCTCGTTTGCTCTACGGGCGCAACTGACATAGGTTTGTTAAATTCTTTATATGTATATTATGTAATCTTCAACAGCTCTTCGCGAGCCTTCGGAAAGTGAAGATATTGCAAACCGCGATGATTTGTGTGCAATTTGGGCTAAATTTGTCAGACAGGCTTATCCGATGACACCTCGATGACGATCAGCTCGTTGGACGCGCAAGCCGAAAGAAATCACTCCTTTCAAAAAAAAAAAAATGCAAAACGTTTACTCTTTGTTCATACCCATAAATCAAAAGATCTCCCATTCTGGGAAAAAATTCTTTGGAGCATGGTAGAGTTCATCGCGCTAAATATCAGGCACTCAATCCACGCTACACACAGAAAACCGTAAAGCACGCTGGAGGAAACATTATGGTATGTGGATCTTTCTCATGGCATGGGGTGGACCCCATGTGTGCAAATAATCGGGAAAATATACCGTTATCACTATTTGGATATTCTGAAGAACCAAAGGAGCTTTTGAACAAATGCCACGGTTATCGTATCGTTCAATTTCATGCATGATAATGATCCCAAACGCATCAAAAATTGCCAAGGAGCGATTTGCTGAAGAAAGAATGCCCATTTTAGATTGGCCGGCTCAAAGTCCATATTTTAACCCTATTGAAAAATCTGGAACGATGTGAAAACTAACATCGTAGTTTGGACTGGAATACACAGTGCTGGTATTCGATTAGCTAATAGTTTTGCCAAAATTTGATTAAACTTGTGCCCTGTATATGTCAATCCGTAATTGAAAATAAAGGTTATTCCACTGAGTATTAACCAGGTAACCTTAGAGCATCAATATTTTTATTAATTGCTTAAATATATATTTTTATATTTCAGAAATTTTAATTTGTGCTACATTCTAAAATCTGGCATATAATTAATTGATGGCTTTAATTTGCAGACAAGAAGAATACATGTCTTAAGTGTTTATGATAAACCTTTTAGTTATTTGGAAATAAATGAAAATAAAAATAAAATAAATATGTTTGTTTTGAGACAAAATTTATGCTAATTTAGTGTCCATGACTGTATGTAAAACGATTATCCTGCAAACGATATCGTTATGTCGATGATGCTATCGACAAAACGATAATGAATTCGATATCGTTTCTTACCTAATTAATTAACCCCATGAAATTTTAAACAATTTGGGTTTCGTAATTTTGTATTTCATGTGAAAATATATTTCCATGTTACAAGGTTTGATGGCATTTTTTAAATTTAAGTGTAAGACAAATTGCCAATGGAATTTTGTTTTATTTTATTAAAATTAAAATAATTAAATTTTATTTAACGTTTAAGTAATAAATTGTTACCCCGCCTAAAAATAAGTACAAATTTCAAGTAATCATTCTTTATTTTAGCTTATTATTTGATCGCATACGTAGCGAACGTAACCAATCTGGATCGAATGCAGAAAATAATCAAGCAAGGACATCTGGATCCAGTAGCGGTGTTTTGGCCAGTGCCGGTAGCTTGTCCGCCCAAATATCATCTGTTAGCGCTGAACGAGAGGCTTTTAGTCGATGGCGGGATCGTCAGTGTTATCTTCCAAGACGTTGGCTTAATAAAGAAGATTATGTCTGGGATAAGGAAGGAGGTAAGCATAGTTAACTGCTAAGTTGTCAAACCACAATCATAGCTTATTAAAATATTTTTTTTAGATGCCAAAAAGAAAGATCCAACATCAATGAGTTCGCCAATTTGGATTTCTGAAGAACTTCAACCGTGGCCCGACAAAAACAATTCTATTAAATTCAAGAAGATTGCAGCCTTATACTCCGAATTTATAGCAGTTTCTGATAACGGAGAACTTCATCAGTGGCGATGGATGGATCTGGAACCACATAAATCGGAGGTACATTTCATATCCACAGTGGCACTAGAATTTAACACCCAACAATTTCTGTGTTCTAGGTCGAAAATGTTTTCCATCCGAAAACAATTACCCTTAACCTATCGGATAAAATTGTACATTTGTCTGCAAATTTCATTCGTTGCTCTGTGGTTACGGAAGGTAACCGCGTTGCAACATGGATGGATGAACAGTTGGGCTACATTGGAGCCAAATTGGAACATGTCGCTACTTCTTTTAATGAGTTTACAATGGACCCCATTATGAGCATTAATGTTTGTTCTCTATACACCGCTGTCCGAACAGAAAGCAATAACGTTTACTGGTGGGGAGTACTGCCATTCGATCAACGTCGCTATTTGTGGGATAAGTACCGAACAAAGGCTAAGAAACCTTTCAAAAATGTTTCAGCTGATATAATTGTCGGCACCCAAGTTATAATGAAAAAGTGTCCAAAGTACCAAACTGGTTCGATTGGGTTTACTTGTGCCAACGGCGTGCCAAAAGTTGGGCAACTACTCAACTCTGTTTGGGATTCAAATGATGTTTGTAGATTCAAAATAGTGAACATAATGAATACCGGGGGAAATGAAAAGCTCCAAATACCGTGTTCGAGTGCTGTTAACAGTTGTGGGTCTTCCACAGAGAAGGAGGTAACAAAAGTTGTTAACGTTCCATGTGCCAGTTCAGGAAAAACCTCGAATAAAGAAACAACGGACCGAATTGATATGCCGCCACCACCATCTCCAGCGTCAAGTACATGCAGTGATACAGGAAGTGTTACATCACACAAACGAACCAAACGTATGGCCACCAAAGATGACAGCGTAGATGGGAAGAAAGATGAAGAATTATGGCAGTTAAAAGATGTTGTATTTGTTGAGGATAAGATTGGCCCGGTTGGCAAAGTTCTTAAAGTTGATGGTGATTTTGTAGCCGTACGATTCCCAATATCATCATCAGCGCCGCCGTCAGCAGCTTCAGTTGGGGTAAATCCTGGGGAAGGCAAGGAGGATGACTGGCAACAATGTCGGCTGCTACGACGTGAAGACGTACAGGTTTATAAAACGGCAATGGCTTCAAGAGGTCCCGATTGGATCCAAAAATTACCTAAAAAGATCAACATTAGTCATGGCAGTGATCCATCTGCATTTCAGCTTCTCTGTTTAGCTGTCGATTTACGGGGAATACATGTGGTTAAAAAAGTTGGTTCGAAACTGCATTATAGTGTATACAATTTGTATAACAGTAAGCAGGAGCAAAATTGTCAATTCCCAACTGATAGCGGATCATTTATGGGAGCTTCGTTTAATAATATATCTATGATTTGCAACAATGACTGCAGTGGTAATACTAGCACTATTATACTTCGCGATGGTAACCGGGCATTATATCCGATGTCAAAAGATTGTGTTGGCTCCATAAAAGATCCACACTGGTTCGATTTGTCGCCCGTTAAAGCCGTGGCAATGACTACAATTTCATTAGCATCGTCACTAAACAGTAGCAATCAAAAGTCAAAAGTATGTATGACAGCCTTGCTGTTTGAAACACAAAAGATAATGCCGCACATTCTACGCTGTGATGTTAAAAATTCATTTGCCACTTTAAATCGATTGGAAAAGGAAGATCGGAATGATGTTATGGGCATTTTAGATGAACGCTGTGATGGGGCACGTAATATTTTGCATGCGTGTACAATTATGTGTTCGCCAACAACAAATAAAGATACTGATGAAAAGAAAACATCCACATTTACTGGCATAACCTCTCGGTCTTCTCCTGCATCCTCTTCAGCATTCACGACAAATGTATCGTCTGTCATTGATAATTCGTCCGCTGCTCCTTCTAGTTCAAACACAGCAACTTCTTCTGTGTTTCCTAGTATTTCTGCGTCAATGTCCTCCGTTGGTACATCTTCACGTGAGGGTAGAACGGTAAGTCTTCGAGAAATGATGAACCGGCTCATTAACACAGATATGGAACAATCTGCTTCTAATAACGCCAATAATGCATCCGGCACCGGAGGAAATAGCGAAGATAGCAATATGTACATGGCGCCGTGGACTATCGAATCCAATACAAATTCATCCAGTGCCAGCATTAATGATGTTGTTATGAGCAATAGCGCTGAGGATGATATTTCAAAGATAATTGCAGGATGTTCGAACACTGTCGGAGCAATGAAATTTTCCTCTCCGAATTATGTTTTTGACCCTATACAAAGACGGGAGAATGCCACACTTATTCTTCAGCAAATGTGTTCCAGTTCTGCATTACGACCATACCTATATCAGCTATTAAGCAGTAAAGATGCACAAGGGCAGACCCCGTTTATGTTAGCAGTATATAATCGCGCTTATGAGGCTGGGTTAATTCTCCTAAATACAATTCTTGCACTTTCCGAAAAGGACATTACAATGAAAAATGCAATGATTTTTCCACTGGGTTCACCGCCAGATCAATCACCTTTACATGTCATATGCTACAATGATACTTGTTCATTCACATGGACAGGCGCCGATCATATTAACCAGAATATATTTGAATGTAAAACTTGTGGTTTGACGGACTCCCTCTGCTGTTGCACTGAGTGTGCCAGAGTATGCCATAAGGGACATGATTGCAAGCTGAAACGAACGTCGCCAACTGCATACTGTGATTGTTGGGAGAAATGCAAATGTAAAGCGCTGATTGCTGGAAACCAAAATAAACGATTTGCCCTTTTATGTAAACTGTCTTCATGTACAGACCTCGTTACAAAATTCAACGCCAAGGGTGAATCCATATTGCTCTTCCTGATACAAACAGTTGGGCGACAAGCTATAGAACAACGTCAATATAGAGCAAACTCACGTGTACGAAATGTTGGGAGTGGGACAAGTGGTACGGGAACTGGAGGCACATCGACTCGTAAATCATCCTCTTCTATTGATATGGATGTGAACATGCCCGATCATGACTTAGAACCTCCGAAATTTGCTAGGCGTGCGTTGGAACGCTTACTAATAGACTGGCACGCAGTTAGGGCCATGATTATGACAGGCACTGAAAGATCTGAAATGACACCTCAACAAACACCGAATTCTGCAGACAATGCTAGTTCCGAGAATTACAATGTATACTTACAGAGTCAGAACGGTTCAACACTGCTTGACAAATTTACCCATAATCTTTTCGTTAAATGCTCTGGCGATCATTTGGACACACTGCTAATGACTTTGGTTCGTGAAATGCAGAATGATTCTGTGTCTGGTCGTATGGCAGACGCTGAAATAGTTTCTAGGCGCTTTGTTCGTTCAGTGGCACGAGTTTTTGTGATTTTTAATTTGGAAAAGTTTCCAAACCCCGAACGTCGCAAATCTCTATCTATACCTCACAAACACATACAAAGTTGTGTTAAAGTTTTTCAAACATTGCACAAGCTTGCCATACAGGAACTATGTGAAGTATCGGAAGCATTAATAGCACCTGTGCGGCTGGGTGTTGTTCGTCCTACTGCTCCGTTTTTGTCATCATCTAATATTGACGTATGTTAAAATTGCACTTGCCGACAATTTACTCTTAACAGTATACTATAAACATTGTTTTTCTTTGCTTTAGAATTCGGACGACTTATTTAGCGTAGAGCCGTTGGCGCCCTCGTCTGTGGCCGAATCTGTAGTTGATACAAATAATGTTCATGATAGCACCAGTGACCAAGCTGCGAGCTTCAGTTTCCAGCCAAGTTATGGTATAGATAGCATAGGTATTATCGGTGACATACAGTTTTGTTAAATTCTTAATATATATATTATATAATCTTCAACAGCTCTTCGCGAGCCTTCGGAAAGTGAAGATAATGCAAACCGCGATGTTGCTCCCCATAACCAAGATGAAGATATACTAGAAGCAGGACGCAACGACGAAGGAATCCTCCAAGATGATGAAAGCGACAACGAGTATACTTTTAACGAACCCGAAACTGAGTCAGACTCTGACGATAACCAGAGTAATCAAGATGCTCAGCGAAGTGTTCAGACTGGCGCCACAGTTGGATCAGAGACAGGTTTTGATTTCTGTTTTATTTAAAATTGTAGTTATAGAATAGCAAAGAATTAAAGGGTCTGTATTCATAAAACGTATGAAGTATGTAATAAGGAATATTACAATAACACTGTGCAACAGTGGTTTTGAAAAAAAAATTATGAAAGTACCACAAAACCATAGATGGGTAAAATAGCAGTAAAATTTTTACTAATAATACAGTTTAATTTGCATTACCAGTAAAATTTTACTGAGTAATGAAAAAAATTTGAGTAATCAGTAATTTTTTGCTGTACCGGAAAACTGTTACTGATTACTGAAAAAAATTGCAGTAATCAGTAATTGTTACTGAAATTAAATTTAATTTGCATTATCAGTAAATTTGTTATTTTTATTTTTATTCCAAGTGTAATATAAAAATGCCTCCAAGGCCAATTTTTACTGATTACTGGTACTGAAAAGTTTTAACACTTAATTGTATTAATAGATGTATTTGTACATGTGTTAGTTAGCATGGAGTGTGTTTCCACCGACTTGGCAAATTATCTCCACGAATCAATTTTATACCTGGTCGAACGAGACAGAACGACGAATTGTCTGAAAAATTGTCCATCAATTAAAAATTGTTTTATAGCATGCAATTACGCTTATTTGCACCTATAGAACGGTTGTATTCATTCGCTGGAATTGTGAATCATTCCAGAAGGCAAAAACTCAGCGATGTAAATTTTGAAATGCTTGGTTCAATGCTTGTATGATATATACATAACTAACCTGATCATCCCGCTTTTCGATGTCTCATCGCGCCCTGAATTTCAATCCCGCTTTTTACAGGAAAGTCATGCTTTTTGATGTTTTTGTCTTTAGAAATAGTAAACTATAATTTAGATTGGAATTTATATTTTCTTAACATACAACTTTCAACAGTCACAAGCTAGATTTGAATTCACATTGTCAGGCGATCGCTTGGAAGTTTGTGAGCTTCATCATCAGAGGCTTAGGCTGATGGCAGAGTGCGCACTGAAAGCCGAGCCGAACCGAGCTGAAAGCTGATTGAAATTCTTAAAACTGCCCATACAAATTAGTACAAATCGGCGTCAGCATGGCATTAGTGAAAGACGAGCTGAGAGCAAAGCTGATACATAGGGGTTTTGAATCGTTTGCCATAGCCTTTAGCTTTGACTTCAAAATTTGTACATACCTCTCATACTTTGCAGTAAATTGATAGTTGATTGTGTTGATGGAGCTTCCTTCAAAACACGGATTTCTGGCCATTCAGATTTCACATCTACAAGAACTAAAAAGTGATGACTCATGAAAGGTCCGGCGTAATCAATATGAACGCGCTGGAAATTCTCCGTTGGCTCTTCCCAGTGATGTACTATCGTATAACATTTGGGGGACTTTTCCTCACCTTTGCGCAGCTTTCACACGACCTCACCATTCGTTCGACGTCCATGTCGATGCCATTCCAAAAAATATACCTTCGCGCCAGTTGTTTCATTTTCACAATTCCCAAATGAGTGTAATGAATCTCCTTTAAGATATCTTCTTGTAGAGTTTTAGGTATTAAGACTCGATTTGACTTTAGTATGACACCATTTTGTATTGAGTATTCCACTTCACTATTGTTTCCGTTCATCAAATCATTTTTTAATTTCGAGATCTTGGTTTGTTGCTTGAGCCACTTACTATAATCGATGTGATAGCTTTAGTAGAAATTCCATTTACTATTTGCTCTTGAATAATATGTACTTCTTCTTTCTTCTAAGCATCTTTATGTGTAGATATTGTCTGTATTAATATGCTTTATACAGGTCGATTTTACAAAAATATCTCGGAATACAACCTTACCTTTTTCTCAAAAATCTCAGGATATTTTTGGATTATTTCAGAAATTGAATGTATAGCAAGATGCTTACTTTGCTCCTTATCCGATATGTTCTTGTCGATTTCATTTTGATTTATTTGTAAATCCATACACGACCCAGTAATGCAGAATGATTAGGCGACACAACGTACATTTGCTACCTTGACGACTTTTTACCAAATTTAACGTCCACATCTACAACACCCAATAGTTTTAAAACATCTCCAGTATTCGTTCGGAATGCTATATTTGTTGAATATAATTTTGATTTTATACCAATCTTAGCGAATTCACTTTCTGGAATTAATGTAAATCCTGCGCCTGAATCAACTTCAAAAATTTGTTTTTTCCCCTTCTATTAGTACTTCGGCAAAAAAGTTTTTAGCATCGGTACGTACTGCTGTTGTTGCGCTGTAAATGTTAACAATTTTATTTATGCCGTAGTTATTATTGTCGTATATGTTTTATCTTGTCTTTTATGCAAACCATTTTTACATGCCCCGACTTCCCGCAGGCAAAACATTTCAATTTGTTTCTATTTATTTTACATTTGTTTGCAATGTGATTAGATTTACCGCATCTAAGACATAAACCATTCAGGCCAAGCTCGCTGTAGTTTACTTTTGCTTTCGGCATTCTGCTCCTGTAGCTGCTGCGACTACGCGTTCTGCCCCGACTTCTTGCGCTGGTATTGTTACTTGTTCTTGGTTTCCTTATTTGATTTATGTTTGTTGCCGATCCGGCTGCATTATTTCCTATGGCACTATTGTAAATTTTCGCGGTTTCCAAATTTTTTTGGATTTTGCCGTTGGATTTTGCAGAAGTTTCTCTCTAATATGGCTGTCTCGCAATCCTCTAATAAATTGTGCACTAAGGAAAATGTCCGCCACGGACCTTTTACACTCATACAAATGCACAGGCGGTTGCTTTTTTTTGAAGTACTGTCACAAAATCCGCGATGGACTGGTTTTCGTTTTGTATTTCTGAAAGAAATGTATGCTGCTCCACTAAAATGTCTCTTTGGACAAAAATGTGACTCCAGTAATGCAACGATTTCATCATACTTTAGGCTGGTGATAGTTTTTGGCGCTGCTAACGATATTAATATTGAGTAGTTTGATGAGCCAATATATTGTAACAAAAGCTTTGCAAACATTGTCACCATATATTTTCCTTATTTGGAAATAAATTTCAAGACGCTCCCTTTAGTTTCTAAATGATTCCACCTTAGGATCAAAACTTTCGAAACTTGAAATTATATGCACTCTTGTTGAAGCTGCACTTTCGTTTTGTTGACGCATTGCCATCGTGATTGCTTCCAATAACTTTTGCACCTGCTCTTCCATTTTATGCAATTAATTTGGGCAAATATAGAACTTTTGATTTTTGTTTTATTTGATTTGCTTTTATTGATGAGTTACATTGCACTTCATACCTTTTTTTGTTAACTTCTATATTTCTTTTTTGTAATCCTCGTCGCCATCAATTGTTATTTCTTTACTTGAAGAAAACTAATATTTTTTTTAGAACTTATCCTTTTTCAAGAATAGGTAAATTTTTAAGAGTAGGTGTTATCTCAAGAAATTTTATTTTGTTTCACAAAAAATTTACTCTTTAAAGAAAGGTAGTTTTTTAAGAAAACGCAATTTGTTGTAAGAATTTTACTTTTTTTAGAAAAGGTACTTATTAAAAAAATACTTTTTTTAAGAAAATGTACTTTTTTAAGAAAAGGTACTTTTTGTAATAAAATATCTTTTTTTTAAGCAAAGGTACTTCTTTAAGATAAGGTATTTTTTAAGAAAGGGTACTTTGCTTAAGAATATGAATAGTTTTTTTGAGAAAATTTACTTGTTTCTTTGCCAGATTTGCACTTTAGTTTTTCTAAATTTACTTTTTATTGGGTTCAAAACTACAATATATGGCAATGTCTTTCGTGACATACGTAACATTCGCAGAGTTTTTACAACATTCAAATTATTCTATCTCGTGAACTGTTGAACATAGAGCTATAATTTTTTTTTGGAAAAATTATTTAGCTTAAGCTTAATTAAAATCAGTGATTTAATTGAAAAAAAATTACTGAATTTTGGCTGTAAAAATGGTGTAATTTGTCGTGACTGACGTAACGCATTTTTTCACCAATAATTCAGGTCACTTTTCCAAATGGCATTTCTCTAAAAGTTTCAATGTGAAGTTTATTTTTTTTGTCCGGATATCTTCTTCTATGTCTATAGTTTAGAATACAATCAGTATAAATGCGTCAAAAAATTATGCTCAAAAGATGTTGAGGTTTGAGCGAAATAAGTTCCGTGACTGACGTAACGTGACTGACGTAACATTTTTGGTATTGAACAATTCTAATACGTTAAGATACATTCTGAAGCCGGTGTACATGTAATTGTATATCATTGTGTTTGATTTTTTGTTAGTTGGTATGAGTTCCGTATTTTAGGGTATGTTTGGGCGGATGATCACCATCATCACCATCCATCATCTTCGTACGCTATTGTAAATTGTACGAAAATGAGGAATTATAAAAAGACATTGCCATATACTAAATATTCGCTGCAGGCTCCACCTAGAAAACTTCCTATTAAACAAAAAATTTCCCAACATATGTGAGACATCTAGTTAATTTCGTTCTCTATGAGCCAAGCCGTTAGTCTAGACACAAACCAAAGCAAAAGAAAACAATATAGTTGATAATAGTAGGTTGTAGCATAATAGTGTTAAAACAAAAGTTGTTTAATCTGTTTTTCATTTAGCCCATATCCCGCAACGTGTGATAAGGAACTTCGTTCCAAAAATCGGACGGAAAAATGGCGAATGTACACCCATATAAAGTAAATGGTATATGTATGTGATTATGATTAGAAATTTAAAAATAATGTTTATAGGTAAAAAGCTGTAGAAGGGCCTTGAAAGATTAAGACTGCAAAATGCGAGGAAAATCGTTTGGAATGTGTTAAAAAATTAGTTTGTAATGACTGGAATTTTATTAAAAATAGTGTAATGGCTAAAAAATGGTTGAACGTCAGATATAAATAGAACTTAAAAAGCAAAAAAATTATTTTAATTTGTTAAATTTTGTATGTAAAAAGGAGAAAACACGAATATGCGAGAAGTCTTGTTTTTAACTATTATATGTGGGTAAAATATCTCAAAAGTGGGTAAAATGTAAAATGCGAGAATATCGTTTGAAACGTGTTAAAATAGAATATGTGATTAAAAAAGGACAAAAACGTCCAAAAGTTTTTGCGAGAAACTCGTTTGGAAAGATTGGGAATGTGTTAACCCTGCTGTTAGATTAGGACCATTTGGTCCAAATTTTTTCTGTTTTCCCTTGTAACTTTGGAACGGTGATATATACTGACTAAATTTTTCTGCTAATGGGGTCTTTTAATAAAACAATGTTATGTGCGAAAATTAAATTTTCTAACTTTATTCAGGACTGAGAAAAATACAAAATGACGAATCTTAGGTTAGAGGACCATTTGGTCAATAGTACATTTTTTCATTACCAAGCGAATGTAAATTCATGTCAAATATTTAGAAGATGTTTTTGATATGTCAAATACTTGCTTTAGAAATTATTGAACCAAAATAGTTACAAAGGATAAGATAAAATTATTATTTTGGATGAAAATTCCAGTATGGACCAAATGGTCCCTCAATCTAAGATTCGTAAGTTTTTTCATTACCAAGCGAATGTAAATTCATGTCAAATATTTAGAAGATGTTTTTGATATGTCAAATACTTGCTTTAGAAATTTTTGAACCAAAATAGTTACAAAGAATAAGATAAAATTATTATTTTGGATGAAAATTGCAGTATGGACCAAATGGTCCCTCAATCTAAGATTCGTAAGTTTTTTCTAATCTAACAGCAGGGTTAATAACAGTGTATATGGATAAAATTTCGGAAAAATTGTAAAACTTCAAATAACATTAGTTTTGGATTATTGAAAGGGGCAAAAATGTTATCTTCAAAAAATCGGTTAGGAATGCTTTACAGCTTGCCAAGAATAGTGTCTGCGATAAAAGCTCAAAATGCGAGAAAAATAGGTATTGATTGCATGGAGTTGTGCATGTTTTGGATCTAATGCCGAGTTGTTCATAATTTTGAACATTTTTAGAAAAACATCTGTGTTTGGTTTTAATGTCAAAACTAATTTTTAGTTTTGTGCTGAACATTTAAATACAAATTATTATTTCGAATTTTATCGATTTCCCTTTTTATCCTGTACACACTAATTGCTATGTATATTTGTAGCACATTTTCAATCCTCCCCACAAATACTATTTAACTTGATTCCATAAAGATTTTTCTCACTTATTGCAGTTACACACTTTTTTCTTACTTTTTCCCAGATACTTTTTTTTAACACAATCCGTTTTCGGGCATTTTGCAATTTTACATCATAAATTTTTTTATACACAATTCACAACGATTTGGTCCCATTTTCAAGTTTTACCCCTTTTTGCCCGTTTTAACCACATTCACAATTCCTAACCATATTCACATTCCTATCCTATCCAAACGATTTTGTTCGCATTTTCTAGTTTTACCCTTCTCGCCCTCATTTTCCCCTTTTTACTCACATCCAATATTTTTGCACATTCCTAACCTTTCCAAACGGTACTTCTCGCATTTTGAAATTTTGCCCATTTTGTTTGCCCTCTTTTTACCCTTCTTATACACATTCACAATTTTTGCACATTCCTATCCTTTCCAAAAGATGTTTCTCGCAGTTTTATTCTTTTTGCTCCCCCCCAGCCCCCCTTTACCCGTTTCATAATCATTCGATACGACTTTTGTTGCATTTTTAAACACTTTCCCACCCTTCCCATACGTTAAAACAATTTTCCCGTATCATCAAATTTTCACAATTTCTATTTTTTCACCCATATGTACTTTTTCTATACATTTAATAATTGAAAAATATGAAATTTGACTCGCAAATTATTCTTTTTGAATTATGTAAATATTTTAAAATCTTTGAAAATAAAAATTCGGCTCCGAGCTAAAAATAAAACTCGGGAGTTTAAAAGATTTAAATCTTCAAAGAATTAAAAATTAGTCTCCCTTACCGATTAAATTTCTCCTTACTCTGCTTTAGCGCAGAGCTAAAATCCGCATTAAAGCTTATTTCAATCAGATTGTAATATTTGGCGTGCCACACCTACCTGTTGGAGTGACTGCGGTCTAGAAGGAATTATGAACATATGTATAAGCTAAAACAACCCAATTTTTGCATTATGCGACGTTAGGGTCGCGTTCGCGTTTAACGCTCGCATTTTTCGTTTGTAAAATGATACGGATTAAGAAGCAAATGTTCTTTAAAGTACATTCGAATAGGCTGACTCGATTGTTGGGTTGTATACTTGAAATAACATAAAATAAAAATTACATTTCAAAAATGTATTTCATGCTTTATGTATGTAAAATTAACACATATCTACCCTGTTTGATAAGTTTTAATTGAAAATGTACATTATTAATGTGTAATATCCACGTTCGCGATATAGATCTCTGTTTTGTTAGTTAATATATCTCATGGTGTATGTAGTCGTCATAAGTCTTAAAGACAGAGATTTTATAGTATATAAATTGTCAAATCAATTTTCTAAAGATTTGACACTTATGAACAAAAACTCTCAAATAACCATATTTTTGCATTATGCGGCCATTTGAGATCATAGATGATACTTTAGAACGTTGATAAGTTTGACAATATTGTCTAAGGCCATAAGTTATACAAATTCGAAGAACATTATTACATTTCTGCGGTAATAGTCTAGAAATTATAAGCAACAATTTTACATTTCTGAATTGGTACAAATATTTTGGAACCCTAAATGTCATTTTTTCTCATTACTGTATTTGGCAATATAGTTAAGGATATTAAACACTACAACTTTTTAGAAGATATCAAATGTGTATTTTGTTTAAAATTGGATACATATAGGCGAAATGGTAAAGCCCAGCATTTCTAACTCAATTATCGGTGGCTAATCGTCGGTGGTACGATGGCTAGTGTGCACGCCTCTTGTACTTGAGATCCGGGGTTCGATCCTTGGTCTGACCACCTAAAAATGTCTTTCGGTGGCGGTCACCTCGCATAGTGACGGCGACACTATCGAGTATTTAGACATGAAAAAGCTTCTCAACATACCGTTCGGAACCAATGTAAAACTATAGGTCTCAATCAGTGAATATAAAAAAACTATAAAGCGCACAGCTCACTGAATGTGAGAAGCTCTCCCCAATTTCTTCATGAGATGTAATGGGAAACCATTTATTTATTTATTTATAAATATAATTTTTTGTGGATTTTTGCGCAAGAAATGCTAAACCCCATAAAATATGCTAAATTTATGATGTCGATTATTGACCTTTTATATTATCTCTGTTTAATTAGTTCGGCTTGAGTTCATAAAATGAAAATACCAGCGGGTTCGACTTATTTTAAAATTTATTAAATATTCCCAATATTTCGATTAGCATAGCTAATCATCCTCAGGTTTTTATGTATATACAAAAATATAATATATATACGTCAGTCTTGCAACCGTTGCATTTATTCGATATACGAAATTAGACTTATCCTTTTCCGTCACTTGGACTTTGTCTGGGTAAATAATCTACTCAGGGTATTGTGTGATTTCAAAGCCAACTCATATGACCCTTTGTCATAGATTCGGAATGCTTCAGTCTCTCGGAATAACCAGGTATATACGTCAGGGATTTGCAGGTTTTCGTCTGGTTGATCTTGTCTTCGTTCCATAACTTGTCCTGTTTCTATTCCGATCCAGTATTGTTCTGGCGTGAAATCAGTTTTGCGAAGAATTTCCTTTATTCTCCACATGAAATCTCCTTGTCGCTGATCTTCAGAACTGTATTCAAAATCCTATAGGCATACCTTTTCATTGCTCATATTATTTGTCCTCGTATTTGAAATATTTTTTTTATTTTATGCAAAATTTCAGCAATTCAATGAATAAGTCTTGTGGTATTTGTGTAAATTTTTCCCGTATACTCCATTTCGTCTCTACCGTCTTAATGGCCAAATGTATCGCTATACTGGGGAACAGGGACACCACGTCGAATGTCACCAATATTTCGTCATCATCTATTCTGATATTCTCAATTCTCGACTTAAAATCAATCGCATCTTTGACATTATATCTTCGTCAAATTATTAAGTATACTGATCATTTACTTACAAAGTCCGTAGCCTGATGAGTTGATTGCTGAGCATATATATTTGGATTTATGGATTTTGGGGAGACCGTATATCCCGGGTGGCGCGGCAACCCTGATGGTCAGTCTGTTATTTTCCGTCAAATTTAGCAATTCTCGATTGTATAATTTCTCCACCAATCTGTTCAATACGTCTATATCTACAAAAATCTCTCAGATCTCTCTTCGATCTGTAAGCTTCCCTGTACATTGCCACTATTTTTCTACCTTTGTCAGCACTCAATATCAATATGTTGTCATTTTGATCCAAAAATTTTCTCGTTTCGCCTACTGTGTCATGTATTGCTTTATCCCTTGGACTGAACCCCGCTTTACTCAAGTGACTCTATGAGTGAAACTAATTTAGTTCTCGAGATTTTCTGTCGCTCTCTGTCATCTATTGTCTGAATAGTCTCTCCCTCTCCGATGATTTCAGAGAAAAGACTCAATTACAAGACCGACACTGACCAATGCGCTTAAATACACTGACCAATGCGTTGTATATATAATTAAACAGAGATATGGAAATTTTTCATCACGTTTCGTCAAATAATCGTGTAACAGAGTACTTTCCCTTAGAAATATGTAGGAAGGGATTATGAAATGGGAAAATAGGTACAATATTGTCAATGGTTGGAAATGTAACATTTTAAACTGTTTAGGATTTATTGAAGTAAAATCAAAAAAGGTCCCTGACCCACCTCCAAAATTTTCTTCGGTCTGTAAACAAAAATTGTTACGTATATGGCAAAACCTAACTGGGTTTTGTGATACCACGTCCAAGTACTTCCATAATTATTTTTTTTTTGTTGAGGCCCTAAACAAAAACCTTTTATTTGTTGCACAGTGTAATCCTCCACTAGTATAATGAATAGGACCTATCTCTACTAGTTCGGTAGAGGTAGAGGTACGTGAAGTAGAACACGCACAAACTTCAAGTTGCGCTAAGATCTGCACTGGTCTTGAGTAGGTGCTCTTCGACACTGGCGTGTCCACTGCGCAATCTTTTCAACCTTGCATACCGTGCCGGAGTCTTCCCGGCGCGTTGGAAGATTGCTAATGTCCAGCCAATCCCTAAAAAAGGTGATGCAAGTAACCCTGCAAATTACCGCCCAATTGCAATTTGTTCTGCGCTATCGAAGGTTATGGAGAGTATGGTTAACCACCATCTAGTGTAGTATCTTGAGTCCAATGACCTTCTTAATGATCGGCAGTATGGCTTCCGTAGAATGAGATCTACTGGAGACCTGATGGCGTTCCTTTCGGAACAGTGGAGTCGATCCATCCACCGGCTTGGTGAGAGTAAGGTAGTGGCTCTTGATATTTCCAAGGCCTTTGACAGAGTATGGCACGATGCACTCTTGTCAAAGCTCGCTGCTTTTGGTGTCGGTGATAACTTCACTCGATTTATATCGAGTTTTCTCAGAGATCGCACTATACGAGTTGTTGTAGATGGGGTTTCATCCGACGAGCATAAATTGACTGCAGGTGTACCACAGGGCTCTGTTCTTTCTCCTTCTCTTTTTCTTATTTTCATTGACGATCTCCTGGGTCAGACTGTGAATCCAATCTACTCTTTTGCCGATGACAGTAATCTCTGCCATTCTTATTCATTCGATCGTAGGCCAAGTCTTCAAGAGATTGAAGTCAAACGCCGGACAATGAATGAAACACTCGACCGCGATCTGGTGTCCATTGTTGAATGGGGTCGAAGGAATAGAGTAGATTTTAATGCGAGTAAGACCCAGTGTTGTTTGTTGTCGCATAAACGTATTGCTGACCCAGGTGTGTCGTCATTGTCTATGGACGGTGTGGATATTGATGAATCAGACGCTCTTAATGTTCTGGGCATGAAAATACAATGTGATGTCCGTTGGGCAAAACATGTATTTGAAGTGTCGAAAGATGCATTCAAGTGTCTAGGCTTTTTGAAGCGGTGCAAGAAATACTTCACTCCATCTGATCTTCTCAATATCTACACCACCTACATCAGGCCAAAGATGGAGTATAACTCCCATATATGGGCAGGTGCTCCTAGGACTTCTTTGGAGCTTCTCGACCGTGTCCAGAGGAGAGCGACGGTGTTAATAGGGGACAGTAGGGTATCCAACTCTATTGCCTCCCTTGAGCATCGTCGAAATGTGGGTTGCGTGTCACTGTTCTATCGATATTTCCACAGTATGTGTTCCTCGGACATCCGTCAACTTATGCCGGACGTGAGGATATTTAGCCGAAGTACGCGGCTTTCCAGGAACTCTCATCCTTTTTTTATCGAGTGGCCGATTGACCGCACTACACACTATAGAGAAAATTCGTTCTTCAGCCGTACAGTCCGTATGTGGAATAAACTTCCGGCTAGTGTATTTCCCACCAATTGTGACATACAAACATTCAAGGCAAATATCAACAGACACTACTCCCTCTTTCCACCCTCTACTACCTCAATTTTCCTTCGCCAACACAATGCACTGCATTTATAGGGGGCATCCCCTGAGTGTTGGTTTGATAAAAAAAAAAAAAAAAAAAAGATAACCCACAACATCGTGGTCATATTGTCTACCACTCAAGTAACACGAGCTAATTCGATTCCTGATGTAAAAGTCAACCATTCTCTCAAAAACTTTCAATAGAAAGGATGAGAGGTTGATTGGTTTGTAGCTCTTAGGAGATACCTGACTTGGGAATAAAAAAAACTAGTACCTCTTTCCATTTGTCTGCTATCAGGAAAAGAGTCAGATAAGCCCTATAGATTCTCAGAAGATGAGGGGTGGCAAAAGCGTCACATTTCTGCAGCATAACTGGTAGGATCCCGCCAGGACTAGGAGATTTTTATGTGCTTGAAGCTATGAATACCCCAAAGAAACCTCGATTCGTCAACTATATCCTCAATCGATCCCAGTTGCGAGATATATGGAGTGGAAGTCTCCAGGTGAGACTACATCCACACAGTTTGGAAAGTGAGTTCCGGAGTTGGTCCATGACCCATCGGATTTTTTAATGTCGCCGAGGACTCGAGGGTCCTTGGACAACACGCGACAAAATCATTTCATTCATTTCCAGTCCGATTCCCTTTTCGATTTCTTGGCCTTATTGAAGAGGATGGGTTTTAAATCTTTTCTAGCTACTGTACAAGCTCTTACCTTGCCAGATGTTCTGACCTCAAAGATGTTCACGTTGACATTGCCCAGACCTTTTACATTGTTCTCACGTTCGATCCAGGTCTCCTGTACCAGGGCAATGCCTATCTCATAGTCCGTCAGGGAGAGTAGAAAATCGGCGGAGGCTGTCTCGGATTAGTGCAGAGAGAAGCTGGAGTGGCGGAACCTAACGGTTCCAAGACCAAACAGCATCAGTGGATAATACTTCCCAGACATGGGTATTGAGTCCCTGGTTCTGTTTGCCAAGTAATATAACCACCTTATCCGGGAGCTGACAAAACCGGCAGCGGTATCCAGACGGATATAATCGGTCGTAGCGGGAGTAAGGACTGAGAAATAACCTCCAGTCTCAAAACTGGCCAAGCTTCGCCAATACCTACGATTGTGTTTATAAGGAAGTCCACAGACTCCTTATTGACGCAATCGACGATTTTGACTCCCTTCAGCTAGCGACACAACAGTACCTAATCTCACCGATACTGCTACTATTGTCCAACATTGCATCCTTCAGCCTTTTCTCAACCTTACAATCAGGATCAGCTCTGCTAACTTCCCGCTTTTAAGAAGCGGGCCAAAGAACCGGATTGGATTTTACCTCCGGCGGCCCCTGAAGTAGAGGGACTCTCCACAGATTGCGCTGGACGTTCCCCCAAACAGACACCCTGCTTGCGAACTTTGCAGCCGGAAAACCTGGGGTCTGGGCTCGGGTGTTTGGAGTGGGACGACAAATTCTCGTACTTCCTACAATTTGCGCAGCCGGGCTAACCGTTCCATCACTCAAAAGCAGCGCATCAGGGTGCGATATCTCGTACCTCCTGATGCGTCCCGGCGATCGGATTCCACCATCTTGTCCTTATTAAGAAGATCGCGTTCTTGCGACACAATCTCACGGTGCTGTTGCACTATGCTGTCGTAGATTCGCACGGGATCCTTTTTTTGTGTTTTGTCCTTAGTGTTCATTGTAAGTCCCACGAGTATGACATTAAAAAAAATAATACAGACCTACACATCGACGGCGTTAGCTGGACCGGGCAACACGTTACTACCGACCCTTGCCTCGTCGTCGGAGGGAGCTGTTCGGGACCAGTTTATTTAAACATTAACTGGTTCTCGTCACTGGTTCCAGCCACATTGACCTTAAAAGTGTTTTTGCAATCAACGTTAGATATTATAATGGCGCCAAAGTAGCAAGAATCGCCATGTCGGGGAAGCTTCATTGACATTAATTATTTAAGTAGGCCTGATCGACAGAGAGACCTACAACGAGACTCAACTTCCCCCGGAGTAACCTTTAGTTCGCGCAGCCTAGGCCACACTTAAGCCCCCACACCCAGCCGAGGCAAATATCTTCACGGAGAGCCAAATGGCAATCAAGGCAATATCATCGGAAATTGTGAAATCTAGAACGGTCCTAGACTAAGAAGGTGATAAACGATTATATTTCAATGTTGCCGAATATTCCACTGTGCCCCGGCACCCACATGATGTTGAGTCTGCCGTGCTTAGAATAATCGTTTTCCCCTTTGATTGTCATTTCGCTATCCGTGAAGATATTCGCTTCGGCTGGGTTTGTATTATCGCAGATCCATTTGATACACTCCGTAATCGTCCGAACTTCCGCTTTCGGTCTCGGTTGCCGGATTTTCAATGAAAAGTCCTAGACACGTTCTTTCCCCTAGCTTTGAGCCATCCGTGTAGCAGCGAGTTCCATTTGGCGTGTGTGCCAGGGTACCATTCAGCCAGGCTTCTCTAGTTGGCGTTAAAGTCACACAATTCGCCTTAATCCTTAGCTCAGGTATTCGGTCGGATTCACTTGTATCTTGCGTGTAACCAACTAAAGCCCCCATTATTCGTTGGTGGTTCGACTGAAGATCCCTGTTGATCCATTCACTTGTTGCCTGTCGGCGTTTTGCCTTGTTGTTTGTCGGCGTTTTGCTGGATACATAAAATGTCTCCATGGCCCTTGTCGAGGTTGTCCTTATTGCACCGCTAATACCAATGCAGCACATTCGTTGAACCCTCTGCAGTATTGCGATATTACATTTCCTCTCAACTGCTGTCCAACATACTACAGAAGCATATGTTTGTACGAGCCTAATTACGCTTTTGTCGAGCCAGTGTGTTATTTCCGGGTTGAGGCCCTATTTGGATCCTATAGCCCTTCTGCATAGCGACCAACATCTGTAGGCCTTATTGGCCCTGTCTTCTTTGTGGTGCTTCCAATTTAGTTTCCGATCTAAGATTACCCCAAGTATTTAACCTTATCGGATATTTTAATTGTCTTTTCCAGGAATCGTGGCTCATCAAACTCTGAGATTGCATGTTAAACCTTAAAATTATTCACTAAAACGCAAAAATGGCTTAACAGAAAAATCAACCAAATTACACTTTGTGTGTGCTTTGTTCAGCGAAAATATGTATACAAATGGCTTCTCGTCAACGATTACTGTCATGATAAATCATTCAATATTTCGATCACAACAGCCGTGATTATACTGATTATACCCCTGGTTTTAAAGCCCTGTATTCAGTTTTATTGTCAATTACGTTTCTGTAAGAAGCACGAGTATACAAATTAACGAATATTTCGTGAAACGAAAAGTTCGCTCACATTACATTTGTCTGCCGCTCAACTCTGCGAGCATTTCTCAAGCAAAGTCAAGTACAGGGTTGTCATGCCAAAGTTATTTCGTACGAAAACAATTGTTTTGGTCAGGAATTTCGATTATTTTGACAAACAAAAGTAACACCACATACATGCATGCGTTAAAAATTAAATGGAATGCTAAGAGAAAATATTAATGAAATGTCTGAATCAGACGTAGGTGGTAACTCTCTGCACCAAAAATGTCCGTTTAGGCATACATAAATGGCAAAAATTCTTACGAAAATTTGACAAGAGCTGAATACTAAGGGGCTTAATAAAGAAATAGTCATAGAGTAATGACGTATAGAGCTGCCATTGTTCTCATCTGACATTTCCTTTCACACTATTCGTGATGAGGTCGCTATAATAGAGAGTTATTTGACGTAAATTGACTTACACCAGGTGGAATTACAAAAATTGTTGACTTAAAATTTTCATGTCGTTTTGATGAAAAACTGAAATTAAAACGTATTTTGGACTTTTTTTGATATATTTTATTGTTAGTAAATATTTGTGGTGTATTTACACAAAAGTTTTAACGCACTAATCGAAATACCGTTGCTGATTTATTGTTGTATGGTTTGAGCCATTGCCTCTATCTGGTATTATTAAAGCAATACTTTCCAACATCCAACCGCCTATCTGCAACACACCAAATGTCAATAATTTACTGAGAGAGTTGGCGTCTCTATACGTCATTACTCTATGGTAATAGTACTTTGTCGTTACTGTATTTTTTTACTCTTTGCCATTACTTTTTGTTTTGAACTCTGACTTTGTAACTTCTGCTAAAGAAACATATGTACTTAGTATGGACATAAATACTGTTACTTATATATTGGGCTATAAAACAAAAACTAATGAACGTTTTTGGAGGATTTTTTTTTATATATTTATTGATTGTATTGTATACCAAAAGCTAAGTTTCATTCAAAATGCCGCCCTTGACATCCACGCACACCTTGAGTCGCATTGGCCAATCATCAATAGCGGCACGCACCTCATCCATTGGAAAATTGGCTACACTCCATTAGCAGACTCCGAAGAAGACGGTAGTCAGGCTCTGTCGTGATACAGTTGTCGATTTGTTAGTGCTATGTGTTAAGTTTACGTACATGTTCGTTTTTTGTGTACATACGCAGTCGGGATATTGTGAGAAGTCATCGAAATGATATAACGGAATGAAGATATGTAGATGGGACCATCGCAAACACTAAGGGTGTAAAGAGAATATACATTGAAGTCGTTTAATGATGGAATAACGGACAAGAATAAGAAGCTTAGAGAAAAATACAATGGGATCGATAAAAAATTTTAAAGGAAGATGAATTTTTAAGCAAGATAACGAAATAGGAAGAAGAAAAACGGAAAATTTAGACGAACACGAAGATTGAACGAGAACATTTTTTGATTGAATAAACAAGTTTTAAGGAAGATAATGAAACAAGAAGAAGAACAACAGAAAATTTAGACGAACTTTAAGATTGAACGAGAAATTTTTGTTATATGTGGGGCCTAGTGAACGCCAGCTACCAATAATATCAAAGTCAAAAAAAAAAAAAAAAAAATTGACTACAGCACGAACCAGAGCTGTCTTAGAGCATCAATGTTGGAGTATCTTTTGTGGCAGACCATGTCCTCTAAAACGGTCCACAAATTGTAGTCCAGAGGGTTCAGATCACGGCTGCCAGATGGCCATTCTTCAGAGCATATAAAAGCTGGCAAATTGTTTCGAAGCCAGGTTTATGTCGTTTTAGCCTTATGAGCGGGTGCATCTTGCTGGAAAGTCCACGGCTGATTTTGGAACAGAGAATTGTTAAGTGGCTTCACAACGGCTTTCAAAACGCTTGGTAAAACTGACTGCAGCTCGATGATGACCCTTTTCGACCCGTGGATGGGCTCAGAAGCTTCTTTAGATAATCGTGCATAAACATTATCATTTTGTTTGTTAAATTTTTCCTGTAAGGTACAATTTTTTTCATCCGTAAACAAGATTTTTCTATGCAAGTTATCGGCGTGCTTCACCAAAAGACGTTTGGAATTTTCTATCCTATTTTTTTTAAGTTGAAGTCATCAAATGAAATCTCCAAGTCCCAAGTATTTTTTTAACAATTCGACTCATGGACTTTTGCGTGATTTTCACATCACGGGCCATGATTTTCTGTTCCCGGAGCATTTTGTTGAATTCTTGCTTTGACGGCTTTGATGACTTGCTATGTCCGAACGGTACGTAGGCGGCCCGACTGGGGGCCGTCTTTTATATCTCCAGTCATGTAATGCCGACCGGGCGGAGCGTTTTGAAAATATCGTTTTTTTTTCTTTCCACACTTAAAAAGTTCTATAACTCCGATACGGTTTTCCTTATCGACTACTCCATGGTGAAAGTTGACACTATTTTAAATTCCCGTAACTGACTAACGCTATACAGGATAACTTTCAAAAACCATATGATAATAAAAGGGTATGTTCAATTTTACTATTCTAATGGGTATGTTCAATTTAGTAACAATATTTATGTCCCTACTAAGTACATACACTGTAAAAGTTTTATTTTTACGATTTATACAATTTTGTATTGTACGTAGTAAATTCTTTTAAATTTTATATTAACTGTTGGTGTTTAAGAATAACAGTTCTTTACACTTTCAGATATTGGTGTTTTATTTCTTGAAGATGAATCGGGAGATTCCTCGCCCCAAGAAGAAGAAGGTTCTGATGACGGTGAAACCGATGATCACGATGACGATGAGTTTACATATGCCGATCACCAGTTGGAACGGCGAAGTACTAATTCCAATAATCGCAGTGACTTGGCACCGCAGTCAATGCAATGGGCAATAAGAAGTCGAGACACAACACGATCATCTGTTCGGATGCCAGCTGGTTCCAGTTTGGTGTTTATCGACCCAATGGCATTACGTCGTTCGGCAGTCCCTGCTAGTACCGCTGTCGCAGCACCCCCGCTAGAACAACATACAATGGCCACAACTTCTAGTAACTTAGCTCGTGCTTTTGGTATAATAGTTCGCCAAATATCGGAACTCTTGAGTAATTTAAACTACAACATTTCAAATGATATCGAAACATCTTTAAAAGTTCAATCAGAAGAGGCGACAGAATTGCAGGTTTGTTCGGTAAACATATCAAAGTTAAAATATAGGAATTAAAAATGTATTATGAGTAAGAAATCGTTATTCAGCTGACAGTCGGTGACAAAATGTTCGTTATGAATATAGAGGGTGTGATGGTGTGTTACAGGAATGACTAGTTTCCGAGATATTCAGATGAACTGTTCTTTCTAATGATATTATCCCGGGCCGAAAAAAAGTTAAAGCTACAGGATTTTGTTAGCAAACAAATTATCCTATGGGTCAGAAAAATAATTAAATCTATACCCTCCCGCAGTGCACATGAAATAAAAATTAGAACCAATTTTACGTTTGCAGTAATTTGTATTCATTTCCAAAATTGTTCAGATGGTGAAACATAGCATCATTCTAGGAAATGATGCTCTTTAACCCTTCTGCACAAATATCGAGGAATATATTTTCGGGACTAGGCAATTTTTTTTTATTACATTTTAAATACTTTACCTACACATACATATACAATTTGTGGGTCATTTTGACCACCAATGCTCGCGAATGCCCTATGGGCCTTCTGCGAAAAGTATTTTGGCAAAGATCCATGAAGCTATAGTAGCCGACACTCGAAGATCATTCAATTTCAAGATTCTCCCTCATGCCTTTTTGGGTAATTGGGAAAAAGACAAAGATGTTTTTGTTTGTCCACATACAATATGTGTAAAAGTATAAACAGCCAGTCTTAAAATAAATTTTGAATACAGTGCACTCGCGCTAACTTGAACTAATTAAAACCAGGCCAGTTCAAGATAGTGAATTTGTTCAAGTTTACGAATGCTATATTTTTATATTAAAAAAGGTTTTTTTTTTGGTATGCCTAACCTAACATATCGCTCACTTACTAGAAGACTGCTATAACTCAAAATTTACTGTTTTTGGACTAGTTAGTTAGTTAGTTAGTTCGAAAAGAGGGGCGTGGTGTTGAGTGTTCAGAAGGAGCACTCTAAACCTTCCCATGTCAGTAAAGACATACACTTAAGCCGCTAAGTTCGACCTGTTGTGCGCTCTAAGATTATCCTACTACTTCACTTCACTATGTCCCTTATAGGAATTCGGTGCTATTCACGAAATTCCTTAGTTTATTCCAGTCCATACCCATAAGTTTGGTCATGTCCGGTATCGTACTATCCGAAAGATATCTGGATCTAGCTTGTGTGAAGGCCGGGCAGTGGCATAAGAAGTGCTCCAACGTCTCATCGTCCTCCATGCATGCCCTGCACTCACTGTTCGCCACTAGTCCAATACGGTATAGGTGGGCTCGTAATCCCGAATGCCCCGTTAAGACTCCCATCATTTTGCCCATTTCGGCTTTTCCCAGTTTCAGCAAACCTTTTGTTCTCGATTCATCTGGGTCTCCCCATAGGATCTTTGTCATCCTGCCTACTGATTCCCGGTTCCACTGAACTATATGTGCCGACTCCGTCCATTTACTTAACTCAGCCTTCGTCACCCCAAAGGGTTTCGCTCCATCTAGGCTCACCGTTTGGAGTTTCCTGGCTTTCGTTGTCAGGAGGTTCGCTCTCTCGTTGCCAAATACTCCGCTGTTGCCCGGCACCCAGATGATGTTGAGTCTGCCGTGCATAGAGTAATCGTTTATCACCTTCTTACAGTCAAGGACCGTTCTAGATTTTACCGTTTCTGATGATATTGCCTTTATTGCCATTTGGCTATCCGTGAATATATTTGCCTCGGCTGGGATTGTATTATCGCCGAGCCATTTGATACACTCCGTAATCGCCCGAACTTCCGCCTGAAAGTTCGAATTATGATCCGGGAGCCGTAGGTGGGATTCGGTTGCTGGATTTTCAATAAAGAATCCTAGACCCGTTTTTTCTCCTAGCTTTGAGCCATCCGTGTAGCAGTAAGTCCCATTTGGCATTGGTGTCAGGGTCCCATTCTGCCAGGCGTCTCTAGTTGGCGTTAGGGTCACGCAGTTCGCCTTAACCCTTATCTCGGGTATTCGGTCAGATTCACACGTATCCTGAGTGTACCCGACTAAGGCCCCATTTATCCGTTGGTGTTTTGACGTGAGATCCCTGTTGATCCATTCACCTGTAGCTTGTAGGCGTTTTGCCGCAAGGGCAGCCTCGTATTTGATTCTAATCTCGATTGGCTGGATACATAAAATAGTCTCCATGGCTCTTGTCGAGGTTGTCCTTATTGCACCGCTGATACCAATGCAGCACATTCTCTGAACCCTCTGCAGTGTTGCGATGTTACATTTCCTCTCAACTGCCGTCCACCATACTACAGAAGCATATGTTAGTACAGGCCTGATTACGCTTCTGTAGAGCCAGTGTGTCATAGTCGGTTTGAGGCCCCATTTGGACCCTATAGCCCTTCTGCATAGCGACCAGCATCTGTAGGCCTTATTAGCCCTTTCCTCTATGTGGTGCTTCCAATTCAGTTTCCGATCTAGGATTACTCCTAAGTATTTAACCTTATCGGATATTTTAATCGTCTTTCCCAAGAATCGTGGCTCTTCATAATCTGAGATTTTCGTCTTCCTTGTGAATAGACATATTTCCGTTTTGTCCGGGTTTACATTTAAGCCCCTTGGCTGTGCCCATTCATACGCTATACTCAGTGCCCTCTCGGCCTCTCTGCATAATTGGTTTGGGTTCTTTCCCTTAAGAAGTATTATAACGTCATCTGCGTAGCAGATTGGTTTAAGTCCCTCGTCGGTAAGTTTCCTTAGGAGACTGTGTATAGTGAGGACCCATAGGAGTGGTGATATAATCCCTCCCTGTGGGGTTCCACGTTGTACGTGGACTAAGAAAAATCTTTAAAGTTGATTTACTCGACACGTTGTTTTGAGTTATATGTTTTATTATTTTCATTAACATAGTCCATTGGCAGAAAAATATGTTCAAGCTAGCGAGTATTCAAGTTTGCGAGTAGTCAAGTTAGCGCGAGTGCACTGTATGTATATTTTATGTTAAAATAATAAAAAAAATGTAGTTTACCGTTATACGGATGTGTTTTTGATATTGGGTCAAATTGACACACAAATTGTTTATGAGGGGTATAATCTGAATTTGTGCAGAAGGGTTAAAACTGCAGCAACCCAATTTTGAGAACTATAAATAGATTATTTAAAAGATGAAATACCCTCCAAAAATTTAGTGTGGATTGAAGTTCAACAACAGTATCGACATTTTTATATAAAGTGCATAGGGAAAAGTATATACATACATATACAGGGTGTCTGGTAGCAGATTTATATTTTCAAACTTAAAAAACATAATAATTGACACAAAGTTTTATTAAGAGCATTGAACGATAGAATGGAAATGCGAATTTTATTTTTTAAAGAGTATGTCATCCGGACGTCCTCCGTCGAGTTGAACACACTGTTCAAAACGTAGCCTTGTGTTCTGCGCCACACGCTGCAGTAAACTTGGTTCAATTGAGCTGATTTCTCGACGAATATTTTCCTTTAAAGCCACAAGAGATTTGCGATTGTCATTATAAACCCTCTAGTTGAGGTAACCCCATAAAAAAATCCATGGGAGTTAGATCGGGCGACCTCGGTGGCCATTGGATGTCCCCAAAGCGACTGATCAGTTTTTGGGGAATATTTTCCCGAAGCAAATTCATCGATTGTCCGTGGAGGTGGAAAGTTTCTGATTGCCATTCACTTGGGAGTGGCCAGAAATGATTCCTTCATTGGGCAGTCCAAGCAGCTCACTACTTCCACGCAGTATGTCCTGGGCAATGGCTTTTCGGAAACCTCCGTTAGCTAGCTAGAGTGAGAAGGCGAAACAAATGAACATCAAATCAGCTTTAGTAGGTGACTGATGTCACTGAAGCTCATCAAACAATCGGGCATATTCTTTTGTCCTTAGAAGGCGGATGAGCCAAACATACGGCCAACGGAGGATACAAACTAAAAGAAGAAAATCCAGGTTCATCATATCGCATCCTGGTCAGCGTCTGATCCATAATGGGCGGCTGCAATCAAATATCCTGGCAGTAGGTAAAATGCAAAACACGGTGGGCTGGGTTTGCCTCCCGCCACCATTCATAATGGCAGTGAAAATACGTAAACGAATAAGAAAACATAAACAAGGACCACGACTTACGGATATGCACTTGGAATGTAAGAACTATATATAGACCCGGTGCAAGTATCCAACTGGCAGATGTCCTCGAAAGTTATAAGGCTGACATTACCGCTATCCAGGAAATGCGATGGACAGGACATGGCTGCAAAAGAAAAAGAAACTGCGATATATACTACAGTTGCCATGAAAAAAAAACATGAATTTGGTTGCGGATTTGTAGTTGGCAAAAGACTGCGACATCTAGTCTCTAGGTTCAATCCTGTGAGTGAACGTATAGCCACAATCCGCATAAAAGCGAAATATTTTTATATTTCCCTAATTTGTGTGCATGCCCCGATAGGAGAAAAAGATGATGATGCCAAAGACATATTCTATGAGCTCCTAGAGGAAACGTATCACCGCTGCCCGGGCCATGACATTAAGATTGTACTAGGAAATTGTAATGCCAAAGTAGGAAGGGAGAATGTGTTTAATCCAACTATTGGCAATTTCAGTCTACATGCTGACAGTTTCGACAACGGTATGAGACTGATTGACTTTGCCGCGGCAAAAAACATGGTCATTAGTGGTACAAGATTCCAGCATAAAGACATCCACAAGGCTACTTGGGTATCCCCTGATCAAAGAACTAAGAACCAAATTGATCACGTGGTAATTGATGGAAGGCACTCATCCAGTGTAATGGACGTACGACTGATCAGAGGAGCTAACTTCGATTCTGATCACTACCTGGTAGCAGCAAAGGTTCGCACAAGATTAAGTAGAGCGAAAATCGTACGAAACCAGACGCAGAGGAAGCTGGACATCGGGAAGCTGCAATTATCAGCCCAACCCACCCCCTCCCGGTGACGATCCAGATGCGCAGTGGAAACCCATTTCCCACTCTATAAAAACTGCCGCAACAACCGTACTTGGTTTCGAAAAACCGCTCCGCAATAAACCGTGGTACGATGAAGAGTGTCGCATAGCAAATGACGAAAAGAACGCTGCACGTATGGTAATGCTTCAGTCAATTGCAACGCGAGCTGCAACTGAGCGGTATAGGGAAAAGAGAAAGGAGGTAAACCGTCTCTTTAGGCGACGACAATTTTCACCGTTGACATTCGACGCCTGGCCTCGAGAATTTTCGAAAAAAAAAATGGGCCAATTATCTCATGCGTGGATAAGGCACGCCAAACAGTTACCCTGGGACAATGCAATGGTTTTTGATGTTTCAATCGACGGTTGCGGGTTCTTGGAGACCAGTAACGTCAGTTTTGCTTGTTGACGTGGCCGTTTAAGTGAAAATGTGCCTCGTCGCTCCAAAAAAATGGGATTTAAGTGCGAAAACGCTCCAACATCGTTTCACAAATCAGTCGTAAATCAGTCACTTTCTTTCAGTTCTTGAACGATTTGAATTTTAAAAGGATGGAACTTCAGATCCTTTTTTAAAATTTCATGAATAATCGATCTTGGAAGTCCCAGTGAGGAAGTCCCAGTCTTTTCCGCATTGAAAGACGCGGATTTTCACCTAAACTGCTTTCAAACCAGTTCAACTTTTTAGGGAGTCCTTGAAGATCGACTGGGCCCTGGCCGTGGGACATTCATAGCCGAAGCAGTTGCGCGGAATCTCTGCACCCATGAACGAATTAAATTTACACTCTGTCCATCACTTATTCGCCGAATACCGAACTTTGAACAAAATTGTCGATGAGCAATTTCGTAAGAATCATTACTCTTAAAAAATGTCCCCACAGCGAACGCACGATGCTCACTCGACCACTGCGCGACATCGTGACTGACAAATCCGCACAATCGATAATTCCAACGGCGCCACCCTCCCTCCGCACCGTTTATTACTTTTTGAAATAATCGTATTTAAAAATATAAATTTGCCACTAGACACCCTGTATATGTATATATTTTTTTTTGTTGCAACACTGAAAATAATGAAGTTTCAGATATTTTTTGATTTACAATACACATTAATGTGGAATGTCAATATTTAGGACTAGTCTTCTATAAGTTACTAACAAGTAGATGCACTTCGTTGTAAAAATTTCAATAGCGTCGGATTTGTGTCCTAACTGGTGGGGTATCGACAATTAACTCATCTCTACAATTAATTTACTTTTCACCGCCTAAATTGTGTTCCTTCAGTTTTAAAGAGCAAACCCCGCAAAATGCTAATTTTTTTATTTAATATTGAAACTGCAATTATTACATACTTCAAATGTTTTTTTTTTTGCAATCATTTTATGCACACACTACCTACATGATACATGATATATGCTATATTTCACCATCTATACAATTTTGAAATTAAAACCAAATGTATTCAAATTTTCAAAAATATAAAATTGCATCTCGTTTTTATTTCAAGTTATTTATTTATTTATTTGTGTATATTTGTGTATATCCTGCACAACAAGATTATATCTTATAATTACAGCACAGGATTTTGAATTGTTCAGATAACATATTTGACAAAAAAACAAAACTTTAACATAGGAACATAAATTATCTTCTATAAAGAAGAAATTAATGCAAAGACCCAGGAACAAATATTTTACAATTAATAAAAAAGAGATCATGTTCAAAGAAATTGACATCTTAAAAAAAAAAAAAACATAATCAAAATTCCAAAATGAAGAAAAAATTAAATAAAAACCGTAAATTAAAGACTAGCATAGATTAAAATTACCTGAATGACTCCTTTCTTAAATTTATTGGCGCTACTGAGGATTTGAAGATACCATACATTACAAATGGTATATAATAAGGATTAATGGTTTTGTGAACATTTGTATGAGAATTCTACTGACCCATGGGACTATTATTTTTTTTTGCTAACCAAACCTATAGCTTCAACTGTTTTTTCGGCCCGTCACAATAGACATGTAAAATCAATTTTGAATTATAGCCGAAAATATGAAGCACTCCAAACTTATAAATTTTGGAATTTTAACAGTACGTCTAATTTGTCCTTTATGTATTTTTTTTAATGAGATCTTACTTTCTTATTACATCAGGGAGAGCCTCTACTATCTGTTTTTTTAGTAGAGTCACACATGGTAACCAATGCATCAAGGATAGTCACAAAGTGTATATTTTAAACTAAACAGAAGATGTGAGAATATTTGTACATACACTTCTAAAAAAGATTTTAAAATTAAAATTGTTATGTGTGCTGTGCCCCGGCACCTTGATGATGTTGAGTCTGCCGTGCATAGAATAATCGTTTATCACCACCTTCTTACAGTAAAGGACCGTACTAGATTTGACAGTTTCCGATGAGTCTCTAGTTGGCGTTAAAGTCACACAATTCGCCTTAACCCTTATCTCAGGTATTCGGTCAGATTCACTCGTATCTTTCGTGTACCCGATCCATTCACCTGTTGCTTGTAGGCGTTTTGCCGCAAGGGCAGCCTCGTATTTGACTCTAATCTCGATTGGCTGGATACATAAATAGTCTCTGCACCACTAATACCAATGCAGCACATTCTCTGAGCTCTCTGCAGTATTGCGATGTTACATTTCCTCTCAACTGCCGTCCACCATACTACACGAGTATATGTTAGTACGGGCCTGATTACGCTTCTGTAGAGCAAGTGTGTTATATTCGGTTTGAGGACCCATTTGGATCATATAGCCCTTCTGCATAGCAACCAGCATTCAGTTTCCGATCTAAGATTACCCCTAATTATTTAACCTTATTGGATATTTTAATCGTCTTTTCCAGGAATCGTGGTTCATCATATTCTGAGATTTTCGTCTTCCTTGTGAATAGACATATTTCCGTTTTGTCCGGGTTTACATTTAGGTCCCTTGTCTGTGCCCGTCATACGTTATACTCAGTGCCCTCTCGGCCTCTGCATAATTGATTATGATTTTTTCCCTTAAGAAGTATTATAACGTCATCTGCGTAGCATACTGGTTTAAGTCCTTCTTCGGTAAGTTTCCTTAGGAGACTGTGTATTGTGAGGACCCATAAGAGTGGTGATATAATCCCTCCCTGTGGAGTTCCACGTTGTACCCTGTCTCTAATATTTACCACGGTTTATCTATCTATTCCTTAGCATATGGTTGATTCAGTCTTTTAATGCCCGGTCCAACCATAAACTGGTCTAAGGATTGGATGAGTGTTTCGATCGGGCCATTATTGAACGCTCCCTCAATATCTATGCATACAGCGAGTGTATATAGTTTGTCATTGAGTGATTGCTCTATGTAGTAGGTTACCTCATGAAGTGCGGTTTCCACTGATCTGCCTTTGACATATACATACGTGTTGCCTAAACTTCAGCATATCGTTCGGTATTCCACTTTTGCCCTGGTTAGTATGTGATGTGTAAAATTTCAAGTAATGTGAATGTGACATCTGTGATAAGGCCCGTTGAAGTATACTCATTTGGAATTTTCATATTTTATTTTTTGGAAATTGTGTAGTTAGTTCTTATATCTTTTGTTCCCATTATTTGCATGTGCAAATTAAAATCTTTGAATCTGTTTTTATGTTTAAATATAATTTTTTTTTAGATATTTATTTTATTTTTCATTTCAGTTCTGTAAGTAAAAGCCATCAAGGTCAATAAAATATATTACACAGTAATAATAAAAGTCCTACTTACGTTTAAATTTATATTATACTTGTATTAACTTCGCCAATTTGTTGTCCCGATTTAGTATATAATTTTAAAGAAGACAACAGAACAGTTTTAAATATGTGAAAAGATCAGTACCGGAAATATTGCATAGACCCCAATTGTCCGCGATCGAGTGCGTTTTTGTCGAACATTATATGGAAAAAAATATATGTATATTGTTTAGTAGATCAAAACTACATTTCAATCAAAAGGGATCAGATCGAAATTGTACAAAATCTTGCTGGACTACCAATCAGGTCCTGTACTGAAAATTAAAAATGTTTTAAGCAATTTAGAGATGCGTCATGTTTTCGGATAGAATTTTGTATTGGGCATAAACGATTTGTTATACATACATCATTGTAAAGGTCAATTCTTCTTTTTGGATATTGATTGAAAAATAACGGATGGCTTGTTAAACGCATTGAACATACAAATATCGGTTCATCTAGATGTATCTGAAACTCGAGTCAGTACACAAAATACAGCAAATTTTCCCCAATGTACTCGATAAATCCATTTATTTTGCATGCGTTAAATAAAATCTTGTTTTTTTTCGTTCAGGAATACGTGGAAAAATGTTTAAAACCAACATGGGACTGGATGTTTTCTGTTATGGACAGTACTGAAGCACAATTAAAGTTTGGGGCATATCTGACAAACTACACCGATCCCTCTCATCCTCTTCATCCTTTAAATTTAAGTGTTCAAAACAATACCAGTCAATCTAACAGTGGTAGTGGTAGTGGAACAGCCGTTGGAATAAATATTTTAGGTATGTTAATTTATTTTAATTACTGTACGATATTTTGAGTATAGTTGACACATATATGGGTTTGCAGCATCTTCATCTAGACGTGATTTTTTTACGTACTGTTTGTCTCTTATGCGTGCTCATACATCTGAACATCGTGATGCGTTGCCCGTTCTGGATATAACGGCTTTACGTCATATCGCGTACGTTCTGGATGGATTTATTTACTATATGCGTAACGATATGAACTTTTACGAAAAAAACGAGGGCATCCCTAGTAGCTCAATAAACGCTAATGAAAATGATGATACTGACGACGAACTCTCGAATATAACTAGTGATGAGCCATATGTGGTAGGTGTTGGTCCATCTCCCAATTCAATCGGAGCAGGTTCATCCCGTCGAAACACATTCTTTGCTAGATCGGATTCAACATTAAGTCTCGGGTGCTTAGCTCCAGATGGCTTTGATTTACCCCTTGATGTTGCAATTCCTCTAGCGGACAAACCACATCTTCTTCAACCAAACTCGAAACGTCAAGACCTGTTTGCTAATTTACCGCTGATAGTGTCACCTACGGAAAATACTAAAGCTTTACAAAATGGTCAACCGTCTAACAACACTCTAGACAATCCTCCAACAAAATTGGGATATTCCTTATATAATATACAAAAAGTATCTAATGATGAAGCGTCTGCAACAATGGAGGTTTTAAATGCTGCGGGTGATGAAATTGATGATGGCATTGACGATAATATAGGTCTAATGTCGAAGCCAATACCTGCCGATTGCCGATTAATTACAGACACGGTTTCTGATAGTGCCAGTGGTAATGTATACCTTCAGCTAAAGAAGAAAAAATATTCGGATGATCCCAAATCAGTGAACGAAAGTCAACATAAGAATGAAGATATTGACCAAATGGATGTTGATAGTGTTGGCGAAAGTTTGGAAAAAGTGGCAGTACAAAACTCAATTCAAAGTGATGTCATGGCCGTAAGACCAGATGTGATTATAGTTCCGAGTAAAAGTATATTAAATTCCGAAGCAGACACTGCGACGGAATCCAGTAACACGGGTATGTTGTCGTCGCCATCAATGATGCGTAGTGTTATTGTTAGAGCGGGTGAACTGACAACTCCAATTAAATCTCAAGAAGAACCATCAACGTCGCAAAAGGCTAACATGTCATTCGTAGTTGCAGATGATAACACAAAGAATACTGTAAGACGGTCAGCAAAGTTGTCGTCATTTATTTACCCTGTTCGTGGCCAACATTTTTGTCAAAAATTCGAGGCTAATGACACATCTCCATCATGGAACTTTTTGTTAGGTCGTTGGAAACTTACGCTAGACCTTTTCGGTAGAGTGTTTATGGATGACGTGGGCATGGAACATGGATCCGTTCTGCCAGAATTACGTGGATTTCCAGTAAAAGAAATGCGGTTTAGACGACACATGGAAAAACTACGCAATGGCCAACAGCGTGATCTAATCCTTTGCAAGTTAGAACGCAATCGAGACAGTTTGATAATGCAAACGTTTAAAGAATTGAATTCACAATTTGGCAGCCAGATCCGACGTGTTCATCCACCTCTCACATTCAACCGAGTAAAAGTTACTTTCAAAGACGAACCTGGAGAGGGTTCTGGCGTTGCTCGTAGTTTCTACACGTCTATATCAGAAGCGCTTTTGGCCAGTTCAAAAATGCCAAATTTGGAATCTGTTCAAGTCGGAAACAATAGCGGAAAATACGGTGTACCATTTTCAAGTATTCTAAGAAATCGAGGAGCCCCGGGCCGTGATCCTCCAACCTTGCACCGACGTGGTACCGGAAGCAAGATATTATGGCGAACTGCTCGTGAGAGAAAAGCTCTGAATTACTATGCGAGGCCCTATGTATCGATATTGGACAGTTCAGGTAATATAATTAGCCGGTATTATCTAGCAAGAGGTAAACCTTTTCACTCCCATATTTGCAGATATGTCAGGCGAGAACCCAAACGATCATTTATCAGTACATTTGCAGCAGTTAGGAGAACGTCTTTATCCAAAGGTAGTAGTATTTGCCCTACATTTTAAATATCAGCAATAAACAATCTTACCCAAACTCTCAAGATCTACTCGTTAAACTCTGCAAACGCTTCCAAAATAACAGGGATGTTGTTAGAAATTCCAACCCCTCAATTGCTGTCTATTTTATCATCAGAAGAAATGTTGAGACAAAAAGTAAGTGAAGCGTTGGATATCATTACATTCAAACAAAAAGCGGAAGCAAGTGGATCATCTTCGACGGCCCAATCCAAAAAAATGAACCCAGTTGTGTTGCTAGAACCTTGTCATGTAGAAGATAATGACCCACTATTTTATATGCCAGGAAAGCGTGGATTTTACACACCACGTCAGGGCTATGGTTCTTTCGAACGAATCAATGCTTTTAGAAATATAGGAAGGTAAGTACTTCTAACAAGTAATTATAAATTATAATGTCAACGTGCACTTGTGTATCCTTTCTATACAGGTTGATCGGTCTTTGCCTTCTGCAAAATGAATTGTTGCCCTTATTCCTGCAAAGACATGTATTGAAATACATTCTTGGTCGTAAAATCAAGTTTCACGACTTAGCGTTTTTCGATCCGGTTATTTATGAGTCATTCAGACAACTCATACAAAATTCTCAAACTGACGATGGTGAAGAGAACATAGTCCGCATGGAATTATTCTTTGTGTAAGTACTTTATTACAGTTTGTTACTCACTTTTCGCAGCGATAGGCAGTCAAATCCCAGCAGTAGTAAATTTCAGTGTAATTGAGTGTCAACGATATACCCGTTCGATTTAAAAGTTAAAAATCGGATAGGGGTTGTGTGTTTAAATATGTGAGATTCAACATTTATATTATATTCGATTAATATTAGTTTATCTTTTGTTATTAACTGTCGCAGGCTGTGACTTGAATTATATCCTGCGGAAATGCGAATATAACTGCTAATGTTTATTTCTGAGAACCAAAAAGTTTTAAAATATACAACAAAAATATATATATCTGACGAATATGCACCTCAGTCGTTATTACTAGCAAACTGACTTTAAAACAGCAGAGTCACTTATTGCTCGACCCCGGGATTACAAAAAGACGACATAGGAAATTGCCTAGGACCCGAAGACTTATTTTTATTTTATGTATGTTCGATTGCAATTTTGGTCAGGGATGTCAACTTTTGGAAAAAAAAGTTCCAAACAGCGTAATTCTTTAGCGCTAGAAGTTTTTATTTCGCATAAATACAAATTTGACCTCCTTTTTTCCACCCAGCGACTGTCGCCTCGCTGAGAGATGGCGACATTTTCGAGTAAATATCTGTTGTGTCTCTTGTTGTTGTTAATAAAACACAAACGAAACAAGTAATAAATGAAATAAAATGTTTATTACTAATAAGACTAATGACCTTTTGCTTGTAATCAACTCGGCAGTAAAAACGGAATGATAAGATTATATTTTTAACTAACTTAGGTCAAGAAAATAATACATGCTAGCAACCAAATTGAAGAACATTTTCTTTACACGTTAGGGATTACACTTTTTGGTAGTAAATTATCGATACACAGCCGTCACTGGCCGCGACGTCTTACCAGGTACCGATTTTACATTGATGTGACAACGCCGTCGTTAACAGGTGACCACGACTTTGAAACGTCGACGTCTTGGGCGACGACTTACAGGGTAGGGGTGAATAATTATTTTCATAACAATGATCTAATTGTAGGTGTGCGACTACGAAATGCGAATCGGGTATGTTGACGCCAGGCATCCTGGTTCTACTCACGATGCCCTAATTTGGAACAAAAGTCCACTGAAGGAACCGGTTGCTGATTTCAGGCAAATACATGCTACTAGGGCTAAATTGCCGGAGTTCGGTCGCAGTTCAAAACTTGATAAATAAAGGTCAAAATTAGAGAAAAATATAGAAAACGAAAAATATGTTCCAGACCTTTTATTTAAAGTCTAGACAATTGTTCTTGAATGTTTTTAAAATGACTAGCAATGAAACAGATTCATCGTTCCCTTTAATTTGAACACCCACACTAATTGTCGAGACATACTATAATATGGTAAATTGGGGTTATCTGGGTGCACCGATGCAGTTCCACAAAAATAAAGACACTATTAAATTTGGGATAAAAATGTCTTTCATTTGAGTACCCACAGTTGCCTGTTCCTAGCAATCTCTAACTGGACTCGTATTTTGGTCCATGTGGGCCCCATAAGTCTGTCCGACAACAAAAATATATTTCTCGTGTTCTTATATTTTTCTTTAATTTCGTTTTTTCATAAGTTTTGAGCTGGCCGACCTCCGACAATTTTGCCGCTACTAGGTTCTATTTTATAAAATTAATATTGTATTTATTATGCACAAATTTGTATAAACTTTACAATTTAACAACAAAAAATTAGGATTTTCTTTAGAACCACAGCTTTTGACTCCTTATCGTTCACCTGAACGTTTTGTTTTGTTTTAAAAACTATACAGCAACCAAAAATTTGTGGTTGCTTATATAACCTCTATCAAGCAACTGAAGTTGCTGGCTGTCAGTTGCCAGTTGCCGTATGTAATAACTTTTCGGCAACTGAAGATCGGTTGCTATCGATAATGGACCCATTAGTAAATTTTAAAACAAATAAAAAAATGCTAAGTGTGACTCATTTTTCCTCTTCTAATGAAGACCATGAATGCCAGGGCAGATAACTCATAAATTATCGTATACAATTATGGTTCCGGTCTAACATATTTACACTACCAAGTTCCATGTAAGTTTATTGTGCATTCATCTGAGAATTAAAATGTAAGAGTTCTTCTTCAGATTTATGACCACCATTAGATTGAACAAGGGCGCTTTCCGGTACGTGCTAAGAACAATATCACGTAAACTGTCAGAATCGTTGAGGTCAATGCGAGTGAGTAAGACATTACGACTAGCAGCAACAATGCCAATCCTTGCTGAAGGAAGTTATTAAAGGGGTGCTGGGAATGATTTCAATGTAGGCCATGCACAACCTAGTCCTAGAAGGAGGGACAACAGTATTGAGCTTTCGTTTCAGATCGTTCCATTTTTCTTTAATCTGTGATCTCCGTGTTTTTATAGTATCCCTTTGCCAATGGCTCATTTTGCATCATAAAGTTAACAAGAGTTTCAAATTGTTTGGGTGTAGTTTTGTTCATTCTTAAATATGTATTAAAATATTTTTTTATTGTATATCTGATATAAACCTAATAATTGAACTTACATTTTGATGTTATCCATTTTTTGTTTTCAAATTTTGCGCTCTTTTCCGATTCTTTTTATATTTTCCGACGTTGTCACCAGTAAAAGTCACTACGTCTGTTTTCCTCGAATTTCACAGTAATAAACGACATACACAATACCAAAATTGTAATAGATCTACGACAGAGTTGAATTTCGACATCGGTAATGCCGTATTTAAGAAGCGACAAACATTCGACATGATTACGACATGCATAATAAGGGTGATTGCCTCTATCTGGTATTATTAAAGCAATACTTTCCAACACCCAACCGCCCATCTGCAACACACCAAACGTAATCAATTTACTGAGAGAGTTGGCATTTCTATACGTCATTATTCTATGACACGTAGTCTTGCATTAAATAAAATTATTTTAATGAATTTAAAGTGTGTAAGCCATTTTGCAAATATCTGCTTTTTAGTCTCTCTCCTTGATAAAAAAAAAAATAAATAAATAAGAAAATAAAATAAAATAAATAAATAAAATTTTCATTTGCAAGAAATGATAACAAAATTTGTCTAATATAACTTTTTGTTGACATTTCTTTAAATTGAACATGTGACAACACTGTCATTGCTCAAGTCGGAATTTAAGTGGGAAATTGAAATGCCACTTAATATTGCTTAGTTGGCCCGTACAAATTACGCTATAATTAACTTTAGCGGGATAAAAAAATCACTTAATTATGTAACAGAATGAAGATTACAGAATGATAGCAACTCATGACAACTTGATGGTTTCAAAAAGTGTTGCCATCAATATGTATATAAAAGTGAGTCAATACTAAAGGGTGTCTCAGTAAGATTGGACTTCTTAAATTTAGTTAAATTTTTTTTGTGCAAGTGACAACTCAGAAATTTGGTATTTGTCACATATGTTTATTCCGATTATTAAAAATGGAGCGCTTTACAAAAGAAAGACGTGTTATATTTGTGAAAACTTCTTAAAAAAATTTTGAAAGTTATGCTGAGACCGCTCGCAAACTTCGAAGAATTTTTAGTCGAGAAATTGCACCTAATGTGTCAACCAATCGATGAGTGGTCAAAAAATTTGAAGAAACTGGGTCGGTTATGGACAGTAAAACTCGTGTGTGTCAACGTACCGGTCAGTCTCTTGAAAACATTGCTGCTGTAAACGAATGTCCCCGAAAACATAAATTCGGCATCGTTCTCAACAACTGCAAATTTCGCGCTTACTCAGCTTACTCTTACTTACTCAGGAGATCAAACTCAGCTTACTCAGGAGATAAAACCAGCAGACCATGGAAAGCGTCGTCCGCTCAATGGTTAAGGGGCCAAAGTGAAGTCAATGCCAATTTTTCAAAAAAAAAAAAAAGAGTCATCTCCGATAAAGCGCATTTCCATCCGAATGGCTTCGTGAATACACAAAATTGTCGAATTTGGAACTCAGAAAATTCTCATGCAATCCATGAGATATTTTGGCCAGGCGGCGTAATTGGGCCTTACTTTTTTGAAGATGAGGCCGAAATTGTAGTGACTGTGAACGGCATTCGTTACAGAAACATGATAACGCATGGATCTGGACGACATGTGGTGACGGTGCTACCTGCCACACCGCGCATGAAACAATCGATTCATTGCAGCAACGATTTCCCGAACTAATTATCTCAAGAAATTCTGATGTCAACGGCCACCAAGATCATGCGATTTAACGACGTACGATTTCTTTCTCTGGGGTTTTATGGAATCTCGGGTTTATGCAAATAAACCAGAAAAAATTTATTAGCTCAAATCCGAGACCCAACGCATCAACGCAAAATTTCATGAAAGAGTAGTGGCCTGCCATCAGAGCCGTGGGGCCATTTGACGAATATTTTATTCCATACTTAATCGAAACAAGTCTTCTTTACAATCCGATAAAAAAAGATCACAACTGTCTCTAAAAATGCGTGTTTTTATTTTAGAATTAAAATTATTTTAATTATTTTAGAATATAAAATTTGTCACCCTTACGGGAAAAAGAACCCTCTGCCTAAAGACTCTTGTCGATCCACGTTGACTGCGATTTTCCCCTGGGCTCCTAGTGGATGACTGCGGACTTACTCAATCACGGAATCCCTCGAATGGTGATGTGATGTACTCGGTGTAGGAACATTATCATTTCTCTGAACTCTGCTACTGCTAACTGCAAAGTCTAACTCCGATCAGTCTATCGACAGACAACTAAGGTCGCACCACCGGTAGGTAAAACCGAACGCACGCACACAAACGTATTATGTCCTTGTGTGCGGTCGCAAATGCTCAGGCATAGACTGAAGCTTCGAATCAAACATAGCTGTTGTGTACATGAGAGTTGCCGATCGTGTGTGTGTGAAAAATACGAGAAAAATACGATTATTGTCTGCCTCGCGAGGCTATGCGTAGGTTACCACTGATCTAATGCCAAGGCGAATTAACTTCGGTGAAAACACTAGATCAACATATATTGAAAAGGTAGAAGCAGTAGATTTTCATTTCATTTATTTTGTTTGGTATATACGACTAATGTCGTATATATTATAGTGTTGGTTTAAATGTGTACATTTTCAAGTTTTGATACATTCTTACATCTAACAAAATATTAAAATATTGCCGTAATTAACAAGGAAACATTATAATACAATTTATTTGAATAAATCAAAGTGCTCCTTTTTGAAACTTGAGGCATTGCTTGCTTATTAGTTGAATATTCGATAGAAGGTGGTTCCAGATACGTACACTAGATGTAAAAAATTGTCTTTCCGACGTTAAAGTATGAATTCTTCTATTGACACGTTTCATTCCTCGATTTGATCTTGCAAAGTTTATGCGGGTGAATAAGTATTCGGGTGTCTTGGTGTATATGATCTTATGTAGAAGAATTAAGCACTTTGTTTTAATAAGATTATCAAAAGATATATTAAATATTTGATAGGCAAACTGAGATATTCTGTCGTATGGTTTCTTATTAAAAACATATCGCGCAATGTTGTTATATGCCACATTCAGTCTGCGCGAATCGGTTGTGTCACTGTTTGCAAAAACTTCACATCGATAAAGCAAGGTAGTGATGAGGTATGACCTTGCTAACAGGTTGTATTACATGTTACTGGTATATTTGGAAGATCATTAATATAGATCGAAAAGAGAAGTGGCCAAGAACTGATCCTTGAGGAACTCCCTTTGGCACGCTCAGAGCGTTTGATCGATGTTTATCAATTACAGTTACCTATGATCGATGCGATAAATAAGATATTAGATTCCGAGAAATTAAAAACTTTTTTTTAGTTTAGTATTGAGTATTTTATGGTCAACCGTGTCAAAGGCCTTGCTGTGGTCTAGGAGAACTAAAAACGACATCATTTTATCATCCATTTTCTGCCGAAGATCTTCAACCACACCGATAAGAGCCGTTATGCAACTTTTGTTCTTCTTAAAACCAGATTGATGGTCAGAAAGAAGTTTATGTTGATCCAGGAGTTACATATTTGATTACTCATTATAACTTCAAGCGCTTGAGACAAATAAGGCAGGATGGCGATTGGACGAAACTCATTGTTCTGCTTAGGTACAGGTATATTTTTTGACATCTTCCGTTTACACGTAAATATTTACTTTGTGATCACAATATTAAACAGGTACGTAAGGTAGCAATTTGTGGAGAATAATTTTTATAAATGAAGGATTCATTTCATTTGTGCCAACTGCATCCGATTTGATGGATAAAAAACTCTGGCCATTTTGTAGCCATTTGTTTTCGCTTTGGCTTGCATAAGTTGTCAACGTGAGCAGATTTAAATGTAAACAAAATGTGAAAACTAAATCCGCTGCAGAAGCCTATCAGTAATATATTATTGCTTTATTTGTGAATCCACTCATTTTAATATTTAGCGCAAGAAATTTTCCAATTATGCAATTGTATTTTTAACAATGTTATGAGTGGGCAAATGCAAGAACAGTTTATTCATATGTACAGTGTCGGTCAAAAAAATAGCACCAACGTCGAAAACTATTGTCATTCCAATAAAAAATTAAATTCTGTGCTTATTATTTGAACATAACTAAGCGATGACGTAGTACTCTGTTTACTCTTTTTAAGAGAAGTTTTTTTCCTCAAGATAGTTAACGGTTCTCTAGAAATGATCGATCATTTACAAAAGGATCTACTTCAGTGCAGTCAATGAAATAGCACCAGCAGGCTTTTTTAAATTTGTATTGCAAAATTTTGTGGAAAAAAGTGAAAACAAAAGGTAATAAAAATTTTTTAATATACTTTCTTCAAACTCAGGTAATAATTTTATAAAAATTGTAAAATTATGGGTCGCGGAAAGCATTGTTCGCCGGAAAAACGTGAAGTAATAAAAAAATTTGCGTCCGAGGGTAAATCTTATTCCCAAATAAGGAATTTGCTGGGCTGTTCCAATAAAATTATAATAAATGACCTAAGATATGAGCAAAAAGTTGAATCTCGTGGTAGGAAGCCAGTTTTGTCACCCTTAATGGTGAAGCGTTTAGTACGGACGACTAAAGCAAATCCCTTTATGACAGGCACGGAGCTCAAAAAAACATTGGATGTGCCGGCAAGCGTGGAAACTATTCGCCGCAAACTTCGAGACAACAGACTCAATGCCTGTAGTCCTCGAAAAGTGCCGCTCCTTACCTCTAAGCATGTTGCTAAAAGGATATCTTTTGCTGAAGCACATCAAAATTGAAAAGTGGAGAAACGTGATTTGGACTGACGAATCCAAAATTTTCCTTTTTTGTGGAAAGGGTTCCAGATCTTTTGTCCTTAGGCCACCTAACAGTGAATACATACCAAAATTCACATCAAAAACTATAAAACATGGAGGTCATAGTATTATGGTATGGGCTTGCTTTTCATATCAAGGTGTGGGTCCCATATATTGGATCAAAACCTTTATGGATGCATCGGTTTATGTAAAAATCCTTGATGAAATTATGCTGCCGTATGCTTCCTACGAAATGCCGCTGGTGTGGGTCTTCCAGCAATACAATGACCCCAAACACACCAGCAAAATGGCAAAAAAATGGTTCAACGATAACTCTATCAATGTAATGGAGTGGCCTGCACAGTCCCCAGATTTGAACCCTATCGAAAATCTGTGGACGGATATAAAGAAGGGTGTATCAACAATAAAACTAACAAGCGTTGAAGGGCTCTGGGAGGCTGTGCAGAAAATTTGGAGTTCCATCAAAGTTGAAAGATGCCAGCATTTAATCGATTCCATGGGAAGGCGGTGTGCCGCGGTAATAGCAAACAAAGGTCACGCGACAAAGTATTGATTATCAACAAAGTATTAATTTATCAACAAGATATCTGAGTACAATTTTTGATTTATTTTAAGAAAGACCACTATTTTTTGTTAAAAATGAAATGAAGTGCTATTATTTTGACTGGGTAGTTTTTAAGTTTTTTGATTAAATTAATTAGCCCATTATAAACTGTTGAAAAAACCAAATAATTTTCTTATGATAATAAACCATTAACATCAAAGAATTTATTATCTTGTTTTGAGTTAAATTGGCCCAACTGTTAAACAGATGTAAACGGAGTCAATATAAATTTGTGCGTGGTGCTATTATTTTGACCGCAGCTGTACGTATATTGGGAGAAAATAAAGCTGCAGTAAAGCTCAATGTATCCCGGTTGAGCAAAAACGAAAACGACTGACGACTTCTGCAAAGGCAAGGGCTCGCATTTTTCTTTTTATGTATTCTTGCTTCCCACATTTTGAAAATAAACTTTTTCACTTTAAATCGCGTCGCTTTATTTCTTTGAAGTAAAACAATGCAAACAACTTTTGACTACTTATGTTAACCGTAAAAATTTAAACAAAGGAAATCAGCTGTGATATGCGCTCACATTTATTAATTATTGGGCAAATTCAGGCAAATTGAGAATGTTTTCGGTTGTCGAAATCAGATGATTGTGAGTGTGCATTTTTAATGACCTGCAGCCACATGCACACACGGCAGAAAGCAAATAGTAATTAAATTGTCAGTTTAAATTAGGATACTTAGAGGTACTTTAGAAGTTGGAATATTACATGGAAAAGGAAGTGCAGAAGTATATTTATTTTGTATTAAAATAATCCACAAATTATTTAAATTATTTTTTTTGCGGCTTCAATAGTTTAATTAAGAATATGTTATTTTATAGGATTGACTTAATGAAGGAAGAAGGTGGAGGCAGCGTTGAATTGATACCAGGTGGAAGAGAAGTCCAGGTAACCTGCCAAAATATTTTCGATTACATCAGACGTTATACGGAATACAGGCTAATAAAAGCTCAAGAAAAAGCATTGGAGGTATAATTACTTGCATTTTTGAAAAATTAAATTTAACGTCTTAATTTCATAACTTTTGTAGGCAATTCGAGATGGTGTTTTTGACGTCTTGCCTGATAATTGCATGCAAAGCCTTACTGCTGAAGATTTGCGACTTCTCTTGAATGGTGTAGGAGATATCAATGTATCAACACTTATTTCATATACTACATTTAATGATGAGTCCAGTGAAGGTTCCGATAAGCTTTTAAAATTTAAACGCTGGTTCTGGAGTATTGTTGAAAAAATGAATACGTTAGAACGCCAAGACTTGGTAAAATATTTAAAGTTTTTATTTTTGTTTGTACTTTTCAATATTCAACTAAACATTTTTCGTCGTAGGTATACTTTTGGACTGGATCTCCTGCTTTACCAGCGTCTGAGGAAGGGTTTCAGCCTTTGCCGTCAGTAACAATACGACCGGCAGATGATACTCATTTACCAACAGCCAATACGTGCATATCCAGACTTTATATTCCCCTGTATTCCAGCAAGTCAATATTGCGTAGCAAGTTGCTCTTGGCTATAAAATCCAAAAACTTTGGTTTCGTCTAAGTTTCACATTTTATTTTTAATTGCTTATACACATTGTTTTATGTTTATACAACTTTTTATAACTTAAGGATTGATATAATTATCTAGATTACATTCAAACCAATATTGAGTATCGCAAAATCTAGTAATTTAAGATACGGGAACGAATGCGATTTGTTGGAAGGATGTTGAAAGTTACCCATATATTCTCCATTCCCACAAGCGTGAAATTAAAAAAATATGACGTTTTTACTTTTCTGTATTTTAAGATCTTATTTTTTTGAAGAAACCTGTTTATCTCATTACATATACATGCGAACTGTCTTTAGTTATAATAGATTAAATTCATGTTTACACACCTCCCATTATTACTTTGAGTAAAACCCAATCCACACACACGCCTGTCATAACTACTAACATGTTTAAATATTATGAAGTTATTACACCTAATATTCACAAAAGCATTAATGAGAATGCGTTATCATACATAATTAAACGAATTAAATTAATATACTGAACTAATAAAATACATAATCTGCTTTGAAATGCACAGCAAGGGTTTTGTGTTAACGTAATTTCATTCAGCTCCAGACAGGACGGGATGTAGACTGCAGGGGGCTCTAGGCAATATCAACTTCATTGGGAGCTAGGTAATATCGGTGGTTACACTTAAATTCTGGCTTTCACTTTGTTTTGGAAGTGATTTAATATCAATTGTTTAGTCAGACGGGTCCGTACACATTTCTTTTCATTTATTCCATTCTCTATATTCTTTCGAATGAAGTATATCGATTTAAATTTAATTAAAAGCCTATTTTTTAATATAAGTAATAGTTTTAAAGTAAATTAATTGAATCCCCTTATTGTTAAATGTCAGCCCGCTTGGGAAATTGTTTTTAAGTGTTCTACTGTCATAGCTTTAAGTGCCATTTTGAATTAAAATTCACTATTGTTAAAGAAATTAAATAACCGGTCGTAAATTAATTTTTTTCTCCCGAATTTAAAAACAAAAATCGAGGTCCGCAAATTTTAAATTATTAGCAATTACCGTACCGTCACAAAAACGCGTAGGATTTACATGTTGGCGGCCGAGCATGGACTTACGTTCACGTGCCAGCTCCACTTTCAGGGCCCCTACTATGTAATTCGATTCGAAAATTAAAACTATTCGAAAGTTCTTTCCGATCCGTATTTGAAATGGTACCATGTACAACTTTAGGATTGAACAAAAAGTGTTACCAATACTTTCGGAAAATGTTTTGTTTTTTGGTTGGCAACATTTATGTCAATTATATTTGGTTTGTTATTGTTCATAAATAAGTTTTAGAAATATCCTAGATAAAGTAAATTAGGGATCCTGGGGTTAATTATTTCATTGGATTTCTTATTATTCTTATTATTCACTAGTTTTAACCATTTCGCCCGTCCCTAGTTCCATACTGGACTATGCCTTTTTGCACCCTATTCATATACATTGAACATTTACAAAATAATGCGACTTCGGCAGCAGTCAACGACATAACCACATTCCCTACATTCAAAATTCATTTAGTGAGAGAAAAGCATTACTGTCGTTTTAAGTATATGCAGACTATCTCACGAAGGCTCTAATAAACGAAGGAAGAGGCAGTGGCACAAAGGCACTAACACTATGGTTTAGTAATAGGAGATTTTTTGTCGTCTTATTTAGTGCACGAATTCCTTAGAGTCGCTGATTTTCGAAGTATAGCGATACTTTGGTCATGAGCACAGCAATAAGTTGAAAAATACCATATAACATTGAATAATGAAATTTTTTAAAAGACATTTAGCCATTAAAATAAGTTTTTGCTACAAAAAATCACTCTTTTTCTTATTGTGCATAAAAATTCCTTAAATAATAATATAAAATTTGTCTATTTTTTATAAAAATCAAATATTTTATATCTTTCCGCTATCTCAAGAAAAAAAAACCGTTTCCCATTACATCCCATGAAGGGATTGGAGAGAGCTTCTCACAACCTACAGTTTTTACACCGATTCCGAACGGTATTTTGAGAAGCTTTTTCATGGCTAAATACTCGATAGTGTCGCCGTCACTATGCGAGGCGACCGCCGCCGAAAGAAATTTTTTTTTAAGGTGGTCAGAGCAGGGATTGAACCCAGGATCTCATGTACAAGAGGCGCGCACAGTACCCATTGCACCACCGACGGCCACAAGAGCAACCTAATAAGAATCTCAAAAATCGACTTCATTTCTGTTCGAAAATCGAGATACATGGTTCAATCTTTCCGTAAATCGAAACTAGAATCCGACTTTCAGATATCGCTCATTCGAATTCGAGATCCATGGTACCAAAAATTCGGTTCCGTTAAAGGCCCAGTTCGGTTCTCTTTCATTCCGCAGAAGCGAATATCACCTGTTGTTGAAGCCAGAATGGCTTTCGCCAATCCTCGCGGGATCTTAGGGGTCAATTATTGATAGCAACCGAACCTCAGTTGCGTTGCCAGTTGCCGAAAAGTTATTAAATATAGTAACTGAGCTGTCAGAAACTTCATTTGCTTGATAGAGGTTATATTGGCAACCACGAATTTTTGGTTACTGTATAGTTTTTAAAACAAAACGTTCAGGTGAACCATAAGGAGTCAAAAGCTGTGGTTCTAAAGAAAATCCTAATTTTTTCAGCCTTATTACGAATGTCGTTCTCGTATTTCGACTACGACAGTTTGGTAAAAGATAAAAGATAACACGCTTTAATCTTTTACAAAGCTATCGTCGAAATACGAGAACGACATTCGTATTAAGGCTGAATGTTTATAAAAAGTTGTGCATAATAAATACAATCACCCTTATTCTATTTGACGTAGTCAAAGGAAGACAACGCTATGTTTTTTGTGTTTTGTTTCAATTTCGTATTCTCGTTGGCAATATTGCCGTATTTCGATGACTGTTAACTTACGTTTTGTATTCTGTAAGAAAAATTGGCGACACCGTTGTGTTTAAAAAAAATCACATAACCTCAATTTGCTCAGCCGGATGGCAGGTAACTTATGTTTTTTTCTGTTGAAAGATAGCCATACCTTTCCAAAATGACCTAAACGAAGCCCAGAGGTCTTACCGTTCCAAAGTTATGACCATTTTACTGAAATGCAAAAATGTTTGTTTTTGGAAGCGAAATACAGCACACATTTATTTGTTTTTGTAAATTACACGTTTAAGATTTTATTTTCCAGTCCATTCATCAGTGCCTAAAAAAGTAAGTAGTATTTATAGGTATTCATTGATAGAATTTTGTCATGCAACAAGTGTCTACGAACGCGAAAAGGTTTTTTAAAAGTGAATAACGACAAAAAAGTAAAAGTTTACGCTAATCTCTGCTGCAGCAACGGTTTCGAGTACGTTGTGTTTTGAATTAGTAAAAATGGCAACTTATTCCAACGAAGAATTAGCAGACATTCATTACATGTATGGATTCTGCGATAGTAATGCAAGAGCTGCTGCGCGTGAATATGCATTACGTTTTCCTAATCGACGACCCAAAAACAAAAAAATCCGACCACTGGCTCAGAAGTTAGCAACTTTACCCTCCGACCGCCAATCCGAAAATTTTGAACCCGCTGCCTGCCATTTCACACCCTTGCATTTTCGGACAAGGTCCTAGTGGACTTTTCTTCATGAAATGAGCCAAGGAATACGCTGAAGAAATTTGTCCGGAACTTCCTGAAGAAAGTGCATATACACTCCGGTTCACTTATTTTAAGGCACAAAAATTCCATATTCAGCAGCCTGTATCTTTTGCAATTTGTAGCCGATTGCAGAATTTTAAAATGGAAATGGAAGCTAGACATATAAAAAAACATCATGGCAATAGTGGTTTCTTAACTAAAGAAATTTTTTTTCAGCAATTTATAAATAAAGTCCAAAAATGGACTATTTTTTTGGTTCACTTGAATAAAGGCACTTTAACTAATTTTGATGAAAAATAGTTTTCTTGTTTTTTTAATTTATTTTACTTTATTTAAGAACAATTAGTAATGGATACAACCCCCTTTGTTTTTAATAACTTCAATTATACGGGTTTTCATTGAGATAAGAGAATTTATGTAATCCAACGAAATTTGATTCCAAGCATCCTTAATGGCCTGAATTTGTGACTGCTTGTCATCAAATTGTCTACCTCCTTCATAGACCTTAAGAGATAACCAACCCGACATTTTCGATAATCACCCCTACCCTGTAAGTCGTCGCCCAAGACGTCGACATTTCAAACTCGTGGTCGGTCACCTGTTAACGACGGACTTGTCACATCAATATAAAATCGGTACCTCTAGTAAGACGTCGCGGCCAGTGACGCCTGTGTATCGATAATTTACTACCAAAAAGTGTAATCCCTAACGTGTAAAGAAAACTTTCTTCAATTTGTTTGCTGGCATCTATTATTTTCTTGACCTAAGTTTCAAGTCCTTGGTATAATTGTCGACAACTGTTGGCCTCCGCCCAATCTTTTAGCTATTGCGCGGTTAGAATATCCTTCAAAACGGTAAACATCGATTTTGGTTTTTTCCGATAGATTTAAAATTTTTTGTTTTGCCATTTTGACTCGTAAAAATGATTAAGATGCAATAAATTGTAATAAACAAACGCTCCCTACAAAAAATCATCGCTTACTTTAAAAATAATAAAGTGCCTTTATTCAAGTGAACCAAAAAAAGTAGCACATTTTTGGACTTTTTTTTATAAATTGCTCAAAAAAAGTTCTTTAGTTAAGAAGCCACTATTGTCATAATTTTTTTATATCTCAAGATGTCTAGCTTCCATTTTAAAATTCTGCAATCGGTTACAAATTGCAAAAGATACAGGCTGCTGAATATGGAAGTTTTAGTGCCTTTAAATAAGTGAAGTACCTTGCGGTTAAAGTAGAAATGCTGGTCTTCTTTTTTGGGGCTAAAATTTTGATGTGGGTTCCGCCCACACACCTAATCACATCTGGAAATACTGTTTTTTTCAACGAAATACAACTTAGCCTCATTTTGTTCAGAATCCGTCATATCGTACTTTATCCATTGTGGACAAACTCCCTCTCCACGACGGCCATAGTCTCGGACAAAATCCTCGAAACTACTGGCTGTAACAGTCCCGGGTTGAAATCAATTCCAATGCTAAGCCATTTTTTAAATGAGGCTCTATTATTTCCAGTACATATTTAAAAGAAGGTTTATTCAGCCGAAAATAATTTTCAAATCTTAAAAAGGATAAAAAAAATCCATTACTTAAAAAAAACAACCCATTAAAAATTCAAGATTTCTGTCTAAGCAGTCTTGTTTCCAATATTAATTTTTGTTGTTTCTTCGTCACTCGACGAGTCTGAATCAGCAAGAAAAAGCATTTTTATTTAAAATTCTTTTTTTTACAAACAAACTTTTTCCACAAAAATTGACGTGTTATCTTTAACCCTTCTGCACAAATTGGGTCAAAATGACCCAATTTTGAAGAAAAAATGGCTCAAATCATGTCTTAGGATGGCTACACGTTTATACAGCTTTTTCATATCCTAAGTCAGGGCCTTCTGATGGATTTTACGTAAAAAAGATATTTTCGGGACTAGCCAATTTTTTTTTTTATTACATTTTAAATACTTTACCTACGCGTATACAATTTGTGGGTCATTTTGACCACCAATGCTCGCGAATGCCCTATGGGCCTTCTGGGAAAAATTTTTTGGCAAAGATCCAGGAAGCTGTAGTAGCCGACACTCCCAGTTCATCGAAGATCATTCAATTTCAAGATTCTACCTCCTGCTTTTTGGGTAATTGGGAAAAAGACAAAGACGCTTTTGTTTGTCCACATACCAAAAACTCAAACAACCACTCAATCCGTTGCAATACATGCAAACACAATTTATGCAAACAACATGTTGTGTATAAGTATAAACACCCAGAATTAAACTTCTTGTCTTAAAATAAATATTGAATTTGTATATTTTATGTTCAAATAATAAAAACAAAAATTAATTAACCGTTATACGGATGTGTTTTTCATATACCCCTCATAAACAATCTGAATTTGTGCAGAAGGGTTAATCTTTACAAAACTGTCGTGGTCGAAATACGACGACACTTGTAATAAGTCTGATTAGTTATATAAAATAGATTATTAGAAAAATGTTCATGACTTGTAAGCTTGTAGTATGAATTTCTCATACATTAACCAAAAACTAACAAAATCTGTCATAAAAAATTCAAATTAAAATAAATGTAACTGACACCAGCACGGTCTTCAAAAATGCTATACCACCGAAAAAATACAACTCTGTGATATTGATTAAAAAGCACTGCAACAATGCGAGAATGCATGAGGAAAAGAAGAACATGGTGGAACAATTCTGTCTGTTCCTGATGTTGGAATTATAGGCCTTTCAGTGATGTTGATACTTAGGGATCTTCGATCGATACTAATTCGCACATGTGAATTGCAGAATTGATTGATGATCAACAAATGGTATCAATTCAGGCACAGTAGTTAGGCATCTGATGATGAACTTGTTCGAAACTAGTCATGCCAGTGAGTGTGTGTTGAACTGAATTATCTATTATTTCCAACAAAAACCAACCATTTTTCAATTAGAAAAATGTAGTATGAATTTCTCATACAATTAACCAAAACTAAAATAGAACGTACTAGCGGCAAAATTGTCGCAGCTCGGGCAGCTGTGGGTACTCAAATGAAAAGTATTTTTATCCCCAATTTAATTATGTCTTTATTTTTGTGGAACGGCATCTGAGCACCCAGGTAACCCCAATTTACCGTATTATAGTATGTCTTGACATTTAGTGTGGGTGTTCAAATTAAAGGGAATGATGAATCTGTGGACTTTTGTTCCAAATGAGGGCATCGCGAGTAGAACCAGGATGTCTGGCGTCAACATACCCGATTCGGATTTCGTAGTTGCACATCTACAATTAGATAATTGTTATGAAAATAATTTTTATAGTATTATAACTTACCAGCAAAACATTCAAACTAAACTAGCCTTAAACTTTATGTATAAATGGGGAATTTCTTATGTAGGTTGAGTAGGTAAGAGCGGAGTTATTGCTGAAATAAAATATGCCTTGAACCTAAAACGGAATTGTTTATTAACAATTATTCTCAGCAATAACATTCACTCAGTGTAGTCGGCAATTCTAAACGATTAGAGTCGTCTCATATTAAAAATACTAAGTAGTCGCAGTAGATACAACAATTGTGGACAAGAACAGCAGGCATTTTGTTTTTGTTTAGGCTCTCCTCATGTCAAAGTCAACACAGACGTATACCAACAAATAAATGTAAACAGAAAAGTACAAACACAAAACCTTTGAATTTGACAGAAATCAAATCAGCTGTGTACCGAGTTTACCTTCTCATTCTACCATGAGTCGTCTCTTAAGTGTCTTCTAATAGATGGCACGTTTTTCACTTTGTCTCCCTCGTCAAAAAATAATTCCACTGAACTTATCATTAAGGCTGTTTTTTTATTCCATTACGCTATCGCCACTTACGACTTTCCAAATAAAACGATCCACACTTAATACTACGAGATGTGGCAACATTCGCTATAATGGGTGAAAAAATTCGATACGGCAACACGTGTTTAGCCAGTGCCTACAAATACATGGTATCAGCAAATGTTGATATTGTAAGCTGCAACATAAGACATTTTCGGCCTTATTCATAAAAAATCATTAAATTACCTCTAAAGCAGTCATCAGTTATTGAAAGCTTTAAGATTTGGCGAAGGTTTTATTCATTATGAGTATTTTAACTAGGGAACAGATAATTGACTGACAACCCTGTTTTATGTATTCTCACAGTGCTTGTGATGTAGCAACAAGATGAACAATAACCGATAGACCGAATTATTTTTTTTTTATTTAAATGTATCAATGTATTTTTGCGATATTTTAAACATTAATGGAAAGAACTATTCAATAAAAAGATCAATTAATATTTGTTATATTCATAAATTTGGTAGAGGTGTCAAAAAATCATATTGAATTGGATTTCAGTTTTGGGTAGTCGAATGTAAAACCGGAAAATAGGTTGTAGTTTCAATGTTTTGATTTTATATACATCACTATGTAAACAAAAGTTCATTTTGGTTAAAAATTATAAAAAATTGGAACGAAACTATTTGGTTGCTTAGCAGGAGAATGTGACACTATAAACGTTGCAAATGTACACAGAATAATTCCACGTGTTTATATCGCATAAATATTTAAGTACGGCACGCGTGAAATGTAAAAAAAATGTATAAAATGGCCTTAAGAAGGGTTAAACGTTCAACAAAAATGGCGACGTTAGAGAACTCTTAACAGGAATTTTTCGATTTGAATACAATTTTTGGGCTTTATCTTCTTAAACCTTTAACAAACCTATGACAGCTTTTTATGAATAAGGCCGTTTGTTTTCGTTTCAGTTGTCAAACTCTACACAAATCTATACCAACAATATAAGAATACAATAAAGTATAAAAACAAAATACATATGATTTTGATAAGTGAAACGAAAAATGACATACGGTGCGTTTACACGGGACAGTTTGAGAAAAATTGTTTGTGTGACGTACGCGTCCAGGCAGTTATAAAGACAGTACAGTTTTAAGCAACCGCCGACAGTGTTTCGTTAAATTTCGTGCTCTGATTTTTTGTTTCTTCGCTCTTTGTTTTGTCTTACTTCTCCAAATTACAATGGAACTGATGTACTCTTCACAATTAGACATGTATTCATGTTTATATGTTTGTATTGTCAAACAATATTTCAATAAAAATTTTCAAATGCAAATATATTTCCCAATTTGTAAAGTCGTTTGCGATGTTTTGCTTTTTTCTCAAATTACTACGAAACATCACCGATATGGTCGATGGCTAAACTAGTAGAGGTTGACGCAGTAGGATTTTTTGTAATTATGTGAACCAACAACCGGTATTTAGTTTTTGTTTCATGACTCCAACCGTCAAATTCAACACAGATCCATATGAACAAACACAGTAAACAAAAAAGTACAACAAAAAAAAAATACACTGAATTTAACAGATGGAGTCATAAGAAAGCAAAATCAGTTATTCTATTCCGCCAACCTTTACTAGTTCAGCCATGATCTGGCCGCTTATGTCAAATCTCTTGCCGAAGTTACTGTCGTTGAAAAATCAGACAGTGGCGAGGCAAGTGTGGTAGTAAAAATGTGTGATTTCATAACCTTTTTAAACGACTATACCTGATTGAGCGCGGTAATTTGATTTTTTGCACTGCAGGCTGTGGTGGCACTGTTGGTCGAAGAGAGTGGGGAGTGTGCGTGAGTTATAGCGGCTGACGTGTGAACCGACGAGCCGCCGCCGCCGGTAATTATTTTATACTCCGAGCCGCCGCCGATTTAATCGGCTACAATCGGCTTAAAATATGAGTCGATTAACTCGAAGCCGCCGATTTTTTCGTAACGTGTATTTAAAAGCTTAAGTACTTTAATGTAACCAATAACGAATACCCGGTACCGAGATACTTGGTACTTGTACTCATTATGATGATTTGTACAACACTGTCTAACATGACGACAAGTTCCGTTGTAAAACGAGAATGCCAAACATATAAAAATAGTGAAAATGGCATGGGAACGAACATAACCTGGCGTTTTATCAGAAATTGGTAACACAGAAATAATATGCGAAAGAACACCCAAAAATTTGTCCATGCTACGGCGCCGGCTCCGAATGCTGGAATCATTTTGGAACCTTCATCAATGGAGGCAGAACCATTTTAAAGGGTCATGGATTTTGTTTTCACTGCTTCGAAGAAAATATCCTTCTTAAAGCGTAAGTTTAAGTTAACTTTTTTGTTTTTCCTGTGAAACGTGTAAAACAAAGTAAATTTTGTTTCCGAGATTTGGTCGTTCCAAATTTCAAAATAAAATATATGTACATATATACATACATATCGTCGCTCGCATGACCAACTAACGGAACTGAAATTTTTTCCGAAATTGAGTTAGGACCACTATGGGCCTTCTTTAGGCATGTCGCATCTTGTGTGTAAATTATGTGATTGTATATAGTACCGTTATCTCAGAAAACGCCATAACATTTTCAACGTATCTGCAGATGGACCAAAAAAATTTTTCACTAACTAACGTAACTGCAATTTAATACCTACTGCTATACTTTATAAAGAAAATTTCCAATATTATTGCAAGATATTATTTAATATGCCAACAAAATGCATGCAAAACTACAGTATTCTTATAAAACAAGTAAGGAAAGGCTAAAGTCGGGCGTGGCCGACTATAATATAGAGGGACGGACGGACGGACAGACATGCTTAAATCGAATCAGGTAGTGATTCTGAGCCGATCGGTATACTTTAAGGTGGGTCTAGCTCGCATATTTCGAGGTGTTACAAACATTTGGGGCAAAACTAACTTATAATACCCTGTTCCACAGAGTGCTAGGGTATGAAAATATAAATGAGCCAATAAACATTAGGGTGTCCTGGATATGTCTGTTTTCGGAAGTCATAAGAAATGTTCGGATATTAATACTAAATATTATCGAATATCATTGTTAAGTGCTTAAACAACTAAATTTAATATTATTTAACTATTTCGAATGGCAATGGTTTGTAGTGGCAATGCTTTGCACTGCTAACGCCTTGCAATGGCAATGCTTTGCAGTGTCAGTGATAATGCCATATCAACAGTGACTGCCAAATTATTTCAAAAGGAAGAAGAAGAACAAAAACACATGTTACTGCAATTATGTGCCATAATTTTTACCGTTATAATGTCGTGCGATCCTCATCAATTGTAATGTTCATTGGTACACGTGTAGTTAAAAAATCTTTTAAGTGTTATTATCAAAAGGAATAGTGGCATAATAAAAGGTAAGTAGAATTGTACAAATATTTTGTTAAATCAAAAACAAATGTAGAATTTCCTTAGTGAAGGTCTTAAACATGGCAGAAAAATTGGAACAATCTTGTGAAGTTCTAGGATGCGGCAGAAATGTTATCAGTTCTTGATTTAAATGTGGTTGTTTGCTCTGCTCTAATCATTTTACCATAAATATAACATGTGAAACGCATTATGATCCCTTACCAGGAACTTCGCACTCCATAGAAACGTCTGATGATTTTCCTGAAATGTATGAAGTAGAAGGTGCTGAATCTCATGCTCAAAAACATAAAGCTACCAAATCTAGCAAAAAGAAAGTGGCACAAAAATTGAAGAACTCTGGAAAGGAATATCAGACCCGAATTCATAACAAAACAATACCTAAACGAATACTGGGTCCTACGTGCAATATAGAACTTTGTAAAAAGAAAAGCCGCAACTGTTTTGGTTTTTCCGAACAAGCTCGTCATTTAATATTTAAAGACTTTTGGGCATTGGGATCATTGCAATTCCAAAGGGAATATATTGTACGGTATATTGAAAAAAATTCAACAAAACGTAAGACAGCGGGTCCGCTCACAAGAAGAAAAAATAGTCAGAAATATTACCTTCCATTAAATGGCGTACGTAAACAAGTTTGTCAATTTTTTTTCCTAAATACACTAGCAGTTTCCGAACAAGTAGTCAGGACAGCGATGTCTAAAATTACCTCAACAGGAGTTGTAGACAAAGATAAACGAGGAGGTCATCGTCAAAATTACATCGAAAGAGATCGACTTATAACTCTTCAAGTGGAAAGCCATATTGATAGATTTCCACGAGTGGAGTCTCATTATTGCCGTAACAACTCGACTCGAGAGTACCTTAACGGCGATCTGACAATAACAAAAATGTATAGTTTGTTTACAAAGGAAATTGGAGAGGGCGCTGTTGCCAGCCTTTCGACTTATCGAAAGATATTTCAAACAAAAAATTTGTCATTCCATCGGCCCAAAAAAGATCAGTGTGGACTATGTATGAGTTATCATAAAGGAACTGAAGAAGTCAAAAATAATTTAAGTAAACGGTTTGAAATACACAATGAGGAAAAAAACAAATTTCCAGTCCATTCATCAGTGCCTAAAAAAGTAAGTAGTATTTATAGGTATTCATTGATAGAATTTTGTCATGCAACAAGTGTCTACGAACGCGAAAAGGTTTTTTAAAAGTGAATAACGACAAAAAAGTAAAAGTTTACGCTAATCTCTGCTGCAGCAACGGTTTCGAGTACGTTGTGTTTTGAATTAGTAAAAATGGCAACTTATTCCAACGAAGAATTAGCAGACATTCATTACATGTATGGATTCTGCGATAGTAATGCAAGAGCTGCTGCGCGTGAATATGCATTACGTTTTCCTAATCGACGACCCAAAAACAAAAAAATCCGACCACTGGCTCAGAAGTTAGCAACTTTACCCTCCGACCGCCAATCCGAAAATTTTGAACCCGCTGCCTGCCATTTCACACCCTTGCATTTTCGGACAAGGTCCTAGTGGACTTTTCTTCATGAAATGAGCCAAGGAATACGCTGAAGAAATTTGTCCGGAACTTCCTGAAGAAAGTGCATATACACTCCGGTTCACTTATTTTAAGGCACAAAAATTCCATATTCAGCAGCCTGTATCTTTTGCAATTTGTAGCCGATTGCAGAATTTTAAAATGGAAATGGAAGCTAGACATATAAAAAAACATCATGGCAATAGTGGTTTCTTAACTAAAGAAATTTTTTTTCAGCAATTTATAAATAAAGTCCAAAAATGGACTATTTTTTTGGTTCACTTGAATAAAGGCACTTTAACTAATTTTGATGAAAAATAGTTTTCTTGTTTTTTTAATTTATTTTACTTTATTTAAGAACAATTAGTAATGGATACAACCCCCTTTGTTTTTAATAACTTCAATTATACGGGTTTTCATTGAGAGATAAAGAGAATTTATGTAATCCAACGAAATTTGATTCCAAGCATCCTTAATGGCCTGAATTTGTGACTGCTTGTCATCAAATTGTCTACCTCCTTCATAGACCTTAAGAGATAACCAACCCGACATTTTCGATAATCACCCCTACCCTGTAAGTCGTCGCCCAAGACGTCGACATTTCAAACTCGTGGTCGGTCACCTGTTAACGACGGACTTGTCACATCAATATAAAATCGGTACCTCTAGTAAGACGTCGCGGCCAGTGACGCCTGTGTATCGATAATTTACTACCAAAAAGTGTAATCCCTAACGTGTAAAGAAAACTTTCTTCAATTTGTTTGCTGGCATCTATTATTTTCTTGACCTAAGTTTCAAGTCCTTGGTGTAATTGTCGACAACTGTTGGCCTCCGCCCAATCTTTTAGCTATTGCGCGGTTAGAATATCCTTCAAAACGGTAAACATCGATTTTGGTTTTTTCCGATAGATTTAAAATTTTTTGTTTTGCCATTTTGACTCGTAAAAATGATTAAGATGCAATAAATTGTAATAAACAAACGCTCCCTACAAAAAATCATCGCTTACTTTAAAAATAATAAAGTGCCTTTATTCAAGTGAACCAAAAAAAGTAGCACATTTTTGGACTTTTTTTTATAAATTGCTCAAAAAAAGTTCTTTAGTTAAGAAGCCACTATTGTCATAATTTTTTTATATCTCAAGATGTCTAGCTTCCATTTTAAAATTCTGCAATCGGTTACAAATTGCAAAAGATACAGGCTGCTGAATATGGAAGTTTTAGTGCCTTTAAATAAGTGAAGTACCTTGCGGTTAAAGTAGAAATGCTGGTCTTCTTTTTTGGGGCTAAAATTTTGATGTGGGTTCCGCCCACACACCTAATCACATCTGGAAATACTGTTTTTTTCAACGAAATACAACTTAGCCTCATTTTGTTCAGAATCCGTCATATCGTACTTTATCCATTGTGGACAAACTCCCTCTCCACGACGGCCATAGTCTCGGACAAAATCCTCGAAACTACTGGCTGTAACAGTCCCGGGTTGAAATCAATTCCAATGCTAAGCCATTTTTTAAATGAGGCTCTATTATTTCCAGTACATATTTAAAAGAAGGTTTATTCAGCCGAAAATAATTTTCAAATCTTAAAAAGGATAAAAAAAATCCATTACTTAAAAAAAACAACCCATTAAAAATTCAAGATTTCTGTCTAAGCAGTCTTGTTTCCAATATTAATTTTTGTTGTTTCTTCGTCACTCGACGAGTCTGAATCAGCAAGAAAAAGCATTTTTATTTAAAATTCTTTTTTTTACAAACAAACTTTTTCCACAAAAATTGACGTGTTATCTTTAACCCTTCTGCACAAATTGGGTCAAAATGACCCAATTTTGAAGAAAAAATGGCTCAAATCATGTCTTAGGATGGCTACACGTTTATACAGCTTTTTCATATCCTAAGTCAGGGCCTTCTGATGGATTTTACGTAAAAAAGATATTTTCGGGACTAGCCAATTTTTTTTTTTATTACATTTTAAATACTTTACCTACGCGTATACAATTTGTGGGTCATTTTGACCACCAATGCTCGCGAATGCCCTATGGGCCTTCTGGGAAAAATTTTTTGGCAAAGATCCAGGAAGCTGTAGTAGCCGACACTCCCAGTTCATCGAAGATCATTCAATTTCAAGATTCTACCTCCTGCTTTTTGGGTAATTGGGAAAAAGACAAAGACGCTTTTGTTTGTCCACATACCAAAAACTCAAACAACCACTCAATCCGTTGCAATACATGCAAACACAATTTATGCAAACAACATGTTGTGTATAAGTATAAACACCCAGAATTAAACTTCTTGTCTTAAAATAAATATTGAATTTGTATATTTTATGTTCAAATAATAAAAACAAAAATTAATTAACCGTTATACGGATGTGTTTTTCATATACCCCTCATAAACAATCTGAATTTGTGCAGAAGGGTTAATCTTTACAAAACTGTCGTGGTCGAAATACGACGACACTTGTAATAAGTCTGATTAGTTATATAAAATAGATTATTAGAAAAATGTTCATGACTTGTAAGCTTGTAGTATGAATTTCTCATACATTAACCAAAAACTAACAAAATCTGTCATAAAAATTCAAATTAAAATAAATGTAACTGACACCAGCACGGTCTTCAAAAATGCTATACCACGGAAAAAATACAACTCTGTGATATTGATTAAAAAGCACTGCAACAATGCGAGAATGCATGAGGAAAAGAAGAACATGGTGGAACAATTCTGTCTGTTCCTGATGTTGGAATTATAGGCCTTTCAGTGATGTTGATACTTAGGGATCTTCGATCGATACTAATTCGCACATGTGAATTGCAGAATTGATTGATGATCAACAAATGGTATCAATTCAGGCACAGTAGTTAGGCATCTGATGATGAACTTGTTCGAAACTAGTCATGCCAGTGAGTGTGTGTTGAACTGAATTATCTATTATTTCCAACAAAAACCAACCATTTTTCAATTAGAAAAATGTAGTATGAATTTCTCATACAATTAACCAAAACTAAAATAGAACGTACTAGCGGCAAAATTGTCGCAGCTCGGGCAGCTGTGGGTACTCAAATGAAAAGTATTTTTATCCCCAATTTAATTATGTCTTTATTTTTGTGGAACGGCATCTGAGCACCCAGGTAACCCCAATTTACCGTATTATAGTATGTCTTGACATTTAGTGTGGGTGTTCAAATTAAAGGGAATGATGAATCTGTGGACTTTTGTTCCAAATGAGGGCATCGCGAGTAGAACCAGGATGTCTGGCGTCAACATACCCGATTCGGATTTCGTAGTTGCACATCTACAATTAGATAATTGTTATGAAAATAATTTTTATAGTATTATAACTTACCAGCAAAACATTCAAACTAAACTAGCCTTAAACTTTATGTATAAATGGGGAATTTCTTCCTTCGCACAACCGACAACGTATGTAGGTTGAGCCATGCCAAGGTTGAAGTCGTTGTCATGGGATTTTTGTAAACTTCCCTCCGCAAAAACCCTTAAAGCTGCACAAACTTTTAAGAGCGGAGTTATTGCTGAAATAAAATATGCCTTGAACCTAAAACGGAATTGTTTATTAACAATTATTCTCAGCAATAATATTCACTCAGTGTAGTCGGCAATTCTAAACGATTAGAGTCGTCTCATATTAAAAATACTAAGTAGTCGCAGTAGATACAACAATTGTGGACAAGAACAGCAGGCATTTTGTTTTTGTTTAGGCTCTCCTCATGTCAAAGTCAACACAGACGTATACCAACAAATAAATGTAAACAGAAAAGTACAAACACAAAACCTTTGAATTTGACAGAAATCAAATCAGCTGTGTACCGAGTTTACCTTCTCATTCTACCATGAGTCGTCTCTTAAGTGTCTTCTAATAGATGGCACGTTTTTCACTTTGTCTCCCTCGTCAAAAAATAATTCCACTGAACTTATCATTAAGGCTGTTTTTTTATTCCATTACGCTATCGCCACTTACGACTTTCCAAATAAAACGATCCACACTTAATACTACGAGATGTGGCAACATTCGCTATAATGGGTGAAAAAATTCGATACGGCAACACGTGTTTAGCCAGTGCCTACAAATACATGGTATCAGCAAATGTTGTTGATGTTGTAAGCTCAACATAAGACATTTTCGGCCTTATTCATAAAAAATCATTAAATTACCTCTAAAGCAGTCATCAGTTATTGAAAGCTTTAAGATTTGGCGAAGGTTTTATTCATTATGAGTATTTTAACTAGGGAACAGATAATTGACTGACAACCCTGTTTTATGTATTCTCACAGTGCTTGTGATGTAGCAACAAGATGAACAATAACCGATAGACCGAATTATTTTTTTTTATTTAAATGTATCAATGTATTTTTGCGATATTTTAAACATTAATGGAAAGAACTATTCAATAAAAAGATCAATTAATATTTGTTATATTCATAAATATGGTAGAGGTGTCAAAAAATCATATTGAATTGGATTTCAGTTTTGGGTAGTCGAATATAAAACCGGATAATAGGTTGTAGTTTCAATGTTTTGATTTTATATACATCACTATGTAAACAAAAGTTCATTTTGGTTAAAAATTATAAAAAATTGGAACGAAACTATTTGGTTGCTTAGCAGGAGAATGTGACACTATAAACGTTGCAAATATACACAGAATAATTCCACGTGTTTATATCGCATAAATATTTAAGTACGGCACGCGTGAAATGTAAAAAAAATGTATAAAATGGCCTTAAGAAGGGTTAAACGTTCAACAAAAATGGCGACGTTAGAGAACTCTTAACAGGAATTTTTCGATTTGAATACAATTTTTGGGCTTTATCTTCTTAAACCTTTAACAAACCTATGACAGCTTTTTATGAATAAGGCCGTTTGTTTTCGTTTCAGTTGTCAAACTCTACACAAATCTATACCAACAATATAAGAATACAATAAAGTATAAAAACAAAATACATATGATTTTGATAAGTGAAACGAAAAATGACATACGGTGCGTTTACACGGGACAGTTTGAGAAAAATTGTTTGTGTGACGTACGCGTCCAGGCAGTTATAAAGACAGTACAGTTTTAAGCAACCGCCGACAGTGTTTCGTTAAATTTCGTGCTCTGATTTTTTGTTTCTTCGCTCTTTGTTTTGTCTTACTTCTCCAAATTACAATGGAACTGATGTACTCTTCACAATTAGACATGTATTCATGTTTATATGTTTGTATTGTCAAACAATATTTCAATAAAAATTTTCAAATGCAAATATATTTCCCAATTTGTAAAGTCGTTTGCGATGTTTTGCTTTTTTCTCAAATTACTACGAAACATCACCGATATGGTCGATGGCTAAACTAGTAGAGGTTGACGCAGTAGGATTTTTTGTAATTATGTGAACCAACAACCGGTATTTAGTTTTTGTTTCATGACTCCAACCGTCAAATTCAACACAGATCCATATGAACAAACACAGTAAACAAAAAAGTACAACAAAAAAAAAATACACTGAATTTAACAGATGGAGTCATAAGAAAGCAAAATCAGTTATTCTATTCCGCCAACCTTTACTAGTTCAGCCATGATCTGGCCGCTTATGTCAAATCTCTTGCCGAAGTTACTGTCGTTGAAAAATCAGACAGTGGCGAGGCAAGTGTGGTAGTAAAAATGTGTGATTTCATAACCTTTTTAAACGACTATACCTGATTGAGCGCGGTAATTTGATTTTTTGCACTGCAGGCTGTGGTGGCACTGTTGGTCGAAGAGAGTGGGGAGTGTGCGTGAGTTATAGCGGCTGACGTGTGAACCGACGAGCCGCCGCCGCCGGTAATTATTTTATACTCCGAGCCGCCGCCGATTTAATCGGCTACAATCGGCTTAAAATATGAGTCGATTAACTCGAAGCCGCCGATTTTTTCGTAACGTGTATTTAAAAGCTTAAGTACTTTAATGTAACCAATAACGAATACCCGGTACCGAGATACTTGGTACTTGTACTCATTATGATGATTTGTACAACACTGTCTAACATGACGACAAGTTCCGTTGTAAAACGAGAATGCCAAACATATAAAAATAGTGAAAATGGCATGGGAACGAACATAACCTGGCGTTTTATCAGAAATTGGTAACACAGAAATAATATGCGAAAGAACACCCAAAAATTTGTCCATGCTACGGCGCCGGCTCCGAATGCTGGAATCATTTTGGAACCTTCATCAATGGAGGCAGAACCATTTTAAAGGGTCATGGATTTTGTTTTCACTGCTTCGAAGAAAATATCCTTCTTAAAGCGTAAGTTTAAGTTAACTTTTTTGTTTTTCCTGTGAAACGTGTAAAACAAAGTAAATTTTGTTTCCGAGATTTGGTCGTTCCAAATTTCAAAATAAAATATATGTACATATATACATACATATCGTCGCTCGCATGACCAACTAACGGAACTGAAATTTTTTCCGAAATTGAGTTAGGACCACTATGGGCCTTCTTTAGGCATGTCGCATCTTGTGTGTAAATTATGTGATTGTATATAGTACCGTTATCTCAGAAAACGCCATAACATTTTCAACGTATCTGCAGATGGACCAAAAAAATTTTTCACTAACTAACGTAACTGCAATTTAATACCTACTGCTATACTTTATAAAGAAAATTTCCAATATTATTGCAAGATATTATTTAATATGCCAACAAAATGCATGCAAAACTACAGTATTCTTATAAAACAAGTAAGGAAAGGCTAAAGTCGGGCGTGGCCGACTATAATATAGAGGGACGGACGGACGGACAGACATGCTTAAATCGAATCAGGTAGTGATTCTGAGCCGATCGGTATACTTTAAGGTGGGTCTAGCTCGCATATTTCGAGGTGTTACAAACATTTGGGGCAAAACTAACTTATAATACCCTGTTCCACAGAGTGCTAGGGTATGAAAATATAAATGAGCCAATAAACATTAGGGTGTCCTGGATATGTCTGTTTTCGGAAGTCATAAGAAATGTTCGGATATTAATACTAAATATTATTGAATATCATTGTTAAGTGCTTAAACAACTAAATTTAATATTATTTAACTATTTCGAATGGCAATGGTTTGTAGTGGCAATGCTTTGCACTGCTAACGCCTTGCAATGGCAATGCTTTGCAGTGTCAGTGATAACACCATATCAACAGTGACTGCCAAATTATTTCAAAAGGAAGAAGAAGAACAAAAACACATGTTACTGCAATTATGTGCCATAATTTTTACCGTTATAATGTCGTGCGATCCTCATCAATTGTAATGTTCATTGGTACACGTGTAGTTAAAAAATCTTTTAAGTGTTATTATCAAAAGGAATAGTGGCATAATAAAAGGTAAGTAGAATTGTACAAATATTTTGTTAAATCAAAAACAAATGTAGAATTTCCTTAGTGAAGGTCTTAAACATGGCAGAAAAATTGGAACAATCTTGTGAAGTTCTAGGATGCGGCAGAAATGTTATCAGTTCTTGATTTAAATGTGGTTGTTTGCTCTGCTCTAATCATTTTACCATAAATATAACATGTGAAACGCATTATGATCCCTTACCAGGAACTTCGCACTCCATAGAAACGTCTGATGATTTTCCTGAAATGTATGAAGTAGAAGGTGCTGAATCTCATGCTCAAAAACATAAAGCTACCAAATCTAGCAAAAAGAAAGTGGCACAAAAATTGAAGAACTCTGGAAAGGAATATCAGACCCGAATTCATAACAAAACAATACCTAAACGAATACTGGGTCCTACGTGCAATATAGAACTTTGTAAAAAGAAAAGCCGCAACTGTTTTGGTTTTTCCGAACAAGCTCGTCATTTAATATTTAAAGACTTTTGGGCATTGGGATCATTGCAATTCCAAAGGGAATATATTGTACGGTATATTGAAAAAAATTCAACAAAACGTAAGACAGCGGGTCCGCTCACAAGAAGAAAAAATAGTCAGAAATATTACCTTCCATTAAATGGCGTACGTAAACAAGTTTGTCAATTTTTTTTCCTAAATACACTACCAGTTTCCGAACAAGTAGTCAGGACAGCGATGTCTAAAATTACCTCAACAGGAGTTGTAGACAAAGATAAACGAGGAGGTCATCGTCAAAATTACATCGAAAGAGATCGACTTATAACTCTTCAAGTGGAAAGCCATATTGATAGATTTCCACGAGTGGAGTCTCATTATTGCCGTAACAACTCGACTCGAGAGTACCTTAACGGCGATCTGACAATAACAAAAATGTATAGTTTGTTTACAAAGGAAATTGGAGAGGGCGCTGTTGCCAGCCTTTCGACTTATCGAAAGATATTTCAAACAAAAAATTTGTCATTCCATCGGCCCAAAAAAGATCAGTGTGGACTATGTATGAGTTATCATAAAGGAACTGAAGAAGTCAAAAATAATTTAAGTAAACGGTTTGAAATACACAATGAGGAAAAAAACAAATTTCGACTAATTAGAAATGGATGTAAAGAGGCCGCTAAAATAGACCCGACATTTCTGTGCGCAACTTTTGACATGCAGCAAGTCATAAGTCTTCCAATTTCAATGGACAATGCTGTATTTTATAAGAGACGCCTTTCTGTATATAATTTGACATTATATAATATTGCATCTGGTGATTGTTCTTGCTACACGTGGCACGAAGGAATTATCAAACGAGGCGCATCTGAAGTGTCTACTGCTGTTTATCATTTTCTTCAGAAGTATGACAATAATGGCTGCAAAAAAGCTTATCTGTTTGCCGACGGATGTAGTGGTCAGAACAAAAATTCAGTGACAGTTGCTACTTTACTGTATATAGTAAACAACTCAACTAATATTGAAGAAATAGAGTTAAGAATATCGGTACCTTGCCATGGACAAAACGAAGGAGATTCTGCCCACAGCGCTATCTCCTACGCCTTAAAGAAAAGTGGTGATGTTCATGTTCCAAGTCAACTAAACCCAATATTCAGGCTGGCGCGGATAAAGAAGCCATACGATGTAGTTACCATGGATTATTCTGATTTTTTAAATTTCAAGAAATTGTCGACCGATCTTAAACTATTATCCATTCGAAAAGACGACTCAGGAGAACCAATAAACTGGACCGAAATGGTTGAGTACAGAGTAGAAAAAGGAGAACCTTTCAAATTGTTTTTTAAAAATAAACATACAGACAAAAATTATAGATCCTTGACTCTAAAACGCCCTGTTGTCAGTTTATTGACGGGAGAGATTTCAAAATTAAACACGACTCCTCCTAAAATACCTCAAAATAAATACGAAGATTTAGTATCGCTTGCTACTGGAGATACGCCAGTAATCAAGTTATGTGAACATACATATTTTTAAAAATCCCTTCCTCATTAATTACAAATATTTTTTTTCATTAAATTTTTTTATTTTTGTATTTCATATCTATAGTCCAATAAAGATTAAAAAAAAAATTCAATTCAAAATCCTGTTTTTTTTAAATAAAAAAAAACGTATCTGCAACTAGGCAAAAAAAAAATTTAAAGGTAACGTATCTGCATTGGAATCAAAAAATCGCATTAAAATCCAATATAATACCATTTTGCCATAATAATATTGAAGAGTAGACGTCAGAGTACATAATTAGAAAAGCAGACTGAAAATATCATGCATACCTTTCGACAGGGACAATGGAATAAAGGGTCAAAAATATTAAAACTGCTCTCCTGTAAAATTTTGTAAATGTCAGTTCCGTTAGTTGGTCATGCGAGCGACGATATCTTCGCTGTTTATTATCGGATCGGCTTGTCATTGGGAAGATTATGTAAACCCTTTTGAAACAACGTCCAATTTTTCCGATTTCATTAACCCACTGTGGGGCGGTTTCAAGTTTTGGTTCAAACTTTTTGGGAGAATACTTCTGTCAAAATATGAACCATGGTACAATATGTCTCATTAAACCTGGAAACCCATACTATGAAATTTATTTCAACAAATTCGAGCGATTTTTTTAAAATAATTTTTCAAAATGGGTGTTTTTTGTCGTTCCTCATGTTATTTACATTTTAAAACTCGTCCCACCGGCTGCAGTTTCCCTAATAGTTTTAGAACAAAAAAATATATCATCATCATTCTGGTGTTTAAATGGTTAAAGAGACAATTATTACCGCAAATTAAAGCTTGAAATCTTACCTTCAGAATATATTATACTTAGTATGGGCATAAATACTGTTACTGTTATTTTGGGCTATAAAACAAAAACTAATAAACGTTTTTTGATCAATTTTTTTTAATATATTTATTGATATGTATTGTGTACAGTTTCATTGGTCAATCATCAATAGCTGCACGCACCTCATCCATTGGCACGAACCAAAGCTGTCTTAAGAGAATCAATGTTGGGGTTGTTGCAGTTATATATGTATAATGTTATGTTTTGTTATCATGATATGTTATTTTCATATTACATACATATATTGTAGCAACCTTAGATATATGACTCTTAAACATTTTCGGTCTGTACTTTTTTACTTCACTTCAATAAATTCGATTCCTTTGTGGCGATTGTTTTGTGGCAGACCATGTCCTCTAAAACGGTCCACAAATTGTAATCCAGGGGGTCCAGATCAAATCTTCAGAGTATATAAAAGCTTATAAGCTGGTGCTAAATCTTGTTCCACGGCTGGTTTTGGAACAGGGAATAGTTAAACGGCTTCACAACTGCTTCCAAAACAGTTTCCTCGTAAACTTTGGGGTCGATGTTTTGACCCCTTGTTCACAGGAATGCAAGTCAGTTACCCCCATCATAAGAGGCACCCCACCAAACCATGACTTCAGCTGGATGATGACCCTTTTCGACCCGTGGGATGAGCTCAGATACTTCTTTAGATAAGCATGCATAAACCCTATCATTTTGTTTGTTAAATTTTTCCAGTAACGTAAAAATTTTTTCATCCGCAATCAAGATTTTTCTATGCAAGTTATCAGCGCACTTCACCAAAAGACGTTTGGATTTTTCTATCCTATTTTTTTTAAAGTTGAAGTCAACAAATATCCTGTACGCCGTTTTAAAGGTCCAAGTCCCAAGTCTTTTTTAATAACTCGTCTCATGGACTTTTCCGTGATTTTCATCTCACGGGCCATGATTTTCTGTTTCCGGAGAGCATTTCGTTGAATTCTTGCTTTGACGGCTTTGATGACTTGCTGTGTCCGAACGGTTCTTTATATATATATATCTTTTATATCTCCAGTCGCCTCGAACAATTGTATGCACCTGTAGACGAACATGCGACTAATGCCGAGCGGGCGGAGCGTTTTGAAAATATCGTTTTTTTTCTTTCCACATTTAAATAGTGCTATATCTGCGATACGGTTTTTCTTATCTGACCACTCCATGGTGAAACTGACTAACGCTATAGACGTTAACTTTCAAAAAACATATGATAATAAAAGGGTGTGTTAAATTTTACTATTCTAATGGGTATGTTCAATTTAGTAACAACATTTATGTCCCTACTAAGTAAAACTATTCACCTCATATGGATTATATTTTGACATAATGAAAATTTTTCGTAAAAACTTAGGACTAAAAAACATAAAACTTTAAACCTCTCCTCAGTGGGTTAACAGAGCGTTTACAACGGTACCAATTTCGACCCGATCCTTTAGATATAGACCTAAATACTTCAAATTGTATGTCCAATACTTGAAAGGTCATATCACGAAAACTATGCGTTTCCCGGAATTTTTAACTGTTTTCACTCACCATGAGCAAACCTACAACTCTAAAAAAACAAAAAATCGGGCTTATGTGGTTAAAGTGCAATCAAAATAAAATAAAAAGTTAAAAGAAAGCGTAAACATGAAATAACATTTGAAACAAAAAATAAACGGCCTTATTCATAAAAAGTTAGGAGAGGTTTGAGAGACGGCTTATCATACAAAAAAACGTCTGTCAAACCTCTCACAACTTTTTATGAATAAGGCGGTTAGTATGTATAAGTATATAAAGTACAGGGCATAGAGGAGTTTAGAATAGAGTAATTCATTCTCCCAATATTTTTAACGTCATAGGTATAGTTGCAAGTGACCATTAGATGGTGGAAAGGATGGTTCAATAATACCAGATAGAGGCATTGGAACACAACGTCCAACAAAGCAACAACAGCCGCATTTCGTGTTTGTGTGGCAAAATAGTTGTGTTAAATACAATACAAATGTATACCAATGATAAAAATAAACAAAAAAGTGAAAAATACATTTAAATTTCACAGTTCTATACGAAATCGAAATAAAACAGTTAAGTCAACATTTATTGTACCTTTACCTGCTGTAAGTTAATTTTCGTCGAATTTCTCTTATTTGCACAAACCTACGACGAAGGGTTTGAAATGAAACGTCAGATGAGAGAATAAATTACTCTATCCTAAATTCCTCTATGATGGCTGTAGCTTCGAACAAGACGCTAAAGATTGCCTGAAAAAGGGAATGAATATTAAATTTAACTTTTAAATCAGTGTGTAATTATTTGTGCCTTTTTGCAATTGTGATTCTTTTGTTATTTAAAAATAAATAAATAAATGGTTTCCCATTACATCCCATGAAGGGACTGGGGAGAACTTCTCACAATCACTGAGCAGTGCGCTTTCCAGTTTTCACTCACTGATTGGGACCTACAGATTTACACCGATTCCGAACGGTAATTTGAGAAGCTTTTTCATGGCTAGATACTCGATAGTGTCGCCGTCACTATGCGAGGTGACCGCCGCCGAAAGAAAATTTGAAGGTGGTCAGAGCCGGGTTCGAACCCAGGATCTCATGTACAAGAGCCGCGCACACTAACCATTGCACCACCGACGGTTATTTAACAATTACAATTAACACCCGCACTATCACACGACCAAAAAAATTGTTGACTGCAAGCCGAAAATTGAGCCGCCGCCGGTAAAACTTCACAACGGCCGCCGCCGACCGACTAAAAATCTCAGAGCCGCCACCGCCGATGATTTGGCCTCGGCTTGTTTCTCTGCTCGACCATTGCAGTGCAGCGTGCTTTTCGTTTACGATTCGCTGTTCCCCCACGCGGAAGTGTTCTTGGACGGCAATAAATTGTAAATTGGGCAACTCCATTGAGAACAGAAGGGAATGTGCCATGAGTACGAACCATCCCAATACCTCGGAAGACCTAATTAACAATATTGAGGCTGAAATTGGCGGAATACTAGTCGACATACTTGTTAGAGTTCATGAAAACTTCAGAAAACGTATGCAGCAGTGTGTGGATTAGTGTGTCCAGGGAAACCGGTTAACCGGGTTTTTTGCAATTAACGGGTTGCCGGTTTTTTAAAATCCTTAAAAAAATTAATAAATTTTCGAATTTTAGTGAAAGTTTGGAATTAAGAAACATGGTTTCTATTTTGAAATATGATCTAAATGACATATCCAAACAATTTTTTTTCAAAAGGATTTTATAACTTGAAATAGAAATAACTAAAAATTATTTAAGAATTATTGAGCTTTCCAAAAATTTTTTTTTCTAAGTTTCAAAATTTTATATTAAACACGCATTGTAAATTGCACTAATATATATATTTTTTAAAATGTGATGATTTATTCGACCTTTCGTATTATATTTACAATTAAAATGTTCGAGTGTTAGGTCTATTTTAAATTATTTTATTCTTTACTATTTTTTTTTATGTTTATTTAATAACGGGTTTTTTTCCTTACATACTAAAATAATCAAAAGTATAACTAACAATTTTTCTTTCAAACTTAAAACTAGTCTCTTATCGAGCTCTCTGTTCATTCATTAATGTGATTTAAACTTCCTTTTCAGAAAAAATTATATATGTATATATTGTATAAGCAAACATATAACAGTGATTTTGTTGCAATGAAAAGTTTAAAAAACATTGCGTAGATTATGTACATATAAGATAAAAAGAGAAGCAAAAGGAGGGGAGTTCCAAAATGGAATATATTATGGGGTCAGCCACCAGCATTTTCTTCTGGTGGATTGGGAAATGGATTTATCCCTTTTCGAAGTGGAAATGTCAAATCTTTTGTTTTCATCATTTAAATCTCGCTCTTTTATCGTTTTGTTATTAGCTCTTCTTTAAATATGGTAGAGCAACGGCACGCAATCAGAATCTTGAATATAACCATTTTTATCCAAATATAAAAGGCATTCGGGAGGTGCAAACCCATTTTCAATCGCTGGAATGAAATAATCGTCACATTCATAGTAAGGAGCTTTAATAAGTGGATTATCTATGTTATCAAGACATCGTCTAATATGGTTTCTAATTAAGTTGATAATGTGATTGTCAATTCGAACGATTTGAGCTGGATTATATAGTTTAAAGTTAGAAACGTATTTAGTACAACCACTGCTTTCTGATCTGAACATTGACATGCAAGATGTTAGAATTTGCCTTTCACATTTCCTAAACCGTTCCATATACGAAGGCGAAATATTGAACCAGATCGAACAGCCATACGATAGGACTGGTCTTACAAAAGTTTGGTACATTACAATTTTCAGTCTGTTATCGATCAGACTTGATCCAAACATTTTCCTGTATGAGAAGAAGGCTTTCCTAGTTTTCTCAATTTGGAGATTTATGTGGTGGTGAAAGTACAGAAATTTGTCAAGGTGAACCCCTAAGTATTTAACCCTTTCAGAAAGCGGGATAACCACATTTGATTGAATCGAAGTTACACCGAATTGTTTCCAGCATTTTTGAACATTGTTGTTGCACTTGTTAACTGGAGGACGAAAAAGAATGCTTTCACACTTGTCAATATTAATTTTCATATGCCAGTTGGCGGAAAAGTTTTCAATTATATTGAATTTGTTCTGAAGATGGAAATTGATATCGCATATTTTATCGCTGGAATGGTAGATGTCATCAGCAAAAGCAATTATATTGTCTAATTTATCTAGTAAATCATTTATAAATAGGCTAAAAAGAATTGGTGCATTGACTGTGCCCTGCTGAAGACCATTAACTACATGGAAATGTTGACCAGAAACGGAATTATTTATATGAACTATAAACTTTCTTCCAAATATCATATTGTATATAAGGATAATCAAATTTAATGGAAATTTGTTGCTCATCAGTTTCGCGATTAAACCTTGTAGCCATATCTTATCGAAGGCTTTTTCAAAGTCAATAAAGCACGCACCGGTAACAAATTTTTTATTCCAGTTCCAGTTTATTTCTGAGACTAGAAGACTGATTGCATGAAGTGTTGACTGTCCATATTTGAAACCAAATTGTTTGAAAGCGTTTAGGTTATTTTACACAATTAGCTTGTTTAAGTTTATGTTTATCACTATTTCAAATACTTTGCTTATGTTTGGAAGCATGCTTATCGGTCGAAGATTTTTCAAGTTGTTTCTGTCTTTATTTTTTTTTTGGAATTACAATTAACTTAGCTATTTTCCATTCTGGTGGAAAATTAGAATTGTTCAACATATTGTTAAAGAGGGAACAGTTTTCTAGCACAATTTCAAAGGGAAGACCCTTCAGAACAACATTTGGAACCTGGTCAATTCCAGAACATAATTTATTTTTCAATTTTAATATTATGTTATTTATATCATACGGTTATATAAAATAATTGTTCTCTTGGGAAGTCGTTACGCTGTTAGCTGAGTTATTAGGACGAAATGTAGTTTTAGTCATGTGTATGCTTTCGTATCTATTTTTAATGTCTAAAAATTGACCAAAACATTGGTGAACATGTAAATGTACGCTGTTATCAGGTAAATTAATTTTCTCAGAGTGAACTGTTTGGAAATGAGATCCTAGTAGATCGAGGATATGTTGCTCGTTTTTTACTATGAAACAATTTTTTATAGAATCTTTCTCCATGAGGCTAGAATCTAATCCGGCATCTATTAGTGCTTGTTCGCATGTAAAAGGAAAATTTACGTGGCTAAGGGTGTTTTCGTCATATTTCAGAAAGTGTTTCTTGATTACAGAAAATTTTGATGGATTTCTTGATTGGAGAGTTGACAAATCGAATTCCTTTTGTTTATTAAACTGTATTCTCATATTATCTTCTAAAAGTATTTTTATAATTTTAAGTTTAGCTTTTTCTTGACTTAGAATATTTAATGGAAGAACAATTTCTAGGCGGTTGTGTTTTTTAATGTTTGTTAGAATTTTGCTTTTTGAAGGTTTTGTATAATAGTAGAGGTTGAAATAGCAGACTTTTACTTTTACTTTTGATTTTCGGAACATTTCTTACATTGGCAGCTATGATTATCCAATTTAATTTTTGCAAATGATAATCTATCTCTGGGTTTGACAAATTTCTGTTGTTTGGCGTGGAGGATTCTTTTTGAAGCGTATGCTTGCATGTATTCATAAATTTCTTCCAATTAGTTCTTTTGTAAGTGTTTTACTGTCGTCATTACCTGTAATGTTATATAAATTTGAATTATCCTGACTAGTAGCTAGAATTTGAATTGCGCAGTGGTCGCTATCATAATCAATACATTTAAGACAGTTTACAGAATCACCCATTTTTTGAATTACCAGACGATAGTCTGCAAGACAAACGTCTAGGAACGAGTTCGTAGGAGGGTGTTACTGAAGCAAATAAGTTGAATTTAAATTTGTATTCGTTTGCGGAGATCCAATCATTAAGAGCTGTTCCTTTTGAATTATTAGTTCTATTTCCCCAATTTGAATGCTTGCTGTTCAAGTCACCGGCTAATATATAGTAGTGCTTTGGATCTTGCAAATTTAATGCTTCAAAAATGGTGTTCAGTTCTGCTTTAAAAGGTTCATTATCATTCCCTGCTGGATAATAAGCAGCTATCAGATATAATAGTTTATTAGATTGCATACTTAGTTTAACAACGCATGTTTCCAAATGAGACAGCGAATCAATTCTTTTATCAAAGTGTTTGCTAAATTTAATATTTTCCTTAATTAGAATGGCAACTCCACCTCCTCTAGTTGCTCCTCTTCTGTCTTTTCGTAACATTGTGTATCCATCGAATTTAAGTTTATGTTTTGGGTTTAACTTGGTTTCGTTAAGAAGAACTACATCAGGATTGTTAGTATTTAAAAAGGTATTGAGTTCTAGTGTCCTACTCAAGTTTATTAAGGAGTTGACATTGACAGAGATAATATCCAATGTTTTGCTCGAAATATGGGTTGGGCTAAGATTCAAATTCATACTGCCTCTGCTATATTGCATATAGCATCTATAAGTGCTGTTTGGAGATCAAGTTGTTTTTGAAGGTACAAGATTTGTTTACTTAAGGCTAACATAGTGTTTTTTATTTCCTCTAGAAATGAATAACTTTGGTTGTGGTTAGTAAAGCTGCGTTCTGCTGAGTTTTCTCTAACTACATATATTAGCGTAACTTATATTCGGGTTGGTAAATGCTGAAATGTTATTCTTGTTAGAAGCTAAATTTTGTTTCTTAATTCTAATTTTATGAAGTAGCTCCTTGTAACGTTCACATCCTTTATATGAGGCTGGATGACCATGTCTTTTGCATAAGACACAAAATAATTTATCCTTTTCGATCGGTTTATCTTTTGATATAGGGTAGTTCTCACTTCAGTGTTGTTCGCTGCATTTAATACATCTTGGAGTAAGGTAACAGTTTGAAGAGCTATGAAAGTGACTGGCAATTTCTACACTGAGGAATTTCTTGTCTTCGGAGAGTTCCCATTTAATCGAACAATTTTGATCGCTTTTAGCTCGTTTACATTGCTATTGGCACTTATTTGTACCATAAATATTGGAAGGGTAGTGTGGTTTTCTATAGATTTTTTCGTAGAGAAAGGTTCAACTTTAAGAATTTTCAAGTTATCTTTTTGGTGTATATTCAATTCATCCAAAATTTTGTCACGCTACAGTACACAATGACAAATGATTCCCATCTCGATTTCTCACCACGAAGACATCGAGTTGGGCAACATAATGCCACCATGCACTGGCCAGATTGCTGAGGTTTTTTAACGTCAATTTCCCTACTGTCGCACATAATTAAGTGGGTTGCTTGGTATGCCATGCTTAAGCCTGGGTTGGTAAACTCGCCGGACGGGGGGGATCTTTCCACTTAATGACATCGACACAATCTGAAATGGCAAACATCAAGAATACATACCAAGGCTAAAAACAAACGAACTGAAAGCACACGATATCCTACGACATAATAAAAATAAAAAAACGGAGCCCAAACGGATATTTCGTTAGATGGAGTGGTACGAAACAAAAAACAAATGCATCCATTGAAACCGAATGGATATAAGATTAGATGTTTTGAAGAAATAGAATTGTGAATATAGGGGAAAAACTTTATTTGCCTAGAAAAGTTCACTGATAGGTGTTGTCATCAGTGGAACCCACCCTCACGAAGCCCCTACGCTTCACCATGACTCTGTTACTTCTCAGAGTCCCAAATAGATGACGTTACCAAACGACGCCTATCTTCGCTTCACCTTCTTACCATCAATGTTGGCTTAAGCCATCATATTAACACACATGAAAATTTCCATAAACATTACAAAACTTTATTACAGAAATTTTCGTATCTTAAATGTATCACTTAATCTTTCATGAGTTATTTTAAGAAATCACAATTTAATGACGCCTCTAAGGACGAAGCAAAACTCCTCAACGGACGCGGATTGTCGCTAAGACCAAAATCTGTACCCGTGGAAGGACTAACATTATTAACTATTTACTATTTTTACTATCTTCTTATGGTTTTAATACTTTAATCTTAGAAATAAAAATTTTCATTAACATTAATCGGCATTTGCGTTATATTATTTTTAAGGCAAGGTGAACTATTCAAGGTGCATAAAGCGTAGAATTACTACTAGCATGCGCGGGTTTACGAATTAAGGCCCCGTGGCCTGGATTAGCTTTTCGACAAGCTACACTATAAAACTTCCCGATATCGTTGCTAGGTCCGACCTAGAATAACGCGCGCGGGTTTATGTGCTCAGAGGCAATTCGCATGAGCGGTTATATACAGGTAAATCAATATAAAAGGTGTATATGATTAAATCTTGTCAATAAAGTCACTGTCCAATGGTCATTTAAATTGTATGTGGGTCGAAATCGATTCGTATTGGGCGCTTAGTAGGACCCTTTATCACCAGGAGAAACACCTTCTACAAATGATGCCTCTATTTTCTGTTATAAATGTGCCAACACTAAATTTTGATGCCTTTATGTTTTAACTTATATTCGCTAACAAATTCTTTTATTATTTTCATTATTATCAAATTTCTCTCAAAACCACTGGCATTTGTTATTTCGACCAAAAAGTCTACAAATGACACTAATTTTACGATCGTTTGGAATATCCTAAACGGCTAACAATTTCATGCCGTTGAAGATGTTCTAAACCACTTTTATTTCACTTAAATGGGCACAAATTATCAACAATTTTCTACTTTTTATTTACTCTTATCTTCTATTAGGCGAATGGGAATGAAAATTTTATTTTACAACATAATTTTAATCACTTTCACTCTCATTTTCCTCTTGTTTCTAATTATTTTCTTAAAATGTTATTATTGCCAATTACTTTAACTAGTTAGTTACGTTCGCCTTCACGTTTTCTTTTATATTTTATTTAATTATAGCCAATAAAAATATGGCAAAACTTCAACCCCTTTTTACAAAATTTCAATTCTCACACGTTATTGTATTTGTCATTGGAAAAACATTAAATTTGGGGGAATTCACTCATGGCATTTGCAATAACGTAATCTTTTTACGATTTATCTTCCAATAAGAAAAGACTTTTAGGCATATATTTTTATGAATTTAACTTTTAGGTTTTCTTTCTTCACTTAATGGAACTTAAATTCTTAATAGCTTATTCTCTAGTGATTCGCAGGAAATGACCAATTCTAAAACGTTTGATATTTATTACTGGGAAGACTTATCTCTTCGCAAGCGTAGATTTCTTCTTTCTTTTTGATATTAATTTTTCGTCACTTAATTTCTTTGGCATTTCATTTTCATTTACAATTTTATTTTCTTTCAGGCAGCTTTATCTTCTTTCGTTTTCTTTCAGGGAAATTCTATATTTTCGACAATTTCCGATATATACACTTTTTCCTAAACTTTGTCCGTAGTACTCGTAAGTCCGGGGATATAAACAACGGACTTACCTTTTGTCCTTTAATGGGTGGGTATGTCTTACTTGTTACCACTGTACTTGCTATGATGTTGATGGACTGGAGATGAATATGGTGAAGATGGTGATGCCCCTAATGGTTGTCGGGATATGTTCTTTTTGCTATCACGCTGCTGCTGTCTATGGCTACGAGCAGATACTTATGTGTCGGTATTTCCACTATTTATTTACACTGTCCCCTATCGCACTACGGGATTGTCCGGATATGCTGGCAAATATTTGCCTCACACACCCGACCTTCCCCTGAATCTACGCTTCCCCGAGTTCTATTTGGTGCGATGCACCTTAACCAATGCTGGAACTCGGTGGAAGCGCGTTATCTCGGCGGTGTCTAGGCTGTTTAACTTCACTGTGGCCGTTGGCCTGCTGTGAATTGGGTTTCTTTTTCAGGCTGGAAAGGGAAACGAAACGTTAGTCTTGTCAAGAAACCTTCTTGCTGTCCGTCCGTCACTGATCTTACCTTTTACGCCTTGCTGTCTGACACGCGGGTTACTTTTGGTGTCCTTCGCTAATCTTGACCAAACAAAATTAATTCCAAAATGCTGGAAGTTGGTCGCCTTCTTCTGGTAGGTTCTCAAAAAACCACGGAAAAACCGCCGCTGTTGGCTTTCAAAGCAATTTATTTCAGCTTTTCCTTGTTTTATTCCGGTTAATTTGGACACTTATTTCTTTTCACTAAACTTGCTCCTGTGGCTGTACTTTTGGATCACTTTACTTCACTTTCGATTCTGCGCTGCTGACTACTGCCAAACTTACTCGACCGGTGACGAAATGGCGAATGAATCATTGAATGCGTTGCTACTCTAAATTTGGTGTTCGACAGCCGTTATTTTGCATTCCATCGTATGTATGTACGAGTGGGTGTGTATATGTTTACTTGTCAGCTTAAGGGTGATGTGTAAACGTTTGTTTGTAAGTTCTGGTGTTGTGTGTAAAACGTTTACTTGTGCGTATTGGTGTCGTGTGCAAAACGTTTAGAAGTACATGTTGGGGTGGGGTGCAAAACGAACAGTTGCTTAGACAAAAACTGGTTTGGGCACATTCCAAAAATTCCATTGTACATGATGCAATAACTGACGGGTAATGTTATTGTTTTAAGTCAGTTCTGTCAGATAGTTGCCGGATGACTTGGCATGGGGATTGTTGAGTGCCAATATGGGGCCGTTACAAACCCAATCATCTGGAAGACAGTCATGGCGAGAGATGGGAGGGAAGGCAGAATTCAGATGGTTAGTGGTCATCGGCTTCTGTGGACAGGGTATCGCCACCCGAGGTATCAGAGACCGTCCAAGGGGATGGTACTGAGTCACTCGGTGGAACAAATCCCGTGGTCTTCCGCCTGTACTAAACCTACTTAGTTCAACCCCCATTTCCGTTGCCAATTGTTTTGTATTGTCACAGTCACGGTTGCTGTAGTTTTTCGTAAAGTTATCGTATCGTTATCGTATTCGTTATCGTATCTGTTATCGTATTTGTGGCTTACCGTCGTCGTCTACGAGAGCCGGATTGGAGTACTCGGCAAGAGCGCTTCAACCTCCTCCAGTTGTTCATAATTCTCGATTTCGCGAGGGTCATTTTCGCCGCATAGGTGGATTAGGATCTGGTCTTCGACGATCCGCAAAAACCTAATACATCTTCTACCAGAAACTCGGCTTCCCGCTTTCTTATACAGGTCAGAGACCACTACGCTGTCCCTAATTTGGAATGCGCGTAGAGCGGCTCGTCCACTATCCACTAGCTTCGGAAAGTTAGTGAGAAGCTCGAATTTAAGACCGGGAGCATTACATTCCACGATCACCTGATAATGCCCAGAGTGTGCCACCAACTGAGAACATGCGTGTATGTCGAAGTCTTGGGGAGCGTAGGAGATCCCTAACCGGTCCAGGACTTTAGCAACCTATGCTCGAGGATCACTGGTCACGGTTTGCGGGAAGCCCCTGATCGCAACCTTAGTATCCGCATACCGAAGTTGTTTCTTACGCAGGATGCTCTCCTTGTACTTCGTCTTGGCCACTTCTTGACTTCGCGCGTAATCGAGATTCTGCTTTTGGATATCATGCAGTTGGAGGGAATGATCCAGCTGTTGAGCGTTCAATGCCTCGTTTTCCGCGCTCAGTGCGGTCACCTTCGCCTGCATCTGTTTCTCGTGCGTGATATGCTTGGTCTATTTCGCGGAGCTGTCGTCGTAGGGCTGCATTTTCGGCTTCGTAGCGTGTATGCTGGCGTTGCTTTTCTTCACGCAATTGAGCAATGATCAACTGCGCGGATTCTTCTGCCCGCCGAAGTGTGGTCAGGTGTAAGACATACTGCACACGCAATTGTACCTGCGCTTCCAGGTTTCGCGATGCCTCAGACTGGGCAGCAGTTCGCTGGACTACACTGGTATGCAGTTGCTCTCGAAGGGTCTCTACCTCTTGCGGACTGGGACCTGGTTCAGCTTCGCCGTAGCCTAGATAGACGGCACGGACGGTGTAGTCGGCGTGTCTGCAGACCGGGCAGTCAGTTCGCTCTTCAGCGCGCCAAGTCTCGTGACATGTCCGATGGAACACGTGTCCACAATCGGTAGCAAAAACCTGCGGATTAGTGTCGGTCAAGGTTGACAAACATATGCTACATTCGGCTGCGGACGACATGCTTGGGGTCACCTAATAGGGTTTGTCGAAATCAGGGTCTTGATACTTTCGTGCTGCAAATATATCAAAAGAAAATACCCCTAAGTACTTGAACGACTATGTATGGGACTATATACTCTCTGCCCTTGCCCTAACTAATAGGAGTTCCTTCGCAAGCTGTTATTTCTCACACTCTTATGACATGACAGTACCAAATCTTTACTCGAATAAACGTACTTATCTAGTACTGGACCTCGACTGCTCCTATCCCAACTGCTACGCATGGGGTAACCCGTATTCCTCCGGCATTGGTCCACATTGGCCTAGAACCAATAGAGCTCTAATTACTAGATGCTTCTCAAAAGAGATCAAATATAAATAACCGAAAAACTGTCGTTACATTCTCGAATATTCGATTGTCACAGGAAAATATATTCAAGGAATAAAAACTTTATTTTTTTCGCACGAACGTGTACAGGCAATTGTTCTCTCACGTACACTACTGCTTCAGATCCTTTGCGTGGAATACGCCCAGTCGCTTGCCTTTCAGGTCTTCAAGTTCATACAGGCTGTTCCCGATGGGTTTCAGAATCCTACGTTTCAGAAACTTTCTAGCCAACTTAGCGTTGAAATTATCTTTAAACGAGCTTTGCTGAAAGTTTCGTCGATATACCTCTTGACCAGGAATAAATTTCACTTGTCTGCACCTTGTATTGTACGTTCGTTCGTTTTTCTCGAATGCTTTGTGCAAACTTTCCTGAATTTTTGTCCGTACCAACTCTTGCGCCACTGACTTGGGCACCTTTTCCTCGCCAAGGTCTGTTAAACTTTGTAAGCGTCGCACAGTGTGTCCTTCCCATACATTCGATGGCCAAAAATAGAAGGAGTTGTACGAGAGTAATGAAATTTGGCACGAGTCCCTAATATAATAGAATTAAGAAAATTTCAAAGTATCGACACAATTGACCACGCCCATCGCCCACCGCCCATACAAACTAAAATCATTTTTGGCTGTTAAAAATTAACTATTGCTACAAATTTCCTGAAAATTGCTGGAAGAACATATCTATGCAACACCTTTTAAAAAAAAATTATTTCATAAACATTGACCACGCCCATCGCCCACCTCCCATACAAATGATATTTCAAAAATGGCATATCTTCTGTAAATTTATAACTAGAATGTTTATTTTTCGCAAAAATGCATACAGCATCTATTAAATGCTGTTTTGAAAATATGAAGAAAATCCGCCCACTGTAACACCCGCCCCCCATACAAAAATTTTACAATTCACTCTATTTAATTTATTAGCAACTTTTTCACATCTTCGTGATAATCTAATTTTTTAAACTTCAATTTCGTTCTTAATGAATTGATGTATGGGTCGGAGGATATCAACAAATGATGCATTACGTCTTCGTTAGTAGAACAGCGCCCAGTCTTGCGTGAGTTATATAGCCTATAACGTTTATAGTCTTTGTTCCTCGCTTCCTGCGCTTCTTCTGATAACTTTCCTTTGAAAAATAAACCATATGTTAATTCAAAATGTATGAAACAAATCGTATCTTTAACCTACCTATAGGTAGAATGGCCTCAGATACAATTTTGCTACCATGTATCAAAACTTTATGCACTGTGATAGGCATGTAGTACCATCCACACAAATCAATGTACAATTTTGCCGTGTCTAAACAATATATATGGAACTTCTCAGAGTCTTTTGCCTGACTGCAACTTATTGTGGATAATATAATTTCTAACCTATGAATCAGTTGTTCATTTACTCCGGTTATGTCAGCTGTAATTTCAGGGTTTTCAAAAAATCGTCGAGCCGTATTCCCATCGTTGCTGGAACCCATTCCTTGTTTTACCACATCAACATTTATTCCCAATACTAATTTAAGGTTTTTTTGATTTGTGGCCTTGGCTTCTTCTTTAATTTGTCTTGTATCTTTATTTGTTCGCCATGCTGCAAAGCTTTTATTGTAAGCGATATGCAATATGCATTCCATAAATTTTATGCGCGCATGCAGAGGTGAAATACCAAATTTTAAAGCCTCTCCCGAATTTGATATTGTTGCCAATTCGTCTAAATTGTGCATCTCCCTAGGCTTAGCACCATATATGAAGCACACGGACATAGAAGAGCTGCCAGTTAAAGTTGTTGCTATTTTACCATCTATCATAGTCAATGAAAGTTTATGAGTAATAACGAATTTCTTATTATGAACTTCAATAATTGAATTTGTTAAATTATTTATTTCATGGTTTACTCGGTTAACTTCTTCATTTATTACGCTTGCTGTCTCCTTAACAAATTCAAATTTTAACGAAACATTGTTGAAGATGGCTCTAAATTTTTCCACAAAACTTTTGACTCATCGTTCCGTTCAGTCATTACCAATGGCACAAGTGACGTCAAGAACAAACTTTTGTCTGAGAAAGTCTCATTCGCAAAGTTTTGGTGATACTCTGAATGTCCTGATGAGCCATCACATCCCCATTTTCGGATTTTGACTTCATCAGTCTAACTGCCGTGTGATCCAAAAGCTCCTGCAAACTAACTTTGCTTAAATTTTCCTCTACTATAACGTTTGCTGGATAACACGTTTTTTTGGCCGCCAAAACTTGTTTGTAGCTTGGATATATATTACAACCAATATCTTTTGCTGATCTTCGCAGTATTTCATACTGGTGTATTGTCAATGAAGCATCAACAATTAGACTAAGTGCTTTTTCAGGACTAAAACATTTTTGGACTTCTTTTTTGTCTCCAATTTTTTTGGCAGCAGATAATATGATATCTTCAGAGTTGTCTTCACAAAATGTAGTCAGCTTTTTCCTTTTCGTTCTTTCATTGCTCTCCTCAAAGGTTTTCGTTGGACGACCACGTTTACCAGGAGTAGACTGGGTTTGCTCTTCGTCATCCACTGTATCATCCACTACTTCATCAGTCAACGTATAAGAGTGTGTTAGCCATTCTTCATTATCACTATAAAATCTTGACGAAGTACGATGACTCTTGTTCCACTTCTTTAAAAATTGAGGCATGAATGTTTGTTTCAAAAACCGACTGAACTTTTCTTGATTTATCTCAGACGCGCTTTTATAATTCACGAAAACTTCACCAATTATAAGATCAATATCTTTTTTACATTTAACAACAATTTCCGAAAGCGTTCTGAAAGATATTTTTGACTTTTCCATTGTTTTTAAGAAATTTGCTTTAATTGCTTAATAAACACTCACTTATTACTTTTCCAACTACAGCTGGGAATGACAAAGAAGTAAAGAGCATAAACAAATGACAAAATCGATGCCACCAATGATCAATGATTGTTGTTGTTGTAAGAAATATAGCGTTATATTTTTTTAATTTAACAAAACTTTACAAAAATAAAATGTACATCAACATAGGTTCTATATTTAGAATGACTATATGAACTGCTACAATTTTAAAAGACTCTACACATTGCGTGTAATAATAAGTGACGTTATTATTCATTCAATCCCAACGTCTCTAATAGCTCAGTGGATAGAGTTGGCGGCTGGTGTGCGAACATCTGGAGTTCGAGCCCAACTCATGCTGAAGTTTTCATTATGGTATGTAAAAATTTATTTTAAAAAAAATAATAACTGATATGATTTGAATTTCAGTGTACGAGCACTTACTTTATACACAATTATCTTACAAATGTACTATTTATAGTAATAGACATGCACACAAGCAAAACAACAACAAGCAGTAACGAAAGAAAGAGTGCGCAGTTGTTTATGCACGCGTAAAATAACGCATAACGCATATTTTTTACTGTAATTTTTTGGTTTTCCATTGTTTTTTTGGCCGCGGGCAAATTTCGGCAGAATTTTTTTTTGGAATCTGTTAGCTGAGACCCTCAGCTTTAATTTGGTATAGGACTCCATGTTTCGCACTGCTTCGCACACAACTAAAAGTCTAACGGAAAATCATAAATGTTTATTTTTTTTGGCCCAAAATAAAAAAAAAAATTAATTTTTTTTTTTCAATTTTTATTTTTTTTTTAAATTTACATAATGCTTGATGCCTATTTTAAGTGAAAAAAATTTCTATAAGGTACACTCGGTGTATAGTTTATAAGTAACAAGGTTTTAAATATGACATAGAAAACTAACCCATTTGAGACTTGTTCACATATGTCAACTTTGCGCTGCTCGGGACAGAAAACCAATGGAGATATTTGCATAAAATTTTACACACATGACCTTTAGATAGTTTTTAACCATCTGTGCAAAAATCATCAAAATCGGAGAGCAGGTCCAAAATGATTTATTGCCGCAGCGGACACAGTGTGCGTCGTGCAAGCTGGTACATGCTTCCATGCGTTACCATGTTCATACCGAATAACGCGAAATATGGTGTTACTTTGGTCGCGCTGTGCACCGAAGATCTTAAAGAACATTCAATCTGGGAAAGATGACGATCCCATTCGCGATGATACTCCTTCATGTATGACCGGATTGCTGCCAAAACCGACTGATTTACTCTTTCAGACGCGTTTGCTTGCGGCGAATGTACTGCTGTCCGATGGTGTCTTATCCCAAAATTGTTCACGAAATCGTTGAACTCTCGGCTAATAAATTGTTTGCCATTGTCAGAAACTATTGTTTCTGGCACGCCGAATTTATGGCAGATCTCGTTTATTAAAAATTTAATTACATTCTTGCTGCTGGCTTTTGGCATCGCCTTCAGTATTACGAATTTAGCCAAATGGTCAAGAATGATAAAAATGAAGTTGTTGCCATTTCGGGAACGCGGATATGGTCCAAGGAAATCAACGAAGGTTCGTTGAAAAGGTCGCTGAGAAATCACTTCTTTGCCCATCGGTGGTCTTAGGACTCGGTTAGCTGCCTTGGCTTCACGACACACTTGGCACGCGTCTATATAACTCTTCACGCGCGTTCATGAGCGGCCAATAGAAGTACTCCTTAATACGTTTTAAGGTCTTGTGGAAACCTCCATGAGCTACATGTGGTGGGTCGTGAGCCTTTTCAACTACGCCAGCTGTTAACTCCGTCGGTACCCATACTTTCCAGGCGAAATCTTCGTGTAAAGGCACGCCGTCGTAAGGCATCGTCCTTCTATATACTATTCCATCGATCACCGTCACGTCGGGCAACCTACCAGCGTTGTCTTCCACAGTTTTAGCTAAATCCTTATACTCATCGCTCTTAAAAGCTTTATCATCCAGATCGATCAGACGCATTACTTCCGCAGACACTTCTTCCATTTCATAACGCGATAATGTGTCTGGCACAACGTTGAGTTTTCCTTTTCTGTGCTCTATCACACAATCGAACGACTGAGATGCAGACTCCATCGAGCTAATCGCCCACTGAGATCACGGTGGGACATCAGCCATTTAAGGCTGCTGTGGTCCGTGATCACAGTGAAGGCCATTAACTCGATGAAGGGTCTGAACTTTTTAATCGCGAGAACTACCGCTAAGCACTCACGCTCTGTCACGGTGTAGTTCCGCTGAGCAGACGTCAGCTTGTGCGAGTAATACGCGATGGGATGTTCTCCTTCATCATTATCCTTCTGAAACAATACAGCGCCAATTCCTAAATCTGATGCGTCGCACTGTATATAAAAACGTTTCGAGAAGTCAGGATGCACCAAAACTGGACTCGTCACTAAAGCGTTTTTTAACTCGTCGAATGCCGCCTTAGCTTCTTCCGTAAAACAAAATGTCTTGCTCTTTTTCAGCGTGTCCGAGATCGGGCTCGCGATAGTGGCATATTCAGAAATAAATTTGCGATACCAGCCTGTAGCGCCTAAAAAGCTCCTAACCTGCTTGAGGGTTTTCGGATACTTATAGCCAATTATTGATTCGACCTTTGAAGGGTCTGGCTTGATTTGGCCGCCGCCGACGAGATATCCCAAATATTTCAATTCCTTAAAGCAACATCTCGATTTTTGGACATTGATAGTTAATCCTGCTTGTTCGAGGCACTCAGCAACTTGACTCAACAACTCTACATGAGTCTCAAAATCTGGAGATACCACCAGAAGATCATCCAGATAGACGAAGATGCGATCACGGATAGCGGAAGGTATCACTCTATCCATTAATCGGCAAAGCCTTTGAGCTGCATTACACAACCCAAAGGGCATTACCTTAAAATGGTAGAGTGGTCTTCCGGGCACCGTAAAAGCAGTCTTCTCCCGGCTGGATGGCTCCAATGGTATCTGCCAGAAAGCGTCTTTTAGGTCAACACTGGAGATGTAGTGTGTATCGCCTAACCTGCTGAGCAAGCCCTCTATATGAGGAAGTGGGTACGCATCCTTGACCGTCAGAGCATTAAGTTTTCGTGCGTCCAGGCACAGCCGATTCTTGGCCCCCTTTCTTACTAACGTTACGGGATGGCTCCATGGACTTTCACTGACTTCGATAACTCCTAGGTCGAGCATGCGGTCCACTTCTGCGTACAGAAGAGTCTGCACTGCCGGCGAAACAGGGTAATACCGATCTTTCTCTGGCACTGCATCTCCAGTATCGATCGTATGTGTTTCCAATGTTGTTCTGCCAAGGCCTTTCTTCGTATAGCACGGAAATTTCTGCATTACCTTCCAATTGTTCATTCTGCCGTAGTAATAAGGCATGAGCTCGAACCTCCTCCGAGGAAGCGACGTCCTCGCATAGGTCTACCCCTTGAGTGGTGATACTCTCTATGCTTGTGAATAATTTAAAGATTCGCATAAAATCAACTCCGAGATACAAAGCACGTTCTAATGATGGAACTAGATAAAAACTTATTTCCTCCACCCGTTTGTTGAAGTTAATTTTTGCGCGTATTCGGCCTAAAATCCTATGCGGACTACCATCGGCGGTTTTCACAGAGGAACCAAATCGGTGGATCTCCAATCCAGCTCGGGCTACTAACTCTTGACATCCTTTGCCTAGGCATGTCACCGATGCTCCGCTGTCGATAAGGCCCTATACTTCTATACCACCTATGTTAACTTTTGCGTAGAATCTGTTGTCTTCTCCTTCGAATAGAGTGGTAGCGGCAATCTCTCTCCGCACCAATCGCCGTTTCTGGTATCGTATTCTCGCTCTATCGATTCTGTCAGAAGGTTCTCCAAAGATTCTTTCCCGTACTATGCGATATTCCGCCATACGCTGGTATATTGGCCGGATTTTTTTCAAAATTGGAATTGGTCGTGGTACTTCTCCGCGGTCGTTGTTACTTAAAATTGTTACAGCTTCTCCAATAGGTTCTGGAACATGCTCTGCATCATTGTTTATCTTGCTATTGACGGTTAGATGGTTTTCGACTAAATCGTAATCCTTTATGGTGTCGTTTATGGTGTTGTTATCTATTGTATCTTTTTGTGGAAAAGTGTTATTATTGCTGATATTACTATCGCTGTCATTATTGATGGTGCTATTATTGTCGATGTTATTACTGACGTCATTTTGGACTGAATCACTCCTGGCTGGGTCGTCCAAAGTTGAAGTAAGTATGACTGGGTATAAATTTGTGTGGACCTCACCTCCCCAGTCTGAGGTGGGTTCCTGGGCTGGTTTCCCTGACACACTGGACACTTGGGCGTTACGGTGTTTTCACGGTCACACTTGTAACAGAAGACATTTCTCACCGTTGACAGGCAATCTCTGAAACTATGTCCTAAGGCCCTACAATTCCAGCATATCAAACTTCCAATAGCCTCTATTTCTGCATCGGGTTCAACTCCAACTCCATCTCCTTCCATATTCACCTCGTGTACTCGCGGTTGGTTAAACTGCCGCGTAGGATACTGTTGCCGTTGTGTAGATAATAACGTTTCGGCTCTCCGTACTTCGCGTGAAAATTCGCTGAGTGATGTCGCGGGTATTGGGAACATTAATTGAGCTAGCGAAGGTTTTAAATTCCCCTTCATGATCTCCGCTAACTGCGCCTCAGTATAGGGAATTCGTTGCTGGTGTCTCAATTGCATAATGGTATTATAAAATTCTTCGAAGGTTTCCTGTGGCTGTTGACGTCTACTCAGGATTTGACTCTGAATTTGAAATTCATTATCATATCGTTGGAATTGCACTGACATCGCTTGCCGAAGCTCACTCCACCGAAGGTCAGGCGTCAATCTTCTACAGCTCCAATAGTATTCTAGAGCTGGACCTTCTAGCAAATGGTGCAAATCTTTCAGCAATTCTGCAATATCACATTCCTTGTCTTCGCATATAACATCAACGCGGTATAAGAATTCCTGCACATTCATGGTCCTTTTCGTTCCGTCAAATTTTATGCCCCATTTAGTGACATCAGGTTTTCGTCCACTTCGACTAGAATACTCCTCACGGCCACCAGAACTCGGACTGCGCCGCTGGCGTGTGTCGTTCCTTCTCGCTCTGCTGCCTGACGGTGGTGTTGACTGGCGAACTGACCAGAATCGTGGCGTTGGTGCCGTAAAATCATCGGTTGGCCGCTGCCGTCCTTTGGTCGTCGCTAACTCCATCATAGATTCCATCTCAGGTCTAGTATTCCTCGAGGGTTGCTCTGCTGGTAAATGTCTTTCACGATTTTCAGTTGTTCTTGGATTCCTTCTACTTCTCGGCTCATGCTCTAAGTAATCTGCCATATCTCCTCGCCTATTAGTTCCATTATTTGCCTGTGTTGGCATCAGTGGCGGTGTTAATCGATCCTCAGGTTGAGTTCCCATTCTGCTGGCTAACGATTGTCTAGTGGCTTCCACGATCGCTGGCAAAATACGTCGTACAAGGGCTTCATCGTCTCTTTGTCGATCTGTCTCCATTTGATGATTCGGCTGCCGTTCCATATTACTTCCATGACCGGATGGTGTTGCATTTGTTCTTCGTCTACGACTAGCCAATGCCCGACGGGCTGTAAGCGTGCTATAGTCTGGAGATTCTTCTTGATCCGTCAAGTTACGGTCGCTGGTAATCTGATCCAAACCCGCTGGATAAATCCTGCCTCCTGGCACACTGGTCGTCATAGGAGCTGTGGTCACGACTGTTGTTGCTGATCCTGCCGCAGTAGTGTAAGTGAGAGGTGCGGAAGCTGCTTGAGTGAAAAATGATTCCACAGTGGACTCTAATGGTAGGTTACCACCTCCAGTTCCACCAACGCGCGGTGATCGCCGAACAGGCATGGTTAATCAACCGAAAAACAAACGAATAACAATGACAAAAATGAAAATTTCCTCCCCTCACTGGGGGTACAATGCAATATTATAACCTCTTAAAGGGAAACGAATTAACGAGAATTGTCAACAAATCGTCGAAATATCAAAAATGTCCACCGAGTGTTGTCTGTAAACAACAGCTTGCGATGGAAAGAAAATCAAATCTCTTGGTCGAAAAACGAAGAAAAGCAAAAACGTAGAAGAAGAAAAATAAATGAGCTGAAAATCAATAATTAGTTGAAATGAAAAATATAATATAATTCGGAAAATAAAAATAAAAATCAAAAAGAAAAGAAACACCACTTCTAAGCTTACATCAACCTTAGAAGAATGTTTATATTATAGTTTGTAATGAAATCAATTTCATTAATCGTTATCAAATGATGCAAAACACAAATATTTAGAAGATATTAAAAAATCGCAGTACTTCAACTATCTTCAAAAGAGACTATGCTCAAAATATAGATTCAAAAATTGGAGTCTTTCATCCAAAAACTTAAAACTAAAACTTGGAGTCTTTCATCCAAAATAACTAAAACTAAAACTTGGAATCTTTCATCCAAAATACTTAAAACCAAACTGCGGGATCAAAAACCCAAAAACTGAATTGCGGGGTCAAACACCCAAAACTAAAATTAAAACTTGGAATCTTTCATCCAAAAATGCGGGATCAAACACCCAAAACTAAAATTAAAACTTGGAATCTTTCATCCAAAAATGCGGGATCAAACACCCAAAAACTTAAATGCGGGATCAAACACCCAAAACTAAACTTAAAACTTGGAGTCTTTCATCCAAAAATGCGGGATCAAACACCCAAAAACTTAAATGCGGGATCAAACACCCAAAAACTTAAATGCGGGATCAAACACCCAAAACTAAACTTAAAACTTGGAGTCTTTCATCCAAAAATGCGGGATCAAACACCCAAAATCAAAACTAAAAAAAAATATCAATCTCGAAAAGAAATATCAAATGATAAAAGTTCTCAAAACCGAAACTAAAATTGTGTCTTAAACGATGGTAATCGGGTAAGCGAAAATAAGTTACGTTGGTAACTTAATGCAAATAAAATTCACAAACTTCTTCAAAACAAACAAAATCTCAAACGCTGAACTGGGAGGTTTACTGCGAATCTAGACGAGGGCAAACGTTATAGGCCTGAGGCCACCTAACGTGTCTCACTCCTCTAGGTTCGCCTGAATACTTCCACCGTACTCAGCCTAGAATAACTAGTAGTAACCTTAAGCTATACTGATTCTAAAGTTAACTACTAAACTCAAAAATAAAATAACCGTTCCGCCCTGAGTGCCGTCATACAATTCGTCGCAACGCGGTTCGATTTATAAATCTCATCCGGGACTTACGCACTGTCCTCGGACACTAACGAAACAAAATGATTATTGATGAAAAGTTACAATTTTGTCAGCCATGCACCAGACAAAAACGTCGCAACGCGGTTAAAATAAAAATTTTCCACCGGGACTTACGTTAATGCTGACAACATTAACTAGACCAAAACATACAAGTATTGACTCTACGTTACTCTATAAAAAAAAATGATCAAACAAGAATTTAAGCTCACTTACGATTAGGAGCAATTGTCTCTGGCGGAACCACTAAGACAAGACTTCACAAACCGAAACGTAACCAAAAATACTAACAAAAAGCATCTTTGGCCAGTGGGAAATTCGTCGCAACGCGTCAAGAAAATTGAAAACTTCTTAAACGGGACTTACGAATTGTCCTTGGAACAAACATAAACTTTCTATACTAAAATACGGACTAACGAAAATATCCGCTCAGGCCCCACGTTGGGCGCCAATTATGGAGCTCAACGTGGTTTTACACATTAGGAATCCCGCTGTGAAGCATCGGGCCCCACGTTGGGCGCCAATTATGTCACGCTACAGTACACAATGACAAATGATTCCCATCTCGATTTCTCACCACGAAGACATCGAGTTGGGCAACATAATGCCACCATGCACTGGCCAGATTGCTGAGGTTTTTTAACGTCAATTTCCCTACTGTCGCACATAATTAAGTGGCTTGCTTGGTATGCCATGCTTAAGCCTAGGCTGGTAAACTCGCCGGACGGGGGGGATCTTTCCACTTAATGACATCGACACAATCTGAAATGGCAAACATCAAGAATACATACCAAGGCTAAAAAACAAACGAACTGAAAGCACACGATATCCTACGACATAATAAAAATAAAAGAACGGAGCCCAAACGGATATTTCGTTAGATGGAGTGGTACGAAACAAAAAACAAATGCGTCAATTGAAACCGAATGGATATAAGATTAGATGTTTTGAAGAAATAGAATTGTGAATATAGGGGTAAAACTTTATTTGCCTAGAAAAGTTCACTGATAGGTGTTGTCATCAGTGGAACCCACCCTCACGAAGCCCCTACGCTTCACCATGACTCGGTTACTTCTCAGAGTCCCAAATAGATGACGTTACCAAACGACGCCTACCTTCGCTTCACCTTCTTACCATCAATGTTGGCTTAAGCCATCATATTAACACACAGGAAAATTTCCATAAACATTACAAAACTTTATTACAGAAATTTTCGTATCTTAAATGTATCACTTAATCTTTCATGAGTTATTTTAAGAAATCACAATTTAATGACGCCTCTAAGGACGAAGCAAAACTCCTCAACGGACGCGGATTGTCGCTAAGACCAAAATCTGTACCCGTGGAAGGACTAACATTATTAACTATTTACTATTTTTACTATCTTCTTATGGTTTTAATACTTTAATCTTAGAAATAAAAATTTTCATTAACATTAATCGGCATTTGCGTTATATTATTTTTAAGGCAAGGTGAACTATTCAAGGTGCATAAAGCGTAGAATTACTACTAGCATGCGCGGGTTTACGAATTAAGGCCCCGTGGCCTGGATTAGCTTTTCGACAAGCTACACTATAAAACTTCCCGATATCGTTGCTAGGTCCGACCTAGAATAACGCGCGCGGGTTTATGTGCTCAGAGGCAATTCGCATGAGCGGTTATATACAGGTAAATCAATATAAAAGGTGTATATGATTAAATCTTGTCAATAAAGTCACTGTCCAATGGTCATTTAAATTGTATGTGGGTCGAAATCGATTCGTATTGGGCGCTTAGTAGGACCCTTTATCACCAGGAGAAACACCTTCTACAAATGATGCCTCTATTTTCTCTTATAAATGTGCCAACACTAAATTTTGATGCCTTTATGTTTTAACTTATATTCGCTAACAAATTCTTTTATTATTTTCATTATTATCAAATTTCTCTCAAAACCACTGGCATTTGTTATTTCGACCAAAAAGTCTACAAATGACACTAATTTTACGATCGTTTGGAATATCCTAAACGGCTAACAATTTCATGCCGTTGAAGATGTTCTAAACCACTTTTATTTCACTTAAATGGGCACAAATTATCAACAATTTTCTACTTTTTATTTACTCTTATCTTCTATTAGGCGAATGGGAATGAAAATTTTATTTTACAACATAATTTTAATCACTTTCACTCTCATTTTCCTGTTGTTTCTAATTATTTTCTTAAAATGTTATTATTGCCAATTACTTTAACTAGTTAGTTACGTTCGCCTTCACGTTTTCTTTTATATTTTATTTAATTATAGCCAATAAAAATATGGCAAAACTTCAACCCCTTTTTACAAAATTTCAATTCTCACACGTTATTGTATTTGTCATTGGAAAAACATTAAATTTGGGGGAATTCACTCATGGCATTTGCAATAACGTAATCTTTTTACGATTTATCTTCCAATAAGAAAAGACTTTTAGGCATATATTTTTATGAATTTAACTTTTAGGTTTTCTTTCTTCACTTAATGGAACTTAAATTCTTAATAGCTTATTCTCTAGTGATTCGCAGGAAATGACCAATTCTAAAACGTTTGATATTTATTACTGGGAAGACTTATCTCTTCGCAAGCGTAGATTTCTTCTTTCTTTTTGATATTAATTTTTCGTCACTTAATTTCTTTGGCATTTCATTTTCATTTACAATTTTATTTTCTTTCAGGCAGCTTTATCTTCTTTCGTTTTTCTTTCAGGGAAATTCTATATTTTCGACAATTTCCGATATATACACTTTTTCCTAAACTTTGTCCGTAGTACTCGTAAGTCCGGGGATATAAACAACGGACTTACCTTTTGTCCTTTAATGGGTGGGTATGTCTTACTTGTTACCACTGTACTTGCTATGATGTTGATGGACTGGAGATGAATATGGTGAAGATGGTGATGCCCCTAATGGTTGTCGGGATATGTTCTTCTTGCTATCACGCTGCTGCTGTCTATGGCTACGAGCAGATACTTATGTGTCGGTATTTCCACTATTTATTTACACTGTCCCCTATCGCACTACGGGATTGTCCGGATATGCTGGCAAATATTTGCCTCACACACCCGACCTTCCCCTGAATCTACGCTTCCCCGAGTTCTATTTGGTGCGATGCACCTTAACCAATGCTGGAACTCGGTGGAAGCGCGTTATCTCGGCGGTGTCTAGGCTGTTTAACTTCACTGTGGCCGTTGGCCTGCTGTGAATTGGGTTTCTTTTTCAGGCTGGAAAGGGAAACGAAACGTTAGTCTTGTCAAGAAACCTTCTTGCTGTCCGTCCGTCACTGATCTTACCTTTTACGCCTTGCTGTCTGACACGCGGGTTACTTTTGGTGTCCTTCGCTAATCTTGACCAAACAAAATTAATTCCAAAATGCTGGAAGTTGGTCGCCTTCTTCTGGTAGGTTCTCAAAAAACCACGGAAAAACCGCCGCTGTTGGCTTTCAAAGCAATTTATTTCAGCTTTTCCTTGTTTTATTCCGGTTAATTTGGACACTTATTTCTTTTCACTAAACTTGCTCCTGTGGCTGTACTTTTGGATCACTTTACTTCACTTTCGATTCTGCGCTGCTGACTACTGCCAAACTTACTCGACCGGTGACGAAATGGCGAATGAATCATTGAATGCGTTGCTACTCTAAATTTGGTGTTCGACAGCCGTTATTTTGCATTCCATCGTATGTATGTACGAGTGGGTGTGTATATGTTTACTTGTCAGCTTAAGGGTGATGTGTAAACGTTTGTTTGTAAGTTCTGGTGTTGTGTGTAAAACGTTTACTTGTGCGTATTGGTGTCGTGTGCAAAACGTTTAGAAGTACATGTTGGGGTGGGGTGCAAAACGAACAGTTGCTTAGACAAAAACTGGTTTGGGCACATTCCACAAATTCCATTGTACATGATGCAATAACTGACGGGTAATATTATTGTTTTAAGTCAGTTCTGTCAGATAGTTGCCGGATGACTTGGCATGGGGATTGTTGAGTGTCAATATGGGGCCGTTACAACATCGTCCGAAGAAGTGCCTAAAAGCAAGAGTAAAACCCCCCCTTGAAGGAGAAAAGGTAAGTCCGAAGTTTTCTTAATCCCCGGACTTACAAGTAATCTTGGACCTAGGGTAGAGTTAGGGAAAGCGTAAATTCTCACGAGGAAGGCTGTAAAGAAAAAGAAATCGACCATGCAAAAGTAAAATGCGGAAAATCACCAAATTAGAAAAACGAATGTCACTTAGAATTGAGCAAATTCCCACATACGCAATTTTCGATCATTTAGAATAAGAAATTTAATGAAAAGAAAAAATCACCTGAAAGGAAAGTGCATAAACGTGAAATTAAGTGAGCATTTTGCGAAGAATTAAACCAGAATGCATAATTAGTACATGCTACCAAAATTTACGATCCCGTCAAGGTAGCGTTTTGCAAGATTTAAGAATAAGCTAAAATCGGTGCACATTGTTTAAAATCAAACTTCCGTCGATAAAGAATTCTAGTAAAATAGAGTTAAAATCTAAACCTGTGCACATTGTTATCATTAAAATATCGGTGGTAGAGAATTCTGAAAATTTCGAATTAGAATCGGTGCACCTTGTTAAAATCAAAATATCATTAATAAAGAATTCTAGTAAAATTGAAATAAAATTTAAAATCTGTGCACATTGTAAGAAAATCAAAATTTCTTTAATAAAGAATTCTAGTAAAATTGAAGTAAAATTTAAAAGATGTGCACATTGGTAAAATTAAAGTCTCGCGATATAGAATATTGGTAAATTTGAAATAAAAAATGAAAATCGGTGCACATTGTTAAAATTAAAATATTGTTGATTAAGAATTCGGATGTAATTTGAAATGAAAATTAGAAAATTAAACTTTCCTTGATACATAATTTTAGAAAAATTGAAATTAAAGTAAGAATTGGTGCACGCTAAGGAATAGTCAACGTAATCAACCCAAAAGTTGTAAAATTCAAATTGTAAAAGGTTGAAATCAAGGCACGCTAGGAAGTAGAGTAATTCAGAACAACATTTATTGTTCCCATGTTAAAAATCATATAAAAGCGGCCCATTAAGAAGATTTATAATATGGATTCGGAATCCATTTAACCATTGTATAAGTGTAGAGTTTGCTATTGCACCACACTACAAATTAAGAAAAATTTATAATTTGTGAGAACCAAGGCGAAGTGAGAAGATAAACTGCATAATTTTCGCCGGCTATGAATCCACTGTTCTAACGATATAACGAAATTTTACGTACAGACATACCCACCCTCTGACATTATATTATATTGAGACATAATTTTTGCTTATATGTTATATTCTTATAATCAATGGCCATTTCGATTTATATGTGATACATTTACATCATTCAGCTACTACTTTTACATTCAAGTAGTTCAGCTTTCATACACTATACGAGGGTAGCCCGAGTAACTTTCGGGCCGATATATATATATTATTAGGATTCAATTAATAGTTTTCGATTGGCTTTTGTCAATTACCCACAATGGGGTACCTTGGAGAACATTAGGTTCTTTCCAAAGAAGGTTTATTCTCTCAAATTGCAAAGGTTCAGATAGTTAAGTTTTATCTAGTCCCTAAGCAGAAATATTGTTAGAAATTTTAAATAATGATAATTTTTATTGAGCACACCCTTGAGAGGCGCTCCCTTATCGCAGTCGCTTTGTTATCGACTTATTTCAACTCCGCCCTAGAGGCTACATTAGTGTTAAGTAATTGAAATTGTAACTGTCAAACCTTTATACGAGGTCAAATAAATTCTGTATCAAAATCCGAACTATGATTGTCGTTAGTATGGCTGAGTAGTTGGCCAGTTTGGTAAAGTAGGGGTATGTGAAGGTAAGTCTCTGTGGGTTACATACGTTTTGGGACTCTGAGAAGAAACAGAGTCATGGTGAAGCTGTAGGGGCTTCGTGAGGGTGGGCCACACTGATATCTACACCAGTCAGTGAAAAATATTGACAAATAAGATACTTTCCCTACGCTCGCAAAACAATTTTCTTTGAATATTACACTTTCGAATTAATTCGGTTTGATGATCGCATTTGTTTCTTTTCCATCTAATGATGTATCCGTTCGGGCTCCGTTTTTTATTTTTATTATGTCGGTCATCTGTTTAAGTCCTGCTTAGGCCATTCGTCTTGGTATGTAATCTTGATGTTCCCACGTCAGATTGTGTTTACTTCATCGAGTGGAAAGATCCCCCCCGTCCGGCGAGTTTACCAGCCCGGCATACGCATGGCATACCAAGCATGCCGCTTAACGATACACCAACAGGCAAAAATTTTTATGAATTTATTCAAACATATCAATCTGGCTGCAGTAACATTAATGGCGCCCAACGTGGGGCCTCAAAGATCCACTTCGTGAGTCGAGAGATTCATATCCACGTTGACACGTTCTGTTGTGTCACTGCGTCGTGACATTAATGGCGCCCAACGTGGGGCCCGAGCGGTTATGTTTATTAGACCGTAATTTAGTATGAAAATTTATTTTTGTTCCTACGCGATACGTAAGTCCCGTTTAAGGAGTTATTAAATTTCTTGACGCGTTGCGACGGATCTGCTTCGGGGCAATAATATCTTTTTCGATTGGTTTTTGTTTATTGATCGGTTCGTGAAGTCTTGTTTTGGCATTCTAGTCTGAGGCAAATGCTCATAATCGTGAATAAACTTAAATTTTTGTTTGATCCATTTTTCATAAAGTAAAGTAGAGTAAATAGTTTCACGTTTCGTTCATGTTAATGTAGTTAAACTTAGCGTAAGTCCCGGCGAAAAATTTAAATTTTAACCGCGTTGCAACGATTTGTTTAACTCATGACTGGCAAAGCTTTTATTTTTCATTTATAGTCATTTTCGTTTCGGTACTGTTTAAGGACAATACGTAAGTCCCGGATGAGATTTCATAATCGAACCGCGTTGCGACGAATTGTTTAGGGCATTCCCGGCGAAAGATTATATATTGTTTGTTTTTGAATTAGTAGTTAACGGTTAAATTAAATTAATAAGTTTAAGGTTACTACTAGTTATCTAGGCTGAACCCAATGGAAGACACGTTAGGTGGCCTCAGGCCTATGACGTTTGCCCTCGTCTTGGTTCTCAATAAACCTATCAGTTCAGCGATGAATTTTTATGATTTTGTGTTTTTGACGAAAATTTTTGCGAAGCTTATTTGTCACAAGTTGCCCACGGTAACTTACCTTTACTTACCCCAAATTACCATCTACGACAAGAAGATTTTAGTTCGGATTTTCGGTTTTGGGTGTTTGATCCCGCATTTTTGGATGAAAGACTCCAAGCATTTTATTTTAGTTTTGGGTGTTTGATCCCGCATTTAGTTTATTTTTGGGTGTTTGATCCCGCATTTTTGGATGAAAGACTCCAAGCATTATTTTTAGTTTTGGGTGTTTGATCCCGCAATTCAGTTTTTGGGTGTTTGATCCCGCATTTAGTTTAAGTATTTTGGATGAAAGATTCCAATTTTTGGTTCTAGTTATTTTGGATGAAAGATTCTCAGCATTAGTTTTAGTTATTTTGGATGAACGACTCCAAGTTTTAGTTGTCAGCTTTTTGGATGAAAGACTCCAATTTTTGAATCTATATTTTGAGCATCGGTGGTGCAATGGTTAGTGTGCGCGGCTCTTGTACATGAGATCCTGGGTTCGAACCCGGCTCTGACCACCTTCAAATTTTCTTTCGGCGGCGGTCACCTCGCATAGTGACGGCGACACTATCGAGTATCTAGCTATGAAAAAGCTTCTCAAATTACCGTTCGGAATCGGTGTAAAACTGTAGGTCCCAATCAGTGAGTGAAAACTGGAAAGCGCACAGCTCAGTGATTGTGAGAAGTTCTCCCCAGTCCCTTCATGGGATGTAATGGGAAACCATTTATTTATTTATTTATTTATTTTGAGCATAGTCTCTTTTGAAGATAGTTGAAATACCGCATTTTTAATATTTTCTAAATAGTTTTGTTTTGCATCATTTGATAACGATTGATGAAATTGATTTCGCTACGCACTAGAATATAAACATTCTTCTAAGGTTGATGTAAGCTTGGAAGTGGTGTTTCTTTTCTTTTGATTTTTATTTTAATATTCGAAATTATATGATATTTTTCATTTCGACTAATTATTGATTTTCAGCTCATTTATTTTTCTTTTCTACGATTTTTGCTTTCTTCGTTTTTCGACCAAGAGATTTGATTTTCTTTCCATCGCAAGCTGTTGTTTACAGACAACACTCGGTGGACATTTGTGACATTTTGATAATTCTCGTTATTTCGTTTATCTCTAAGAGGATATAATCTTGCATTGTACCCCCAGTTAGGGGAAGAATTTTAATTTTTGTTATCTTTATTCACTTTTGATTTCGGTTAATTAACCATGCCTGTTCGGCGATCACCGCGCGTTAGTGGAACTGGAGGTGGTAACCTACCATTAGAGTCCACGGTGGAAGCATTTTTCACTCAAGCAGCTTCCGCACCTCTCACTTACACTACTGCGGCAGGATCAGCAACAACAGTCGTGACCACAGCTCCTATGACGACCAGTGTGGATCAGATTACCAGCGACCGCAATTTGACGGATCAAGAAGAATCGCCAGAATCTCCAGACTATAGCACGCTTACAGCCCGTCGTGCAATCGTTAGCCAGCAGTATGGGAAGTCAACCTGAGGAACGATTACCACCGCCACTGATGCCAACACAGGCAAATAATGGAACTAATAGACGAGGAGATATGGCAGATTACTTAGAGCATGAGCCGAGAAGTAGAAGGAATCCTACAACAGCTGAAGATCGTGAAAGACATTTACCAGCAGAGCAACCCTAGAGGAATACTAGACCTGAGATAGTTTCTATGATGGAGTTAGCGACGACCACCGAACGGCCGCGGCCAACCGATGATTTTACGGCACCAACGCCACGATTCTGGCCAGTACGCGAGTCAACACCACCTCCAGGCAACAGAGCGAGAAGGAACGACACACGCCAGCGGCGCAGTCCGAGTTCTGGTGGCCGTGAGGAGTATTCTAGTCGAAGTGGACGAAAACCTGATGTCACTAAATGGGGCATAAAATTTGACGGAACGAAAAGGACCATGAATGTGCAGGAATTCTTATACCGCGTTGATGTTATATGCGAAGACAAGGAATGTGATATTGCAGAATTGCTGAAAGATTTGCACCATTTGCTAGAAGGTCCAGCTCTAGAATACTATTGGAGCTGTAGAAGATTGACGCCTGACCTTCGGTGGAGTGAGCTTCGGCAAGCGATGTCAGTGCAATTCCAACGATATGATAATGAATTTCAAATTCAGAGTCAAATCCTGAGTAGACGTCAACAGCCGCAGGAAAGCTTCGAAGAATTTTATAATACCATTATGCAATTGAGACACCAGCAACGAATTCCCTATACTGAGGCGCAGTTAGCGGAGATCATGAAGGGGAATTTAAAACCTTCGCTAGCTCAATTGATGTTCCCAATACCCGCAACATCACTCAGCGAATTTTCACGCGAAGTACGGAGAGCTGAAACTTTATTATCAACAGAACGGCAACAGTATCCTACGCGGCAGTTCAACCAACCGCGAGTACACGAGGTGAATCTGGAAGGAGATGGAGTTGGAGCTGAAGCAGATGCAGAAATAGAGGCTATTGGAAGTTTGATATGCTGGAATTGTAGGGCCTTAGGACATAGTTTCAGAGATTGCCCGTCTACGGTGAGAAACGTCTTCTGTTACAAGTGTGGCCGTGAAAACACCGTAACGCCCAAGTGTCCAGTGTGTCAGGGAAACCAGCCCAGGAACCCACCTCAGACTGGGGAGGTGAGGTCCACACAAATCTAGACCCAGCCATGAATGATTTAGTCCAAAATGACATCACCAATAACACCGACAATAATAACACCATCAATAACGACATCGATAGTAATATCAACAGTAATAACATTCTTCTTGAAAACGATACAACAGACAACAACACCATACAGGATTACGATTTAGTTGAAAACAGTTTAACCAGTACCCATTGGAGAAGCAGTGGTTACAATTTTAAGAAACAACGATCGCGGAGAAGTACCACAGCAATTTTGAAAGAAATCCGGCCAATACACCAGCGTATGGCGGAATACCCCATAGTTAGAGAAAGAATCTTTGGAGAACCTTCTGACCGAATCCATAGAGCGAGAATACGATACCAGAAACGGCGATTGGTGCGGAGAGAGATTGCCGCTACCACTCTATTCGAAGGAGAAGACAAGCATCGGTGACATGCCTAGGCAAAGGATGTCAAGAGTTGGAGATCCCGAGCTGGATTGGAGATCCACCGATTTGGTTCCTCTGTGAAAACCGCCGATGGTAGTACGCATAGGATTTTAGGCCGAATACGCGCAAAAATTAACTTCAACAAACGGGTGGAGGAAATAAGTTTTTATCTAGTTCCATCATTAGAACGTGCTTTGTATCTCGGAGTTGATTTTATGCGAATCTTTAAATTATTCACAAGCATAGAGAGTATCACCACTCAAGGGGTAGACCTATGCGAGGACGTCGCTTCCTCGGAGGAGGTTCGAGCTCATGCCTTATTACTACGGCAGAATGAACAATTGGAAGGTAATGCAGAAATTTCCGTGCTATACGAAGAAAGGCCTTGGCAGAACAACATTGGAAACACATACGATCGATACTGGAGATGCAGTGCCAGAGAAAGATCGGTATTACCCTGTTTCGCCGGCAGTGCAGACTCTTCTGTACGCAGAAGTGGACCGCATGCTCGACCTAGGAGTTATCGAAGTCAGTGAAAGTCCATGGAGCCATCCCGTAACGTTAGTAAGAAAGGGGGCCAAGAATCGGCTGTGCCTGGACGCACGAAAACTTAATGCTCTGACGGTCAAGGATGCGTACCCACTTCCTCATATAGAGGGCTTGCTCAGCAGGTTAGGCGATACACACTACATCTCCAGTGTTGACCTAAAGGACGCTTTCTGGCAGATACCATTGGAGCCATCCAGCCGGGAGAAGACCGCTTTTACGGTGCCCGGAAGACCACTCTACCATTTTAAGGTAATGCCTTTTGGGTTGTGTAATGCAGCTCAAAGGCTTTGCCGATTAATGGATAGAGTGATACCTTCCGCTATCCGTGATCGCGTCTTCGTTTATCTGGATGATCTTCTGGTGGTATCCAGATTTCGAGACTCACGTAGAGTTGTTGAGTCAAGTTGCCAAGTGCCTCGAACAAGCAGGATTAACTATCAATGTTCAAAAATCAAGATTTTGCTTTAACGAACTGAAATATTTGGGATATCTCGTCGGCGGCGGCCAAATCAAGCCAGACCCTTCAAAGGTCGAATCAATAATTGGCTGCCGCTGCCGAAACCCCTCAAGCAGGTTAGGAGCTTTTTAGGCGCTACAGGCAGGTATCGCAAATTCATATCTGAATATGCCACTATCGCGAGCCCGATTTCGGACACGCTGAAAAAGAGCAAGAAATTTTGTTTTACGGAAGAAGCTAAAGCGGCATTCGACGAGTTAAAAAACGCATTAGTGACGAGTCCAGTTTTGGTGCATCCTGATTTTTCGAAACGTTTTTACATACAGTGCGACGCATCAGATTTAGGAATTGGCGCTGTACTGTTCCAGAAGGATAATGATGAAGGAGAACATCCAATCGCGTATTACTCGCACAAGCTGACGTCTGCTGAGCGGAACTACACCGTGACAGAGCGTGAGTGCTTAGCGGTAGTTCTCGCGATTAAAAAGTTCAGACCTTTCATCGAGTTAATGGCTTTCACTGTGATCACGGACCACAGCAGCCTTAAATGGCTGATGTCACACCGTGATCTCAGTGGGCGATTAGCTCGATGGAGTCTGCGTCTGCAGTCGTTCGACTTTATGATAGAGCATAGGAAAGGAAAACTCAACGTTGTTCCAGATACATTATCACGTTATGAAATGGAAGAAGTGTCTGCGGAAGTTATGCGTCTGATCGATCTGGATGATAAAGCTTTTAAGAGCAATGAGTATAAGGATTTAGCCAAAACCGTGGAAGACAACGCAAGTAGATTGCCCGACGTAACGGTAATCGATGGAATCGTATACAGAAGAACGATGCCTTACGACGGCGTGCCTTTACACGAAGATTTCGCCTGGAAAGTATGGGTACCAACGGAGTTAACAGCTGGCGTAGTTGCAAAAGCTCACGATCAACCACATGTAGCTCATGGAGGTTTCCACAAGACCTTAAAACGTATTAAGGAGTACTTCTATTGGCCGCTCATGAACGCGCAAGTGAAGAGTTATATAGACGCGTGCCAAGTGTGTCGTGAAGCTAAAGCAGCTAACCGAGTCCTAAGACCACCGATGGGCAAAGAAGTGATTTCTCAGCGACCTTTTCAACGAATCTTCGTCGATTTCCTTGGATCATATCCGCGTTCCCGAAATGGCAACAACTTTATCTTTATCATTCTTGATCATTTGACTAAATTCGTAATACTGAAGGCGATGCCAAAAGCCAGCAGCAAGAATGTAATTAAATTTTTGATAAACGAGATCTGCCATAAATTCGGCGTGCCAGAAACAATAGTTTCTGACAATGGTAAACAATTTATTAGCCGAGAGTTCAACGATTTCGTGAACAATTTTGGGATAAAACACCATCGGACGGCAGTACATTCGCCGCAAGCAAACGCGTCTGAAAGAGTAAATCAGTCAGTTTTGGCAGCAATCCGGTCAAACATGAAGGAGGATCATCGCGAATGGGATCGTCATCTTTCCCAAATAGAATGTTCATTAAGATCCTCGGTGCACGGCGCAACAAAAGTAACACCATATTTCGCGTTATTCGGTATGAACATGATAACGCATGGAAGCATGTACCAGCTTGCACGACGCTTACAAAGTTTAACAGACCTTGGCGGAGAAAAGGTGCCCAAGTCAGTGGCGCAAGAGTTGGTGCGGACAAAAATTCAGGAAAGTTTGCACAAAGCATTCGAGAAAAACGAACGAACGTACAATACAAGGTGCAGACAAGTGAAATTTATTCCTGGTCAAGAGGTATATCGACGAAACTTTCAGCAAAGCTCGTTTAAAGATAATTTCAACGCTAAGTTGGCTAGCAAGTTTCTGAAATGTAGGATTCTGAAACCCATCGGGAACAGCCTGTATGAACTTGAAGACCTGAAAGGCAAGCGACTGGGCGTATTCCACACAAAGGATCTGAAGCAGTAGTGTACGTGAGAGAACAATTGCCTGTACACGTTCGTGCGAAAAAAATAAAGTTTTTATTCCTTGAATATATTTTCCTGTGATAATCGAATATTCGAGAATGTAACGACAGTTTTTCGGTTATTTATATTTCATCTCTTTTGAGAAGCATCTAGTAATTAGAGCTCTATTGGTTCTAGGCCAATGTGGACCAATGCCGGAGGAATACGGGTTACCCCATGCGTAGCAGTTGGGATAGGAGCAGTCGAGGTCCATTACTAGATAAATACGTTATTCGAGTAAAGATATTTAGTTCTGTCATATCATTAGTGTTTGAAAAACAACAGCTTGCGAAGGAGATCCTATTAGTTAGGGTAAGGACAGAGTTTATATAGTCCCATACGTAGTCGTTCAATTACTTAGGGGTATTTTCTTTTGGTATATTTACAGCACAAAAGTAGCAAGACCTAAATTTCGACGAACCCCATTAGGTGACCCCAAGCATGTCGTCCGCAGCCGAATGCAGCATATGTTTGTCGACCTTGTCCGACACTAATCCGCAGGTTTTTGCTACCGATTGCGGACACGTGTTCCATCGGACATGTCACGAGACTTGGCGCGCTGAAGAGCGAACCGACTGCCCGGTTTGCAGACACGCCGACTACACCGTCCGTGCCGTCTATCTAGGTTACGGCGAAGCTGAACGCGGTCCCAGTCCGCAAGAGGTAGAGACCCTTCGCGAACAACTGCACACCAGTACAGTCCAGCGAGCCGCTGCCCAGTCTGAGGCATCGCGAAACCTGGAAGCGCAGGTACAGATGCGTGTGCAGTACGACCTACACTTGACCACACTTCGTGAAGAAAAGCAACGCCAGCATACACGCTACGAGGCCGAAAATGCAGCCCTACGACGACAGCTCCGCGAAATAGACCAAGCATATCATGCACGAGTAGTCGGACTGGAGCACAGCGTGAAACAGATGCAGGCAAAAGTGGCCGCACTGAGCGCGGAAATCGAGGCATTGAATGCTCAGCAACTTGACCATTCCATCCAACTGCATTACATTCAGAAGCAGAATCTCGATTACGCGCGAAGTCAAGATGTAGCCAAGATGAAATACAAGGAGAGCATCCTGCGTAAGAAACAACTTGGGTATGCGAATACAAAGGTTGCAATCAGGGGCTTCCCGCAAACCGTGACCAGTGACCCTCGAGCTGAGGTTGCTAAAGTCCTGGACCGGTTAGGGATCTCCTACGCTCCCAAGACTTCGACATACACGCATGTTCTTAGTTGGTGGCACACTCTGGACATTATCAGGTGATCGTGGAGTGTAATGCTCCCGGTCTTAAATTCGAACTTCTCACAAACTTCCCCAAGCTAGTGGATAGTGGACGAGCCGCTCTACGCGCACTCCGAGTTAAGGACAGCGTAGCGGTCTCTGATTTATATAAGAAAGCGGGAAGCCGAGTTTCTGGTAGAAGAGGTGTTCGGTTTTTGCGGATCGTCGAAGACCAGATCCTAATCCACCTATGCGGCGAAAATGACCCGCGCGAAATCGAGAACGAAGAACAACTGGAGGAGGTTGAAGCGCTCTTGCCGAGGACGTCCCAGCTCCAATCCGGCTCTCGTAGACGACAACGATAGGCCACCCATACGATAACTAATACGTAACGGATACGATAACTAATACAATAACGATACGATAACTTTACGAAGACTACACCAACCGTGACTGTGACAATACGAAACAATTGGCAACGGAAATGGGGGTTGAACTAAGTAGGTTTAGTATAGGCGGAAGTCCACGGGATTTGTTCCACCGAGTGACTCAGCACCATCCCCTCGGAAGGTCTCTGATACCTCGGGTGGCGATACCCTGTCCACAGAAGCCAATGACCACTAACCATCTGAATTCTGCCTTCCCTCCCATCTCTCGCCATGACTGTCTTCCAGATGATTGGGTTTGTAACGGCCCCATATTGGCCCTCACAAATTCCCATGCCAAGTCATCCGGCAACTATCCGACAAAACTGACCTAAGACAATAACATTACCCGTCAGTTATTGCATCATGTGCAATGGAATTTGTGGAATGTGCCCAAACCAGTTTTTGTCTAAGAAACTGTTTGTTTTGCACCCCACCCCAACATGTACTTGTAAACGTTTTGCACACGACACCCATACGCACAAGTAGACGTTTACACATAACACCAAAACTTACAAACAAACGTTTACGCATCACCCTTAAAGTGACGAGTAAACGTATACACACGC